>CAWUFW010002478.1:1115000-1715000 GCA_963921515.1 Calotriton arnoldi | reverse complement strand
CTCGACTCAGAAGTTTAGTTCATGACCCTGCCAATTATCCTATGCGACGCTGGGGCCCTTCCTGTACGCCGGTGCAACAAGTGTGCATAGGCCAAGCGGAGTTCAAAATGATGATCACAGAAATGCAACAAGCCAGAGGTGAGGGAGGAAGACTTGTCACTGCGCTCAATGCAGATGTGCAGTACAGAAGATAAAACCTCCCATGATGATGACACTGCCCCTTGCATCCATGTAGCAAGGTACATACAACCATACGCAGACAATATTTACTAATGTTATGTTTACAGTTTGTCTAGAGAGAGAACAGGCAAAAGTACTTACATGACATTGACAAACCACAATCTTTGGATGTTCAAGGTCTTATAAAGGTGTTTTTGTCTGGCAAAACCAATAAAAAAAATGTATGTATTATGCCATAATTTCCAGATTTTTCTTAAAACACTTTAAGCTAAAAACATTTTTTTGGGAGGGAATTCAAACATCACCTTGGATATTTGCTAGAAATATAGTTTTCTGATCACCATTTAATGAATAAAAGTATGTGCATAATAAATATTACAACACAACCGTCACCAGGCGCTCTCTACAATGTGGTTGTAGGGGGCTAGTGGTTCCATATTTGCCTCCCTCGTGATTGTCCCACTGATCACTTAAGAAAAAGGTACCAACATTGCAACCAGGCTCAGAAATCTTGAAAAGCCAAACACATACAGACACGTAACTGCCTAATTTATCCTTCCATGAGCTGGGCCCATACTAACTGCAGCACCAACCAGCTGATCCTGAAAGTATGGAAAAGAGGATGGAAAAACTTTAAAACGCCGCCTTTTATTTCCTCCTTGCACCTTCCTTGTGGAACAGCCTCTTACCTAAGATTAGCACCACCTCACCTAACCTTCAGAAAAGAAGGAAAGGTTTTACTTTTCCAGCTCCATCTCCTACATTCTGATCCGCCACCTATCAAGGAACACAGAAAATAAATGAAGTAAATTCAGTAATTGTTGCAATTTATGATGCCTCATGAATTATATGTAACTATGATGTGAGTGTCTTCTCTCTTTAGTGAGCGCCCATCTGAGCTCCTTAGCCAGCATATGAAGTGATATGTAATGCTCAGCTCTCTATATAGCTCTACGTTACTCCCGGTTGTATGTCAGAATATGATTGCTAAGAATGTAATCTGACAGAAATATTTTGTCCTAAATATCTTGGCGGAGAGGAAACAAAGAGAGCCCTACAGGTCCCCCTGTTGCCTCTGGGCCATGGGTTGCATGCATGGGGGCACGTGTTGTGCCCCCCTGTGTGCATGCACCCCAGTACCTGCACGGCATGGACTGCACCAGTACCTCAGGGTAGGCTCACAGGGTGTTAGGAGGAGGCCAGCGCCCAGTCCATTCTTAGCTGCACATTGGTCAGCTGGGCAGTTACAGGAAAGGCTTTTTGTAGTTTGTTGTATCCTAGTAGCTTGGACAGGAGGTTAGCCATATGACCCTTGGAATTCACACCTTTGCACTGCGGGCAAGAAGGAGCTTCAGGGCTCCTTTTAAGTCATAGACAGCAGGTCTAGCCCACTTCTGTTTTTCCTCAGGTCCAGGAATGTTCTGGAGTGGGTGCTTAGAGGTGTCACATTTATGCCTGACACTAGCTAGTGGGTATAAATGACTTCTGGGCATGTCCTAACAAATGGGGTAAAAGTTCCAGAGGCCAACTCTACCCACTTTGGGCATTCTCAAGATAGCAAAAGTCTGCGGTCCCACTAAACTTGGGCTGTGGGTGAGTGTGGGGAGTGTAATATGCTAATCCTAGTTTCCTCCCACATCTAACACTAAAATCCAGTTTTAGGTGGCCACTCTACTCACAATAAACCAAGACACACATTTCTCATAGGACTAAAGCAGGATTCTTCAGTAGCCAGACAGTGGATACACAAGCATTGTCTTGACAACCTGTTCCCTTCCTTTCAAGTGTTCCCCAATTGTGATGGGTAAAACACAGAGACAGATGTCTGGTAGGACAAAAGAAGGATTTTTCGGCAACTCGATAGTGGATACATAAGAATTCTTTTGCAACCTGGTCTCTTCCTTTCAAGTGTTAAATGTGGCACAGCAGATCAGTCAAGCAGGATTTGACACTGTGCTGTCAAAAGGAGTCCCACAGCCCCCATTCTGGATATTCTATGAAATTCAGAGGCGTTAACTCTGTCCATTCAGGTCAGCCTATTGTTTGTTCTTGGGAGGAATTTCACATCTTTTCACCCCTGTTCAAATGCTAATCACTGGCTGGGAGAAGATCAATAGTAAATGCAAATTAATCCCCCAGGAACTTCAGGAAGGAAAAAGGTAACTTTTTACAAAGCTATGTTCCCGCAACATGTATTAAAATGTTGACTTCACCACTGATCTTTATTTGAACAACTATTAAAAATAGTTGTTTAATTATTTTTCTAGCGGTCACATTCCTGAGACACAATATTAGTATTTCATTCTGCACTCTGGTTTTATATATCAGCCAGCTGGTCCTCCTACAGCGAGAATATCTTTTGGGTGCTAGTCATTGTAAGGACATGTTATCTTTAATTTTGGACATGTCCTACTTTTAAATACCAAACACCCTTCTTTGTAGGCCACAAGGCCTGCTTTGGGGTGACTTATTAATATTTAAAAGGGAGGTTTTGATCTGTCAAAAGGGTTTATTCTGCCAGATTGAATGCAGTTTTTACACTGCTACAGTCATGCTATGATGGTACGCCTGAAGCCATGTTTGCACTGCCACTGTAGTCAATGGCACAATAGATGCAGTTCACCAGCGGCATTTATCTTTCAGGCCCTGGATATACTTTGCAGCATATATTAGGGAAATTAGAGGCAAGTTAAACATACCAATTAGCAGTATGCCAATTCAACCATGCTTAAAGGGGGGTGGAGGGAATGGCACTTTACCACGAGTTAGTAAGGTTAACATGCACAAAGTTCTAAAGCCACCAAAATATAGGGTTTCATTTTTATCTCTTTCTATGTGTGCTGCAATCTGCAGCACACAAAGATAGAGGAAAATACCTCCGGGGATTGTTTTTGTGCAGGAAGGTACCCCTTATATATATAGTGCGCCAATGGTGATCCCCTTCGCCGACAGACAAGTGACTGTTTTCCATCCCGGTTGGCCAATAAGTGGTCCCAGCAGATGCAGTGTTGCTCAATTTCCCAACAGGCCATTCCTTCTCATGTATGGAAACAGCCCCAACTTAGGAGCAAACCTTATTTAAAGTAGAAAATAATGACAAGGCTGTAACTTAGACCTGGATGTCACATGGAGGAGGTGGGCCGGAAACCTAGGCCAACTAGGCTACTACAGGATGACTAGGTAATTGTCCTTGCCCTACATTCCTTTCATCGGTACAAGCCAATTAGAATGTTCCCTACAGGCCAGTCCTCCTCTGCCAGTAGTTTGAGAATATTGCTCTCTTCGAGGCTGTAAAACTTACTGGTTTGTAAGCAGTGTGGCCTAGAGATATTTGCGTAGGGTGGGATGAGGACGCCTATGTTATAATCCTGAGTGGTGTACTGTGTGATCCTGAGCAAATCCTTTAGCTCCCTGCACATCTGTTCCATAATCTGACAACGGTGGAGCTCTTAGAAGCACACTGGACAATAGTATGAAGTGCTGTATGAAGACACAGTACATTTACATGCACATAAGTCATTGTGAGGGTAGGAGTGAGGCTACTTTGAATGCCTTGTTGGTGTGCGTTGACACAAAAGAACAGTGTGGTTTGAAAGCCAGTGGTAGGCAGCTCAGACTTTTCATTACTTCTTTCATTTACATGTCCTTAATGTCACTCTGACTCCTGCATCGTCTTAAGAGATGAGTGTGGTGTGTCTCACTTAGGGTACGATAAAAATGTTACATTGTTACAGCTAGTTATACAGAGAGGTTGTCATGCCACAGTCACTTTAAGCACCCTGTCTAGACTAAATTCTGGTCACACTGTGACGGCCCACTTCTACGTGGTAGCGTCTCTTAAATTGTTATGAATCGGTGCACTTTAACATTTCATTTTTTTTTAAATCTGGAAATTATACCATAAAACTAGATGTTGTTAGCGCAACATGAGAAAAATCTTCAATTGTAAAGCACGTTTTAGAAGAATTCATTTCCAGCGAGGCGTGATGCAATACTTTTTCAAGGAATTTCACTCAGAAATCACAGCATTGGATGTTAAAAAATTCTTACCCTGGAAGCCCACTTTTTAGCTTTAGGCAGTACAAGCAAACACTCAGCATGGTGTCACACTCCGAGGCATTGTCCCACTAATGTTTTATATCAGGGACAGCGCCCTCTAGGAGTACGAATTAGGTAATCACTATTCCTAATGTATAAAACTCCATGAGCGATTCCTAGTGGGTCGACCTACCTCAGAAATATTAATGAGGTTGGTCGCAATTTGCGACCCATTTGGAATCGCTAAAATCATGGGGATGGTGGCCTGCTGGGGTCAGCAGACCTCAATGTCCGTGACTGCTTTTAAATAAAGCAATAATTTTTTTTAAAAAGCAACCTGTTTTCCTTAAAGGAAAACGGGTTGCGTTTAAAAAAGAAATATGAAAAGTTTTCTTTCCATTTTTTAAGAGCAGGCAGTGGTCCGTGAGACCACTGCCTGCTCTGAAATTTTTTTGTACTACCATTCACAAAGGGGAAGGGGTCCCATAGGGGCCCCTTCCCCTTTGTGAGGGGTTACCACCAACTTGAAGATGGTGGTAAAATGCGAATGTTTTGAGACCCCATTTCAGTAGCAAAACATTCTTACCGCTGTGATTCGGTATTAGAAAGGGACGCCCTAAACACCCCCCTTCCTAACACCGAATCGCAAACCCTATTTGCAATTCTGTAATAGGTTCTATTCTGCGAATCGGGCCATTTACAAGCAGAAAAAAGCTTCTTACATCTAGCCCTTGGTTCCTTTTACTTGTTATGGCCAATAAAATAATTGGAAAAATGGAGCTCGATTTAACACTGTAATAAAATTACGATTTGTTTTTTTCAGTATCAAATATAAAATGTATACATTTATCCTAAACTTGCATGTCACTCACCTGGATTCTCTTTATGATTCACATTATATATGACTTTGACAACGAAGACCAACATCTCTCACAGATTTTGCCCTGCTTGGGGTTAATTAGTCTGACGAAGTTGACATCCTTTGAAAGTGATGAAGCAGGACGGGTGGTGAATTATTGAAAAAATTAGGCAAATGTATGTTTTATTTTCACACACAAATATGGGTATCTATGGCTGTTGTGAGAGGTGGCCTACAGTGATCATTAGACTGCTTTGACATCATTAAGGAGTACTGGTAAAGACCAGTACTCTGCCGGTGATCTTTTGAAATTAAAAATAAAGTTCTGAAATTCGCAGAACCTGTGGAGCAGGAAATGAGAAAATACACCAGTCAAAAATAACAGTAAGGATGAGGAGGGCGTATTTACTATTATCTCACACAACACGCGGCTGCACAGGAACTTGCTGCGCTGCGTTGTGTGAAAGGGAGAGAGAGAGCAGAGATGCTCCGTATTAACAAAGATATTGAGCATTTCTGCTCTCTTCTTGCGGTGGAGCACTGTGTGCTGCCTAGCGCCAACTCAGGCACCCTTGTATCATAGTGCTAAGATGCCTGTATTACGGAGAGGATTGTTTTTGTGCAGGATGGGATGCCTTCCAGTACCAAAACAATCCAAAGAGGAATTAATGAGCAGAAAAAACATATTTTTCTCCTCGTTACGTCATCCTCAACCTTTGTAAATCTCAAATTGTAACAAATCCATGGGTTGATGCATGTAAACACCCATGCTTCACCCCTGGAAGCTTCCCATTTGGAAATGTTAGGTAGTGCAACGCAATTCGCTGCGTTACATTTCTTTACAAAGTCACACAAGGAGGCGAAAATCACCCCTCGTGGCTTTGTAATTCTTACAGAAGCCTTTGCGCTGTCCTTACGTCACCTTGCACAACACAAGGACAAAGCAGAGGTTTAGCAAATCTGGGCCGGAATGTTTAAGGATGAAATTAGAAAATTACTCATGTTCAACATCCAGTGGGAATAGGAAGTGATATCAAGAACAAAAACCTGGACTGAGCCTACGGAAACAACGAAAACAGATTAAAAGAGAAAAAAATATGAAATTATGAATCGAAATGAAATTATGGATTCAAAATCATTTTATTACAGGCTCAACCCACAAGCTCTCACCAATCATCTAGTCATTGGGTAACAATAAACATCTGTTATTCAGCGCCAAGATTCCCTTGGGTGAACTTGCGCTTTACAAATACACGTTATGTTATAGAACAAACACTAAATGGTGTGTATTTTCAAGTGCTGCTCCATCTGTCACACACACCTAAGTTTGCTGTAAGTTTGCTACAACCCAAGAACCCTTTGGACCCTTACTCATAACAGTCAGAGTTTCTCACATAGAACATACCATAAAAGTTACTATATTCCAAACATACATAGGAACATGGAAGTTGATTCACCATATTTTCAGGGGTAGCAGAAGTGACATCACACACCTGTTGACAATAAAACATCACAGGAAGTGACATCATATGGTTTCTGACCCTGAATCTTTCCAGGAAGTAATGTCACTTGACCTGGATGAGATCCCAAAAATGGACATTGCTGAAGTTCCATAATAACTGTGTAATCAATACAACAGCACAATACAAATGTTTATTTGGCATGATCTTTGAAAGTGGTGGGCATAATATAAATCTGCCACGAGTGAAGTGAGTGAGCCAGATCTGTTCTTTGTGCAGTGTGTTCTCCCCCAAAAGCTGATGTTGAAAACAAATGCAGTAAAATAGTACATTTTAAAGCACAATGCTCACATAAATTAGCTAAAGAGACATGGACCTGAAAGGACACTCATTAAATATGAAAGTCCTTTCATGGTGTGCTATACCAATGAAACTCGACAATCCCCAGGAGTCTACCTTTTATTCACATATGATGTGGGTGCACCTAGGAGTCAAAAATGACCTCCTTTATGGCAAAGCTAGCATTTTAGCATTCCCCTTGTCCCCCTTGTGCCAAACATTACATACAATGTGCTGGTGCCTGAATTTTGCTATCCATGTCACCCATATACCACAGGTTACCCTTGTGTCATGATTTACTTCTAAAATGTTAGGGTCAATATTTTGCCATGCCGCCCCCTCCTATAGGCCACAGTTGTCCTCCCTTGTGCCAATAATTACATCTAATGTGCAAACAGAAGCATTTTGCCAAGGCTGCCCCATGGCAAGAATTTCCTCAAGTGTACCAGGTAAAAGATTTCATAAGAAGTAAAAAACGGCTCAAATCTGTCGCTTAGTATTCGGAAATTTCCGCGTACAGCAGATGACAATTGAGGTGCAGTCACCTTTGAAATATATATAAATGTACGGATTTCAATGTGCCTCATATATTGATTGTCTCAGACGGTAGACTTGCATACATATATCTCCTCCATCTTGTGAGTTGCAGCCTACCTGTGCCCCATATTGCAGTGAGCACAGTCCAGGAAGTGGTCGTTGGGAGTGGTTTGGATCCCGGAATCTCGGAGTAAGAGAAACAGCGGCTTTTGTATCTGAATGCAGCTCACCGTGAGGACTGCTTGGAATATTTGAGCCGTTTTTTTACTTCTTTTATTTGCCCTGATGAAGTTCCCAATATGGGAATGAAACGCGTTGGCTGGAGTATTAATGTTTTTTTAATACGGATCAAAATAAAGAAATTATATATTTTTTGTATCTACAACTGACTACTGGACTTTATGAGATGCGCACCCCCTTTGGATTTGAATGATTCTTTGATCTGGAGCACAGTGACGCCATGCAATGGCTGGCGTTGGGGTAGTGTTGCGCATCAGAACCTTATTATTGGAACTGGCGTGAGGTGCGGTATCAGTGGTCCGCCGTTGCTCCAACTGACAAAGAGTTTCATAAGTGTCTATAGGTCAAGAATTATCTTTAGTATGTCAGTACCAGTACATTACCACGTATACCCTTTATGCCAAGAGTTACTTCCAGTATGACAGTGTCAGCATTTTTCTGTGGGTGCCCCATGCCAAGAATTATCTCAAGTATGCCAGCCTTTTGCCATGGATGACAAGTATTACATTTAGTATGCCAGTGCCAGTATTTTATAACAGGTACCTGCGTGTTAAGAACTGTATTTTGCCATGGGTGCCTCTACAAGCCAATATTTGCCTTCTGCATGCAAGGGCCAAAGGCCAACTTGCAAGCATAACACCACTTTCTCACTCACACTCACATTCACTCACTGACAATCATTCTCATTAAGTCACTCTCACTCAATCATTTTCACTCACTTACACTCACTCTTTCAGTCTCACTCACTCTTACACTAACTTATTCTCACTCATTCTCATTCACTCACTCATTCTTTCTCTGATTCACTCATACTTTTTCACTCACACTCACTCATACTCTCATGCCTTCATTCTTATTCTCACTCATTCATTCACACACACTCTGGCTCACATTCACTCTTACTCCTATTCTCACTCACTCAGACTCACAATTACACTCATTGTCACTCACCCATTTTCTATCACACACTTTAACACTCCCTAGCTCATTCTTACTCACACATTCTCATTCACCCACTCTAACTCACTTGCAGTCACTCTTACTCTCATTCTCACAAAATCTGATTCACTCATGCACAGTTATTGACCTTTGCTTTCACTCATTTTCACTCACTGCCTGTGACTGACTGTCACTCAGTCACTTTCATTCATACACACATCCTCACACAGATAGTCACGCATGCCTACACATACACACACCCTCTCTTACAGAAACACACTCATCCAAAAGCATGCATGCCACATTAATTTAAAACAAGTTTTTAAACTAAACTCAGTTTCCAGCAAAGGTCCCATTCAAGCTCCTGGTGCCCCGTAGTGTATTACACTAATAATGAATAATACACTATAAGTTCAAAAGAAGCAATGGCACTGGGCCGTAGGGGGTTGACGTGCTCAGTGGTGTAACGCAAAGTGATGGGGCCTTCAGGAGAATATGAAGTGGGTCCTCTGAGTCTACGATATCTCACAGATATTCATTGGACTTGGGATGAACAGGGGTCCCCTGACGGGTTGGGGGGCACTTGAAGGATTTTGCCTCCCGCCCCGTGCCACAGGGGTTCCAGGGGCCTGTGCTGGGCCCCTGGATGGGCCCAGTACACCCTAAGTTTGACAGCAGGAGATTTCTTTTCCTTGTTTGCATAGAGTCCATGGCACCGCTGCTACACCACTGAGGCACACTATTGCAAATGTGATGAGCACATTGGTCCTAAAAGCCACGCCTCTGATGATCAGCTGGGGTAGGCAGGAGCCATAAAGGCCAAGGAACAGCTCACAGCATGTTATTTTGACTGGCATGGGGGAAACCAATCTAGCATGCGGTGTCAATGAGTACGTACAGCATCGCGAAAAGGTTAAAAGAGAGAGAAAAAAATGCCAACTATCCCCCGGTGGCGGGTTTATAATTACTCCTCCGCACTAAATGAAGTGATACCACAATAAACTGATAGGACTGTGCAGGAGCTTTCTGAAAATATGCGCTTCTTATTATGTTTGTTAAGCAAATCACATTTATTGACGACATTTTAATGAACAGGGGGATTGCTAATGTTTGCAATTTTGTTCGAGCGCCGCATCAGGGTTGTTGTGGTTCTTTTTTCGAAATGTCACTTTCAATGAGCCTCCTGAAAGGGAGAAAAGGCAGAGAATGGCACTGAGGGGAGGGCGGTGGGGGTCTGGGAATGTTTTTATCTCTCTGCAGGCTCTGGTACCACGCTGGTGAGAGTGGGTCGGCCATAAAATGTAGCAATAACAAAAGATACTTAGGGCCAGATTTACGAAGGTGTGACGCAGTGCAATGCCGCAAGACAACTTGCTGCGCTACGACACATGGAGAGGGGGAAATGGGCCATACCAACAAAGATTACTCACGTTTCTGCTCTCTTCCTGTGCTGGGGCACACAGCCAATGCAGGCACCTGTGCACCATGTTCCAAGAGTGCCTGTGTTGCAGGTAGGATTGTTTTAGTGCAGGAAGGAACACCCCCTGCACAAAAACAATCCTTAGAGAATTTTTCACTCTTTCTACGTGTGCAGCAAAATGCAGCACACATAGAAAAAGGAAAAAAAAGAGAAGAAATAACGTTATTTCTCCTCATTGGACCTCCTTTGGTATGGCGTACCTTTTGGACACATTTTAAGAGGTTTTACTGGTAGTAAATTTGGGAATATGCCAAAATCCATGGGTGGATGCTTGGGAACACCCACGTTCTACCCATGGAACAGAGTTCCAGGGCAGTGTAATGCAAGGCAGCGACTTATGATGGGTTACTCCAGATGTACTGTGGCATGCAGAGCCACTCAAGGTGACTCTGCGTAGCATAGTTAATCTCACTTAAGGTTTGCGTGGCGCTCGCGTCACCCTGCGGGATACAATGGCAACCAACCCTTTCGTATATATCGGGCCCACTTAGTTTCACGGAATCTATAGTCAATGCTCACTAATCCCCTTAACAATAAAAACCTAACTGAGCTAATTTGTGCTTCTTTTCTAATAAATTGCAAATTATGTATTGGGTAAATATGACCTTCATATACTGCCTTGTCATGCCCCTTTGTAGTACTTTATCTTCTTTATATAAGACATTCTCTGTAGCTAACCTCAAAATAACCACTTCTTAAAAATGAGTTTTACTTTTCGTTGTAGCATCTTAAAAGTTTTTTTTGTATGAAACAACTTTTCTCAGTAATAATATTCCTCTTAAGGGTGTAAAGGTATTTTCCTGTAACAACGTTTCCCTGCAGTCTTTATTCTCTGTAAGGTTAAAGTTTTTCTGTATGGACGTAATCCCAAACTGCACTGCACCTCAGATGCCACATTACCTTCTTCTAAAGTAGCCCCTGGCAGCATGTGACACTTTAGAACTTTCAGTGAAAAGGAAACATCTTTGTCAGACAGGAAGAGATTAGGCTCGCTTGTTCCATATAGGTTGCCCCAGGTGCATTGTTCGCTGCTATAACTGCTGCATGGTCGTTGTCAAGCATATGCACAGTTTGCCTTGATGTGCATTGTCTATTGAAGTTGTATTTTGACAGCATTCAAGGTGTAGACAGCGTGATTGGCACAGATATGTTTGTTACCTGTCACCTGTCTTGCTGCAGTCTCTGTCAAAATCTCTCAGATTGAGTGTCCCCTCAAGGACCCCATACTTGGGGAATTACAGAAGTGGCTTCTTGCTAAATTTCTGATAAAGAACTCCTTCTTGGCACAGATTAGACAATACGACAGACATGCTTATTTGCTATTACTGATTATTCATGTGGATAGAACAAGCTGTTCTAGAGTATGTTTTCTCAAACTGATTTGATCCGGAATGGAGAGAGAGATGAATAATTACCTTCTCACTCACGGGCTTATTTGCAAGCCCATTGCTCCGCCCGTGCGTTTTATTGATGCGCCCGCAGCACAATGAGTTTCCCATATTTGTAAGGGCATGTAAAGTCACCCTGCGTGAATTTTCATGACCTTGTAAATTTGTTTCCCGTTCACGCATAACTCTGCCTGAAAGGAGCTTTCCATTGGGATTGCTGTGGGTGTTCCCGCGCAACATCCATGGAACTTGACGCATTCCCAGATTTACAACATTTTCTAAACATGAGAATGCGTCAGAATCCTATGCCTCCCCTGTAGGCACAATGAGGAGAAATATTTTTTTATGTCTCCTCGTTTTTTCCTCTTTCTGTGAATGCTTTTAATGATTTGTTTTTGTCCAGGAAGGGACAATGATCCCCTCAGTGAAGGGACCCTTGCAAAATGACGCATGGGTGTCTGCGCTGTTGCACGGCTACTGTTTGTGCGCCAGCACAGGGGAGAAAGACAGGAGTGTGGTTTATCTTGTAGATACGGCACATTCCTGCCCTTTTATTTTGACGCACGGCAGCGCAACAGGAAGGCTTGCTGCACTGCCATGCGTCAAAATATTGTAAATGAGGCCTTCAAGGTGAAACTGAGCTCCATCACATGTGGGATGTTAGCATCAATGGCCCTTACGGTGCCCTATTTATTTGAAAAACTCAAAGTCTCTGAATGACTATGTTCTGTTTACTCCTAACAGCACCAAGAGGTGAAAGAATTGGCAAAGCATACGATTAGAAATATGACTAGTAGGCTAGGTATGTGTAAATTGAAGACAAAGACACACCACATCCAATAGAAGTATGGGCCACCAGCATTTGTGGTTCTGGGGTTGGAATGTGGTAGTTGCAATAGTGGCAACATTTTTAAAATCTGTTCCATCACTCTACTTTTGTCACTGAATTGCAAATAAGTTGTCAGTCACTGCTTGGGGGGAGGGCAGACGGGAGTGCTTGGGTGGTTGAGGTCGTTTGCCACTGGTGTCCGTCCTACCATGGCTCTGCATGTTTGCCCAATTACAACCCTTTTCGCAATTGACTCTGAGGGTAGTGCAGGTGTGCATCATAGGTTTCTTAGGAAGGTAGTGTGGGAGGGAGGGGCAAGAGCTCAGAACTCCACAGTTAACAACCAGACACAATAATATATTGTCCAGCCCAGTGTCCATCTTTCAGATAAAATAAAATACTTTAATCACAGAGCATACTGTAATACTTCACAGACCAACTAAGGTTTCTGAATCAGGGCTGTATTCCTCTTTGCAATCTTCAGTGATTCACAACCTCCTTTCAGTACCCTTCCCCAGTAATAGAGTTGCCTGGTTTCCTGGTGTCTACAATCCCATGTGTGTAACACTGCACAAAGCGCTGATGAGGGACAGGTATAGTTCACTCTAAGTACCCCAAAGTTTAGATGTGTACAACAGGCCACTTCACTTTCTCCAATTCAATATCACCCAGTAAAAGTCGTAAGTTGCAATGGCAAAACTTTTCTGCTTCCTCATTCTCTCATTCCAATCACAATTTAGGACCGCGGTTACCTACATTATTGTAAATGTAGCTCTGGTGGTATGGGAAATAAGCATGCAGCGGTCTTGCTTCTGCAGCAGTGACTTTTGTTCTATGGGAGCTGTGGCCTGACTCAGATCTGCATCCTTGTGCCAATTTTTGATGCATTTCATGGTAGAAAGATTGTTCAAAAGCACCATGAACAGCCATTCCTGTTCTGTTGTTCCCATACATTTGCTGTAAAATTTTACCACAAATTGCACGTAACTATGCAACATGATGTAAGACGTAATTTGGAGAATTTCATAAAACAAGTGTAACACAGGAACTCATGTAATGCTGCAAATTTCACATCCATAATTTAAATTTCACCCTCACCTCCTGTTGCATAAGTTACAACTTTGGCGTACCTCTACAAGGTGTGCATTCCCACCCACTGGTGTCAGAGGTGAACTTAGTTCAATACACCAGCGTTGGATGTGAAAGACAAGTTACTGTAGCCCCACAAGACACTATTCAATGTGTAATTGACATAGAAGTATTGCTTTTGGCTCACTAACAGTCCCATAAAGGGATCATGGGCACCGTGGAAACAGCAACAAGCTTATTTCGTTATTCACAGTATCATACACACTGTATTAAGAAGAAAAAACACTTTTAAGTTAAAAGTATTTATTACTAGAGGAAACATCTGTGTCTCAGTACATCTAAACAACTACACAAAATATTATAAAAACAGCAACAAGACATGTTGTAAGTAACTAAAATAAAATGAACTTTTCAAGCATTGTTAAGATGTAATTTAAAATGTTATCTAAAACCTAACACCCTAATGCCTATTTCTTTGCGCAATATTATGAAAGGCAGAGCAACTTGCAATGTAGAGTTTGTTAGAGAGCAGAGACACATTTCATACCTTGTTAACAGCAAAGGCTGTCTTTATCAGTTGAGGCGTGAAGACAGTGTGCCCCACGAAGGGCAAACAAACAGTGCGGTAGCAGTTGGTCGGTCTTCCTCTAGAACTTGGCTTTATCAGCTTCTGTCTTCAGGTGAGATGCATCATCTGTGCAGTGTGAAGTGCACTGGCAGCAGCTGAGACTGTCTCTGGTAGAATCTAAGGCGATATGCTGTGCGAAGGACCTCTCCTGACAAGTGGTCAAGTGTCAGTCCTTATATTCTAAATCTTAGCAAAAAGTGTAATATCTGACATAAGTTTAGTAATGACTGACATATTATGTGCATCAAGGTATGCATCTCAGATGTTTCTTTATGGTGATCCATGCCTATTCTTGCTGAGTTAGCACCTTGAGTATTTGTGCGCTTAACAAATTTCAATAACATAACATAACATATAAGGAAAAAGGATGTCAATACAGACTACGTTATTTTGATTAAATGTCTGTATGCGTTCTTATTTAACTTTACATGGTGAGGAGAAGTCCATTGACCCAGCATAATGTTGCATTAGATATTGTATCTATGTCATTAATCAAAGAACTTGAGGATATCACAGTTCCTGGCAAATCTGTGTTAAAAGACAGAAATGACAATGACTCTGCATAAATCAGACAATATGGCTGCTTTCGTTGTCTAAGTTAAGGAAGATGACAGCCTCCGTGAACCAATAAGGAATTGGGGCCTGCATAAGATGGAGTCAGACCTTACGGACTTTACAGCATCCCTGGCTTGTACGTCTGAATGGGACATCATAAGGGCGTGTCTAACCAACAGGAATTTGATGAATGTGCAGAGAAATTCATGCTCTCATGTTACTGTCTATATTTATCTAGGATAAGATACATGTTTAAAACATTTATACATAATATACTTGTGGTGAAATATAGAATAATATAAAAGCTAGTAGTGCATTGCAGATATAAAAGATAAATAAAACATATGTGGTAATATATATTTCACATAGCGAAGCAGGAATATTTGCAAACTTTGCATTACAGCTATTAACAAACCATATCTCAGAGTCTATCTAGAGCATGTTGTGCGTGTTGGCAAAAAAACATACCAGTGATAATATAGATAGGCCAGATTAATAATAAGCAATATAAAAAACAAAGACTAAAAGAGTCAATTAAAAAAGAAGGAAAAAATATTTACTTTTCAATTCTTAGTTCGTATAGGCTTTGTAGTACATATGATGGATACAGGTCATGGTTCGTTGGTCGAATTTCCTGTTGAGTTCACTCTTCATTCTAGGACATGTTGACATTGTGAGGCGCACATACAGCATACACGTGATCTTTACAAAATCCATACAGAGCATGTTCGGGGTTGACAGTTGGTGTGCTAGATGGACCAGCAATTGGTTACTCGTCTGAGGCACTCGATGTTAGTTGCTGCTCCTCTCCAGGAGGCTACAAAAAATAGCAATGAGTCAAGCCATTCATCAAGACCTGCGTTGAAAAGTGCCACTGGTAATACTGCTCAGTCATACGTGGCATTCTGAAGAAGGGACAGGTGTATTGCTCTGCATTGTTTCTGGTGCTCATGTTGAGGTTGCAAGATCAGTTCCATATCAAGATAAGCTACTAGTGGCTGTTCCAGATGTAAGTACAAGATGATGTCAGTCGGACAGGTTTTACTTGTGTAGAATTCACTTTGCAAAATGTGAGCATCCAGTGCTCACTGAGTTCAGATAGCCAAGCATGTTCCATGTAGCATGCTAGAGTCTCTCTGCAACTTTGTTCCGTTGGATATGGCCATGTTCTTGATTTCCGTGGTGGAACAGGAGAAAGATGATGATACCACAGCCAATTAGCAGTGTTACGGAAATCCTCCAAAAAGGCTGGAGAACAGAGAATGAAAAAATGACAGAATCAGTCCAATTACTGCTTTAAATCCAGTCACTAGACCAGATCCGATGTTCTTAAAAAGATACATAACACCAGTTGTTACAGATGAATTGTTTGCACAATATCTTCAAAATGTGTTGGGTATTGTGTGTAACAGCAGCTTAATTTCTGAAACAGTCCTGCTGTCTGCAGATTATAAACCTCAACCGCTGAAGTCAAAGGGACTTCTATTTGTAAGAGAACAGACAATGTTTTGTTCAAGTCACCAAAACGCATGGATTTCATACTTATACTAGACCAAGAATGTTCCTAATAACATTTCCAGGCAGAGGATACAAGGTCCTTCCACAACACTGTATTGTTCCTGAAACTGTTATCAGGCATGGTTAGCCAGGCTCCAACCCTAAGCAAGTAGCATTTGTTAAAAACAAATAAGAGACGGTATTTAAAAGTTCATGGTGTATAGGAATAAATGCAAGGGGGGAACAGATAAGATACAACTTAACCCTGACATCAAAGCACTATGCATTCCATGTAAAGACATGGTGTCACACAGAAGGGAGTGTTCAAGAGGATTTCTACAATTTGCGGTACTGATATACACAGGGTCTCCTTTCCATTTAGACAGATGTGGGTAAAAGGAAATTTCCATGAATGGAGCAGTTGTGAATTGTGCATGGTTTCATACAAACCAATAGATTAATTTTTTTGCCAATAATAAAAATGAAAGGTAGTTAGAGATAAAGAAATAATACCATATATTAGGCAGGTAATAGGTGAACTGTCACTGACTGCAAATGGTGCATCTTCAACTTGTTCTATACTTAATAGGGTGCATGTGGATTCTTTATTGGCCATTGTTTTTTTGAGTGAGTGCCAAATTATATGGTTCAAATAAGGCTGTTTCATTAAAAAGTTGCCAAGGCACAAACCTGATCTAAGTGTTTGTAATGCTCAATTTAGTTGTACAATTGCTCTTAACTGAGCCTGCCCATGTTGTAACAATTTCAGATCTCCTTTCATGAGGTCTAAGGCTGAGGGCAAAATGTGATTTAATGAGTATTCCATTCTATGTGTGCCATCTCCTTACCAGTTGCTTGCAGTGGCATTTTGCTGTTCTCAATTCCTTGATGTACCATTTTGCTTCCTTGGTGGATCTCCTGTGTCTGCTGGTCTTGATGGGAGCAGTGATGTCAGCACAGTTGGTGATCCAGAAGTTGAAGTTTTTGACAGCTTGGGTCTGGTTAGATGCAATGTTAGGGCATGATGTGTTGATGGTATCGGTCCATTGGCTTTCTGATACTTTGCTCCAACTGGGGTGGGGGGCGCTGGATGGAGGTGCAGGGGATCAAGATGTTAAAGTGCACTAAAATGTGGTCAGTCCATGTGAGTTCAGTGACCTGGCTGTACTTTACCATATTGCTGGAGGTGAACATGGGGTTTAGCGTCTGTCCTGTGTTGTGGGTGGGGCCGGTGGCAAGTTGGGTGAATCCTATGGTATTCATTTTGTTGAGTAGGGTGGTGGTGTTGGTGTTGTTGAGGTTGTTAAGGTAGAAATTCAGATCTCCGAGGAAGATGTCGTCTTTGGAGTCAATGAAGTAAGCACAAGGCACAAGGAGGGTAGGAGTCCCACTGTTCGGGGGCCGACAGCGAGAGTGAGAGCTGGGCCTGGGACCTGTTCAATGGGATCGTGCTGCGGCCTCAATTAAGTAGGTCCTGGGAGGAGGGAGTGGTGCTGCGTGGCAGGAGGCAGGGAATGGGCAATGGCAGAACAAGCGGGAGAAAAAGGAGGGGAAAAGTGAGGCACAGGAAGGCACAAGAGGGAAAGGCACAAAGTCAAAGGTGAAGGCACAAAAGGCAAAGCCCACAAGAAGGAAAAACAAGGCATAAGGAGGGCAGGAATTCAGCTGTTCGTGGGCTGACAGCGAGAGTGAGAGTGAGACTAGAAGGCTGAAGGTTGTGACCTGTCAGCACTCTGAAAGTAAGGGGACATCTTGAAATATTAGAATGGCTCTTCGGGAGCGGAGCCTAACAATGTTCCCATTGTGAGCAATTGTGAATTTCTCTAGAGTAACTGTTGGACTTGGCCCTTTTTGCAGGGTTATCCCCAAACTTTTTACTTCTTCCTCCTATTTTTTCCTGACCTGTTGTTGTTGGTTTTAGGACTCTGGGCACTTTACCACTGCTGATCAGTGCTAAAGTGCATATGCTCTCTGCGTAAATTGTTATTATGATTGGTTCTCCCTGATTGGCATATTTGATTTACTGGTCAGCCCCTAGTAAAGTGCACTGAGTGTGCCGGGGCTGGTAAATCAAATACTACTAGTGGGCCTGCAGCACTGATTGTGCCACCCAAATGAGTAGTTCTGAAACGGCAACTCAGGCCTGCCACTGCAGTGTCTGTGCGCAGTTGTTAACTGCCATGTCGACTTGGCAAGTGCACCCACTTGCCAGGCCCTAACCTTCCCTTTTCTTACATGTCAGTCACCCCTAAGGTAGGCCCAAGGTACCCCTGTGGGCAGGGTGCAGTGTTTGTGAAAGGTAGGACATGTACTGGAGTGTGTGACATGTCCGGATAGTGAAATACAGCCAATTTCGTTTTTCACTATTAAAAGGCTATCTTGCCCCATAGGACAGAATGGGGAATGCTTTGTAACATTTTACAAGCATATCTTCCCATAGGGATAACATAGAAAGGTGAAGTTTAGGCTCTCTGAACTCAGAATTTAATAACGCATCTTTTACTAAAGATGGTTTTTAAATTGTCTGTTTGAAAATGCCACTTTTAGAAAGTATTACAGCAAACAAATGATGGACGGAATGCTGACAATACAAACATTCTCCCCCAGTCAAAAGATATGGGTTAAATCCATCGTTCTTTTGCCTACTGCGCCACCCCAGTTTGGACTCAGCCATATGCAAATCAGTCTTGACCCTGTGCCCCATGGGAACAGTCCAGACCGAACTGCCAGGCCAGGTCCTCCCTGGACCGGAAACAAGCATCCTGGGACCGGTTTCAGGGTATGTTACCCTTCTTCAGCCAGGCTAGCTTGAATCCAGTGGCACAGTGAGCAAGGGACCCACGTCTGGGCATACCCATCCCACTTAGGGCGAAAAGTGTTACAGCAAACAAATGATGGACGGAATGCTGACAATGCAAACATTCTCCCCCAGTCAAAAGATCTGGGTTAAATCCATAGTTCTTTTGCCCACTGCGCCACCCCAGTTTGGACCCAGCCATATGCAAATAAGTCTTGACCCTGTGCCCCATGGGAACAGTCCAGACCGAACTGCCAGGCCAGGTCCTCCCTGGACCGGAAATAAGCATCCTGGGACCGGTTTCAGGGTATGTCACCCTTCTTCAGCCAGGCTAGCTAGAATCCAGTGGGAAAGTGAGCAAGGGATCAATGTCTGGGCGTACCCATCCCACTTAGGGCGAAAAGTGTTACAGCAAACAAATGATGGACGGAATGCTGACAATGCAAACATTCTCCCCCAGTCAAAAGATCTGGGTTAAATCCATCGTTCTTTTGCCCACTGCGCCACCCCAGTTTGGACTCAGCCATATGCAAATCAATCTTGACCCTGTGCCCCATGGGAACAGTCCAGACCGAACTGCCAGGCCAGGTCAACCCTGGACCGGAAACAAGCATCCTGGGACCGGTTTCAGGGTATGTCACCCTTCTTCAGCCATGCTAGCTTGAATCCAGTGGCACAGTGAGCAAGGGACCCACGTCTGGGCATACCCATCCCACTTAGGGCGAAAAGTGTTACAGCAAACAAATGATGGACGGAATGCTGACAATGCAAACATTCTCCCCCAGTCAAAAGATCTGGGTTAAATCCATAGTTCTTTTGCCCACTGCGCCACCCCAGTTTGGACCCAGCCATATGCAAATCAGTCTTGACCCTGTGCCCAATGGGAACAGTCCAGACCGAACTGCCAGGCCAGGTCCTCCCTGGACCGGAAACAAGCATCCTGGGACCGGTTTCAGGGTATGTCACCCTTCTTCAGCCAGGCTAGCTTGAATCCAGTGGCACAGTGAGCAAGGGACCCATGTCTGGGCATACCCATCCCACTTAGGGCGAAAAGTGTAACAGCAAACAAATGATGGACGGAATGCTGACAATGCAAACATTCTCCCCCAGTCAAAAGATCTGGGTTAAATCCATCGTTCTTTTGCCCACTGCGCCACCCCAGTTTGGACCCAGCCATATGCAAATCAGTCTTGACCCTGTGCCCCATGGGAACAGTCCAGACCGAACTGCCAGGCCAGGTCCTCCCTGGACCGGAAACAAGCATCCTGGGACCGGTTTCAGGGTATGTCACCCTTCTTCAGCCAGGCTAGCTTGAATCCAGTGGCACAGTGAGCAAGGGACCCACGTCTGGGCATACCCATCCCACTTAGGGCGAAAAGTGTTATAGCAAACAAATGATGGACGGAATGCTGACAATGGAAACATTCTCTCCCAGTCAAAAGATCTGGGTTAAATCCATCGTTCTTTTGCCCACTGCGCCACCCCAGTTTGGACCCAGCCATATGCAAATCAGTCTTGACCCTGTGCCCCATGGGAACAGTCCAGACCAAACTGCCAGGCCAGGTCCTCCCTGGACCGGAAACAAGCATCCTGGAACCGGTTTCAGGGTATGTCACCCTTCTTCAGCCAGGCTAGCTTGAATCCAGTGGCACAGTGAGCAAGGGACCCACGTCTGGGCATACCCATCCCACTTAGGGCGAAAAGTGTTACAGCACTTTTAGAAAGTAGGCATTTTCTTGTTTAACCATTCTGTGTGCCTCTGCCTGTTTGTGTATTAATTGTCTGGTTTTGGAGTGACAGGGGCTGGGGAGGTGCATTATCTCAGGCAGCCACGGGGGGGCGGTTGATGTGTGTCCTGCCTTTTCTGAATGAGTCAGGGCTGGGCTGAATAGACCTGGGCTACATGCAGAGTAGGGGGAGGAGTTCTCACTAGCACCTGAATAGGCCCGGTCTGCATGTAGAGTGGTGGGAGGAGATTTCCCTTGCACCTGAATAGGGCCTGTCTGCCTTACACAATGCTGCCTCCACCTCCTGCCGGGCAGCTGCACAAGAGAGGACAGAACTGGTTTGGACTGGGCTCAGAGACCCTTGCACAAAGGGAACAAAGACATTTTGGTGTATAAGTACTTGACCTAAAACCCCTGAACTTTAGACTACTTCTGGAATCACGAGGAACCTTTGCTAAGGAGAAGAGCTGGAGAAGATGAGGAGAAGTACTGCCCTTGCTGTGTGTCTGGGGTTGGCCTGCAGTTGCTGTTTCTGCCAAGGAAAGGAGAAGGACTTTGCTGTGTGCTGTGTCCCCTGCTTGAGGAAAGTCTCCAAGGGCTTGAGTAGAGCTTGCCTCCTGTTTTGAAGTCTCAGGAACGCAAAGACGTCACCCCCAGCTCCCCTGAACTTCCTTGCTGGGAGTTCTGACCTGCCAGGAGTGCCTGTGGCTGTGTGTGGCCTCTGGAGGTTGTTTCTGCTACTGGGAGCTGGAAAGCAACGCAACAACAAGAAAATCGACGCATCGCTCTTCTTGCGACAGTTTTCACGTCGCAACGCCATGGTGCGAGAAGAATCTCCCCGCTCCGCTGTGGAAACCGATGCAGCACCTGTCGCCGCTGCAAGACTCGACGCATCGAGGGATCGCGGCTGAAAAAACCGACGCAGCGCCGCTCGACGCCGACGCATCGTTTGCCGACGCATCCTGGATTTCCAAGCATCGTCCCTGTGTGGCAAGTTTTCCCCGATGCATCATCCGTGGATCAGAGTCGTCTCAGAATCGACGCATTGCTTCCCCCTACAGGCCGGACCCGACGCACAGCTCCCCTGTGTCCAGCGGAACTGTCGCATCGCATCCACGAAGGTCTCAGGAATCGACGCATCTCTTTGTTTTCGACGCTTCCCATCGCTGCGGCTGTTTGGCTTTGTGAATTTTGTCGCAACGCCAAGTACTTTGCAAGAATTCACGCATCCATAGTTTTCTATGGATCCAGTTGCTAAAACCTATTGAAAGTCATTTTTCTTAATACTTGTATGTTGGATTTTTGTCATTTTGGTCTTGTTAAGTTTAGATAAAGATACTTTATTTTTCTAAACCGGTGTGGTGTCCATTTGTGGTATTATCACAGTGTTACTGTGAGTGTTGGTACAAATACTTTACACATTGCCTTTGGGATAAGCCTGTCTGCTCGTGCCAAGCTACCAAGGGGGTGAGCAGGGGTTATCTAAAGTGTATCCCCCTTACCCTGACTAGAAGCAAGGGTCCCTATTTGGACAAAAGTACCTAACTCTGCCAACTGGAGACCCCCATTTCTAACAGTAACTAGTCCTTTGTATGAAATAATGTTCATAGTTATGCTAGCAGTACATTTCTTTGTAGTTTTCTGAATTCAAATAAGGGCCTTCATTTTTCAAAGTAGCATATGCCTGCAGATCAGACATCATTCTTTTAACAGTCTCCATGTCCCAAACTTCTGAAAGAGAACCGGGTATCATAACATCATTCATTGAAACTTTTAGCACATAAGGCAATTGCAATGTCTCAGTGGGTCCCATAATGTGATATGGAACTTTCTCCCAAGGTAGGCCCGCAGACATAGGATAAGCTGTAATGTTTGCAGCATAAAAACCTCTTCGGGTTCTGTGGAATGAAGAGTGAGGCTGCACTTCACAAACCACAAGGGTTGCAATTGTTCTTACGGAGACATAATGTCCATTGAGTAGCAGTAGAACAATGAATATCATTGACAACCAAATGATGAGAAGAAATGTTCCTAAGGCGATCCATGCATAGGACCACAGAGGAATCATATACTTTTCATGAAACCACTGACAAGCGTGAAGCAGTCTTTGGTGATGAGTGACTGTGAAAGAGGTTGAAAAATGTCCAGAATCATTTTCAGCATTGTTGGTACCTCAGGGCTCTAAAAAATTTAGCAGTTCAAATGGCGCCACATCAGGTGGAATTTCTAAGTAGATCATAGAATTTCGTTGGACAGCTGCCAACTGTCAGATTGGCAGCATCAGCTGTGTTTGTTGCACTCAGTGTTTTGTGTAGAGTGTTAAGCTCAAACATTGCTGGCTGGGAATTCGAGCTAGGAATGTTATTGCTTTGTTCAGGGGGCAGGGTATTCAGAGTAGGGAGAGGCTGGGAGGCACTGTTCTGAATCCTTCTTGGTGTTTGTGGCACCCAGCTGTAGAGGACTGGCCAAATGGTGTTTATTAACATGGTAGATAGACACCCGTCTGTTTCTTCTTGATCCAGGCAGAGGAGGCAGGATAACAGCTCTCTTGCCTTTTACCCCAAGAACAGTGATGCTTGCCATGGATTTTTTCCCAAACTAGGTCTCCAACTTTGGGAACCCACCTGTCGGCAGCAGTAATGACCTTCTCTTCACAGGTGGCGGTGTCAGAGTGGTTTGTGTTAGACAGCTTCTTCGATACTCTGTAACATCTAAACGTTTCCCCATGCTCCTTGCCCCATGTGAAAAGACACATTGCTGGAGTTGCATCTGTTTTCAGACACACTCCAGCCATGCATCAATTTTGCGCCTACAGATACATCAGGAATACTGACGTATCTGTAAATCCTTTAAACATGGAGCGCCGTACAGTAAATATAATGCATCCATGGTGTTGCAAGGATGGCGCTATGAAAAGTGTTGCATCGCTGTTTTCCTGCAATGATGCAACACTTTTCATAAATGAGGCCCTAAATCCCTGTAAGCCTTGGAGGCAAATGCAGGACCGTTATCTGAATTAAATGAATGAACTGCCCCCATTGACACTAGGCACCTCAAAACTGTTGCGACTGCTAAAGCATTTGCATTTCTCTGTGGCAAAACCCATAGGAATTGAGACCATAAATCAATAGCTACTAATATTTACTTATATTGGTTAGCTAAATTTATGGGACTGATATGGTCCAAATAAATCACCCAGAAGGGGATATTTGAGATCACGAGGGGAGCTGGCCAGGGTTTTTTGATAGTAGAGGGTATAATCTGCTGATGATTGTCACTTTGTTTAAAATAGTCCCTAGTCTAATTATGTAAACTAAGCCACCAGTAGCATTGCCATAGCATTGCTATGGTTACATTTTTTCCTGCATGTGTAGAGGGCAATCCCTTGTGTGGTTCTTTGATTAATTCTAATCTACATAGATTATTAGGCATTATTCTGTCTTCCACTCCTGGTATGATAACTACTGGAATGTTTTCTGAATGAAAGTGTAGGAGTATTTGGGAGGAAAAACTGCAGGAGGTTTCCCAGCTTGCTTGGCTGCATTAATGCTGTTAAAATATCAGTGTCGCTCTTCGTTTGAGGTCAGGCTAGGACTGTTACTTGGACAGCCTGAATTGCAATGTTTGGTGCTTGGTCAGCTGCACAATTCTCTTTTGCGTGAATACCACTACGCTGATGGCCCAAAGTGCCTCGCTTGTCTTGTAAGACAGATACCTTTCCCCACAGCAGTTTATATCTTTATAGGCTCTCCCTTTGAATTCTTGAATTCATTCAACCGCCAATGTTGCAAAATGACATTGTAAGCTTGCACACAGAAAGCTGAGTCGAGCACAATGAGTGTGGGAACTGACGAGACAGCCTTTTGTAATGCGAGTAGCAGGGCATGTAGCTCTGTATATTGTGCAGTACTACCACCTAAGATTTTGGTGTGAGTGCACTGTGGTTCACTAAGTAGGGAAAAAAATGTGGACTAGAGTATTTGTCCCATCCCGCTTAGTATCTATAAAAGGCTGGAGCTTGTCTCACAGCCCATTTACTGGCATAAATTTCCCTGATATCTATGGGAGAGAAGGCTACTCTTATGACTTCCTCTCCACGGGTTGCTTCCCAAATGAAGGCTAGAGGCCACCTCCTCTACTAGGATGAAGTCATAATCATCAGATAGTTGGGTCGAAAGACTGCTTTGATAATACATGGTATGTCCCCTTTAATTTGTATTTTTAGGTCGTAAACCCTATCAGGAGAATTTAAATGTTGCTCTGGAGTCTCGATCTGTATAAAGTCATCAGTTGGATTTGCATCCAGAAATTTCTGAAGTGTCTGATGTCTTATCATGACTTCTGCGGCGCTGTCTAGGAGCGCTCTGTTTTTTAGGAGGATTTGTAGCTGGATCAGCATTTTTTTTAGAAAGTCTGGCCACTTTTTTCTTTTTACTGGGATTTTAGAGTCCAATCCCTTCTCTTCCCTCTTTATGCTGACATCAGTCTCACTTCCTCCATCACTTTTCTTATTCTACTCCTCTTTTCTTCAGTACTCGAATCGGCTTCCGCTTTCGGTTCTATTACCTTCAGTGTCCTCAAAAGAACATGAAGAGCAGGTATCAGAATACTTATACCTATCAGGCTTTTTAAATTTTTTTACGTCTCTAAAGTTATAACCACCCCTGCTAGATTCCTGAGAAGCGGGTGATCCAGTCCATCTTTTGTTTAGGTCTTATTGTTTTTTCTTCCCTTCCATTGCAGATTTCCCCTTAACGGAACCCTCTGTGTCATTTTTAGGTTTTAAGTGTGGTTTAACAGGTTGAGTACCTAGGGTAGATCTACCTAAGGAGGTGTAAATTTATGCCTTTATTTTTGGTAGTTCCTGTTCAAAGTCTTGAACTGGAACTGCTTTTAGTCTTTGACACATAGCCAGAACTGTAGCCTCTCCCTTTATGTTGCTTAGAATGATTGAGGAAACTGTAGAGCAGTTACCCATTAACTTTATTCCTAAATCCTGGGCCCGTCAGCTCTGTGCTTGTTTTGTACTTGTCTAAGTACATCAGGTGGACCGCCAATGAAAGCGTTCCATGTGTACTGGTATAAATGCATGCAAAGATGCTCCCCCAGGAGTTACACTCCTCTACTGGAGGTACCATCCCAAGAGGAAGACACATAGGGCCTAAATATGAGTTTGGCGGTCCGAGGACAACCAAACTCACAGTGGTGGTCCGGCCACCGCTGCACGAGCGGTTCAACTGCCGGATTACGACTTGGGCGGTCAGACCGGCCATGGTACTGTCGCAACCGCCAGGGATCAGAAATTCCTCGAGGTGGCGTGATGGTCTGAGGACCTCATTATGATTGGTGGTGCCCTGTGGCACCGCAAAGTATATTACAACTTTCCTCACTGCCAGCAGTCTCATTTAGGTTCTTACTCCATGAAACTGCTGGCAGTGAGGAAAGAAAGAGGGCCCCCTCTTGGCCCTGTGCACAGGGTGAATGCAGGGGAGCACATGTTGTGCACCCCTGTGTGCATGCACCCTAAGTTCCTGCCTGGCATGGACTGCAGAGTCCATGCCATGCAGGAACTGCCTTAGGCACTCCCATAGCAGTGCCCATTTTCAGAGGCACTGCTGTGGGACCGCCCAAAAAATGCCTGCCAGACATGAGAAAACTCGTAATCTGGTGGGTGGTGCTCACACGGCTTTGACGGTGTGAGAGCGGGGCAGCAGTGTGGTGTTGCGGCCCTGCTCCCAAACTGCCAAAGCCGTTATTGGACCCTTAGTCAGTATTCTGTGTTTATCTTAGGGGGTTGGGTATGAATACACTGCTTCTTACTGGTTGGCCTTGCGAGCAATCCAGAAAGCAATTTGATCACGCTTCGCAGGCTCTTTTCCTATGATTGCGTTAATAGTCTGTGGACTAATGGTTGGCATTTGTGCAGTAGTGGCAGGTCCTGCTGCGACAGCAGGTCTGGAACTCAAAGTATGTTGCAGAAACTGCACTGGTCTCCTGTATAAGGTGACTGTAAAATGTAATACCCCTACTACCTCTGCATGGGATAGAGTTTCAGGTTGAGGAACAGGAGTGTAACCAGCCAAGACTGGCCATATCTGTGTGGGTGTGGCAACTGTCCACCATACCAATTTTGGTGTTCCTGATAAGTTAAAGGGATTTCCAAATCTTGGTAAGTCCTATAATACACAGTGGGATCTGTCACTGTATATTCATGAAACTGACCTGAGGCAGCATCAATAGGTTCAAACTCCACCCAGGAGTAAAAAGTCGCAAAAGGCATATATGCTGGATGTGTAACTATTATGAAAGTAACTGCCCTCTCCCTCATCGGGGATACCTTGAGCTTTCAGGTGTTGAGTAACTGCTTCACTGCAATTGGACCCTATAATGAAAGGTGGTGCCATGATGAATGGATTCAATTTGTAATTGAAATCAAAGAAATAGAAAAATCTACAGCATGGGAAATAGCCTTTTATGAGTCAACCTTGATGAAGCTACGGAAACAGGTGCTCCCTTATTTCAAATAGGAGGTAATAATGGTTACTATGGATGCCTCCGTATGACATAATATGGGCTCAGACGAGTGTGATAAGTGTAAAGTACTCAAGGCATAACCGTAAGATACTAGCCTCACATTGGGCTCCAAATGTTGCATAAGTTACGACTTTGGTCTAACTCTACAAAGCATGCCTCCCCCCCCCCCATGGGTGTCACACATGGACTTGGTTGAATGTGCCAGCGATGAATTTGAAAGACGAGTTAGTGTAGTCCTGCAAAACACTATTCAAAATGTAATTGACATAGAAGTATTCAATCAATCAAAGATTGTTTATTCAGTTTCATAACCATCTAAGTTACAAAACATCCATATAATACATTTAACAAATTTAGCTTCAATCAGTATCTTTGATACATAAATATAATAAAAGCTTTAAAAGAATTCATAAAAGTCATAAAACTTAATCCCAGCAGACTTCATGCAATTTGCAATTTCATTACAATTGTTGTTATCGATAAATATCAGGATACTCACACAAATCGATAGTCTTATCTGTACATTACCGACATTATTTGTTAAAATCAAAATCAAGTTCCAAGATGTATAAAACTCATCTGTCCTAAAAATGTGTAATATTCTAAAAATTGCTATTAGAGAGGATTGGCCAATAGACATTAAATATATATACATTTATGTGCATAATGCATAGATACTTAAAATTATTTCCATAAGACAAAGCATACTCTAAATATACAAAAAATTACGATAATTTCAGAAACTTCTCTTGCTTTGTCCAGATGTTGAACAAGAACCGACTCACAGAATAAACAACTGGGCCAGTTATATCCGTCATCAGTATTCTCTTCACCTCTCTGCAGTGAGGTACCCCCATAGACAAACAGATCGGACACAGCCATTTTTTGCGCACACCACAATATTCAGGACATACAAACTGATCAAGAGTCTCAGAATTCATGCCATAAGCTGGGCATGAATCAGACAATGAATTTTATGTGTTAAATTGTCAATATAGCTTTCAAAGGCGGGGGTAGGTTTAAATGCCAAGAACTGTTTAGCAAGGTGGCCCATAGTTCCCCTGGTTAATATCTCTTTCCACACAAGAGACTAGTAGGTCAATTTTAAGACCTGCTTGTCCACCTTACAAATTAATTCAGGCACGTCCCACAGTTTGATCAAGCCCAATGTTTTGCACCAGTCACAGACAAACTTAACCAGGGTACCTCCAAAGCATGATCCATTTTCTTTGCATCTCTGAGGGAATCTCTATATTCAGCTAATTCCGGAGTTTTTCAGATACAAATCCAGAATAATAGTGGTTTTAAGTGGGCCAGATCAGATACTCTTTTCATCCCTATATCAAAATAAAGTGGAACCAGAGGGGTACTTATAGGGACTGAGAGCATTGATCTAACAAATGTATTCTCTGACACTGCAAGCTTATTGGTATCCGTGTATCCCCAAACTTTTGCGCCATACAAGGCAGCATTGTGGGCTTTCGCTCGATAGGCTTCCAGGGCTGGAGAAAAGGAATGGCAATATGTCACCCCCAAGTAATCATAGCTAAAGACCTTTTGCAAGTGGTCTTTTCCAGCCATTACAGAACAGCTTTTATTGACATTCTTGCCACAAACCATGAACTTTTTTTCAGCATTTAAATCCAGGCCCCTATGGCAGCAGAACTCCAAAAATATATTTAGCAGATTTTGTATCCCCATCTGGGACTTGGAGATCAATAGAGAATAATCTGCAAACAGGAGTACAGGTGTATTGGCCCCTCTCAGAATAGAAGAGTCATTAACACACTTTGGGCCCCATGCATCATCCGAAAATCGGGTCGCAAACGGGCAGATTCGCACAATCTGCCCCTTTGCGACCTGTATTTTTGCATTTGGGATGCCTCTAGGCCCATAGGAATGAATGGAAAGGCATTCCTTAATTGCGAATCGCAATTTGCGATTCGCAATTAAGGAATTTGTAGGAATCGCAAATATTTTTGCAAAACCTACATGCATAGGCAATTGTGATTCCTTAATAGCGATTCCTTAATAATCGCTATTAAGGAATCGCAATTGCCTAGCTTGATGCATGTGCCCCTAAGTCAGTTCCTTGGCCATGTCATTAGACATAGAAGTATTGGTTTTAGGTTACTAACAATCCTGTAAAGGGATCACGGGCACCGTGGAAACAGCAACAACCTTTTTCGCTATTCACAGTATCACACACACTGTACTAAGAAGAATGAACAATTTTTAGTTACAAGTATTTATTACTGCAGGAACAATCTATTTCTCAGTACAACTAAAAGAACTACACATAATATTATAAAAACAGCAACAAGATGCGTTATAAATAACTAGAATAAAATGAACATTTCCAGCATTGTTAAAATGTCATTTAAAATGTTATCACACCTAATAAGCAGAGTTGATCCATAAAATGTTTTCTAAAACCTAACACCCATTGCTTATTTCTATGTGCTATATTATGATAGCTTGTGATCTAGACTTTCTTAGGGAGAAGACATGCACTGCATAACTTGTTGGCAGCAAAGACTGTCTTTATCAGCAGTGACATGGAGATAGTGTTACCCACGAAGGGCAAACACCCATTGTGGGAGCAGTCAGTCGGTTTTCCTTCGGAACTTGGCTTTATCAGCTTCAGATAAGATGCATCATCTGCAAAGTGTGCAGTGCATTGGCAGCAGGTGAGACCATCTTTGACAGAATCTCGTGCGATAATATGGGTGAAGGACCTCTCCTGACAAGTGGTCAAGTGGCAGTCCTTATATTCTAAATCTTATCAGAAATTAGAATTTCTGACATAAGTTTAGGAATGTCTGACATAGATTAAGTGCATCAAAGTATGCGTCTCTGACATTTCCTTATGAACATATAAGGCAAAAGGACGTCAGTTCAGACTACATTATTTTGATTATATGTCTGTATGTATTAATATTTAACCTTGGCATGGTGAGGAGGAGATATTTGACACAGACGAATGTTGTATTAGATGTTGCATATGTGTCATTAATCGAAGAACTTGAGGGTATAGTCGTTTCTAGAAAGATAAGGTCTTGCAACATCTGCGTTAAAAGGCACACATGACAATGATTCCGCATAAATCAGGGAATCTGGTGGCTTCTGTTGTCTAGGTCAAGGAAGATGGCGGCCTTCGTGAACTAATATGGAGTCGGGCTTACATAAGATGGAGTCGTACCTTAGGGACTTCACGTCACTACTTCTAGGCTCACCCTTAGCTCCTTCAGCAGAAAGTGTAGACTTCAGATGATAATCTCTCAGGTACAGATTGCAGCAAATGTAAAATTGCCTCTACTAACGTCAGATCACATGTAATTATGGTTTTTTACCATAATTTTAATCTTTGGAATATACAGATATCCAATTTGTGTCCCTGCCATAATTAAGTCAAAATAATTAACATTAACCGCATATTAGTTTATTAGGAAGTCTGTAACAACTCTCCATATGTCACCACACATGCTTAGTCTAAAGTAATAACTTCATTATGTAGTGCTGCACTCATTAATTCTGCTGTTTCTAAAGAATGTAAAGAACACATTTTACTATTACTCAACTCAATGGTACTCGATTTGCCAATTGGGAAGGATGGAACGTTATGTTTGCTGTGAAACTTATAGCCTTGAAGTTCACTTATTCGTGATTTCCTTACCATCGAGCATTCAACTCATTGAGCTAGTCAGAGTGGTCATACGTTTTGTGTGCTACAGGTGTGACCATTTAGCCTTATTTAGTTGACTGGTTGGCCTCCATAGTACGCATCCAGCACTATAAAAATAGTTGTATGACTTTACAATGTATTCCTTTATCATACATGCCTTTACCACAAATCCTTTACCAAGCAATGCCTTTACCACACAGTGTCTTTACCATGCGTGCCTTTGCCATGTAAGGTAAGTGTAGTTAAGGTAAGTTTACTAGATAGATAGATAGATAGATAGATAGATAGATAGATAGATGTAGTTTAAAATGATTATATTTCTTTTTCTTTGGGGGGGGGCTCTCCGAACCCCTACTTTAAAAACAAAATTATAAATTTAATTATTTTTTCTTTATTGGGGAAACCCCTTCCAACACCCCCTTTAAAAAAAACATTTACCATACCCCTACACACCCATAAACCATACAAATACCCTTACCACTCTATACTCTTACCCACCCCTAAATCCTAAAATCCCCCTGCCATCTTATACCCTTACCCACCCCTAAACACTAAAATTACCCTCATCATTCTATAACCTTACTCACCCCCAAATCCTAAAAGAGCCCTTACCACCCTATACCCTTACCCAGCCCTAATCCCTGAAAATACCCATACCACCTATACCCTTACCCATCCCTAAACCCTAAAAATACACTTACCACCCAATACCCTTACCCAGCCCTAAACCCTAAAAATACCCTTACCTCCCTATACCCCTACCCACCACAAAACTCTAAAAATACCCATAGCACTCTGTACCCCCACCCACCTTTAAAAATACCCTTACCACCCTATATATTAACCCACCCCAAAACCCTACATTATATACACACACAGACATACACACTCTCTTACCTTAAATATACTTACCGTGCGTGCTAAAGGCATGCATGGTAAAGGCATATACTTAGTAAAGCCATACGTGGTAAAGGCACTGCATGGTAAAGGCATTGCGTGGTAAACACAGCATTGTAAAGGCTGTTTCCCCTTCAAATACTTGAACTTGGGACCCGTGGTATATTAATAATTTGAGCTGTGCCTGATTACTGTTCCTGGAGGGGATTGTATAGTGAAGCAGCCACGAGATGCTTAATTCTACAGTCGGTCATATCGCTGGAATGTTTTTATCACACAATTGTAGCCGTTGTACATTGAGGATTTTAATGAGTCCTAATAAAACACGAGCCATGGTTTGCTTATAAGTGCTTCATGTGGCCAACATATTTAAAGGTCATAATTAGGAGAAATTGAGATGCATACATAACTAATAGGGCTTTTGTGGACAACGTTTTTGTGTTAGGCGATGAATAGTTAAATTGACACATAAAATATTTTTAAGCAATAAAGAGAGACATATATCTGTCTAGTAGGCAGGACAACCCAAAAATACGTTTTGGATTCTGAGCAGTATCCCAACCCACCCAGTCCAGTAGCGGTGGACAAAGTGTACACAAAGTGTGCAGACCCCTACGTATGCGCTGTACCACACACTAAGGCACCATTAAGATATAAGCAGCTAGATAAACTTAATAACATGTTCTATAAATGGAATGATAGAATGGCAGTCCTTTGACACTTGATGGTCCCAAGGACAAGAACCAGTGTGGAGAGGTTGGGTGTCCTCTTTAAAATCCCATCCAAGACAATTGCGGAATCCCAAGTTGACCTCTCTTGATTTTTAGGTGGAGCATACCAGGCAGCACGGGTGTCTGGTTGTGAAAGGCATACTGTGGGCTTACCATGAACACACAGGGGCTTGGAGCCTGCCCATTTCTTAGCAATGGTTGGCTTTCGTGTCACTTTAATTTGCCTGCTTCTTATTTTTATCCCAATGTGTCAATTTTGAGTGTCCCTCTAGTGCAGAATACCCTCTTTGCCATCTATTTTGATTGACAGCTTCTATTCTTCCGATGCTTTTGAAGCACTATGTTTCTCATTTTGGCTAAGCACTGCAAGAGAGTGCATGTGTTTTCCAGCTGTCTCACCCGTGTACTTCACTCTCCCTGCACTCCATGTTGGTCTCTGGCAGTTTTGTGCTTCTCCACAGCCCCCCTCTGTGATGCACTTCCTGTTTTATCTTCCTCCTCCTTTTCTCACCCATGTGCTTCTCCCTCACTTGCTCCACAATGCTCTCTCGCCCGTTCCTTTCAAACATTTTTCAAGCATTTTTTCTTTTTGTCGATCCAACTCAGATTAGCAAATAAAAATACAAAATAAGCAGCACCATCATTTTGTAGGTATGTTCATGTGGCCAGCCATATCTTAGGCTTTTTTTTGTCATCTTTAGCCATGCTGTGCAGCATCTGGGATGCTCTACAGCATGACTAAAAACCACTGACAAAGTCAATGGGTCTCAAAAGCTAGACCATTTGGCTTTGCTAATGCTTGGCTCTGGAAAATGTCCTTCCCTGTTTTGTTGGTTATGAAAAGGTGGGCTTCGAAAAGCAGGGAATTTGAAACAAAGGGGCATATTTACTACAGAAGTGGCGGAGCGTGGCGTTAGCCTCCTTGGCTTAATGCCATGCTCCGCCACTTCTGCAACGCAGGGCTGCACCATATTTACAAGAATATGGCTCAGTCCTGCATTTCCCCCTGCGCTGGCGCTAAATTTAGCAGCCTAGCACCAAGGCAGGCACCCTTGCACCATAGTGCAAGGATGTCTGCATTGCAGGGGAAGATTGTTTTTGTGCTGGAAGGTCTCCCTTCCTGCACATAAACAATCTTTAAATGGCGTTTTGAAACTTCTATGTGTGCTGCTTAATGCAGCACACATAGAATTTGCAAAACATCAGTTTTTTTATTGGTGTCCCTACCTGCACATAAACAATCAAGAACCTTTTGCTGTTTCTATGTGTCCTGCACAGCGCAGAACACATGGAAACAGCAAAAACGAGGGGAAATTAAACATTTCTCCTCGTTGCGCCTGTTTAAGACCAGGTTTTCCCTCGTCTTAATTTTGGTGCTGCCCCATATTAATGCCACACTTGTAAATATCGGACAGCGTTAAAATCAATGGGTGTTGCGGTGGAATGCCCACCGTAACACCCATTGCCCACCCCTTTCACCATAAGTATAGAGTGAAAGGGGGCCTTATTTACAAGGCAACGTTAAGCCACTTTAAGTGGCTTAGCGCTGCCTTGTAAATAAGGCGAAGCACATATCGCCAAAGGAACGTCACTAAAAGTGACGTTCCTGTGGTGAAAGGGGCTTGTAAATATGCCCCAAAAACTCTTGCCCAGCGTCGGCCGGCACAGGTAAACGCGGTGAGACAATGGGGCAGGGCGGGGTGCGGCTTTTGGGGAAGTCGACAGATGATGGAATATGTGTTATATATTTATTTAATTATATCTAATCCGTCGTCTGTCGACTCCCCCCGCTCCACCGCACTTACCTGTACCAGCCGCCTACAAAGGAAGAGCACAGAGCATGGGCATTAAAGATGCGTGCCAACCCTGATAGCATGGTTTCCACTAATCTTTTCTCATATATCAATCTATGGTTTGTGTAAAGGGTAACATTTCTGTATATCTCTACCTCCTCTTCATCTACTAGATACTGTGAGAGAGCCGTCTGTGTGCTTCCTTCTCTGTTTTTAGGTACCCTTCATTTCTGACAGTGCACCTTACTAACCAAGCGCTTGTATAGAAACATAAGAACACTATTGTTCTTCCTCATAATGTAGGAGAGAGAACAAACTGGATCTTTTACTGAGTAAGGGCACCTTGGCAAGAAGCTCTACAGGAGAACGGCGACGACAGAACGTCGAGGGCGTCAGCCATTTTAAGATGAGAGAATTGCTCATTTAGCTTACATCAAAGTAGTTGCTCGTTAATTATAAATGTAATGACTGTGAAAGCAATGCTTTGTATGCAGAACATATTTGTAAAGGCTTGGAGTTCTTCCAGATGAAAACTGTTTCGCGTTTTTTTTCCTAGCCATAAAATTAAAGTTGTTCCATCTTAGGCTCTCCTAGCTGGAGCTGCATGACTCCGGAAGCCTGTTGATGAAAACACAAAGGGCCAGATTCACAAAGGTTTAGTGTTGGGTTAGCATTACTTTTTTTAGCGCTAAACAGACGTACCTTTTTGGGGATTAACAAACCAACGCAAATTGGTATTTGGTTGGCTTGGATGGAAAAGTAATGCAAAGGCAGCGCGAAATGCTGCTTTGGATTACTTTGTGTCAAGGGGGCGTTACATGGTTGGTACATGGGAGTTCCCATGCAACCACCCATGCTTTTTGATGCTAAACCCTGTCTACTAAGACTAGTAGACAGGGTTTAGCACCAAAAATTAACACCACTGAAAAGCAGGCGTTAAAAGGTTCCTCCTTACTTTTCCGACTTTGCGTGTGTGTTGCACTGTACAGCCCCATTCAAAGTTGGGAAATGTTTTAAACTTATCTAGCCATAGTATTTTGTACAGGAAGCGCACCCTTCCCGTACAAAACCTATTGTAGACTCAGGCACGCACCCTAGCACTATGGCACTAAAGTGTGTGTCTGACGGACGGCAGCTGAAATCAACACAGGCCCTAGGGAGAGGGGAGGAGAGTGCCCTATCTCTGTGAATATGGCACTCTCCTGCTCTCTCCCTGTCACGCAATGCAGCGCAGCCTCTTTGGGTGCTGCGCTGCGTTGCGTGACACCTTTGTGAATCTGTGCCAAAGTGTAGCAACATTAAGGGCAAATAGTGTCTGTGTTTTTGAACATCTCTGAGATGGCTTTTTGTGGCTGATTGCTTATGAAAACATTGTGAATATTTGCTTGAAGTCTTTGGATGAGTGTTGTTGCCTCTCAGTGGCATTTGCACACCGACATCAAAGAGTCAAATACATACACAGGTAGGCTCAGCATTAAGGGGCATATTTACAAGCCCCTTGCGCCACTTTGCGCCGCCGTTGCGTCACGCATGTGACGCGCGCGGCGCATAGACCATGCGCCGCGTTGCGCTATATTTACAACGTGACGCATCTAGGGAGATGCGTCACGTAGTAAACCCCTGCACCACATGAAACCTGCGTCAGGTTTCATGTGGGTGTACCGTCGCAGGGGGCGTTCCGGCGCAGGAACGCCTCGGAAAAGTGACGTAGTGAAATCTACAAGATTTCACGAAGTCACTTTTCCGGCAGCTGGTGCGTCAAATCCTTACGCCTGCTTCAAGCAGGCGTAAGGATTGACGCACCATGTTAGGAACAGTGCTGGAGTTGCGTCGCGCTTGCGACACAGCTTCAGCACTGCGCCAACCTTCCGCCGGCAGATGCGTCACGCATCTGCTTATCCTTGCGCCACGATGCGCCGCATTGTAAATGCGGCGCATCGGACGTGGCGCAAGGGTAAACTTGCGTGACGCATTTTCCCTGGCGCATCCCTGCTGATATGCAGGGATGCGCCAGGGAACGTAAATATGCCCCTAAATGCTTTGCCAGTACCACCCCTTGTGTAGATGGCATAGGGAATATTTACATTTTACTGTATGGTACAATGATGATTTGATGGCAGTCTTTTTCTCATGTATTGGATATCGATTTTCAGGAAGATTGCGTGGCAGACTTGCAAAAATCGTAAGTTTTAACCTGTTCTTAATTTTTTTGCACTTTTTATTCTGCTATGGTAAAGGGAAAATACAAACTATACATTACTGAATACAAAGAAAATGACACGACTTTCAGAACTAATTACCCCTGATTCAGGAAACCTTGGCATGTCTGTATTTGTCAAGCACCAACAATCTCGAAACTTTTACTTTCCCAAAGGCAGCAATAATCTCCAAATCTTTACTTATAAATTGTGAATAACATCTTACTTGCATTATTTCTACATTTGTAATACATTTTCCTTACGATTTTTCTTTTTTTTTAATGATTTATATGTGCTTCCAGCAAGTAGATTTTGAATTAAACATTGGGCCACTAAACATTTGTGATCCAGCGGTTGTAGTGAATTTAGCAGAATTATAGATTCGCTGCATTTGCACACATAAACAATTTCAGGTGCATAATCTGCAGGTTTCAACATAAGCATATTGTTTTCAGCCCCAATGCATTTCAGTTACTAATAGTATTGTGTATGAAGTGCATTGCAGCATCTGACTCTGTGCAAAAATAAACTGGTCATCGTTCATGTGTGATTGCTGTATTCAGCATTAATGAGGTAAGAACCTTTCTCAGAAGGCGTCAGTAGAACTAATGTTCTCGAGCTCTTGATGTACTGGTGGGAAATACACTGCGTTTTGACTTCAGCAGAAAATAAAAAGCCCCACATTTATTTGTTGGTTTTTATTGATTTTGTCAAAAAAGCAAAGAACCGGAAATTAAAAAAGAGAAGTTGAAGACAGTCAATAAAGTGCTATTAGCAACTGTCTGAAGCAGTAGGAAGATATCAATGTACTTTTTGACGGAGTGCCTGACTACACTTACATAGTGCTACTACCTATGGTCTTAGTAGAAAACATGCAAGATAAGACAGAAATCCTTCTCCTCTCTAACAACGGACAAACTCACCAGGTCCAAGAATGGATTAAGCTCATGGACTCCCTAAACTTCGAATGTTCCCTAACCGGCTCCGCCAAGTCGCTGGGCATCTTACTGGACCCTAACCTGAACATGAGCTCGCACATAAAGGCTACCGCTAGGAGTGCTCACTACAAACTAAAACTACTCAACAAAATCAAGCCCTTCCTCCCGCCTAATGATCTCAAGACCGCAACACAAGCCCTGGTTCTATCCAGACTAGACTATGGAAACGCTACCCTCACAGGCACAGCAAAATCTCACCTAGCCCCCATGAGAACAACTCTAAACGCAGCAGCAAGGATGGTCACTGGAGCAAAAAGGCACGATCATATCTCACCCCCTCTGAAAAACCTCATATGGCTCCCCATTGAAGCTTGATGCCAGTTCAAAACTGCCTGTCTCACCCACAAAGTCCTTCACACTGGCAAACCAGTCTACCTTGCAGCCAAGCTCACCAAGGCAGGCCAGGCAAGAAACCTGAGGAGCACCAACAACCTACTTCTCATTCCCCCATAGAGACACAAACAAAAATCCCTGGCTTGCTCCTTTTCGGGAAATGCCCCCAAAATCTGGAACTCCCTGCCAGCAGATCTCAGAACCAACCCCTCCTTCGTGACCTTCAAAAAAAAAAATTAAGGACTTCCTCCTTGCCCGACACCTTTAACCTTCGGACCATACACTGTAGTACCTTCCCAAAGACTCTCCATTTTTGCTCTGTCTGTCTGCTCTCTCTTGTTTACCTGTGTACATGTTGTAAAGCGCTCTGATACCCTCGGGTCTTGTCAGCGTTATATAAAACTCTCTAAATAAATGTCCACAGTAGTCAGACTCAAGCCTCTTTCTGTACTCCAATATAGAGGTGGATTATTTTACTATTTAATCCACTGTAGTTCTTAACAGAGAAGGAACGACCACCCTGAGTACTAAGGTCAAATATGGATTGTTCAGGAGGGCCTGATTATATCTCTGGAGACACCTGTGGGGACATAGGTAGAGATTCTTTTGGTCAAGTATGTAGGAGTGGTAAAGGCATTTATGTGTCTGAGAGGAAAGCTTGATGTGGATAGGTTCCGCTACAGTTAACTGTTGCATCAGTCTCTTGAAAGAAGCAATATGGTGTTGTATCCTCAACCCAGGTGCCATCCGGTTGCTCTTTCACTTAACAGATGTATTGGAGGTGTAGATATGCACAGGAAAAGGTCTGGAAATGGATCTAAGATGACCAAGCTAGTAACTGGGCATAGTTTGGAGAGCAAGACCAGAAGGTGGGTTGATACAAACTATAGGCCTCATATTAGAGGGACTATGCGACAAGTGCATTATCATTATCATCTCTATCATAATTCTGAGGTTCCAACTTTCAGATGTTGAACGCTTTTCCCAGATAATTTAAGCAATTGAGAGATACATTTGTTTTGGAATTTCAAATAGGCATTCATGTCTTTGGAATGGCTGAAACGTGGAATTTAGGTCGGTCTTGGGGTTTAAGTAAGGATTACAGTCACCAGCCAATATTCTTTTAAGGCAATTCCATTTTCAGATGGAACAGTTACTTTGGACCAGCACATACATATTTATGAAGATAAAGTTGTGGTCCTGATTGACACTTAAATCCATCTTCAGGAGTCATTATTTATTTGTGAACAGAACAGTTGCTCCTTCCCCTCAATAATATCAGCAAACTCAGTTCAGGGACATGAGTCAAATTTCAAGGACCTACCTCAGAACCTATTATACACTCTTTTAACAATTGGGGTTAAACAGATGTGGACATCCGCTATGTTTTTCATTTATTCCCTCCCTTTTCACCTCTGGCAGAATGAAGATCATTGCATCACATACAAGCAGCAGAGTTGTTGCGATTGCAGGATAAGCAAAGAGAAAGACAGCCAACATGGCTACCACTCACGATCTCATAATAAAAGGCTCTAAGAGTGAGTGATCTTCAGTGGGGTTTCGTTGCCCAGACAATACAAACCAAGGAGTTTAGAAATTGACTGATATTTTGCTGATCAGTTGTAGGGCAGATACTGTTCCGATTGTGAAACGGTGATTAATAACAATATGGGTTCACTGACTATGCATTACAAGATTAGGTATTGTGAGGTCTCATCGACTGTAGTAACTATCAGGCATGGTTGCTCTTTGAGGCTTTCATATCCCCTGTAGAAATTGACTCAATGGGACCTATCCCACAACTCTGCCTGAACGCACTTTTACAATATTTTGGCATTTGCTAAACAGGTTTAATAGTATGCTTGGAAAGCCATGTCAGGTGCAAATTTCCAGGCATGCTATTGTACATGGCGAGTGATTTTTTAAAGGTTGCCTGTTTCCTCTGTGCAGAATTGCAGAAAGTCTTAACTTCCGCACAGTGGGAAAGACAGTCAAATATGCAAAAGCACATCTTGTTTTCTTTTTTTTTGGTGTGTGCAATACATTTTTCCTCTTGGAGAAAGCCCTTCCCCTACACTCCAGCAAATCTGTGGCTGATCCATTCCCCTTCCAGTCTTGGAACAGAAGTTACTCAACTGCTTGGCTGGATCAACTCTCCATCCATTTTCAGGATGGGAAAATATTTGATTTTAGGTTGTTAATACCCACAAACGCGTATGGGCGTTTCTAATCCCACAAACCAAACTATACCATGTAACATCGACTTTCCACCCCTCAAGTGCAATTTTCTACTGCAGATTTATCCACATTTGTGATGAAGAAATCCACAGCAGTAAATCCATTTGCAACCTCAAGGAAGCTTTTTGTAAATTCCTATTAGGGGGAAATGCGGTATGAGGTATTTTCAGCCTTAAACATATCTGTATGGCCCAAATACCTTTGTGAATAGGACCCAATGTATTTAGCGAACCATTGAAAATATTTGCATTGTCATTGCAAAAGTCCAAGGGAAGCGGTGGCAAAAGAGGGAGATAGATTGAGAGAGAAAGATCACGTTTCCAGGTGGCCACTTGGTAGTTTATGGCCCAAGCATTTTTACCATATCAATGCTTGTTTTGTTTTATCATGGTTTTTGTAAAGCTGTATTGTAGATGGACCTACTGCACCCATTTCAATACAATAAAAAAACACTGGCTAAAAGGAAAAATATCTTGGTCTCAGAAAGAACACATTGTCACTAAAGGGAACTACTTTGTTTGCAGATATGCTCCTTGTTAAAGAGTAGAATGCTGCCTCTCTGAGAGAAGTTAGCCAATGACTGAAATGGGCTGACCCATTGCCCCATTGTATACGCGGTAGCAGAAGTAAAATCTGAATGCTCTTACAACAGACCAAGGGATGAAGAGACCTAGTTGAAAGCCCTTAAAGTGAAGTATATTACATATATTATTTTAACAAAATCAAAAGGTCTTAGCTAACGTTAGACCTAAAGACAACGAAAATCACCTAAATATGTTAATACAGTAGTATAATGAAATAACAATTACTCATAAAAAGTTAAGAGAAATATAACATAAGAGTTCATTTGGATACAAGTAAATACAAACTAAAAATATTGTGTCATAATCCGTTATAATTTAAAAAATAAAAAATAAATTCGATACCACAGGTTGAATGCTAGAACATAAACCCAATAAAGGAGTAAACAATAAATATTGAATGATTAAAGAACCAATTAGCACTCCAAAAGCTGTCAATGGCCACCACTTAACTCTGAATGAGTGAATACTATTTGTTCTCTGAACAATGGCAAATTTATGATAAAAACTGTAGGTAACTGCTTGCCACCAGTCAGTGGGCAGGGTGGGTCTTTGTTAAACCACTCCGGGCTAAAATGAAATTACCAATGGGCATGGCAATAGTCAAGAATGGCCTGTGATATTTTATGATTTGTGCATGAAAATTCCTCACAAATAAAATAAGAGCAAGTTGTAGTGCATACCTAGAGGCACAAATCATATTTATTTTTAGGAAGATCTCCTCCCAATATAAAGAGATGCCGTGACAGACTGCAATCATTTCAGAAGAGTCGGCTTCTAAGACAGCATCCAAGGCTCCACACCTAGGACAAGTAGAAGTGGATCTGAAGCCTACCCAAAATGTCCATTGCAGTGTATAAGGTAATGTAACCAGTGTTCATAGACTTAAACCAATTGGTTTGTGAAGCCACCTAGAAGCCATGACTGTTTTATAGATTTCTTCTTTGTTTAGGTGAGTGTTCGACTCAATAAACCTGTTTGTAGTTGTCTTATGCAAGTCAGAAGGAACATTATCCTGCAACCCTAAGTAGCAAACTGAAATTCAGTGAGGTTCTGAAAAAACCCCAACAGAATGTGCCTCTATTGAGAAGGCTACTGGAACATGCAGCTGAAAACACTTCTTAGGTTGTATATAATTAAATAACTCATCGGGTGCAATTTCAAATTGAAAGCAAATGTAAATAAATGAAAGAAGGCGAATACCTTATGTAAGCTGTCCAATGTTATTAATAAATCTCTCACTGGACACAATATGAGAAGAATTTATTGGTAATGGTGTGCAAAAAAAGACGGAAAGTTCCAAATTGAATTGGAGTCTCATATAAGATTGGTGCTAGGTCAAGTATCCTGAAGATATTCTACCAGCCCTTAACTAATGTCACCATAGGCTTAGTTAGTTTAAGCTGCTTAAAAAAGTGAGGATGACTGAATCTACCCCAAAACACGATGAAGTAAAGATATACTTAATAAATGTGTGAGGTGGCCCAATCAAACCAGGGCGCATTAACTGGGCATTGCAACTTCTCAATACTGGCCAGTAGCACTATCAAAAGAGACTTGGTCTATAGTGGCCCTTTTTTCTTGGATGGAGCATGATCCAGGAATAGCAGAGAGTTCTCCTTGACGCCGGAAACCAGATGTGTGTTGCGGTGAATCCTAGTCTAAGAACGAGAACAGCCATACCATATGAGGAGTCGCTTGTTGATCAGGGCCAAGGGGCTAGCAAGAAGGATTGGTCTGCTGCAATGCCCCAGAAATTAAGGCTGCATGCTGAGCTTTAGCACAGAAAGCAAGAAACAACTGGTTGGCTGTAACACACTGGTACAATACGACAGCTCTTTACATGATGTAATAAGAGTCTCTGTGCAGCTTGACGACCTCTTCATCACAAGGGAAGAGCTCAGCTGAGGATCTAAATATGGAATTAGAGCAGAATCATCAGGTTGTGCGGGAGGCTGGTGGTGAACAATGAAGGCAGAAGACCTAAGAGGAGAGCTTGACAGGAGTCCCAGGTCCATTTCCATGAGGGCATCAGTAGACTAAAAAGACCAGTGGGGGAGTTGCAAGGTATGTCTGGTTGGGGCAGAGTAGAGTGAAGCAGACCTGAACACACTCCAGAACATCCTCGATATCCTCAATGCAGTGATTGTCTTAGCGGTGATCTAGATGTGCTGAGCCTATTAGGGCTGCAGACAAAGCAATTCTCTGTTCCTCAGCATTGAAACTCTGTGGTAGACTATCACCCCTAGCAAACCAACAGACTAGTAAGATTAAAGCAGGTCACATATGGCAGCAAGGACCTAAGTGAGAAGACCTCTGGTTCTGTACCGTTACCAAATTAGTTGGTCACCTGGCTAACCTAATGTATGCATTACAGGATTTTATGCCATTTGCCGAATAATATTTGAACAATTTATGCACTGATGTTTAGCTTTTGAATTGAATTGAAATGAAGTTTGAGTGTTTAAGAGTGCACTGTTGTCCAGAGATGCCATGGTGCTGGAATTGCGGCTTATCAGACAATGCAGTAAACATTCACGTTTTCAGGGCTTTACCAAAAGGAAGTAGATTACAGACAAGCAAAATGTAGATGGGGAACGAGTCCCACACAGCTGAGCAGGGTAAGAAAATGAGCAATCGCTCAGGAAGGCTTCCAAGACATCTATCTCAGGAGGAAGACCTGAGAAGACGAGATGAAGGATAGTGAAGGAATCTATGCTGAATGTTTTTAGGCCCTTCAGTGTATGAAAGAGCACACATCATGCACTGAACGCAGTTCTCTGTCCCACCGGGTAGGCTGTCAAGTTTGCCTGTGTCCGGAGCTATTGAGTTGGATTTTCAAAGGCCTAAAAGAATAGGAGTTGCCATGTTTTGGACAGTTTGCAACCTGGAAATGCGATACTCAGGGAGGCCAAAGTAAAGGTCATTGCCATAGTCCAGTCTTGATGATTTGGGATGCATGACATGCCCCTCTTCTTCAGGGTGGAGGAAAAGACCGATTATTATCAAGGTCCTGAATGGGAGAAAGCGGGTCACCACTATCATGTTGGCCTGGGGATTCAATGACATTCAAAGGTTGCTCCACAATTATGTTCTGTGTTCACAAGGTCTGGAAAATGAGGCTAGATGGGAAGGCCACCATGTGGAGATCCACACCACGGCCACCTCTTACAAGAAGCTATGTTTGATAGAGAGTGTTAGTTGTCATCCAGCTAGTCACCAGGAGTTGGCTGAGGGGCCTTGAAGATGCACCAATATTTGGCTGCTGTCTACGTAAGCATAAAACTGGAAGCCATGATGAAGGCTGCTAAAAGAGCCAAATAAACAATAAATGGAACTGGGCTTGCTGATGAGCCTGGAGAACTCCACATTGCAGTGGCCTTAAGTCAGATTGCTAAAGGAGCAGAGGCACTTCCTTGAATCTAGCAGAAAGACATGTGCCCAGTTACAGCAGACTGTTGGTACTGGGTCTTTCCCCTCCAGTCTCATCACCACATGAGATCCTTATTATGATATCTAGTTACTCATCCTGCATTCAATGGCCCCAAGCACGTGATCATCATTGTACACAGACTGCTCGAAAGTGAGTGGTAGTGTGATATTATTGGGTGAAGAGATATGGAGGACATATGTTGATCTCTGTTTTTTTCTCAGAAAGAATTCTGTGATATCGTATAGTATGGCTGAAGACCACGTATTTCTTATGTTAGTGGGATGAAAACCGGCAGTAGGTTTTGTGTGAAGGAAAGTTCCTTTGTGTCATCCTGCTTTATGACTATGTGCCTTGCTTTGATGGAATGTTCAAAGACAGGTCTCGTAGAATGGTGGAAGTTGTTAAAATCTGAATGGAACTGTTTCAATGGAACAGACTTTCCGCATGTGCCCCATGTCAAATGATGAATATGTTATCCGTGTATTAACAGTGAAGCTGACTTGAGGAAGGTTGTGGAGGATGCATCATTCAAAGTTGAGGGTTTTGTGGAGAAAATTGATTGTAATAGTCGTTGAGTTTGCGCTGAAGGAGTTTTGTTCCCTGTGTTGACTGAGGTGCATCAGACACTCCAGATGTTGTGGAGGTGGTAGAGCGTGGCCAGCTCTCTTGACGTGTTGAAAAAAGTCTGTCTTATGTGGTTGTCGTAAGATTCTCAAATTCATATTTGAAGGTGAGGAGTTTGGGATAGCAAAGGACAGGAGAAGGGGAACAATTAAACTATTTCATTTTTAATGAAGTTTAGCATGATTACACTGAGGACAAGGAGGGCTGTCCAATGATGGATAACTGGGGCAATCAGTAATCTTTGCCTGGAGGAGAGTGATGGCAAGTCTTTGAACGTTTGAGCATCCTCTGCATACAGTGACATGCGAATCCGAGTGAGGGCATCCCTTTCTGGGAAGTGGGTAATGCAGAGTTTGAAGACTCCTGGTTGACTTGTGATAGCTTGGACAGTATGCAGCACACCATTTATACATGTACACGTGTGTCCATTGGAAGATAGGGCGGACTGAAATTTGGGGTGGTCAGCTGTGCTGAAGACTGTAAAGAGTTGGACAATTAGGGGAGAGTTGTCTCACTTCATTGGTGCAACTGTTTCCTCAGACAATTTTCGAGCAGGCATTGCAGTTTTAGTTCTTTGTATACTTAAGTCATTTAGATGAAAAGTGTAAACAAGGAGAACCACTTTAACAGCTTGAGTGAATTTTCTCAACAGGCATCCCATTCACACAACCTTTTTCTGAATTTAATCTTAATTAAATAAGATGAGGGGTTTCTCAAACGACACCTAAACGAATATTCACTGTGAAATGGATTCTAACAAGGCCAAATACATCTTTGTTAGCTTTAAGGAATTCGTAACTTGTGCACACTGACTAGGCCTCTATCTTAAATTATCTTCCATGAAATTTGTCTAAATTCACAACTACTGAGGGAAAACATTCGTTCTGGTTTGATTCAGCCTTATCTGCTGCATAGGGTTCCATCCTAATCTGCTTTATCCAGCTGCACTGTCTTCAGCATCTTAATCGTTCAGATTATGTGGCCAGTAGGAATCAGACGGTGGCCATATTTCTTCACGGCTGCGCATGCAGAGAGCACATTGCCTCCGCTCTGTAGTCTCTGTATTGACTCACTCTCTGTCGTGGGGGGCCTTCTTTAAAGTCCTCTGCATGGTATATCTTCTCAATTATCAACCAGGTCCCCACCATTCGCAGGGCAGATTTTCTCATTACAACACCGCAGACGCCTACTCCAGGCACGTAATTTAGGTTCTCGGTTAGGTTTGCGGTAGGCAGCAAAGCCTTCTCTGTGCAGGTGTTGATATCTGGGATAACTTTGTTGATTCAACAGTCAGCCAGATAGCTCAGTGGGGTGAGCATCCCTACAGAGCTTTATGTATGAACTGTATTTTGCAGGGTTAAATCCTGGCAGAATTAACACCGCCATATGTACTTTAGATAATGCTAGGAAAACCACCAGGAATTGAAATGTTGACTGTTTTTGAGATTATTGCAAGACGAAGCACTTTGTTGATTACATGAAGACGCGGTTACAAGAATGGTATATGAACCTGTCATGTTTATTTCTATTTTCAAATACTTGATTTACAGATTACTGCGTGGTACATTTTACTGCAGCTTGCGCTCTGTGTTTATGTTTCCCATATGAATATATTTCATAAATTTTGTACTGAGTTCACTACAAATTGTCGATATTTTATCAATATTTCAAGCCGACATCATCCCAAGACACCAGAAGCCTTGAAACATCCTCGTTTCTGCAGGCCTTTAATGTGAGCAGTGAATCTGCATATTCCCAGGATGCACCTCGGTGCAACGCACTATCTCAAAGAGGTAACACGGTTCTCAGTAAGTGTTTTTCTCAGTCACACAGCCATCTTTATCTTTTTGCAGCGAGCACAGGGCAAGGTGTACTGACTGCATCGCTTCAAGGGCTGCTAGACACAGGCAGCAGCCTGATAGAGAGGTGAGATCAACCTCTGGCAGTCATGTGGGTGGGGACCACAGGCGCACCAGGCCCAAAATTCTTAGGGGTGCAACATTTTTGAAAGAAAAAAAATTCACACTATAATTTTTTTTTCTTTTAAAATTTTGCACCACTAAGTGCTAATGGTCCACTGGTTAGAGGGCGAAATACTTGCCTTGCCCCGGGTGCTGACAACCCACGCTATGCAGCTGCGGCCGACAGTGGTAGAGTGGGATTGATTGGAACTCATTTACCTTTAGAAATTTCTCCCAATGTTTGACATGTAAGTGGCTTACAGGGAGATCAGAATTTTTCAAACAAGTTTGTGCCCTGCAAGACTGGCAGGCCTGGGGCCATTAACACATTGGACCTGGGCCTGGTCATAAAAATTATCGATTCATATAAAGCCCCGTCTGCAGTTTTCTGCACGGTAATATATGGGAATAGTAGAAAGGAGGACATTACTCTTGCGCCATCGGTGTCCTTCATTTGCGCTCACTGGTTTAACAACAACACTTTAACTCTTTGACTAGTTCAATAAATCCCTTTTGCTCTGGTCAGTTGGTGTAAATGTGATTTTGCCACGTGTTGGTTGGTTCAGGTGCAGAGCTGCCCGACACCAGTGTCATCTATTGCATCCGGCCCCTGATATAATAGGAGCAGTTCTTAGTATTTTCTCACTTTCCATAATGTACCAGAAGGTTTATACCTCTGATCACCAATTAACTAAGAGGATATCACAGCTGGTGTGTTTTTGCAAGCGCGATTCTTTTTTTATTTCACACCACGGCGAGTTCCTGAAGGGCTGTTAAAACTTTAATGTGAGGCTGAAGTGGGCTTCCCTGGCAAGACTCACAGAAGTCTGTAAACTGTTCATTACAGGATCCTGCATTTTAATTAGGGGTGGGCGGAATTTGCGTAGTCGCGCTACGCAAAGCTCCGCGAAACGGTAAAAAATCTCCGCGAGCACGCAAAAGTTCCGCGAACACGCGGAATTGCTTGTTCCGCCAGTTCGCGATGCTTTTTTCCTGTTCGCGAACGCTGTTTGCGTGCTCGAGGAGAAATATCTCGCGAACACGCATTTTGAAAGCGCGAACAAGCAAATAATTCCGCGAAGTCGCGGATCGCGGAATTTGTGGTAATTTCGCGTTCTCAGCGGAACGCGAAATTACCCAAATTTCGCAAATTCCGCGAGCGGAACGGAATTTACCGCCCAGGCCTAATTTTAATGATCCCGGGATACATTTTCCCTGGTGACTCACCTGGCGTGGAGCACTCCAACCTGACCCAGTATGCCCAGCGGACAAAAAGAGTTATGCAGCCGCTGGATCAAAGATGTGAAACTCTGTGATACAGCAGACAGTTCCAGCACACTGTGGGGCACATTTATCCAAAAATCATGCTGCGCTGTGTGAGAAGGAAAGGGCAGGAATGCGAAGTATTTAACATATTAGTGCTGCAAAATGCAGCACAGGTAGAAAGAGAAAAAAATGAGGAGAAATAAAGACATTTCTCCTTGTTACGCCTCCCCTGGGGAGGAGTAGCATTTTTGTGACACATTCCCAGGTCTACCAGCAATGGTAAATCTGGGAATGTGTCAAAGTCCATGGGTGGATGAGTGGGAAGACCCACGCTCCACCCATGGAATGCCTCCCTCGGACAGAGAAACGCAATGCGGCCATTTGCGCTGAGTTTCGTTACTCTAGATTTATCAAGCCACACAGAGCCGCACAAGGTGTCCTTGGGTGGCTTGATAAATCTTACTTATTAGTTGCGTCACCCATGCGCCCCATTGCGTGGTGCAAGGGCGGCACAACTGCTTGATAAATATGCCACCAGTTCCTTGGGTCCCTGAATACTACTGCCTGCGAGCTGATTTTAGTACGAATTTTTTATTAGATCAGTTTCAAAATACTGTGGGCAAAAGGAACTTGTTTAAACAATGGATAAATAAAGCCTTGAAATGGAAAGAGACACAGCTGCAAAATGTCCAGAAGTATAGTACATTGTCCTAATACAATTTAGTAGCGTTCTTTGTTCAAGGCGTGTTTATGGTAACTCTTTGTATTGGTACGAGGATAGAGGCAACAGAAGGAATGGAGTAAAAAATATAGATCAACACATCAAAGTAACAATGGGTAATACCCTGGCAATCTAAGTAAACATATGAAGAAGATAATATTAAAGCTAGAACTTACAAAAGATGGAAAATCCAGTCAAGACAAATGCAAGAGTTACAGTGGGTCTAATTTCGAGGCTTGAATCCCATGCTCTTAGTTGGTGAGATGTGGAGTCATGGACCCTGAAACTCCAGGATCCGCAGGTTGAGAGGTATACCCCCATTTTGGTGACTGACACCACAAATCTTGATTCCAGTCATTCCACCATAAGGTGGAATGACCTTCCCGCAGTTAAACCTGTTAAACAGATTTTCTGAACTCTCGGACACTGTTCCCTTCTTTTGCAGTTTACCAGGTACCCACACTTTTGATCTTTCACCATTGCTCCTGCTATTAGGTGTTCGAAAACACGAGGGCTGCAAACAGTAAAAGTTGCTATCTTGTAACAAAATAACCTTGTTTTGGTGGTAATATTGGGATCATGCATTTTGCAGTGGGTTGATCGCAGTCAGCTAGTGATCGTGAACAGTAGATAGTGTGCATAGGAAGGGGCTCAAGTTGTTACAGCGCTCTTTTATTGTGCATTCTGCCTTGCATGCATCCTACAATTTGAAATCCCATATAGCCAAGATTTGCTGGGCAAAGGATCTCACAGCCCTGAGGGCAGTGAAATCATCAGCTTGGCAAAATCCTGTGAGGGTCCTCCCTCTCATGACAAGGGGGTGAGGGCGTTACTGATAGAGTCAGCCTAGGCGCTTAGGTGTAAGCCTCGAAGTGCCCGGCGTGACTGTTTATAAATGATAGCTGACACCACCCTTTCCTAACTCGTCAGGAAATGGAGTGGGAACAGCAAGTCTCACTGACCCCACCCTACTTTGTGACAAGTTAGGAAGGTCCTTCTCTCACTGGCTGACCCATGACAAGGTTAGCCAATGAGAGGAAGCAGTGGGATCTTTCATTTATCCCTTTCCTCCCAGAAGCCTTCAGCTTCTTCCTATGCCTTAGTACTTCTCCCTCCTGTCACACACTGGTCCTGCATTCACCGCTGTGGCCTGGTAAGTGCTTATTGAATGTTAAGGTACATGTGTGTATCTATGAACATATGTGTATTTAAACATGTGTGCTAACAATAGTTGGTGCAAGTGTGTGCATGTATATTCTTGTGAATGGTAGGTGTGATTATGTGTGTGGGCTTGTAAATAGATGGGTGTGGGTTAATGTGCTTGTGAATGGATGGGTGTGAGTGAGTGTGCTTGTGGATGGCTGGGTGTGAGTGTGCTTGCTTGTGAATGGATGGGTGTGAGTGTGCTTGTAGTTGGGCGGATGGGTGGGTGTGAGTATGTGTGAATGCCTGTTAGTGGATGTGGAAATGAGTGTGCACGTGTGTGTCTGCCCCCTACTGCTCCTCATTATGAGCTGCCACTGGCTTTTATGTGTTGTTACTTATTTGTGTAAATATTGTGAGGTCATAGACATTGCATTTGGTTTGCGAATAATGATTTGCATGGCGCAAGTTGTGGATTGTGCTCTGAACCATAATTTGTGAATTGGTGAATTTCAAAAAATTTTAAACATACATTGAGGTGTTGTAACCAACACCAACCATAATTTCACTTTAACTTTTGCTTTTTCAATTAATTATTGAATATTTCTGATCATATACAACATTCCAGAATTCCTTATGCTCGATCCTCTATTGGCTACCCCCAGCTGCGCACAGTCTTTAGCCATTTGCAGCAGGGCTAGTTGCAGGGCCTGGCCTCTAGCAGGCCCTACGCCCAACCTTCAATGGGCAGCCAACAACCACAGCACACAGCTTCATTCAAGTTCTAATTTCATGCCAAGATTGGTGTAATTCTGTTCAGTCTCCTTTTTTTTTCAGTGCCAAGGAGCAAAGAATCCTATGAGAGTTAAAATAGCAAATGTCCCTTTTGAGAAAACCTTATTTTTAGACCCTCTCTTCACTGATTTGTTTAAAACTTGCCATGAAGAACTCTAAGTAGAACAGTGGCGTAGCTAGGCCTTTTGCCGCCCGTGGTGGTCCCAGCCCTTGCCGCCCTGCGGCGACTGTAAGAGTGTGTGCGTGTGTGGGGGGGTGATGGCGATCGATTCCTGCGTTTGCCACCACGCGCGGCTGCAGGTAAGAGTGAAGTGGGGGGGAGGCCGAACACACCACCGATGGTGTGAAAACATTTCGTCTACATTGGGACCTAATTTAATGTCTGGGTCAATATCTTACTGATTAGGGCTTGTAGATCAAAATACGCTCCAGTAGATTTGCCATTTTAAACATTCCAGTGTGCCAGCAACTTCTCATGTCTGTGTGTTTAGTCTAGCAATTGGAATCAGGTCCTTCTATCTGCTCTCAGGATGTCCTGACAATGTGAGCATTTTCGTGGCAGGTCAAGAGACCGGCAGATATTAACAGAGTGCCGGGAATGTCTGATCTTATACAGTCCTTGGCCTGTAGATGCAAATTAGCATAAACGATTCTTCAGTCACGGGCAGTGAGAGAAATTAATAGTTTAGGGGGGTGTTCCAGTGAGAAGTGTTGACCAGGAGGTTGACAGTGATGTACTGTTCACCATTATGAATATGTAAAGACTGCTACAGTCAATTCAGGCATCCTATGTGGAGGTGTCCCTACACTACGAAGGGGCAATTATAATCTACAAAGATGCATCCGTTTGTCATCATCAAGGAGCCACTGAATACCCTGGTGTAGAAGGAAAGCCAAGTATGATAGCCTGGCATTAAAGCCAGGGCCACTGGAATTATGCGGCAGGAGAGGGCCAAATCATGCGTCAGGGTTGAGTAAATGATGCAGCAAGAAAAGGCAAATTATGCGGCGTAGTGAGGCACATTTTTCAATAGTATTATTTAATTATTTTGCACTTTTTACACTTGGTAACACTGTCTAGGCATTGGGTGCACCTCATTAGTACCAGTTTAATACCCAAATATAGTAATAAGCAACATAAAGGTGACCAGTCAACCTTTGCAAAAGGCCTTCCACTATACACTAACATGTGAAGCTGTGTTTATAGTAACCTTTGAACCATTTGAGCTAGAAATAATTTTTTTCATTAAAATCTGCACATTATGCATCAGATGATGGATTATGTGTCAAATGCTGCAGATCTATAAATATGCAAAAATCGCAGCATAATCGCATAATTCCAGTGGCCCTGATAATAGTATATACCCACTTCCGAATGTACTAAGAGCTAATCTTGGTTGCTCCTCTGTGGGGACCTCATCAGACAAGAAGGCATCTCTTTACCGGATGTTACAGAAACAATGTGTGTATCCTTGTATATTTCTAGATAAACATAAGTGCTTTATTTGTGCTGGTGGTTCGAGGTGGTGGGCACTAGCATTCATTTGGGGACTGGTACTTATTTTTCATTATCGGGCTTTAAACCATAGCAAAAGAGAGAAAGGTGGAAAAGGGAAAAAGAAGGAGGTAGAGAAAGATGGGAAAACAGTGACAAAGGAAGAAAGCAGGAATGAAAGAGAGCCTGCAAGAGTGAGATAATGAAACAGAGGGTCTAGATGTGCAATCAAAACTAGCAGCCTTGGTATTCGGCAAACCCTCATTCGACAGAGATGGCATTGGACTCTTACGAAAAACTTTAGGCCCCTGCTCTTATGTTTTTGTACCAATTGAGCACTGAAAAGCACCAAAAGGCTCCATCCTTTGGCACACTAACCTTGAGACAGTCTGATGGGGATACTGAGTCAAATAACTTCATGGGATGGGACTCGGTGTAAAACAAAAATGCAAGTAGAAGATAGTGGCTTTTCAAATCATATGGGATGCCAAGCTCTCAAAAGTAAGGCTCCTAGTTTTCCATATTTACTCATTTTACAGAAAAATACAGACAGAAAACACACTGTTTTCTGTCTGCATCTATTTTTAGAAGCAGAAAAATACAGAACATTGGGCTTTTAAGTGGCTCTCCCTGCCCAGGCCAACATCTGAACAGATAGCTTGGGGAGTTAAAAACAGGATGAAATTTCATTAAATACAGGCATTTGTCAACATATCATCATATATTTGTAGAATAATGGTAATATTTACCTGTGGGAATACTGTTATGTTATATGTGGCTGCTTAATTTGCTAAAACACAACAGGCATCAAAGCATGAGTGCTCATTCATCAGTTAAATAAATGTGGAAATATACGATTTTACAACTGAATTTATTTACAAACACAAAATAAATACAGATAAATATTGATAAGGTGGCTAAAAAATAAATATGGATAATTACAGACGGAAATGTTAAAAAAAGAAATACCATAAAACTGAGAGCCTTACTCATAAGGCAAAAGAGGAAGCCGGACTTGCATTCATTTTAACAAATGTTTAGAGCTGAATTAGAGATCGGATGGCAGAGTTTGTTCTTGCCGGAGAGGAGGATCTAAGTCCTGCTCTTCACAAGTCCTCATTAAGAGTGACCCAGTGTTGGGAGTAGGAATTTTGCAACCCCGGAGTTTGCAATACATGGATTACAGTTACCACCATGGGTGCAGAACTGTCAGTCATTAAAAGTGGAATGCTAAGGCCCCATTGAAGAATGGAGATTCACTAGAAAGCAGTTTGCTAAGACAGGTCTGATTTTCATGGATATTCCCCATTCTGTACCTGTAGTTTCCTCTGGGATTTCAGCAACTTGGAGCAGCTAATGTGGAAAGAGGAAATATAGCCACTTTGCCTGGGTATATTGTCAGAGCTGAAGTATCTTGTCTCTCTAACATCTTGAGAAAGTGTGCATTGGTTTCTGGAAGGGTAGAGAGTAGACGGGCTGCTGCCTATATTGCAAGTCATTATCATATCATAGTCTGGCTCAAGAACAAAGTGAACTCACCTCGTAGCATGTAAATGATATGGACAGAAAAGCGAGTCTGACATGTGACTGCGCTTGGTCAGCCTTTCCTTATTTTTAGAAGCTATGACCAGTGGGGAAGTTCTCCGCATTGGCCCTAAATCTGGTCCTAAAGATGTCTCCTTCCGCGTGGATCTTCTGGCATCTGGCAGTTTTTACAGGAGGCCAGAAGGATCTGCAGTTGCCAATCTATAGTTATATACATTGTGTATGGTTCCCTTAGAAAGCCATGAAGCATGAACGAGAGTTATGATGTCCCTGTAATTTACGGCTGTGATATCACAACTGGAGGAACATAGCTTATTTTCACAGCTGTGCCATCAACACTGAGAAGCAGCCAATCTCCGTCTCTCGCCCATGTCTCCAAAGACCCAATGGGAGTGGTGGAAGAGTGGATGCTGATATGTGCCTCTTCAGATCTCCTGAGACCTGAATGTGGTGGTAGATTGGCTGATGGTGAACTACTGTCGCCTCGGTTCCCCCGCCTCCACAGGTGGTTTATGCTGTGGCATTGGCAAGCGCCCTTTCCCTGCCTCCAGTGGGACTGTAAAGACCCACAGGAGACTGCAGATTTCTGCGCTCTGGACGACAGCTCACTCTGCCGCAGTTTTTGTACCAGAGTGGCCACCTCATTAAGTTTCCTCTAGTCTTGAAATTTTCTCTTACAAATTTTACTTTTTAGGTGTGTTATGCGGGAAACATCCATTAGAACACAGTCATTACGACGACCTACCTTTACAACGCAACTGTTACAACACAACTGCCGTTACATCGCATGCCATTACAATGCATGCCATTACAACGCATGCCACTACAACGCATGCCATTACAACGCATACCATTACAACGCATGCCATTACAACGCATTATAAGGTAAGTAATGGAGATTCTTTTAGTATTAGGGTGGGTATGGGTTTTGGGATACATGGGAATAGTAATTTTTACCCCTACACTATCCAACACTTTCCCTACTGTTGCACTCACTGGAGTGGGAATAGTAATTTTTACCGCTACACTATCCAACACTTACCCTACTGTAGCACTCACTGGAGTGGGAATAGTAATTTTTATCCCTACTCTATCCAACACTTACCTTACTGTTGCCCTCAAAGTATTATGCATTGTAATGGTATGTGTTGTAATGGAATGCGTTGTAATGGTAGTTTTTAAAAATGCGTTGTAATAGCATGCGTTGTAAAATCATGCAATGTAATGGTAGTTGCGATGTAAAGACTGCGTTGTAAAAGCATGCGTTGTAATTGCATGCGTTGTAACGTCATATATTCTGTTATGCTAATGAAACAAAACAAGACTACAATACCCAGAATGCTTTAGGTTATCATACAAAAGTCCAGGACTAGAAACAGCGTCAGTAATGCCCCGGAGGGAGGTAGTGACCCTATGCCGCGCCTACATCGCTCTCTGTTATGGGGTAATCAGCACATTCAAGGATGGAGGGGAAGACAAGAAGAGAAGGAGCTAGGATTGAAAGGGCACAGGAAACAACACCCAAATATGTGGGGAATGAGAAGTGATAGAGGTTGTTGAAGGGGTGAGAAAGTTGTAGGACACCAAGATTTAAAAAAAAGAAAACACTAAGGATAATGTGTAAGAAAGCAAGAGGAACTCGAGTTTACCTCCTGCGCAAAAAAACATTCTCTGGGTGCTTTTCTAACACAAGAAGTCCGATGCCCTCCTAAAGGGGGTGAATAGTCACAGTATTGATGGTGATGACTTTGCTGATCATTTTAAGAGAGAGGTGGGACGTGAGTTTGAAAAAAACAAATTAACAGATTTTATTGAGTTTTCAGAGACAAGCAAGGTATTCAGTGCAACTGCCGTGCATTATTGAGACATGGTAAACTTTGACATAATGAGCAAAATAATTCATCATCGTTAAGCAAAAACATAGGGCAGTACATTACGTCCCATGGACTATCCAGCTTTACAGGCAAAAAAAAAAAGAAAAAGAAATGAGCTATACCATTAAGCTTCAGGTTAGGGGGGCGCCCTTCTACGGTCAAGGCAGGCTCGAATCTTACCTTATAAGGGATTCAATGCTGAGCGGGACTCCAGCTTTCAGTCCAAAACATGTGAAGGATGTTGACTTTATCATCTCCACATGGGGGCATGCTGCGTCTGGTACGTGGAAATATCTGCCTGTGCGCTCGGGTGTCAAGTATGGCCTGTGTAGTACCTAATAATTGATGAGTTTAAAACGTGCATTTCTAGAGACCTTTGGTCTGATGTGAGTTGTCCTGGCTATAAAACTTGGTCGGTGCAATAGCCTTTAAAGCAGCAGCGGCTCAGGGTTTTGTCTCGCTTGTTCCCTGTTCATCAATCAACTTGGCTGCAGTTGCTCCAACAAATTAGAAGTCAATTTTTCTTACATTTTTGTGTGGTTTGTTTTTCTCGTTTCATGATTTGAAGGCCTTTCTGAATTTGAAGGAGAAGTCACATTTTGTTTCTGCCCCTTTCATATATTTTTTTTTCCTTCACAGCTGCGCTTTGTATTTGCAGCTGGAAATAGTGACACAGCTGCCTCAGTAGAGATCACAAGCCCCTCTCTGTAGAGAATTATCCAGGTGTGTATCACATATATAGTGGGTGGTGTCGGTGTAGTCTGCCTTCAAGACATGGATCAGGAGATCCCTACTATTTTCCATCTCTAGGGTAGTGAGGCTAAATGGGCTAAAAGTAACAGCCAGAGCTGCCGACTTTGGAGCTAACTTTGGGGCATATTTGCAACAGGCAGCAATAATTATCGCTGACCTTGTATACCGCATTTTTTTCTATCGCTGGAATATTTCGCCAGGCTAGCGTTGTATTAACAACGCTTAGCGCCATGGCAATGTATATTCCAGCTATAGCGCCCTTTTCCATGGAACATCGCTGGTTTTCCAGCGATGTTCCATGTAAAACGACGATATACTTGATGATACGACCCTGTGGTCGTATCACATGAATCCACCTCCCATGTTAAGTATGCCTTAGTCAGGAATTTAACAGACATTAAATTCCTGCGTTAAGGCATACTTAACGCGATTAAAATAATCGCTTCCCCGCATTGTAAATATCGCGAAGCTGCCTTCGCGATATTTACCCATGTTGTTTCCACAGACACGCCTACTTTGCATCTCATTAGCGATGCGAAGGTAGGCGTGCTGGAAACGGGAGCAAAATCAGCAAAACACGCGATAGCGTGTCTTTGCTGATAAGGCAATATAATTATCGCCGCTTTTCGGCCGAAAACGGCCGCAAAAGCGGCGATAATTTTTTATCGCCGTATTGTTAATATGCCCCATAGTAGGTTCGAGTCTCGACGTCGGCCCAACATCCTGTGATTCTGGGCAAATCACTTAACCTCCCCGTGCCTACCAAAAATGAATGTGTCCTTGTGTGACGTAACTGGTGCTCAATACATTCGGGTCAAGTTTGCGCTACCTAAAACTGCCAAAAAAAAAAAAAAAAACGTGGCAACTCTGCAACAGCAAGCACGGTCTAAATGCAACTATGAGAATGATGACCCATTATTGAGGCCAGGATGGGAGAAGGTAAGTGGCAGGGTGGGGTCTTTAGCAAAGATATTCTGGGCTCAGGACAGATTATCGAGGTTCATCAGGATGCCATTTTTGAATGCTGGGCTGTAGTGTTACAAGTCATTGATAAGTCTTAGTAGGTGGAGCCTCTAAACAAGCTATGTTTCTTTAATAAGCAGACGTATATCCACAGCTTAAAGTGCATTGATGTCTGTAACCCAGTATATATGTATTGGTATCAATATAGCACAAATTTAGCTGTGAAGCAACTGAGGCGAACATAGATCATGTACATCAAGTGGAGAGTACACAAATATAGTTTGCACTCATTTAGGTACAAGAAGATTAGCTGATTTACCCACAATTACACGCTGTTGGGTCTAGCACCAAGACCACAATTCATACCCAGACCTCCTTTCTGTTAAACTCCCCTCCACCAGGGGCTTTACAGAAAGCTCCTGCATGCTTCCTGCTGAATGAGTTAAGCAGCATGGTGATGCTCAAGCTTTGCTTGGGAGTCGTGGAGTTCTTAACAGCTTCAAAAGAGCTCCCCCATGCAAATCTGGGGACGCAAACTGAAATTCACCCGCGCCAAGGGAAACAGCCTAAACCACGCAACCTGAACACCGCGTTGCTAAACAATGCAGGTGGAACCACGCATGTCTAAACCACGCATATGCCTTTACCACACATATGCCTGTTTTAGACATTAGTGGTAGTTAGCGCTCTAGACTCGGGTGGAGGGTCGGAGGTGACTTCCTGCCCGGACGAGGAACTGCAAGGTGAGTATGATTTTTTAATTATTTATGTTGGGGGAACTTTTTTTATTTTTTATTATTTATGTTGGGGAACTTTTGAGGGTTTTAGCTCCGGGCGGTTGGTCAGGGTACTAAAAGGGCAGGGAGGCCAGTTTTAGGGCTCAGGGTGGTGGTCTGGGTAGTTTGTAGGGCTGTGTTGTAGGGCTTCAGGACAGGGATAGGGTACTTTTGTATGGCTGGGGGGATTGGTTTTAGGGCTCAGGGCAGGGGGCTGGGCTGTTTTTTAGGTCCGGGTTGAAGGTTTTAGGGCTCAGGGGGAGGGGTCAGGGTCGATTAGAAAGGCTGAGGGCTGGATTTTAGGGCTGGGGTGGGGTTTAATTTTTAGGACTGGGGTCCGCTTTTATGATTTAGGGCAGGGGGGCTGGGGTGTTTATAGGGCTAGGGTCGTACTCATGGCAGGTGGCTGAGTTTTAGGACTTAAGGCAGGGTCTAGGGCAGAACCTTAACCATGCATATGCCTTTAACAAATATGCCATTACAACAAAATTCGTTGTAAAGGCATGCATGGTAAAGGCATGCGTGGTTAAGACACAGTTGTTAAGACCGCGTTGTTCAGGCATGCATGGTTGGGGATTGCGTGGTTGCAACATACAATCCCTCGCCAACTAATCATAGAACAGATCATTAGAGTACAAGGCAGCATGCACTGGAAATCCCAATTGGACTGTAAACGACCTATCTTCCAGCTGTAGGATAAGGGGTGGGATGGGTACGGTCAACCCTTAAGGGGCACTTCAGCCTGCTCCCCACCAGGCTCCAGTGTGAGTGGATCTGAATGTTGGAGACAATGTCTGGGGAGATGCAGTTCGTCTTCAAGCCACTCTCCAGGGTGCTGCCTCATTTTGTCGGTAGGCCACATGGGCAGCACCTGTCTGTTCTCTCTTTCTTATTCGGAGACAGGGAACAATAGAGGAATTCCATTCCCGGCCACAGCAGAGAGTAGGAGATGTGACGCCAGAAAGAAGCCTTTTGGACTTTTGGATATTCTTCAGTTTATCTAGTTAGTCCCCAACCTCTATTTTAAATTAAGTGCCTCACCTTGCTCATGTTTATAAAATGAGTAAAATATGTATTCCCAGGAAAATACCCATTTAGCAAGAGATTTTCTCTCATACTCAAGGCCCAAGCCAATGTTGATGGTTACAAACATTTTTACTGGCACAAACTCAAATTATGGCTTCAACTGTCTCAGGCAAAACCTCAGAAACTGTTAAATGTTAAGATAGCATCACTTTAAATGTTACTTTGGCAACTGACTAGACTTCATCAGCCACAGGCTCACACTACTGAGCAAACAGGGTGTCAGAGTCTGCCTTTTGGGTGAAGACACGAGTCAGAGTAAATGATGGTCTTTCACACATGAACATAGAGTGCTCCATGGCAAGCAGTGCCTCTTCATTCTCTCATAATGCAAACAAGAAAGGAGACTGGGTGCACCTAGAGGTAGGTGTGAAGGAAGTGCATGGAGTATCTTCCACCTGAGAACAGAGAGAAGTAACTGTGGAGTGTATACATAACATACAGTATCTTCCAGCAGAAAGGATAAAGTGGTGGATGTGGAGTGTGTGTATGAGGTATACACTAGTGAGGATAGAATGACAGATGTGGGGAGTTTACCTGGCGTGTTTTCCAGCCGTGAGGAGAGAGTGATAGATGTGTGGTATGTACCTGGAGTACTTTCAAACAGAAAAGAAAGAGTCACAGGAGTAGGGCATATTAATGGAGTACCTTCCAACAGTGAGGATAGAGTACTAGATGTATGGTGTGTACCTAGAGTATCTTCCAGCGATATACTGGTAGGTATGAGGTATCTTACTGGAGTACCTTCCAGCTGGGAGACTAGGGTGGAAGGTGTGTGATGTGCTCCTGGAGTATCTTCCAGCAGTAAAAACAGAGTGCTAGATGTGAAGTTTATTACTGGAGTACCTTTCAATCTTGGCGACAGAGTCCTAGATATGTGGTGTGCACCTTGAGTATCTTCTAGTAGTGGCAATAGAGTGGCAGGTGTGGGGCGTATTACTGGAGTAACTTCTAGCTGTGATGCTAGAGTGGTCGATGTGTGATGTGTATCTCGAGTATCTTCTAGAATTGACAGTAGAGTGATAGGCATTAGGGTATTTAGGTGAGTACCTTAGAACAGTGAATATAGAATGATAGGTGGGAGGCCATCCAACACTGAGGATAGCGTAATAGATGAGCAGTGTGCACTTGGAGTATGTTCCAGTAATGACGTTAGAGTGATAGGTGTGGAGTTTAATACTGAAGTACCTTTCAGCTGTGAGGCTAGAATGGTAGGTATGTGATGTGTACCTGAAGTATCTTTTAGCAATGACAGCAGAGTGATAGAATTGGGGTGTATCACTGGAACACCTTTCAACAGTGAGGATGGAGTTCTCGATGTGCGGTGTGTTCCTGCAGTACCTTCCAGTAGCGGTTATAGAGTGGTAGGTGAGGGTGTATTATTGGAGTACTTTCCAGCTGTGAAGCTAGAGTGGTAGATGTGTGATGTGTACATAGAGTACCACCCAGCAGTGACAGTGTAGTGATAGACGCGTGGTGGATTACTGGAGTGATTATATAGTGGTAGATGTGTAGCGCGTTCCTGAAGTATTTTTCAGTAATGATGGTCGAGTGGTAGGTGTGAAGTGTATCACTGGAGTACCTTCCAATAGTGAGGACAGAGTACTAGATGTGTGGTGTGTACCAGGAGCATATTCCAGCCATGTTGATAGACCGGTATGTGTGAGGTGTGTTACTGGAGTAGCTTCCAGCTGTGAGGCTAAAGTAGTAGACGCATGGTGTTATCTGGGGTATCTTCCAGATGTGCTGATAGAGTGGTAGACAGGAGGTGCGCTCCAGGAGTATCTTCCATGAGATAGTGTAGTAAATATTATGGGTTGTGCCTGGAGTTGCTTACAATTTTACGTCAAGGGTAGAAGAGGTGGTGGAATGTGCCTAGAGATGTTTTCACGTTTGAGGATAGAGTAGGACTTCTTCTGGGCTGGTAATGAGTCTCTAAAGCTCAAGAAGAGAGTGGCATAGATGGAGTGGTGTTGCTGTTACATGTTGTAGCACAGAAGAATGAGTTCTAGGTGTAGGGGAATGTGCTTAGTGTACCTTTGAGCGCTCAATCTAGATGTTGAGCATTGTAGCTTTCAACAACAAGCATTAGAACAATGGATTGTATTTAAAAGACACTAAATCTGAAAAAGCACATTAGATGTCTTGTGGAAATGAGAAAAAGTAATAATTATGAAGTAGGAGTAGATTTAAAGAGAACCCTAATAGTAAGAATTAAAGCATTGTGAGTGGTAAAGAGGGATGCTGGAAGTCGTGAAGTGTGCATGAAATGAGAAAAGTAGCATTGAAGGTTGTGTGCTATGTACTGGAGAGACAGTGATGTACATGAGACCAGCCTCTTTATTGAGGTGAGAGTAGTTGGTAAAAGTGAGGTGAGTGTACGATAGAGAAGCCTCCAAGCAAGAGGGGACAGTGGTAGAATGGAAAGATGTGCCGCGTTTTTACACAGCCACACTAGAAAGGAGCAGCCAAGTCAGAAGAGCTATTCAACATTGCCAATGAACAGGGTCACATGCATCATGACCGAAGAGCTGTTCTTCTTTGCCTATGAACAGGGTTGCATGCATCATGACCGAAGAGCTATTCTACTTCGCCAATGAACAGGGTCACATGCATCATGACCAAAGAGCTATTCTACGTCGCCAATGAACAGGGTCACATGCATCATGACCCAAGAGCTATTCTACATCGCCAATGAACAGGGTCACATGCATCATGACCGAAGAGCTATTCTACTTCGCCAATGAACAGGGTCACATGCATCATGACCGAAGAGCTATTCTGCGTCGCCAATGAACAGGGTCACATGCATCATGACCGAAGAGCTATTCTACGTCGCCAATTAACAGGGTCACACGCATCATGACCGAAGAGCTATTCTGCGTCGCCAATGAACAGGGTCACATGCATCATGACCGAAGAGCTATTCTACGTCGCCAATTAACAGGGTCACACGCATCATGACCGAAGAGCTATTCTACATCGCCAATGAACAAGGTCACATCCATCATGACCAAAGAGCTTTTCTAAATCGCCAATGAACAGGGTCACATGCATCATGACCGAAGAGCTATTCTACGTCGCCAATGAACAGGGTCACATGCATCATGATCCAAGAGTTATTCTACGTCACCAATGAACAGGGTCACATGCATCATGATCCAAGAGCTATTCTACATCGCCAATGAACAGGGTCACATGCATCATGACCGAAGAGCTATTCTACTTCGCCAATGAACAGGGTCACATGCATCATGACCGAAGAGCTATTCTGCGTCGCCAATGAACAGGGTCACATGCATCATGACCGAAGAGCTATTCTACGTCGCCAATTAACAGGGTCACACGCATCATGACCGAAGAGCTATTCTGCGTCGCCAATGAACAGGGTCACATGCATCATGACCGTAGAGCTATTCTACGTCGCCAATTAACAGGGTCACACGCATCATGACCGAAGAGCTATTCTACATCGCCAATGAACAAGGTCACATCCATCATGACCAAAGAGCTTTTCTAAATCGCCAATGAACAGGGTCACATGCATCATGACCGAAGAGCTATTCTACGTCGCCAATGAACAGGGTCACATGCATCATGATCCAAGAGTTATTCTACGTCACCAATGAACAGGGTCACATGCATCATGATCCAAGAGCTATTCCACCTCGCCAATGAACAGGGTCACATGCATCATGACCGAAGAGCTATTCTACGTCGCCAATGAACAGGGTCACATGCATCATGACCGAAGAGCTATTCTACATCGCCAATGAACAGGGTCACATCCATCATGACCAAAGAGCTATTCTACATCTCCAATGAACAGGGTCACATCCATGTTGACCGAAGAGCTATTCTACGTCGCCAATGAACAGGGTCACATGCATCTTGAACGAAGAGCTATTCTACATTGCCAACGATCAGGGTCACATGCATCATGACCGAAGAGCTATTCTGCGTCTCCAATGAACAGGGACACATGCATCATGATCGAAGACCTACTCTACATCTCCAATGAACAAGGGTCACAGGCACCATGTCGAATGACCCTAACGGAGTTGCATACACCCCCCCCCCTCCGCCAGTGCCTTGAGACCCTAACGGGTGAGTAGCATCCTTTACAAACCCCTGATTGATTGACTTCTATGTTAAGCCCTTGGTTCAACTGGCCTCTCAGTGACAGAACTCACACACTGAAGAACACTTCCTGCCTCGCACATTCCACAGCGAGGCAGGGAAAGTCACTGACATCTTTACAGAACTTCTATGTATTTCGTATAAACAGTCTAAAAATCTGTCACAGGGCATCACTTGAATCAAATTTTCCTTGCAATAAGAACAAATAAGGATTTGAGAGTTCCCCCAGTCCTTCTCCACTGAGACCGCCCTTGCCTGTGGCATGTGTGACGCAGTCGCCTTCCCCACATGCTCATGTACTTTCAGACTTCCCAGAACACTGGTCGAAGTGAGGCTGAAATCCAGGCCACCGCCCCAAAAATGTAATGGAATAATAATTAATTACTTAATTAAGAGATCAATAAAATGGCCATTAGAGTGAGCGATGGGTCAGAGTACCCCGGGCAGATCAATTTCTGTGGAATTATGTTATCTGGAATAGAATTTGGAGAGCCGTGCCAGTCCTGGGCCGCCGACTCATTTGTTTTCAGTTTTCCTGCTGTTCTCCCTTTCACTTCTCTTGGCAGGAAGCCTCTTCTGTTCTTCCTGCTCAGGAACTAATTCAAAGCCTTAAGTCCAACGTCCTGTGCGAGGCATCTGTGGCGTGATCCGGAGCTGCAAAACAGTTATATATAAATCCCTCGGTCGCAATGCCATCCATCTCAGGCGACGTGTTCATGTTCGACCCGGCCACGCGGTGTGTACCGGAAGCTCCACTCGCGGTCTGTCCATGTACACAAGGCTTCTCAGACTGCACGTGTGTCCCTTGCGCATCACACAGCCTGCAGATATGTACCCAGCTCCCCACGCTTTCTGTACCGTGTATATCAAGCTCTCCATCCTCCAAGTATCTCACACTGTCCCCCTGGCCAAATCATCTTATGATGACCATGTACCATGTACATCGAGCACGCCGCCATGCCATGATGACCATGTACCATGTATATCGCGCATGTCGCCATGCCATAAGTACCTCGCACTATGCCCATACACAAAGCCACCAAGCTGCACACGCTGCCTATGCAGGTGTCCCAACTTCCTAACACTGCCCACATGCACAAAGCATCTGACACTGTCCCTGTGCCACCTAGCTCCATTCAATGCCTATGCATGCATCCCAAGTTCCTAACACTGCCCACATGCACAAAGCATCTTTGACTGTCTCTGTGCCAACTAGCTCCATTCAATGCCTATGCATGCATCCCAAGTTCTTAACACTGCCCACATGCACAAAGCATCTTTCACTGTCCCTGTGCCACCTAGCTCCACTCAATGCCTATGCATGTGTCTCAAGTTCCTAAAACTGCCCACATGCACTAGGCATCTTTCACTGTCCCTGTGCCACCTAGCTCCATTCAATGCCTATGCATGCATCCCAAGTTCCTAACACTGCCCACATGCACTAGGCATCTTTCACTGTCCCTGTGCCACCTAACTCCATTCAATGCCTATGCATGCATCCCAAGTTCCTAACACTGCCCACATGCACAAAGCTTCTTTGACTGTCCCTGTGCCACCTATCTCCATTCAATGCCTATGCATGCATCCCAAGTTCCTAACACTGCCCACATGCACAAAGCATCTTTCACTGTCCCTGTGCTACCTAGCTCCATTCAATGCCTATGCATGTATCTCAAGTTCCTAAAACTGCCCACATGTACAAAGCATCTCACTGCCCCTGTGCTACCTAGCTCCACACACTGCCTATGCAGGTGTCCCAAGTTCTTTACACTGTCCACATGCACAAAACATCGCACACTGTCCTTGTGCCACCTTGCTCCACACACTGCCTATGCAGGTTTCCCAAGTTCTTTACACTGCCCACATGCACAAAGCATCTCACACTGTCCCTGTGCCACCTAGCTCCATTCAATGCCTATGCAGGTGTACCAAGTTCCTAACACTGCCCACATGTAAAAAGCACCTCACACTGCCCATGTGTCTCAAGCGGTTGCGTGTGTGACACTATATGAGGTCTATCCAGGTATACCAAGGCCTTCACACTGCCTGTGTGCTACAAGCTCTTCAGATGGTCTGACAATGTGCCCCAGGGTTCTACCACTTTTTGCCCATGTACCCCAAGCTCCTCGCAATGCCAGCTGCGGGTCCGGTCTCCTCACGTATACAAACTACTGTAAACATGTGTTTTGACGTGCACTAGAGACCAGGGCCAGACTGGTCGTACGGGGCATCGGGCGTTTCCGCGGGAGACTGGAAGGGTGGAGGCCGGTTTTGCAGTGGTGGGGGCCAGTTTTGATACTGGGGGCCGGTTTTGCAGAGGTGCTGCAATATCTGCCCCCAGTAACAAAAGCAGCAGTGCTTTACACTTGTACCAGCTCAAGATGTGGGGGGGCGACAAAATTGCCAGGGCTGCTTTTGGGTTCCAGTCCGGCCCTGCTAGAGCTGGCACAAAATGAATGAAAGAAGCCCAATGTTTTAAATGTCGCGTCAACAAGCCACATATACACCAAGGTTGGTGCATAGAACTGGCTCTATGCCTGTACATTTCCACGCATACAGTTCAGAGAATATTGTCAGTTTGCAGTAGTTCAATGAGCACATTTCTGTTTATCTGCTCATTTGATAGAGCGCTGCGTCTCCTTTTATAGGTCGAGCCTGGGCAGCGCATGCTCTGCTCTGCGAGGCATGCTGTATTCAGGTATGGACTTGAAGCTCCACCCACTGTCCGCCCATATTTTTCATTGGCTTGTATCATTGTCCACTGTAAACTGTGTTTTTTAATTTGAAATAGGCTTAGTAGTCCCTCCTTAGTACCGCCTTTTCTTATTTTGTAACCTCCCATGAGGACACCCCCTGTTATGTGTGTTGGTACTAGGTAGGCTTTAATTACAGCCTCAGAGCACTATTTTCTCAAATAGCTTTGTCCTGCCTGCTGTTGCAGGCAAGACACGCTCTCTCCTAACGCTTTAAAAAAAATCTTTACAGCACGGGCGACTAACGCATTTGCAAGGCAATAGGTCTCACATTTGCAAGAGTTTAAGCTATTGGCATTGTAAATGACAATGCCTTCCATTTATGTGTTTTAAAAACAGCACATAAATAAAAGGCCAATAGCTCGAACTCTCGTAAAAGCACGACCTATTGCAATGCAAATGCTTGTTGTTACTTCAGATCATTGACAGTCTCATTAGTCACTTCTAGATATCATTACAGTCTAATCAGCCAGGGGCATCCTTGACTGATGCTCTTTGGTCCCCGTCCCTTTGCAACTCAGCGGCTCAGATGTACTTTAAGCATTTGCAGTAATTAGATCCCGCCCACTTCTCTACTGTGCAATCCAGAATCCTTACGCATGCTTCTGCCGGTTATGGTTTACGCAAGACTCTCGTCCCCACCTGCTTGTGACAGCAATGTGTGCACAATTCTTAAAGACAAAAAAGCTGCAGCGCTATGGACTGCTTACCACAGAAGAAAATAAGACCTCATCAAACATTCGAATGCATAAGCTTCCGCCAGTGCTTAATTTGTGGAGAAAAAAAAAGTGCTAGGGCCCTAATCAGGAGGCCACTGCAGTTTGCACCACACCTTGCCCCTACCAGCGCTGCCAATGGCAATACCAACACAATTACTAGTCATCACACTCATACAAGTGTGACAATTCATCCTACTCTAGGCACCCAAAGCTATAAGAATGGCTTGAGTGGCAGTCAATAGTCATTTTTAGCAGCACCACCATGTTGGCAGACTGGGACAAGCCCCGATGTTGACAATTAAGTGCTGGTGCTGACCACTGGAAACCACCGGCTCAAATTAAGCTCTGAGCTCCCCAGAAGCAACGCAAAAAACGAGGCTCAAGTCAGAAGCAGATTGGCAAACCACAAGACCTGAGGCTCGTTTTGTGCTTTGCACACAAGAGCCCTATTTAAAACATGAATAAGATGCCTTGACTCCCCTTACAACTCCATTCACAATAATAATAATGATGCAATAATAGCCACAGCAAGGGTCTCAAGGTATACTGACTTGTCATTACAGAAAACCACCAAGGTGGTGTAGACAGATGTAGAAGGCATGGAACAACCTCCCCTGCACCTCAGGACTGCACTGTCGCTCCAGCAATTCAGAAAAGAACTCAAGGCCTGGATGTTCCAATGATCAATCTCCATGCAGGAGCTTACTTCTCCAGCGCCTCGAGATCCTCACCGGCGATTTGCTGCACTTTACAAGTGCTTGATTGATTGATTGAACTAAATAGATTGTCACTAGGCAATTCTGCCCAGTTCCGCCAAGCAGCTTTGCGTTGATGCACAAGGGCAGACTCTGGGGCCAGATGCAGTAAATCCACCTCCAAGTAAATGCAACTCACTAGCAAGACACTGTGGGGTGTGTAGTTCCTTGATATTTTATTCTCAAGTTCCTTTCTACCTTGCCATCTCTTCCTGGCTGCCACTCATATCACGCTGACATTGCCTCACGACCAGTTATGTTTTCTTCCATGCTAAGTGAGAGAAACAAAAATGTGATGGAAGGAATGTTTTAATGAATTTCAGTCACTGGTAATTATTCCAGGCCACATTCCATTCCATCATTTTATTGTGCACTATGCCAATCCAAAAGCAACAGTCAAGTCCGAACAGCTATTCCATATCAACTATGATCAGGGTCAGTCAAAAGCATCATGACTTCTATGCTAAGACCATGGGGCAAATGACCTGTCACACACCCCGAAGAACACCCCCTGCCTCACCCATTCCACCGTGAGGCAGGGAAAATCACAGACATCTTTATGCAACTTCAAGTATTGCTTCTAAACAACCTAAAATGGCAAAGGGCATCACTTGAATCAACGTTTCTTTAACATTAGAACATATGCCAATTTAAGCAGGCCAATACAATTTTAAAACATGCACAACCTGTGAATACAATGAATATCCCCTAAATACTCGCATATCAATTCCACCAACCGGAAATGCATATTCAAAGCACAAAATGTCTGCAGCAGAAAACTCCGCATAAAAGAGTAGAACAGCACAGGAAAACCCAAATCATAATAAAGAAGCTCCAGTCAGTTACTGCATCCCAAAAGATGCTACCGATAGGTGCAAAGCCTGGCACCGAAGAGCATGGCAGTACACTGATAGAGCTTCCGGGCCTGACCAGAACTCAGGGAAACATACTCTTTTTCTGATGAACACTGTGGGAAAATGTGGAGTGAGAATCCAACGGCGAGGAGGAGTCCGGGCCACAGCGCGTCTGTGCGGCGAAAGTGAGACCAGAGAAGATCCATTGTGTGGCTACACCCTGGCAACATTGAGCCACCTGATGCTGTTACCCATCACATGGAAAGTGGGGAGTGTGGAGCACCTCTGACAACACCAGCAGGAGTGGTCCGGTAGGTGAGGGAACAGGCCAATTGGAGGTCACGCTGCACCACACAACTTGGGAGAGCAGAGGTGAGGAAGCCTTGGACCCCATAGAGCAAAGATCTTGAGAAGGACGGGTGTGAGAGTGTCCCTTGACTGGACCCTGCAGGTACTGATTACCAGGAACATCGGGATCTATTAACACTGAACACAGACAGAGGACCACGAATGACGGCCATGCTGAATAAGAGCAAAGTAGCCTGGCCACACAATACCAGAAGACTGCATTGACACATCTATATTATATAGGATTTCTGATTAGAAATTGACGAATAATATTTGTTAGGGTACTGTTGCAATCAGAATTTTGCAGGAAATACTGACAGAATAACTACATTTGAGTTAGTTTACAAGGTTTATTGGATATATTGCCTCAAGGCTCTAACAACTGGAATTAAACTGGTCAACAACAGCCAATGTCCAGGTTGAAGCACGTGAAACAGCTTCTTTTTTGGGAAGCAGTGGCTTATAGTGTCAAGCCTAAACAAACCAGTGCAGTTATGAACTATCAGGTCGCCATCCCCAATACTGCGATGGATACGCTCCTTAATAAGGAAGTTGCTGACATTAAGCTATAAACAGGGTTGGTGAACTCTGCAGTGACTCAAAATAACCAGGAAGTACAATCTTTATGAAACAAAGTTGCAACATTTCGACTTGAAACCACTGAAGATAGACTCACAGAAACGGAGAAGAAATTCGACAGGGTCCCCAAATGGCATCATGAGCTATGGACATGGAAAATGAAAATTATCGATTAGGAAGACAGAAGTAGAAGAGACAGTGTGAGGATAATGTAAATACCAAAGAATGTAGAACAGAATGGCATGATATCCTTCATTAAAAGGTTCTTGCCACAAATACTGAATATAATGTTTGACTCCCTTTGGAACTTCAAAGGACACATAGAGTGAGTTTCAGATACAACGTTGCTACCTCAAAACATTCACAGATTCTGACCTTTTAGATCTGGCACTCATGGTCATTACAGTGGATGGGCGAACAATGGAATACAGCAAGCATAAGGACCTGGAAAAAATGTTGGATGGAATAGAACTGGCGGAACTAACCCTGGAAGGATCACAACCAAAATAGTACTATTCTGATGGAAGAGACAGATCCATGAAGGTCGACTAGGAGGAGAAATAAAAACTTGAGAAAGTGATTCAGATGTGGGAGAAAAAGACCTAAACATAAGAAACATTCTGCTCCCAGAAATAAATCCAGATCTCCACATAAAAGGCTAACTTTAACATTCCCTCAATACCATCCCCAGCTGTACACCGTTGAGCTTGTATACCCTAGGTCTCTCTGGAAACCGATGCACCTCCTGCAATTATTCCGTGAGAAATAATAAAACTGCCCCCGATACTACTCAGAGCAGGTCCCGTCACTAAAGGTGGCACTTATAAATGCACACTCCCTACCTAAGCATGCCATTGATATATACGACCTCCTTGGGGAGGAAGACCTGGATGCTCTGTTTGTAACAGAGACCTGGCTTACGGACTCTTCGGGTCCTGACATTTGGACAGCTATCCCTGAGGGCTATAAAATTGTACGGAAAGATAGAAATGGGGGCCGAGGTGGTGGGATAACTATTATTTTTAAAGACTGCTATACCCTGACCCAGCTGCCCCAGGTGAACCTGGAGATGGCAGAGATTCTGGGATCTACCCTAGCCTTTTCTCCCAAACAATCAATATCCGGGGGCCTTATATATAGACCACCGGGCACAGCGGCTGGATTCGTTTCTGCTCTTTGTGAAATGGTATCCCCTTTGGCCCTGAGGTACGGACACTGCGTCCTGCTGGAGAATTTCAATTTACACATGGACTGTGACCAACTAAAGGATAGCCATACACTGATGGAGAGCTGCACGGCCATGGGCCTTATGCCTTCCACTAGGGCCCGACTCATTTGGCCAGACATACACTGGACCAAATATTTACGTCAATTCCCCTTGATGTCGACCCTCCCGCGCCTTTGGTCTGGTCAGATCATTTTCTCCTTAGGTTCAGATGGCCAAAATTCAGTAATATCTCTCTCAAAGAGAGCAACTCTCCCCGTACGGTCAGTGCTCTCGGCAAAATTAAATCGGACCTACTGATCAATAAGCATGAAGCCACTAGTCCTTCCCTGACTGGCAAGATTAGCATTGATGTTGGCCTGGTTGAGGACTGGATTGAGTCTGTTTGTCACTCTCTGGCTCTGGAAAGTGGCACCAAACAGTTTCGGTCAAAAGTGCCTAGTCCTTCGTTCACCCCGTCCTTAAAAAAATTGAAACTGGCCTGTAAACGCAAAGAGAGGCTATGGAGGACAAACTACTGTCCAGTACCCACAGCAGGCTATAAAGTAGAGCTAGGTAACTATTATAAAGAAATTAAAATAGCAAAAAAGAATTATTTCGAGGGCAGAATCCTAAAGGCAGGCAACCACTCTTGAGAGATCTTCAAAATTGTGAGGTCCTTTTCCGTGCCAGAAGTCTGTTCCAATGTGAAACCACCCTCTGAGGAATGGTGTGAGACGCTGGCCTCATTCTTCCAAGAGAAAATTGTGTTTGTTCAGGCCAGCCTCCCTCCAACCGTGGTGGATTATGGTATATCAGGGCCGGCCTTAGAGGGGGCCAATACTCAGGAAATTCTCAATGACATCCGACCCTCTATTATGGAAGTTTGTTCCTTGAACTCCTTCGACCCCATCTCTTTAGAGAACTCTCTAAGGGCTCTAAAATGCCTCAAATCTGGCTCTCCATTGGACCCTGCCCCCGCCTCTATTCTGGTACTAGGAGCGGAGGCAATTAATCCAATCAATCAATCAATCATGTCACTTATAAAGCGCACTACATACCCGCGAGGGTCTCAAGGCGCTGGGGGAAGAGGAGGGTGGTGCTGCTACTGATCGAAGAGCCAGGTCTTGAGGAGTCTTCTGAAGGCCAGTAGGTCTTGGGTCTGTCGGAGGTTGGTGGGGAGGGTGTTCCAGGTCTTGGCGGCGAGGTGGGAGAAGGATCTGCCGCCGGCGGTCGTTTTCCGGATGCGGGGGACTGTGGCGAGGGCGAGGCTGGTCGAGCGGAGCTGGCGGGTGGGGGTGTAGAAGCTGAGTCGTCTGTTGAGGTAGGCTGGTCCGGAGTTGTGGAGTGCTTTGTGTGCGTGGGTGAGGAGCTTGAAGGTTATCCTCTTGTTGACAGGGAGCCAGTGCAGGTCTCTCAGGTGGGGTGTGATGTGGCTGCGTCGGGGGATGTCGAGGATAAGATGTGCAGAGGCGTTCTGGATGCGTTGCAGCCGTCTCAGGAGCTTAGCCGTCGTTCCTGCGTAGAGGGCGTTTCCGTAGTCCAGCCTGCTGGTGACGAGGGCCTGGGTGACTGTTTTTCTTGTTTCGGTGGGGATCCACTTGAAGATCCTGCGGAGCATTCGGAGGATGTTGAAGCAGGATGAGGAAACGGCGTTGACCTGCTTAGTCATGGAGAGGGTGGGGTCGAGGATGACCCCTAGGTTGCGTACGTGGTCGGTGGGTGGCGGGGCTGTTCCCAGTGATGTTGGCCACCAGGAGTCGTCCCAGGCTGAAGGGTTGGAACCAAGGATGAGGACCTCCGTCTTGTCCGAGTTCAGCTTCAGGCGGCTGGTCCTCATCCATTCGGCGACGGCCTTCATTCCTTCGTGGAGGTGGGCTTTGGCGGTGTGAGGGTCTTTGGTGAGGGAGAGGATCAGCTGGGTGTCGTCGACGTAGGAGATGATGTTGAGGTTGTGCTGTCGGGCGACGTGGGCGAGGGGTGCCATGTAGATGTTGAACAGCGTTGGGCTGAGGGAGGAGCCTTGGGGTACGCCGCAGATGATCTTGGTGGCCTTGGATCGGAAGGGGGCGAGGCGGACGCTTTGTGTTCTGCCGGAAAGGAAGGATGTGGTCCAGTCCAGGGCCTTCTCTTGGATCCCGGCGTCGTGAAGGCGTGTTCGTAGTGTGTGGTGGCAGACCGTGTCGAAGGCGGCTGATAGGTCCAGGAGGATGAGGGCTGCTGTTTCTCCGTTGTCTAGCAGGGTCCTGATGTCATCGGTGGCGGCGATGAGGGCGGTTTCGGTGTTGTGGTTGCTGCGGAAGCCGGACTGGGAAGGGTCCAGGATGTTGTTCTCCTCGAGGTAGCGGGTCAGTTGTTTGTTGACGATTTTCTCGGTGACCTTCGCGGGGAACGGGAGCAGAGAGATGGGTCGGAAGTTCTTGAGGTCCTTGGGGTCTGCCTTGGGTTTCTTGAGTAAGGCGGTGATCTCGGCGTGCTTCCAGCTTTCCGGGAAGGTTGCTGTCTCGAAGGAGATGTTGATTATTTTCCGGAGATGAGGCGCGATGGCTGTACTGGCTTTGTTGAAGATGTGGTGAGGGCACGGGTCTAGCGGTGAACCGGAGTGGATGGTGTTCATGATCTCGCTGGTGTCCTCGTCGTTGATGTTGGTCCAGGAGAGCAGGCGGTTGGTGGTTGTGGGGGCAGTGGTCTCGGTGGTTGCCGGGGCGGTCGTGGTGTTGAAGCTGTCGTGGATGTCGGCGATTTTGCGGTGGAAGGAGGTGGCCAGTGAGTCGCACAGGTCTTGCGACGGCTGGATGTCGTTGGTGTTGGAGCTGGGGTTGGAGAGTTCCTTCACGATGTTGAAGAGCTCTTTGCTGTTGTGTGCGTTGTTGTCTAGGCGGTCTTTGAGTGAGGCCCTTTTGGCGGATCTGATGTGGTGATGGTGATTGCGGGTGGCGCTCTTGTGGGCGGCGTAGCTGTCCGCTGTCCGTTCGTGGAGCCAGATCTTCTCCAGTTTTCGGCATGTTCGTTTGGAGGCCTGGAGGTCTTCGGTGAACCAGGTGGCTTTCTTGCTGGTGTGGCTGTTGGGCGGATTCTTGAGCGGGGCAAGGGTGTTGGCGCAGTCGTCGATCCACTGTCTGAGGTTGCGGGCGGCGGTGTCGGGGTCGGAGGGTTCGGCGGGCGGGCTCAGGGCGAGGGTTGTGGTTAGCTGGTCTTCCGTGACTCTGCTCCAGCAGCGGCGAGGCATTTGTTCGGTGCGGTGGTGCGTGGTGGGCTTCCTGTAGGTGAAGTGGATGCAGTGGTGGTCAGTCCAGTGGGGTTTGGAGGTGTGGTTGAAGGAGACGTGTGGGCTTGCGGAAAAGATGGAGTCTAGCGTGTGGCGTGTGAATCAGCTATTAAATGCCTCCCTTTCATATGCCACGGTCCCCACTAAATGGAAACAGGCTAAGGTCATTCCACTGTTAAAAAAGGCCCAGGCTAATCCTTCTGATCCGGCAAATTACAGGCCGATCTCCTTGCTTCCGGCCTTCTCGAAGCTTCTGGAGAAACATGTGAACCAGCAGCCATCTTCTTTTCTGGAAAAGAACGGCCTACTTCACCCCAGCCAGTCGGGCTTTCGCCCTAATCACAGCACGGAAACCGTTCTGTTAGTGTCAGGGACTGTCCGGGACTATGTCGGGAACACAGTCAGGGACTGGAGCAAGGACTGGGGAGAAAACGTACAGTGCACAGAAAGACTAGTACAGCGCTGCCCAGGATCACACAAGGAGTCAGAGGAGAAAAAGGGATCCAAAGGGGAAGCCTGTACAAGATGGCTAAGACTCAGAAAGGAAGGGCACTCACAAGGCAATTTAGCATTCAGACTAACTACACCCAGGACGGAAGTGCAAGACATATATATAATACAACATTAACAATAAAGGGAATGTGGGGTAAAGCACTCAGGAGCTCCACACAGTAAGACTGAAGCTCAGTAAGTTCCTCACCCACAATTGCTGTTACAGATACTGACTGAAAATACCCACATAAAGGGTACGTATCCAAAGGCAGGGTCTGTGGAGCTTATACTTATGGTGATGTTATAACTGTAACTCAAAGACAATACTCACAGTGAACAAGAAACACCACCTAGGTAGTCAGCTGTGCCCACGGATCCTGGCGATCAAACAGGAACACGCAAGGCAGTAACAGCAAAGGGGTAGAACTAAACACAAGCACAATAGACAAGGAGCTAGCAAGGAGGAGTGCTTAACAGGAAAGGAATGAAATCACAGGGCACACTTGGCAGAAAGCAGGTAACAAACATACAAGGTAACAGAAGCAAGACAGTAGAATAGAAAGACAGCAAACTAGAACTGGAACCAAGGAAATGGGAAGAAAAGCAGGGACTGGAAAAGGATATACAGAAGGGGAGGCTACAAGGGTATACTAGAATAGTGCAGGTTCAGGAATCAAGAAAACAAAGTAGCATAGAAGGCAGTGCTGGGGCAGGAACAAGAATTGAGCTAAGGCTCAGGAGTCAAGGTAGCACTGCAGGCAGTGCTGGTTCAGGAACAGGGAACTACTAAAGCTTCAGGAGTCAAGGTAGCACTGCAGGCAGTACTGGTTCAAGGAAACAGGAAATAGCTACAGCTCAGGAAACAAGGAGTCAAGAGAGCACTGCAAGCAGTGCAAATCAGGAACGAGAAATAGCTGAAGCCCAGGAACAGGAACAAAGAATAACTATAGCTCAGGAACTCAGGAAACAAGGTAGCACTGCAGGCAGTGCTAATTCAGGCACAAGGAATAGCTATAGCTCAGGAACCCAGGAAACAAGGTAGCACTGCAGGCAGTGCTAATTCAGGCACAAGGAATAGCTATAGCTCAGGAATTAAGGAACAAGGATTAACTATAGCTCAGGAATCAAGAATATTAAAAGCTCAGGAAACAAGGATCGGTCTCACCGGAAAACAGCTACAATGACCAACACTGGGCTGAAGGGAGCTGGGGCTTAAAAGAGCTCACAGTACTCATGCGCATCAGGTGTGAGCAGGCTAGCAGCAGCCAGCCGCAGGTGAGCTGAATTCCTCCCCCATCCTTGGCCTGCAGGGGTGGAGACAAAGCAGTGAGCAGGGGATTATAGGTAATGGAGTTTCCAGCATGAGCAGACTGGCTTCCACAAAACCCGGCATGGATTGGGAATGGATGTCAATTCCTAAAGGATGTCCAAAAGCCTGGAAGTCAGGATATGCATACAGGGGAGTGTCTGGAAGCATATTAGAACACTGGAAAGCCCCACAATTCGGCCCCCTGGGGGTGGGCATGAGAGCACAGGGAGTGAATCGTGACAGTTAGAAGTGGTGGATTCCATCTGGCTGAGTCAGGAGGCAGGAGAGAGGGCGTTGCTGATCTTGTTAGATCTATCGGCCGCCTTCGATACGGTGTCGCATCAGATGCTTCTGACCCGGCTCCACGCGATTGGCATCAGGGGTTTGGCATGGAAATGGCTGGCATCTTTTCTAGAGGGGAGGGGGCAGGAGGTCTGGTGTCATCCCTACTCATCTTCTTCTCGCTCACTGAAGGTTGGGGTCTCACAGGGTTCGGCTTTGAGTCCGACCCTGTTTAACATCTACCTCACTCCATTAGCCGCGATGGCCGAATCTTTGGGGGCCAAAATTGTGTCCTATGCAGACGACACACAGCTGTTGTTTACATGGAAGGAAAACGAGCCTTGTCCGGGTACGTTACTCAGCTCGGCTCGGCTGTCTTCGGTTGGCTGGCCACAAACCAGTTGAAATGTAATGTTGGTAAGACAGAGCTACTCTTTTTTGGCAAAGCTGTGGAGACTCCTCTGAAGGTCTTCTGGCCAGCGAACGCTCCCGCCCCCTCAGTGAATAACCTGGTGGTGAAAAATCTGGGGTTTAAATTGGATAACCAGCTGCTATTCCGCGCCCAAGTCAATGCAGTAGTGGGGACCTGTCTTGCTCTGCTGCGTCTTCTGCGGAAATGTTTGGTTTTCTGTCCAGAGCTGCCAGACAACAGGTGATTCAAGCTCTGATCATATCCAGGCTGGACTATGGGAACAGACTCTATCTCTGCATGCCTAGCTTTTTGCTGGACAGGCTTCAGCTTGTCCAGAATGCAGCTGCCCGTACCATCTTTGAGCTCCCTCGAAATGCGCATGTGTCCCATCTTCTGAGGAGCCTTCATTGGCTCCCTGTAAGGAAAAGAATAATCTTTAAAACTCTGCTCGTCACTCAGAAAGCCCTATACCAGGTTACCTTAAACGTAGGATTTCTTTCTACACCCCACGTAGAAATCTTCGCTCTGCCAATCTGCTGCTGGCCAATGTTCCCCGTTTTAAAAAGTCTAGGATGGGAGGTAAGGCTCTCGCCTTCCTTGGACCCTTCCACTGGAACAAAATGCCCCTCCATCTGAGAAGCATTGAATCCACACCCTTGTTCCGAAAAAAACTGAAAACCTGGCTTTTCTCTTGCCCTTAAACCTTCTCCCATGCTACTACCTCTCAGCTTTAGCGCCAGGACACTCCTTGGAGTAGCAGTGCGCTCTACAAGTATCCCCACATAGACATAGACATAGATTCCCCAGCTAAAATGCAATTGACAAAATGTGTCAAGAATTGTGGCACTGGAGACGTGGTTGGCAGTCCTCGTATTCTAAGGATTGTATGACTTTGACGGGACTCAACATGGTAGTGGATGCTGACGCTGGTACAGAGCTAACAGCTACAATGCTATTCTCACATGACCTTATCTGATTTCCCAACAATGCCATTTCGTACAAGGAAATGCATATCTACTGCCCTGTCAATGGTAAAAGTTGGAATCTTATGTCACAGAAAAATGACTATAATACCATTGTATAAAACATGGTTGGAAGATGTGTTCAACAGGTCCTGTTATGAAAAGATAAGTAGAATGACCTAATGCCGCAACTGATGAAGTGTGGGGTACATTTCTAAAGAAATAAATGTACTGAGACACGTGTTGGTGGACGTAAATGTATCACAGGTGTTTTGGTTTGGATCTTGATGGGGTAGTTATAACTCTGCATCTCTGCATTGAGAAGCTGGATATTATAAGTTCGAGAATTGGGTGACACTTATATGACTTGATTTTATGGAGGGAGGGATATTTCGAGATTGGGTGTAGGACATTGCAACCAGTGTATTGAAAAGTGAAACTTGTTAATGACATTGTAACTTGTTACAAAGATATAAACTCCTGATTTTGTTGAAATATGAGAACATGTTACTCTCCAGGGGATAAATGTAAATATATTCTGAAATATATACGGGTAAGGCGTATATTAGTTACTGATACTCAAATTCCTTAAATAAATCACTTACATAGGTTAATTACAGTTATTGTGTATAAACAAACCCTACTGCCTCTTTTCGGTGTTATGTGTTGCATATCTTTATTGTTTACAAATTTATTTAATCTTCTATTGCAAACAAATGTTTTTGTGATTACATAAGTTAACACAGATAGCTACACATTTTTGAAATCAGCAATTCTCTTGTCCGTGAGTCTTGAATTTATAGCAAACCTAATGCTTCTAAGTGGAAGCAAAAGTTCAAGTATATGTGCCTTGTATGAGCATTTTTTTCTGAATTGTGCCTTATATTGGTCTGAAGTGAACGTATGGCCACCATTGCTCAAAATCCTAATTTTGTGCCTTGTGCATGGACAAAAGGTTTTCCTGTCAATGCGTTTTGGCCTCTGTATTAATTTAACATACCTCCTCAGAACTATCTCAAGGACCTAAAAATAAAAAAAACTTACAATGGCTCTATATATCTGCTTAGTTCTGTCTGGGCTTGTTAAAGTGAGTATTAACTCAGATGTGTGTGTCTTTAGGGAGTGAGTGTTTTTATGGGTGGTCCTGATCTATGATGTAATATATTTATGTTGGCACTGTCACCATTGTGATCACGATTCTTGTGCTAGAATGCGCTTATGGGTGTTCATCTTTATTTCTCCATATTATTATTCTGCACGACATTGTTTGTTATTAATATTAACAATCTAATAAATAATTGAAATCTAAAAGATGCACGCTCAATACAAGACCGGTCAATCATAATTGCACTGAGAGATTTGGGAATCCAAGTACTTGAAGACGCTTGACCTCTAGCATTACGACCTTAAAAGGAGTGTTGACTTCATATTGGAGTTTGGTGTATTTTCAGCCATTGTGGCAACCACATTAAAAATGTCACGATAAAGCAGGGTGACATGGCCAACTTCTATTGAAACCCTACAAACCTCTCTATAGGACCACCTTGAGTGACACCAGGAATTACAACAAAAATGATCAACAATGTCAAGATGCACATGTGTCATGTGAATGACATCCCCGGCCCACATAGCTCTCAAGGGCTATGATCACAAAACGCTAGCAATGCCATAATAAAAGGAAGGAGGGGTGATGGTGGTGATTTCTCAGTTTCACTTCAGTAGTGGTAACCATTGGTCAGGCTATAAACCGAACTGGGATAACCATGGAATTTTACTCATTTGACAACCCATAAAATATCCCTCTAACTTTGCGTACATATACTCATTAGACAGTTGAGAGTGCACATGCTGATATATTGCAAAGGGGCCTGTGAAGTGATACATTTACTCTCCTTTGAACTTTGGAATGGCTGAGTATAGGAAGGGTCCGAATACTTATATGCTGGGCTCAACTCAACACTTTGAAGTTCTATGTAATTCACAAGGAACCCATATATTCTGTTTGCAGTCACATGGGATTTTGTTCATTCGTCTGCATTGTGCTCTCCTGGGAGAGAGTGTTGCAAAGAACATGCAACAATAGCTTTAAATAAACTTGTTTCTTTCTTGTCAAAGCAGCTCATAGTTAGTATTTAAACAGCTGAGTAAAGTAAAGCATTTTAAAGGAGACCCTGTCTGTGAAAGCTCATGCATTGTACTAGAATCAATTTCATTCCAGGTATTCCAAAAAGTCAAGGAATAATTTTAGTAATAAATGTATTTATCAAAGGATAGAGGCATGACAAAAAACTGCAAATGGGGCTTGTTTCCACAGTTTGGGGCACCCCTTGCTTGCCCAATGTTGTCTCAGGGCATATTTAAACTGTTTGCTCACCCTGCACGTTGTTTTCCTTTGTGACAAATATCAAATTGCTTAATTAATCTCATATTCTCAGTGTACTTGTCAACAACAGATGTCATATTAGCAGCTTTGTCATGTCACCATCTCTCAACAGGAAATGTGTGACATTCATTCCATATGCCTTTCATTGCTAAACGAGGATGAGGCTTCGTTCAATTATAACATCCGTATTGTTGAATGAAGTATGTAGTTGTGCAATGTAAAATATCACTAAACAAAATATGTAAAGGCCCACTTAGACTTTCATTCAGATTTATTTAGAAATTCCTGAACATGAGCATCCAATTGAATCAAGGTTCAAGTAATGTGGCAACTTTGAATGAGGTATTTCCTCAGGTGGGACCTGGCAAAATGTGTCCCTTTAAAATAGCACGGTAATGGGGCATTACCTGCAAAAATCAGTGTGGTAACACTGAATTCCCAAAGCAATTCTCCGTCCCATAGGGGGGAATTTGCAATTTATAGGTAATTTCACATCCAGAAACTAGAGTTCCCAAGGCAGGAATAATTTTGTGTGCAAAACTACAGCCTCAAGCCTTTCGATACACTTGAAATGAGGACCTTACCGTGCACAATCTTGAATCACCTTCCTTTAGTGCACAACATTTTAATGCTCCTTGGCTAGGCCTGTGCTTTAAAAAGGCATTCAACCATACTCCCATACAGTGCATTAGCTTGAAAAATAATTCCTAATAGTAGGCACCCACTCTGTTATCCATTTCAGTGAAGCGTCACCTCTTCTTTACAACTAAGGGCCTGATTACGATCTTGGCGAATGGCATACTCACAAACGTGACGGATATCCCGTCCGCCATAATACAAGTTCCATAGGTTATAATGGAAGTGTAATACGGCAGACGGGATATCTGTCACATTTGTGACAGAGTATCCCTGTCTGCCAAGATCGTATTCGGGCCCTAAGTTAATTCTTCCAACATTAAGATACATATGTTTCAAATTTATGGTGATTAGTCCCAGTAAACAGGGGGGAAAGTGTGCAGTTGTGAGCATCTTGTCCATTTTTGGTTAAGGCCGTTAATGGTGTAAATACAGTATATAGTTGCCCCGTGTCCAACTTCCACTTGCAAGGTCAAAGGCCATGCACAGTAGAGGTTAGCTGGTCAACTGTTGCATGTGGTATGTTAGCAAAAAAAATAATCACTGAAAAAAGCCACAAAGGTTAAAGTGAAGTTATGGTTGGCTTTGGCTAAAACACCTCAATGTATACTTCGGAAAACTTTAAAAATTCAGTTAAAAAACACAGTTACCGTGGAGTTAAAACTGAAATCCACTGAAATTTGCAGTTCTTGGTTAGGACCATAATCAATAACAACAGATATGCAACCAGGAAGTCACACACTAAATGTAATACTTATGTCCTCATAATATTTATACCAATAAGTTACAACACCTAAAAACACAACATAATTAAAAAATAATACATACAATGCGTACTCAAATCAATAAATGCATTCTTAGTCCTCTCTTTCACAGTCTTAATGGTAACATGATATGTGAACTCATTTTAAAGATTATTTACAACATTTGTAATTGCATCTGTTAGTCAAGGGTGAGAGGGTGAGGTCATGAGTATTTACTTTGGTGTGTGAGCTATGGTTTCCTTGGTTGTTGTGCAAGATACGGATTACACTCCTAGCCATTGCTTGCGAATACCAGAGTTTTTGAATAAATGAATGAATGAAAACAGAACTTGTAAAACGCACAATCTCTCAAAAAGAGCATCCTGGCACTAGCTCACACACAGATCCTGTTTACATAAGCTGTTGCAAAAGAGTAGAGTGAAGGAGCAAATTAGATAAAACCATGACAAAAATCATCCGGAGTAGAAAACAGCCATGTTTTAAGGCTCTTCTTAAAGTCGAAGAGGACCTGGAAACTGGTTCCAGGCCTTAGATCCTAAGACGGCAAAGGATTTTCCTGAGATTGATTGTAGTCTGAAGGTAGGTGGAATTAACAGATTGGAGTTTGATGTTTGGTTTTAATTTGCAGCTATAACTCCACTTTGTGTTTTTCAAATGGATAGATGGATGGATGAGCTTATTTTTTCCTACATGTTTTAAATTTTGCATCATAGAAGAATGTGCTCTTTATTTACATTCCAAAATTTGCTAACTATGATCTGAAGTTGTTGCAAAATCTCCCACAAACAATAAACTAGCAGACACAAATAGAAAACGTAAAAAAAAATAAGCAGAGAGTTTTGAAAAACTAATCGCAACAGTTTAAACATTTATGAAAGGTTTTTCTTAGAGGTCTTTGGTAAGCAAGCACAACATTATTTTAGCTACCCAAAATATTTAGAAGCTTGAAAAAAGTTTAAATTATTAATTTTTCTCATTCCGCTCTATGTACGCTAGTGGCTTACAATTAAGTAAATACATAATTTAAAGAATTAACCACTGGGAAACATATCAAAGGAGTTGCATTGAGCGCTATTGTTAATGTTTCTAGGCTTAAAAATGGTCAGTACAGTGTGTGCCATACACAGGCAACTGTCGACAATGTACACAAGTGCTGAGTCAATGTCACAAATCATCAGACGGGAGCTGCAACCTGCAATGATTTACACAAGGTAATGTGAGGTGGCTCTTCGCCCCTGCACCAGAGACTCAATCTGCAGCCTCAAGGCGACTATAAACAGAGCCAAGGAAAAAGGAAGGCTCAACTGCAGTAGGCCTAGAGCACCTTTTAACCTTCTGCTTACTCCCCTTCAATCCTCTTGTGGGGGAGGGAGTGCAGTTGACAGTTTGCCAGTTACCTGTAGCTGTCCTGGAGGCCCACCAGTGACCCTAATTACACAGTTTAAGCTCATGACTTCAAGGAGCCAAGAGGCAAAGTCCAAAAAAAGGAAGGGCCAAAGTTCAAGGGTCATACACTGCATCTGTGGCAATGGGCATCTCTGCTATCACCTAAGGTTGTGTAAGCTTCAGTGGAGTTTAGCAAGTGGTTACACTTTTCACATAGAAAGATACCTATTCTGTTTAGTTATTCCTCTAGCTTGGTTCTTATGATATCATGTTAATTTATTACTAGGAATCTGCCGGTTGCTAAAGTCCCTGATCCTGAGTAATAGACCTGAGCAGCAGTCTTTGAACAGCTGGTAAATTCCGAGGCAGATGGGTTTTAAGGCTATTAGAACAGTTCACACACCGAGGGAGGACCATTGTAAATTAAACAATGAGAAACGGAAAGAGAAACATTGGAATGTTGGGGCAGAATGCCTACACCAGCCCTTATTGGTCCTGAGCCACTAATCTGTCTTCATTAGAACACTCACCATTCCAGTGTTCTGATATTGAGTGTGACACTGTTTTTTCAGAAACTAGGCTTCATATCTACCAGTTTACCTTGTTTCAGCTTTCTTGTTGTGGGCCCTGACTATGTATTCATATAGGACAGCTTCTCAACGGTATGCTTACGTAACTATTCAGAATATGAAATGCGGATCTCTTGGGAGAAGTAACTTCCTGGCCACAGAGAACATAACCGGAGAAGTAATGCCCGCTTTACATCATATGAGTGTTATGACTGTTAACAAGCATTCCAGAATTCTTCTTTGTTTGAAGACATTGGCTTGGGTTTTGAGGTCTATTGTGACATTGTGGGTGCACAGGGGCCTTACAAAATAACCTACATTTCAATGGTGCGCCCAGGAATGGCTAGATCGGGATGGTGTTAACCTAAAATCAAGAGCCAATGTGTCCCAGAGACAAGGTTCAAAACAGCATCTCAAAATACAGTCAAATAAGGAAGGACTGACTCAAAAAGTGAGTTCTAGAGTGGAATTTAGAATAAACATGAAGGCTTATAACAAAATGTAAAACTACAATGCAGAAATAATAAAGTGCAGATGGAGCAATAGCTTCATTTAAATGTATAAAATCATTGCAATGAAGGCTATCAGAAACAAGAACAATGGAAAATCAGAAATAGACTAGAGCCTGATGTGATATCAGGGCTGATTTAGAGTTTGGTGTATGGGTTACTCTGTCACAAACATAACGGATATCCCGTCTGTAACATTACAAGTCCACTATATCCTAAGGCACTTGTAATAGGGCAGACGGGATATCTGTCACGTTTGTGACGGAGTAACCCATCAGCCGAATTCTAAATCAGGCCCTAAGTCTGAAATGTGCAGCAAAATACGTAAGAAATCTAGCAGCATCCGTAGTAGAGAACCAAACAAATCTGTCTCATTTCTAAATTCAAGGGTGTATATAGCCATTTTCTCCATAAGCAAGCATTAGAACTGCAAATTCACCATGGTGTGAGGAAAGAATTACATTGTCAGCAAATGTAATCACTGAATTATGAATCATCACAAAACCCTATCACTTCAGGACTAACCCAATACTTTAATATATTGATTCAGCCACTCTGACAGATTGTCATCTGGAGGTGTCAGAACAACTAGTTACAAAAACAAAAGTGAACCGTTGTGAATAAAAACAATACCCCATGCATGTGGAAGGTCATTAAAAATATGTAAGAAAGCTAGAGGCCCTCTTTGAGAACAGCGTCATTCAGAAATAAACAAACCCACATGTTGCTTAACTGTGTGAAGCAGAATTTGATTTAAATGCACAAAAACTCCATCAGCATCATTCACCGGGAGACTTCTGTAGGACCCATAGAGAAGTCGGGAGAGTCCCAGGCATTCCTGTGACTCAGAGAATTTTAGAAGTATATTGCAGATTAGCACTTGGAAGATGACTGACTCCTAAGCCTGTCTAGAAGTCTCTTGATTTAAGCATAGGCCATTTTGTGGAGAGCAGATGACTATATATCATGTGCATTAAGGTCTTGGCTGTCCACTTAGAATGAACATGATTGAATGTCATATTGTGAGGGTGCCTCCCTGCAACTGGACTCAGACCAACAAACTGTTTTCACATGTTCCACCAAAGATCCTTTCAAATATGGTGGTATCTAGTCATCAATTGTTGGTACCGCTCACCTACCGTGATCCTAGCGAAGAAAATCGGCTCAAGCACCAGTGTCATTCTCACTCTAGCATTTTAGCGCAGGTTGGCTCTGCAGCAGGTGGATGGCTCCATGCAGTAGTACAGAGACACCTGGTAACGTAACAAAGATGTATCTCAGTGCCTGTCTTTACACGTAGCACACACTCGTTGCTGCTTCCCGTCTTGGGTTATTGCGTCAGAGCCTTCCACCTCTCTTCTTTTCACCATCAATCTATATACCACATACTATAAACCACAATATACTGATGGAGAATGTAAGCTCATGAGCACTAATACAAAGAAATGCACAGAACAACCTCTCAGCAAATGTTGAGGCAAAAACAGTGAATCACTTTAAAAGACATTGTGCAAACTTTGAAGTCAATAGTAATAAGAAGGCAACCGTAAGGTTGTAGACCATGAGTATCTAAGGGGCCGATTCCGATCTCGGCCGGTAGGGCTCCGAATCGGATTCGGCTTTACCGGATCCGATTCGAGCCCTGTTTCCCGACCGAACCGTACGCGGGTCCGGCCGAGCGAGTACGATGCGAAATCGCCGACCGACTCGTCCGGGCGTCCCGACCGCTCCGACCGACTCGCTCCCGGCTCGAACCGCTCCGACCGACTCGCTCGGACTCGACTCGCACCGCGCAATGGAGACGTTTCCCGGCCGGGTAAGTACGATGCGCGCCGCGAGCAGTCCGACCGAGCCGCGCACTCCGGCTCGTAAGAGCAGTCGGAGCAGTACTTCGGGAGTCCGTGTCGGACCCCCTGCATGCGTAGCCGCGCGAAGTCGCACACAGGGGGGACCCATGGGTCCCCCTACCTGTGCGTGTACGGCGCGAATCGCTCCGCCGCGTACCCGCTGTAGGGGCGCCCTTGTCCGACTCACACCCATTGAGTCAATGGGAGCCCGCGTACGCGTTGTACGACCGGCTCCCATTGACATCAATGGGAGTCCGACCGACTCGAGTCCGATAACATACGGACGCATCGTACTCTGTTCGGTCGGACTGCACGGGTCCGATTCGGTCGGAAATCTCTCCGGGTCCGGCTCGGTCGGAGAAATTTCCGGCCCGAATCGGAATCGACCCCTAAGTGTTAAGAGTTAGCAGAGGATGGTAACCCTGAAGTATCTGGCAGTATTATATTCGTATCAGTAGTGCCTAGATTTTTATATTGCGCATCATACCGCACTTTTACTACTTGTACACTTTGCAATTAGCAGGTGCTCCTGTTACCCAATTTCATTTCATTCGATTTACTAATCTCTGACAGAAGGTTTTGTTAACCTTTTTGGGATTCAAATTCCTTACCTACGGATCACAGAATATATCCGCACTGAGCATTTAACTCACTTGGACATTTTGAGATGTTTGAGAATTTTTTGGCACCTGCTTAAATCACATCTTCATGAAGAAAAAAATGTAAATGAAAAGGTCATTATGAGGTTCTCTTTGTGAAGGACTGAGTTTGTTCTATGCGCTATAGTGCCTACTGTAATGCCATCCGATACTAAGCACTTGTTTGAAAGTCACTAATTTCGAATTGGACGTAGACTTTTGAGTCTTCATGTATATTGCTAAGTGCCTCACTCAGGAAGCTCTTGAGTGCCACGTCGCCGACCTCAGAGCCCAGAAGTTAGGGTTCTAATCGCAGATACAACTATTTGACCAAATGGTTGTGTATTTCTGGAAAAATGCATCTATCTCCCGAATTGTACATGTAGACTAAGGAAATCATCTAAAAATGCACATCAAAGACTAGGTAAAGAATTACTCTTGCCTGCTGGTTTAGAGAAATCCTTATTACGGCGGAGGAATTAACTTGTTTCTATAAAATATTCTGCGACTACTATAATGCACACAAAGCATCTCTTCCCATCTCCACCCCATTCCTTGCACTCCTCTTTTGATCTTGTCATATTGTTGTGTAAGTATTTGTTTTGAAACTGGAAATTGGAATTTCATAAACACATCACTCGTGCTTGTATGTATATTCATTAGCAAGAATCGATTAGATTCTGTTTAGGACACATGTGTCATTGTGATGTATGAACATTAATGTCTAATTTCTATTCCCTAATAAATAGTTATTAAAAAAAAGACAGGAATTGTAAGCATGCATGATGTAAATATATAAAAACCACAGAAACGAGATAAATAGGAAATGTTTATTTTGGGAGAGCAGTCAGAAGGGTTTCCTATAGTGAACAAATAGATGAAAGCCTGGTATTAGAACCTTTCAGTGAGACAACAATGATTATTACACGAGTGTTGCTTGGGTAGGGAGTGTCTGGTGGGAAATGTAGTCACGCTAGTATGGATTCACAAAAGATAACTGGAGATTTAACATATAGGCTTACTGGTGCAAATTTCTATTTTGGTGCAAATTTCTGGCTATCATGGCATTCCAAAAGATTTCATGACTTTTCTTGGGAATTACAGGAGTAGTTGTAGAATTTCTTTGCAAAGTCCTTGTTACGCAGATGTGTTACCATTTACACATGTGCAAACGTACTCAGGGCTTCATTTATGGCATTTTGGTGCAGGGCATCACAGCAAGGCACCTTGCTGCGGTGCCCTACGCCAAAGAGAAAGGGCAGGAATGCACTGTATGTAAGCAATACAGTGTATTCTTGTCCTTTCTGCCTGTGCTGGTGATGTTTTGCCAGCCGTATGCCAACGTAGGCACCCTTTAGGGTGCCTCCGTTGCAAGCAGGATTGTTTTTGTTCAGGAAGATGCCCTATCATGCACAAAAACAATCCTACGAGGCAACAATGCAGCACAAATGGAAAAAGGAAAAAACAAAGCGAAATTAACATATTTCTCCTTGTTATGCCTCATCTCGGGAGGCATATGGAAATGATGCTTTCCCCAGGGTTACATCACTTTGTAAATCTGGTGCAGGGTCAAATTCCATGGGTGTTGCATGAGAAAACCCACCGCAACGCCCATGGAATGCCTCTTGGGCTGTCTCACCTTACTCATGATTTATGAGGCCACTCAAGCCATGCATGGTGCCTTTGCTTGGCTTCATATATCTTTATGAGAGCCCTGCATCACACATGTAGCACTTTTCTGGTGCAAAAGTGACCCAGGGCTCCCATAAGTAAGCCCCTCAGTGTACAATGAATTATGGGTAAATATTACACCAAAATGCAATTTCACTTCTAAACATTTGCTTTCCTTTTTGTCAACAAGAAGTTACCTTGGAGAAACCCCTTCTCCTACAACACCACCAATGTGTAGGTTGTTTCTTCCATTTTCCTTCTCTAAATATAAATTTACTGGTACCCTTTACAGGAGTGCATGGCTTCCTGAACCCTTTGTAAATAATCACAAGCTTGATAGTTTATGGGTGTTCATCTCTTTTGGGAGGTTTCCCCTCTCAGAAAAAAATACTTCCCATTCCTGCGAGGATATTTATTCTGACTCAATTCTACATTGTGTGGCACGTGGGGGTAAATCCCTTTGCCAGTGTATTTCACAATTTGTCAATTCCAAACGTGAATTTTCACTCATAAATGAAGTCCTTTGCGCAAGTATATTCAATTTTAGGGCCTCATTTACAATATTTTGCCGTAGGGCAGCACCGCAAGCCTTCCTGCTGCGCTGCCCTACGGCAAAAGAAAAGGGCGAGAATGCACCGTATTTATCGGATATGGCGCATTCCTGTCCTCTTTCCCTGCGATGACGGTCAATTGGCTGCCATGCACCAACACAGGCACCCTTGCACCATAGTGCAAGAGTGTCTGCATTGTAGTGATGATTGTTTTTGTGCAGGACAATCAATTGAGGCGATTTCCTCTTTCTACGTGTGTTGCAGAATGCAGCACACATAGAAAGAGTAAACAACGAGGAGAAATAATGTTATTTCTCCTCTTTGCGCCACCTTATGCCACTCCTGGGGAGGCATAGGCTTTTGATGCACTCCCTGGTTTACAGCTTGTTGTAAATCTGGGATTGTGTCAAATGCCATGGGTGTTACGTGGAAACACCCACTGTAACACCCATGGCATGCCTCCCCATCGGAGTGTGAGGCGACGTAGCGACTTGCACTGCGTTGCCTCACTCCATATCTACAAGGCCATGAAAAGCCACTCAGGGTGGCTTTACATGGCCTTGTAGATATGGCTAAGCCCTGTGCGCCACCAGAACATCGCAAAAAGTGACGTTCCGACGGCGCACATGGCTTGATAATGAGCCCCTAAGTGTCCAAGCAATTTTGTGAATTGAGCACCAGGTGAGGCTCCTTTTTGGTATCTGACCAATTTGTAGCTCTATGTTTTGTTTGGCTAGAATATTCTACAAAAGGTCAGTGATAAACAAAGAATAAGTAATATTGTGACTCTCTAAAAAAAGCAATTTTTACAGCCTATTTTTGTGCAGGCATCTCCCTGGAGTCCTCGTGCAGAAAAAAAATGCACTTCTCCACCATAAAACAGCAGACCGTAAAGACTGTTCTATTTTTGAATCACCTGTGAGGCACTGCTTTACTTGTCAACAGTTTATGGCCAAGGTTAGCATTTTTTTGAGAAACAGAATTTTCTCATTTCCCATTGAAATCCTGGATCAGGTACCCTCCACCACCATCCACTCTCATCCTAGTCAGTCAACTCCAAAAGCCCATTCTTTCTTACCTCAAAATCAGCCCACAAATTACTAGGCAATGCTCTTAGGTCGCCAGTCTGTAAAAACAATGACCAACTCTTCTCCAACAAGCATTGGCAAAGCTGAAAGATCTCGCCTTTTGATCTAACCAATTGTTTTTGGTGGTACTATTTAGAACTGGAAAAAGTAAAAAAATGGGTGCCGCTAATGCAAAAATGACAACAACAAAAAAATAACCCTCAACTTCATGATATATACACATACATATATCATCATGCATGCACTTGTATGTATCAAGGTGCTAGGGGGGCCCCAGCATCATGACATATGCATGCATGCACGCATACATCACCATGCATGCTTGTGCATATGTCACCAAGCATGCTCATGCGTACATGATGACCCACCATTTTGTCTTTTGACCCCAGCTTGTTGATGTATGCATTTGCATGCATCCTCATGAATATGTGAGCATGCATCGTGTCGCGCTGCCATTCTTTTTTTACATTTAGCATTTTAAGGTGACTGGGCCATCTTGGAGAATTAATTAAAAAAACTAAAAGGCACATGAAAGCACATGTATGTAAAGGAGCGACCCATTAACAGTTTTTATCTGCTGGGCACTCTTTAAAAGTAAAAACTGATGGGGAGAGGTTTGGAGTAGAAATGGACTACCTGGGGGATAAAAGAAAAAACACAAAGAGTAGTGCTGTCTAGGGGAAGCAGGATAAGATGCAAAGCAGGAGAGAACAAGAAAACAACTGCACTCTTGTGAGTTGCTGAAAGCAAAAGAATAAAGCTGTTCCTTGATTGAAAGCAGTGGAAGGATACAAGCCATCCACTCAAAAGGATGGTAAGGAAGGTATGCTCCAGGGTAGGTGCAAACACAAGAGGAAGGAAGTCATTGAATAATAAGTCAGTAAATGAGATTGCCAAGAGAGCCACCCTATGATAAACACTGGGGAGATCAAAGGCCACTGTAAATATTAATGCTGTACACAGTAGGTCTGAAAGCAAAAGAAACAAGCATTGTCAAAGCAAATAGGTCTGGCATTGACCGCTATCCTTCGCGCATTTCTTATTTTGTTTTGTCATGGTTTTTGCAAATTTTTATTGGTTGGGAATATAGCCGAACCCTCATCAATCTAAAATGAAATCATTTGCTACAGTCAAACTTAACAAAAAGGCACACATTACCATGGCACTCCTTGGCACTGAAGGGAACTACTTTGTGTGTGGATGTGTTCCTTGTGAAGAGAAGGAAAGAGAGAAGGAAAGAACGAGTGAAGGAAAGATGGAAGAAAAAAGAGAAAGAAAGGAAGTAAGATAGAAACAAAGAAACAAAGAAAGAAACAAAGAAATGTTGCAGGGATTCTCTGCAAATAAAACTATGCCTGGGATCACAGAACTTCAGTATGTAGGGACTGAGTCACCATACCACTTCAGTACCCATGGGCCCAAATCCTGACTAGCTCTTTGTGCCTTACCTGCCCTCCTAATGTTTCCAGAGTGACAGGTAAGTTGTAATCCAGAACACAACCCTCTAGTCCCCTCAGGGAACTGTGGAAACAGATCGTCACCTTTCATTTTCTCACTCATGCATGTCCATAATAAACAAAACAAAGACACAAGAACAGTTTACAATATTTATTTTATAAAACAACTGCGCTGCAATTATAAAACGTATGCATGCATGCAAAATGCGTAACATCACAAGTAAACTGCATACAATGAGTAGCCCTACCATTTTTAAAGATATATCTGCATCTGTGCCCACTATGTGGGCACAGTGATATATCACTGGGATGAATGTATGTTGTGTCTAAATGCCAAGCACGTTGCTAACCGAGCACAGAAGACAGGGCACAGTGCTGTTTGACCTTGTTCGAGATGTTAAGACTGTGTCCCAGAGAGAAGAAGCAATACCAAAAACATGTGCAGTGTTTTGCTAAAATAATATTGTGGCACAAAAATCAATCAATCTATCTAATAGGATTTGTAGAGCGCTGCTTATCACTCCTGAGGGTATCCAGGTGCTGGGGTGGGGGTAGGATGCTGCTGCTGAGATGAATTAGTTGAAGAACCAGGTCTTTAGGTCCTTCCTGAACTCCTGCAGGGTGGGGTAAGTACGGAGGTGGAGGTTGTTCCAGGACTTGGCCGCCAGGTGTGAGAAGGCACGGCCACCTCTCCTGCTTGTCTGGATGTCGGGGTGTGGGCCAGGAAGAGGGATGAGGAACGAAGTATGCCGGTAGGTTGGTGGAAGTTCACCCTGTGGTTGAGGTAGGCTGGACCCTTGTTGTGAAGGGCTTTGTAGGCATGGGTGAGCAGTTTAAACTGGCACCGTTTACTGACGAGGAGCCAGTGTAGGGCTTTGAACTGGAGGGAGATGTTTGTCTGCCTCAGGAGGTCGAGGATGAGCCTGGCTGCTGCATTTTGGATGGGATGGAATCTGTTTAGTAGTTGAACAGTGATTCCTACGCAGAGTGAGTTGCCGTAGTCCAGGCGGCTGGTGATGAGGACTTGAGTGAGGGTGCGTCTGATTTCAAAGGGGAGTCATTTGAAGAGTAATCGCAGACTGAGAAAGCAAGTGGATAAGACGGCATTTATCTGATTCCTCATCAAGAGCTTGCTGTTGAGTATATTCCGAGGTTTATAGCATGCTCTGTGGGTGCAGGGCCGAGCTCCGTTGGCCACCAGGAGTCGTCCCACAGGGAGTTGCTGCACCTGAAGATAAGTATTTCTGTTTTGTCTGTGTTGAGTTTGACGTATCTATTATGCATCCAGCCTGCGACGCTAGTTATGCACCTGTGAGATTTGAGGTCTGAGAAGAGTGAGAGGATGAGCGACGTGTCGTCAGTGTAGGAGATTATGGGATCTGACCAGGGTGGCCAGAGGTGCCAAATAAAAGTGCTGAGCAAAGCAGCCTACAACTACAAGAAAGAAAGGAAGAAAGAAAGAAAGAAAGAAAGAAAGAAAGAAAGAAAGAAAGAAAGAAAAGAAGTCACTTAATATAGAACAGTTTCAAATGGACACAATCTGGTATGCTGTGAAATAACAGCAGCCAGAAAAGTCAAACACTCCAAAAGGAATTTACAAAAGCATTGGCAGGAGATGGGATCTGATAAAGATGGAATGTGCATCAGAGGAGTCCTGCTATCCCATTGGCTCTAAACGCAAAGGCAACACTAAAGTAATTATAAAGTAAACAATCATTGGCATAGCCAATAGGTCTCGCTTTTGGGACCTTATAAGTATTTAGTTATGCAGCACAATATCCTTGGTGCAACAACATCAACTGTTGCATGGCTAAACACTTATAAGGTCACAAAGGCGAGACCTATTGGCTTTGCCAATGCTTGTTTTTTTTGCTCTTCCACTAAACATGCTTCACTCTCTAAAAAAGTCCCTTTTTACAACTCTTACCAAACAGCATCTCCTATTCTTTCGGTGTTAATCGCACAGCCTCTTTTACAAAACTGTTCTGTGCACACAGCTACCTTACACAATATTCTTTTCACAATAAAAAAAGGCAGTCCTTTTGCTTTTGTCAATGCGTCCTTCTTTGTAGTAATGAGTGTCTTTGCCAAAGATGCAACTGCGCATGAGTAGGCACCTACCCGTTTGTGATGTATCCATGCCACCTAGTGTAACGTGTGTCATTATAATTTATTACTCAGTAAACGCCTGTGTAACCAGGACACTGCACACGGGTCAACATGTCAAGGTCGTAATGACGTGATAAAGGATGTGATGAACGAGGCCCTGAAGTCTAGAACCACAGAAAGCACATCTTTGCTCGCTGTGTGAACCTCTAATCTACGCTAGAGGCGTGGGCTGAGTTTCTGTGCCCGTCTGCGGCACAAATGATAAATGGCTCAAAATTCACTATTACGGCGGAATACTACATAAATTACAGCGACCTTGCATGTAGAGAGGATGTGGCGTAATGGCCAGAGCTGCCGGCTTTTACCCTGGGGAACGCGTCGGTGCAACATCTTGTGGTTCTGGGTAAATCACTTGATCTCAACATGCCTACTACAAAAAATAATGTGTCCTTGTGTAATGTAACTGGTGCTCATGTAAAGCGCTGAAATACCTTCATTGGCATAGCATTGGCATTGCATTGGCATAGCCAATAGGTCTCGCCTTTGGGACCTTATAAGTGATTAGCCATGCAACACTTGATGTTGTTGCACCAAGGATATTGTGCTGCATAACTAAATACTTATAAGGTCCCAAAGGCGAGACCTATTGGCTATGCCAATGCTGGTTTTGTAGGCAGTCAAAGGTTAAACAGCCCAGTGGGAGAGAGGGCAGAGACAGCCTTTCAGATGCAAATGAGCATCTCCCGCTAATGGGCGATCATTAATACTCCTTGGAAAACTTGCATTCCAAAAGACCTTATTTACCAGAACAGTGGGAGCATCAGAAGGTTAGTTAGGTGTGTCTAGAGTCACAGAGAAAGGAAAATGAATGCCCTGTCACCCCTCCTCTTGGGGCCATCCCCAGGGGTTTATGTGATTTAGGTTTTGCATTTACAGTACCAGGTGACGCTCCTTGCACTGAACAAGTGCGCAAGGCTGCAGGTGCTGCCCCGCGAGGGCCTCCAGTGCAGCACACTTCTAAGGGCTAGCAGAGGAACATGGATAATATTCTAAACCAGACACTCATCTAACATGAATGGTTCCTCTGAGCTATTATTGTATGTCACTGTGAGACAGTTAGACTGCATGGTCAGAGCGAAGCACAGCAAGCCTGGAATGGTTTGCGAACCCCGGGCGCGCTCTCTCTCCGCACACTGAATGGCGCTGTGTGGCAAAACCGGCTGCGACAGGCCACATGAAACCAGTTCAACCCCCAACACCCCACCCCCAAGAGAGGAACTCCAAAGCGCAGAAGGAAGCTACACAAAGCTTTGTTTACTACAAAGCGAAGGGGTGTGCAAGACGAGGGAGGGAAGGGAAAGCGTGGCCTGCAAAGATTGAGATTCTAGACTCTCTCAGACAGACGCCACGAGTGGATGCCCTGAAGGAGACCTTTAGCATTGGAATGCACCTAAAGTCATACAGTATTTCCATTCTGCAAACCATAGAAAACACAAGAAATCTAATCTATGAAGGTCTAATGACCGCGTATTTTATTTAATGCTGTAGTTCTGACATCTCGGTCTCACCGGTCACAGTAAAATAAAAAGTGGCACCACTACGGCGTGTCATCGATAAAAGATAAAAAATGCACTGCTGTCAGAGTGCACTCGGAAACTGTCCGTGTGCAGAGGCAGCAAACAGAAACATATGTTTTCAAAAAAACACAGAAGGAAATCGGTACTAGGATTTTTTTCCCATTCAATTCAAAACACGATCATTTACAGTTGTAAACACTGTGACAGAAGTAACGCTGCCATCGATAGATACACTCTCGCAACCAGAACGTCATTTATTTATTTATTTTTTGCAGTTTTGTATAGCACGAGCTCGACAGGAAGGTATTGAAGCGCTTTACACGAGCACTAGTTAAGTTTCACAAGGACACATTCGTTTTTGGTAGGCACAGGAGATTAAGTGATTTGCCCAGAATCACAGGGTGCTGAGCCTACGCCGACACTCGAACCGGTTCCACAGTTGGAAAGTTGGCAGCTCTGGTCGTTAGTGATCCAAATATTTCACGTAAACCATTTCTTTGTTCAAAATTCATCCACTTTATTCCAAATAATTTTTCAAAGTTTATCCATCACGTCAAAGGTGCTCTGTTCCATTAAATTCATGCGTTTTTTTCACTCAAGAATTGCCCATCCAGGCCTATTCGAAAGCGTGTTGAAACCATGAGACCTCGAGGACTTTAAATCAACATAGTCTCACAAATTAACCATAATTTGTGAGACTATGTTGATTTAAAGTCTCATGGTCATAAAAGAAAGGGTGTGTAATATACTCTTTATGAATAACATGAAAAGTGTGGTTGACATATATTTTTTACATCATAGATACCCCTGACGAAGGTCATAGACCGAAATGCATTGGGTGAATTTGCATGTGACGAAGGAATCGAGTGTTTCAACACGCTTTCGAATAGGCCTGGATGGGCAATTCTTGAGTGAAAAAAACGCATGAATTTAATGGAACAGAGCACCTTTGACGTGATGGATAAACTTTGAAAAATTATTTGGAATAAAGTGGATGAATTTTGAACAAAGAAATGGTTTACGTGAAATATTTGGATCACATATGTACATAAGGCTGTGCAACTCTTCGTTGATTCGCCAACCGCGCGTCACAAGTCGTTAATGTATTACCCGTGTGCACTGGGACAGAGCACACATAGAGTGTATGCACGCCAACTTGGAAAAAGTATCAGGCATCAAACAGGATTCTGCCTTTAAGGAAAGGGTGTGCTTCAGTTCAATGACTGATGAATTTGATTTATTTCCGTTCCACCTCTGTTTAGCACCCCGATTGAGCAAGGATATACACACTTTAAGGATGTTGCTCACGTCAAAGGTTGTTCACTGAACGTCACTGTTGGAAGAACTTCAGTAAATAAGTTATTCATACGGCAAAAGATGATTTTTGAAGGAACTTGGCATGGACTTCACTTTTATCGATTTTACTTTATGTGATGGGTTTGTTGTTTAGTGGGAACTTTAAATAAATGTTTGTTATTAGCGGAGTAGGGGGCACAGCGTGGGGTGACGATTTAGGTACGCTTTTGTTGGTGCATTCTGGGGCGGGTAGTAGGTGTTCGAAGGTAGGGCAAATTAACACGTGACATTAGCGCACAGGTAGGGAGGATTATGCGTGGTTTAGTATAAAATTGGATGGAATGTTTGTCACACATTGATGTTGTGCACGCAGAATCGGAGGTTGCGTTGGTGATTACCGTAGGTAAGAAATGGGAATTAAACAAGTTTGCAACAGCAGTTTAGGACAGTAGGGTATGGTTTAAAGTAGAGGCAACTGTGGGGCTTACTTGGGTTGTGCTCGTGGTTAACATATCATGTTTCACATTGGCGTTACACTATACTTGAGGTTAACAGGGGCAATATATCACTGGGGTTTGATCAAAGGAAACATTTGAGAATTACAGCACAGGGGAGGAGGGATAGACACGCACGTTTAGTACGGGGGATATGTTTTCAAATCAATGTTAATTTCTTGTGGTTAATTTGTGAGACTATGTTGATTTAAAGTCCTCGAGGTCTCATGGTCATAAAAGAAAGGGTGTGTAATATACTCTTTATGAATAACATGAAAAGTGTGGTTGACATATATTTTTTACATCATAGATACCCCTGACGAAGGTCATAGACCGAAATGCATTGGGTGAATTTGCATGTGACGAAGGAATCGAGTGTTTCAACACGCTTTCGAATAGGCCTGGATGGGCAATTCTTGAGTGAAAAAAACGCATGAATTTAATGGAACAGAGCACCTTTGACGTGATGGATAAACTTTGAAAAATTATTTGGAATAAAGTGGATGAATTTTGAACAAAGAAATGGTTTACGTGAAATATTTGGATCACATATGTACATAAGGCTGTGCAACTCTTCGTTGATTCGCCAACCGCGCGTCACAAGTCGTTAATGTATTACCCGTGTGCACTGGGACAGAGCACACATAGAGTGTATGCACGCCAACTTGGAAAAAGTATCAGGCATCAAACAGGATTCTGCCTATAAGGAGAGGGTGTGCTTCAGTTCAATGACTGATGAATTTGATTTATTTCCATTCCACCTCTGTTTAGCACCCCGATTGAGCAAGGATATACACACTTTAAGGATGTTGCTCACGTCAAAGGTTGTTCACTGAACGTCACTGTTGGAAGAACTTCAGTAAATAAGTTATTCATACGGCAAAAGATGATTTTTGAAGGAACTTGGCATGGACTTCACTTTTATCGATTTTACTTTATGTGATGGGTTTGTTGTTTAGTGGGAACTTTAAATAAATGTTTGTTATTAGCGGAGTAGGGGGCACAGCGTGGGGTGACGATTTAGGGACGCTTTTGTTGGTGCATTCTGGGGCGGGTAGTAGGTGTTCGAAGGTAGGGCAAATTAACACGTGACATTAGCGCACAGGTGGGGAGGATTATGCGTGGTTTAGTATAAAATTGGATGGAATGTTTGTCACACATTGATGTTGTGCACGCAGAATCGGAGGTTGCGTTGGTGATTACCGTAGGTAAGAAATGGGAATTAAACAAGTTTGCAACAGCAGTTTAGGACAGTAGGGTATGGTTTAAAGTAGAGGCAACTGTGGGGCTTACTTGGGTTGTGCTCGTGGTTAACATATCATGTTTCACATTGGCGTTACACTATACTTGAGGTTAACAGGGGCAATATATCACTGGGGTTTGATCAAAGGAAACATTTGAGAATTACAGCACAGGGGAGGAGGGATAGACACGCACGTTTAGCACGGGGGATATGTTTTCAAATCAATGTTAATTTCTCGTGGTTAATTTGTGAGACTATGTTGATTTAAAGTCCTCGAGGTCTCATGGTCATAAAAGAAAGGGTGTGTAATATACTCTTTATGAATAACATGAAAAGTGTGGTTGACATATATTTTTTACATCATAGATACCCCTGACGAAGGTCATAGACCGAAATGCATTGGGTGAATTTGCATGTGACGAAGGAATCGAGTGTTTCAACACGCTTTCAAATAGGCCTGGATGGGCAATTCTTGAGTGAAAAAAACGCATGAATTTAATGGAACAGAGCACCTTTGACGTGATGGATAAACTTTGAAAAATTATTTGGAATAAAGTGGATGAATTTTGAACAAAGAAATGGTTTACGTGAAATATTTGGATCACATATGTACATAAGGCTGTGCAACTCTTCGTTGATTCGCCAACCGCGCGTCACAAGTCGTTAATGTATTACCCGTGTGCACTGGGACAGAGCACACATAGAGTGTATGCACGCCAACTTGGAAAAAGTATCAGGCATCAAACAGGATTCTGCCTATAAGCAAAGGGTGTGCTTCAGTTCAATGACTGATGAGCTCTGGTCGTTAGGCCACATCCTATAATATAGTATCTTTTTGATGCCTAGTGGCCCCTACTCTGTAAAAGCTCCCAACAGTCTTTCACTTGCATCTGTGTGAAAGGTGTGTGCACGTGTTCACTGTGTGAGGGGCACCGGGTGAGTATGAAGCCTGTCACATAGTGCCGTAGGAATGGGCGTGGGGTGTGTGCGCGCAAGTGACGCAAGGGAGGCCAGGAGTCACACGGGTGCAATGCCATGTATGCACTGAAGCGGTCAGCGTGCTGTCTCGTGTGTGCACAGGAGTAATATGGTGCTATTGTTGCTGTGCAGAGGAGGGCAGGAGTGGTCAGGGTGCAATGTCATGAATATCCTGAAGCGGTCAGTGTGCTGTCTCGTGTGTGCACAGGAGTAAATGGTGCAGGAGTGGTCAGGGTGCTTCCCATACATGCACAGGAGTGGTTGGACCCTGTGTTTCTAACCCGTAGTGCATATGCGGCCGTGCTGCATGTTCGGTTTTGTAGTTTGTAGAAAACGCCGATCCTTGCTAGAGACGGCTGCCTGGCACGCTCTGTCAGGGCAAAGCGGACTATGTACAGAGGGAGTATATCCGTTTAATGTTCTAGAAAAAATCAAGGCAATGAAGACTCTCGGCCTGGGTGTGACGATCTGGCATTCCGACTGAACGCGCTGCACAGCTTAACAAAGCTCCCCCACAGTGCGCGCAGAATGCTCCCTGCTAGGAGACCTCTCGTAAGACCTCAGCAGGTCGGGATTCCACACACGGTGTCAGCGAAGAACAACACACAGAGCGCTGAACCGTGAAGACAGCTGACGAGAGCCCAGAGGTAACGAGACTCGTTAGCACGCTTAAAAGCAACGTGCACTCTTGTGGAGGGGACGTACATGGGGACCAGACACACACAGCGTTTCCCTTGCGGGAGCGAGCGGCGCCAGGAGCTATAATTGCTACCACATGGCGCCAGCTGCTCGCTCCCGCAAGTGAATCGTGCACGCGTTGCCATTGAAGGCAATGGAACGCGTGCACGTTTTTGGCTGAAAAGCCGAATCAATTGCAAAAGGTCTTTTTGCCTATGCAGCGCATGCGCGCTGCGTAGGCGAGACCTAAAAATGAAAACCACTGGCACTGAAGGGAACTAGCTTGTGTGAAGATGTGCTCTTTGTGAGAGAGCAAAATGCAGTTCCACAAAGTGAAGTTAACCAGTGGCTTAAGAAAGCTGGCCCACTGCCCCATGCTGTATGCTGTAGTGGGCGGAAGCAAAATGTGAATGACACAACAGACCAACAGATGAAGAGGGGTGCTGAAAGCCCCTATATATCAGTATATTATATATATTTTAGTAAAATCAAAAAGCTTGGCTGACGCCAGACCTCTAAAGTTGTTCCCTGATTGAAATCAGCAGAAAGATACAAGTCATCCACTGAAAACAATGGCAAAGAAGCTACGCTCCAGGATAGGGACAAACACAAGAAGATGATGGAAGTCATCAAATAAGAAGCGAGCAAATAAAAGCCATCCTATGATAAGAATTGGGCAGACCCAAATCCCACTGTAAATATTAATGTTGTATACAGCAGGTCTTTGACATCAGACAGCTAGAGCTGTCTGTAGGCGAGAACCTAAAAGTACTGGAGAGGCAAATTCTTCCCTGAGACTCACAATTGTGGAATTATCTTCCTTTCCATTTGGGTCAGATTGACAGCTGCAAGGGCCAGTAGAGTAAGACCAGGATGTTTAATCACTCGCAAATCCTGGGACCACTTGTAATGGAATGGTACATATGTGAAATGTGTAACTCCTCCATTGATTTACCGCGCTCTGTTGCCGCTTAGCTAGCTGTGCTTTAGAAATACTGATAGTATTTGTACACGTCTTCCAGATAACATAACATAACATGTGTATTTGTAAAGCGCACGTTCACCCAGAAGGGTATCTTGGCACTGAATAACAGATGTTTATTGTTACCCAACTCAATAGTGCTCATTTTATCGACCTCAGAAGGATGAAAGGCTGAGTGGACCCGCCGGGATTTGAACGTGTTACCATGAGGTCGAACACAGGCCCCTACAGTGGAGCCACCAGTCACCCGTCAGGTTTGTGACTTGAGTTCACTCGCTCGTTATGCACTACTAGCGTAGCACTTTATAAGCGTAGTCTCATTACTGCAGCTTCAGGGTCTCTGAGCTGCTTCCCATGGCCTTCCAGAATCTCCATCACCATGTCCCATTCACCCCACAAAGCTGTGAAGGGAAATGCATGCTTCTGAGATCTATGCCTCATAGTTAGATTTTTGCGGTGCCTGCGTTTGAATCATCATTGAAAATCACAGTCAATAGTAAAAGTTATTTTAAACGTGATCTGTACTGTTCTCACTTTCACATAACTCATTCATGCACTCACTCATTCAAAGACTTGAACACATTCATTCACTCTTCGGGTTTAAGGGTCGCTCCCTTTGCTATGAACAGTGGAATATTTCAGACAGTAAGCCAGCTCAGTGGGTTCAGCGGCGTCGGCTAGCTGCTGAGCCCCTCTTGATGAGGTCAGTAGATCCTGCCCTGCTGGGGCAGCCTTTGGACCTTCTGAGGTGGATAAAAGGAGCACCATTGAGTTGGCAGATAATGATACCTATTGCTAAAGCACCTTGACACAAATGAGATACTATTATGCCCTGTGTGGATGAATAATATTATAAAATTATTAAAGAGAACCTGCGAACCGGCAAGAAGCGAGTTAAAGAGCGTGCTGCGAGCGCTTGAAAGAGATGCCCTTTTCCAATTACTCTGCCTTTTTAAAATAATTTTTAGGCATGTAATTTCTGTGAGGCGTAATCAGCCAAGTGTTTCTATTCCTGGATGTGTAATCAGAGGAACAGCGTCTTATTTTCTCAATCAGGGCCAGTTTGCCTTTTTTTTTTCCTTTTCAAACGTCTGGCGCAGCTGCCAGCGAGCGGCGCGCGGCATCTCTAGGGATGGGGGGCTTCGAACGTGTCTCTGGGTGAATGAAGGACGGGATAAACTGTTTCTAAAATAGATACAGGGCGTGCAGGAGGCGTCCTGCGGCTGGCACAGAACAGAGTACAACTTAGGTGCCCAGGGGCGTAGCTTAGTCAGTGAGATTCGGAGGGGGGAGGCGGGATACATCTCCTGGCTAAAAAGCAGTGGGCTGCAGGGTGGTAAGGTGAGATGACCGAGATCTGGGATGGACTGTTTCCAAGAGGATCAGGGTCAGTAACGACTTGCATTCAGTGGCACAGTGGGCAAAAAGCGATGGCCTGGAATGCTATCCCGAGTGATTGCCACTGGTTAGACTATTTGCAAGCATTCGTCCCATCACCTTTTGGGCGTAATATGGGAGTAATATGCCTGGGAACTTGAGACTGGTGCAGCTTTCCAAGTCTACTCCTGCCAATATTACTGAACTCCAAAAAGTAGTACATTTGCCCCCCTTCAAGGAGTACTTCTATGAGCGCAGATTAACTACTTTTTTGTTAAACAGGTCCCTATAAATATATTTAATATCCCAATCCAGAAAATGAACAAGGTAAAACCTATTAGTCAAATGAGAACGACGAGAAAAACCGACACAGACATAGCAGACCCGACTCAGGGAGCCCAGACCCAACTAACAAACAAAGAATGCATTTTAGGGGTGTCACACCCAAACATCCTTGTGCTGCCGCTCCACTGCCTGTCCCTCTTGGGCCTGGTGGTTCTTCCAAGGGAGATCATGACTACGGTCATATACAATACAAACACCTAAAGTCCCTGCCATGGGGTCACTTATTTTAAATGTATTTTTACTGCAAGCACTCTTCTTTGTCTCTGCTACATGAAACCTTCATGGGAGAGATCTCAAATCAGTGCGTGCGGGCAGAGCTCCATGCTTCTAGCCATCAACTCTTAAAAATAATTTTATCAAGTCAATGGCAGCCCAAGTACTAAGGCGAGCTGCAAATAGAGGCGGGCGCGCAGGCAAATAAATAGGGTGAGCCAATCCAGAGTTGAGCCATGGGTTTGGCTGTAATCGTCCATGCATGAGCCAAGCTATGAAAAAGTTTGGCACACGTATCGTGCAGCTAACATAATGTAAAATGTGACACAATCTCTTCAAAATTCAAAAAAGTGTATTTCTTTAACATAAAGAAGCATTTCAGCTCACTATATCACACTATATCACTTCAGACAGACATTTATTAAAAGTGATAGTTTTTCGAAACATTCATATCTCTCCCCCCCCAATGACAAAGCCATTAGTGAACTAAAAGCCATGTAAGACCTAAACGTGGCCTGGATTCTTATTATAGATGGATGAACATTACAGTCTATTAAATCAAACATAGGAGGTGCTTGTACAGTGTACAGTGCACAACCTGAACTCAAGTATTTAAAAGTGCTCTCATATGTGATAATAAAGACAAGGAGGCTCTGTGAAATCAAATATTTGCCTTGGATCACACTGTATTATTTCCAGGTTGTCTGGTTTCACATTTTGAAATGCAGCCACCACATGAGTATCTCTGTTTCTCTCTCCGTTCATCAAAGATCACTATTTTATCTTTCATTCTTTGCTCACAACGGGATACGACACAGAAATAGTAGAACCAAGGCAAGAATTCAATTATTTGGCAGTGTGTGACACCCCAATACCCTCCCTGAAGCTATGCCCCTGGGCCAGGCAGATGCCAGTGGTGTAGTAAATGTGCTACTAGTAATATTATAAACAAGAAAAATGCTCCCCTCCACAGGTTGTGTGGTAAAAGAAAAGTTGGTGAACAGGGGGCCCCTTTCAACCCTGGCTCCAGTGTCACTGAGGCCGCTGCACTAACGATAGCTAGGCTCATGTCAGATGCAGTGCGCTGCCCATGTGATCCTTTGATAAATGAAACCACTGTACAATGCAAAGGCAGGCTTTGCCTATGCCATTTTTGTTTTGTCATGGTTTTTGCAAAACTTTATTTTGGGAAAAGCTGCTCAAAAGGGCTCAAAAAGCATGCGTAGCCATTGTAGTCCCTAGCACTGAAGAAAACTACTTATCCACTTTGTGTGTGGATGTACTCTTTGTGAACGGGCAATATGCTGTCACTCACATTGAAGTTAGCCAATGGTGAAAGTGTGCCCTACCCATTTCCTCAGGTTGTAAGCTGTAGTGGGCGGAGTAAAAATGTGAATGACACAACAACAGACCATTGGATGAAGGCGGCCGGAAGAAAGCCCCTATAAATATTTATATTATGCATATCATTTTAGTAAAATGAAAAGGTTTTTGCTAGCACCAGACCTAAAAACAGAGGAGGGGACTAACTGGCATACACAGTGTGCAATAAGATCACTTCTTTACAGGTAGAAGTGCCACACCCTATCATAGACAAAATTTTATTGGGAAGGGGGTCTATTTCTCAGCAAAAGCCATCGTTGAAACTGCACTAGACACATATGTATGTATTTACTATATGGATGGTATTCAATTTACCTTACCATGAAAAAATGGCGCCTCCATGTCTAGTCCATTGTCAGTGCATGAATGGGCCTCGATTTAAAACGAATGCATGCATTTATTAAAATTCAATTTTAACAGTAATGCAATAGCACAGAGATTTAGGGACGTAAAGATTCAGTGGCGTAGGAAGGGGGTGGGGGCGGGGAAGGGCATGAGTTTTTGGAGCAGCGGACCCACCCCGCTCTTACCGGCACCCGGCGCAGAGCAGCAAACGCAGGGTCCGTTGCCACACCCTCCCCCCAACGTTTTCACCTGCAGCCGTCGCGGGGTGGCAAACGCCCCAACCGCCATGGGCGGCAAAAGGTGTAGCTACTCCACTGTAAAGATTGGTTCAAAAAGCTATGCACTCTTCTGCTGTAAATTAATGCATTTATAAAATATTAAATAAAATAAACAATGGGCCATGAGTTGCCCATCTAGGGATCTGAGGTTAGTGATGATGTTATGTTTTTATCAGTGCTGTGGAGATGCCTTAGGTGTGAGAGCACTATGCAAAAACTACAATTTAAATAGATATTGTCACATATAAGAATTTCAAAGAAACGTTTCAAATCAAGTAATGTGTTGTAAACCCTCATGTAGCTTTCCAATATATTAGTGACACAAGGGGAGCTAAGTTTGGTTGGTACATTAAAAGGTTTTTTTTTAATGAGTAATAGAAAGATTAGTTTCTTGTGACTAATGCTTTGGTGCTAACACCAATGAGAGTGAGAGCTGACTTTACATTGGAGCCTCCCATGTAAACTTTAGCCAGGCTAATTCACCTATTGAATACCTTCAGAAGTTCTTTAAGAAAGTAGACCTCACCTTAAGGTAGGCTGTTGAGCTCAACAATATCTTTATTCGCTGACTGTTCCCGATTTCTCCTCTTAGTCTCACAACAGAGGGGGACACCGCCAACTTCCCCCTTGGCCATCGGCAGGTCTGACCGGATCTGATCAGCCTCATCCGTTCACTTTTGCCGGCCCGGGGCACTATAAGCCTCTGCGTCTATGGTGGAGAGCACCAATGTGCTGAGCTACATATTCTTGACTGGCCAGTGCATTTGGGAAACCAGTTTAAGAGGATCTGACCAAAGCCAGGCGCAAAAGGGACCTTCATGTCAACTGAAACACATGCAAGTAGGGTTGCAAATAGACCCAGGTGTAATTTCAATTATGCCAAAGTAATTGAAGTAATTTAGTTAATTCCGCTTTAGTCTTTGACGTGGAATTACCAATAATGCCACAATCACTCCTTCTTGCATAATTTGGGGGGAAAATCCTAGCATAAGAGCACATTTAGCAAGCACAAGGGCTCCCTCGCGATTTGTGTTCTACTGCATTTAGTGCTTTTTCTTATCGCAAAATGCATCCTCGTGTCTATTTTGGGTGATGGGGTGCATTTTGCACTAAGAAAATAGTGCTAAATGCCAGGAGTAAGTTGGAGACAATCCTCCTCCAAATGCACATTCAGTGAGCATGAGTGGCTGCTCACGCTCACTAAATATGTTCTGTTGCTTTTAGAGCTATTTCTTAGTGCAAAAATTCCCCCTCACATCCAAAATGGATATAGCACTAAACACAGAATTATTCTTCTCACGGAATTCTTAAGTAATTCCACATGATTATACTACCCAGAATTACACAGTTTACGACCACCATAAGTTGCCACCTGACTCCATACCTTTAGGGAACCATGGTTTAAGCCTTCATTTCCTCTTGCTACCCATTATCTGATGTGTTAGTTTAATTGGCTAATTGGAAGCAATTTATGATTAGGGTTGTGTCAATTTGCATAATTTACTTTTACATAATTTTTAGGTATGTGAGAAATTCATGTAATTTGCTTTTGCATAATTACATGAAATTAAAGCAAAATGACATAAAAATTGCACACAATGACAAAAATGCAAATCTGTCATTTTGCTCTACATTTTTGCTCAAAATGGGCCTCACGTCAATTTTTGGCATGAGGACGCATTTAAATAAAAGCACCATGAACAACAGCCACTCGCGTTCTGTTGTTCTCATGCATTTGTGGTACGATTTTACAGCACATTGCCAGTAATTGCATGAAATGGTATATTGACGTAATTTCATAATTTTGCTTAATAAGTGTAACACAAAATTCCAGAAATTACTTGAACTATGCCAGTGTAATTTAAATTTCGCCCAGGCCTAGTAATTTCACTAAATTTCTGGAAAATGACATGAAATTAAGTATAATTACACAAAATGCAAATCGCTCAGTCATTCACTCATTTAGTGCTATATTTTAGTGTGGACTGCATCTCATGTCAATTTATAATGCAAAGGCATACTTTGTGCTAAAAAAAGGTGCAAAAAAATGATTACAGCGAGCAACAGCCATCCACGCTCTGGTTGCTCATGTTGTTACTGCTTTCCCACGCTGTAATTTTGTTATGAATTGCAGCGTAATTGTTCATTGCGGCATAATGTCATTATTTTGAGAATTTCACGTAATAAGTGTAACATGAAATTCCAGAAATTGCCTGAATTACGCCAGCGTAATTTAAATTTCGCCTGGGCCTACTTATGACTACAAATCACAGAACACATTAAGTTCTAAAGTGGAAATATGCACCCTGACGATGTAGAGCCTGGTGACAAACCTACATTAAGACCAAGCTCTGCCAATGACACATAGCAGTATACCAGGCTGGTAGTCTTACAGGGACACTGACCTTCTGAAGGTTTCCCTGTAAGACAGTCCAACTCCTGGCTCGAGAAGAGAGCCCTGGCAACTCTGGCACATTGACCTCAGAGATTCTTTGACTTGGCTCAGCCTCCCTGCAACTGTTTAGCCACTGACTCAAACAAGCATTGGCATAGCCAATAGGTCTCGCTTTTGGGACCTTATAAGTATTTACCAATACTAAGTATTTACCAATAGGTCTTGCCTTTTTGACCATATGTGTTTAGCCATGCAGCACATTATCCTGGGTGCTGTGCTGTCAGGGTTTGAAGAGTTGGCACTAGCAAACCTGCATATGTTGTCTATTTTTTTACTATTTTTTTACAAACGTTTAATAGCCATGAAACATTTAAAAGCAATAAAAAATTGCCAACCTAAGGATTCCGCTGACATTCAAATGCCACAAGCACGAGGAACAAAAAAAGTGAAGCTTGCACAAATACAAGCTTGCATTTTTAACTTTTACTGGAGCCCCTCGGCCAAGATAAAAGTCACTTTGCATCATGACTGGCAGAAACTGGGGATGCTTTGATTACTTTAGGAGAACAGATGGAACGGCCTGCAATAACTCAGACTTCAGCTTTTGCATATTGACGTCCTGGTAGACCTTCAACAGTACTGCTTCCCCCAATATGGCGAAAGAACAACCATTGGAGGTACAGGCCCTCTGCTATAGAAGCAGCCACACGAGATAGAAAGCAGTTGATGGATGTGCAGAAACCCTTGCCATAAAAGCCAGCCATAGGAGGTAAAATGCTGCTCTATGAGGCAAAGATCCAGCTCCTCAGAGACCAGTCACTGCAACTGCAGACTCCCACGCTACAGAGCAGTCAAAGGAGGTAGAATGCAGTCCTATGAGGCAAAGACCCCCACAATTTACAGCACACTTATAAGAGGTGGCGACCCCACACTACTGGGAGCAACCATAGGAGGTACAGAGCAGTCCTATCCTTTAGATTGGAGCCAGGATGGAGAAGGCAGTCAGAAGTAGACCCCAAAGCTATAGAGACCAACTATTGGAGGTGGAATGTAGCCCTACCAGGCAAATGCCTTGCCCTCAGAAGAGTACCTATTGAAGGCGCAGACCCCATAGTACAGAGAGCTGTCATGGGAGGCAGAATGCAGCCAGAGAAACCAGACGCCACAATATAGAGGCCAGCCATTGGAGGTAGAGTACATTCATATGAGGGAATCGGCCCCGCAGTCTACAGAGCAGTCATTGGAGGAATCGGCCACGTGGTACAGTGAGCAGTCATACGGGGTAGAAATGCAGTTAAGGTAAAGACCCCATACTATAGAGCACAGCCATGGGAGGTAGAAAGTAGGTGGAGGATATACTAACCCTCACTACAAAGGCCAGTCACAGGAGGTAGAATGCAGTCAGAGGACGTACAGAGCACCAAGCCACAGAGCAGCCACACAAGTTAAAATGCAGGACTCGGATGCAGACCAGAGAGCTGCCATAGGAGGACAGGCCTCCAAGCTAGACAGTAGCGACGGGAGGTAGAATGCAGTCACTGGAAGTGCGGACACTCCTGTCCCCATGCCATACAGCAAAGGGTCAGGAAGCAGTTAGGAGGCAAACTATGCTACAGAGAAAAGCTGCAATAGTGAAGTAAAAGCTAGGTGTTCAAAAAGAGTAGCCCATTTCTACAGACCTACTTAATATAAATAGCAGCCAGGCGATAACATATAATCCGAAATGGTGCTAACCACTGCAAGAGAGCAGCTAGAGGGGAGAGGGAGCAGCCAGAGGGAAGGGAAAGAGGTGCATTAGTACAAATCGCTACGCTACAACCAGAGCAGCTAGAGGGCAGTCAAAGGATGGTCCGACCCACTCAGACCAGCCACAATGCAGTAATTGAAGGCGCAGAGGGGACCCAAAGCCAGGGCATTCAAGAAAGACCAACCAGGCACCATAGACTCTCTGCTGCTCTAACAACAGTAGCCAGTGAAGTCACACACACTCCACGCTAGAGAGCGAAAGCCAGTCTCAACATGTCCTCATTCCCTAACTAAAGCGCTGCCAAAGAGCACACAGAGCCCACGAGAGAGCAGAAAACAAAGACTGGGCGCCTAGGATTATTGAGAGAGCAGCGAGAAGGGACATAAAGACCATCAGTTTATCGAGCATGCAGTCGACGCAGTCCCCTATGAAGACATGGGACAATACGCACAAGCAAATGGGCAGCATGTTTAGAAAGTACTCATAGGAGATTTATATATGAGACTGGCCCCATCAAGAGAGCAGCCAGTTGAGTAGCTTCAACCAGACCCCAATTAAAAATGGCAGCCACAAAAGCAAAGCAACTTTATAGGGAAGTCAATAGAAGCAGAGAGAGGAGTTCTCTCACCCTGGTGTGACACCATCACGAGCGAACAGACATTGCCATGTTGAATATGCGCTCTGCAGGGTGACAGACCTGGGTCCGCCCAAGAGACCTTCGTTTTACTGGGAGTGAAGTCAAGTGACAGTCGCTGACATCAGATAGAAAACACACTCTCTCCGCTCCCTGGAGTGCTGCAGAGCGATCCTGGTGCCAGCTGGGAACAGACTCGCACTGGACAAAGATCCCTCCAGGTCACACCGGAGCTTTTGCAGCCATCCCGATGGCTGAACATATGCTCTTAGTTAAGAAAGCGTGGGATGGACTCATAGTGTGTGTGTGTGTGGGGGGGGGGGAGGCTAGGATTGGAGCACTGGGGTCACCACTGTCCAATGTGCGCTGCAGCGAATTGGGCTGTGCCGATTGGCTGTCAAGTCCGCATGTTCCTCTGTAGTGTATCAACACTGTCACCGTTAAACAAGTTAGCGGTCTAAGAGGGTGTGGTGTAAAATACAGAGTTGTCTACTTTGGGACTGGGGAACAGGGTTCAAGTCTCTGCATCTGCTCTCCCCGTGCCTACAAAAACACGCTGATTGGAATAAATCAAATTAAACAATGGCGAATCGAAACAAAATTTAAAATGTCGATTGGTATTGCCAATGGTTGAACTGAACCAAAGCAAACGGAGCAATCGCAGACTGGGTGTTTCTCGGCAGTGGGACAGGTTCACAAAACCAACGGTCCGCGCAAAAAAAAAAAACGGGGGTAAACTGCTTTAGTGGTGTCAAAAGCTTCAAATAACAAGCATTGGCCGCGCAACAACCAAAACGTGCGGCCGCGAGTTGTGTGCGCGCGCGCAAAAAAAGAAAAAAAAGTGAAAGCGTTTCACTTGCGGGAGCGAGCGGCGCCAGGAGCGATAATTGCTACCATATGGCGCTGCTCGCTCCCGCAAGTGAATCGCCAGAACGTGCACGCGTTGCCATTGAAGGCAATGGAACGCGTGCACGTTTTTGGCTGAAAAGCCGAAGCGATTCTAAAAGGTCTTTTTGCCTATGCAGCGCATGCGCGCTGCGTAGGCGAGTCCTAAAAAGGCAAAAGGCTTTCCCAGTAAGGAATTCCTACACTATAGCAGTCTGATGAACGTCTTCCTCATCAATCATGGTGCACCAATTATTTGTGAAAATTAAGCCCTTGCCTGTAATTAAAAAGCCTCTTGAAAAGTTCATTACTAATATAAGTTTATCTAGATAACAGAGAGAGAGAGTGGTCTTACCACTGAAAGAGGCTACATAGCAGACTGCTTCTAGATAGGTCCGAGTGCTCCAAAAAATTGATGTTTTTATTTTATAGTGAAGGAAATTGTCCTAGATTGTCCACTGTGCTCAAGAGAAGTACAAGAATACAATATAGAAGATGGTCAACAACCTGGCAGAAATGCAATGTGTGGTGTGCAAGGAAGGATAAAAAGCAGGTGCACTGCTAACTTGGAGTACCAGAATTTACAGGGCAGATTTATTAAAAAATGGTGCAACTTAGCACAGCAACCAATGGGAGAGAGCAGTGCAGAGCTGTATTTACTAAATTTGGCCTGCTACTGCTCTGGTCCTCTAGGCTGGTGCACAAACAGGCTGCCTAGCACCACGTACACACCATAGCACCATATTGCAGAGACAGGCGCATTATGTCTAGATTTAGTTTTATACTAGAAGAGTGCCTTGCTAGTACAAAATCCTATCCCTAGAGAAACTTAAAAATATTTTATACATTAGATGTTTGCTGTAAGGTGCAGCACACGTGCTACGTTAAAAGAAATTTAAAAAAATGTCTTCTACATAAAACCTGTCTCATGGAGACATTATATTTAGATGCAAATCCAGGCCTAACAATCTTTGCATCAAAATTCATGGATGCTAGTGCTTGAATCCCATGGAACAGCCCCTGGACACAAAGTAGCCGAAATAATTGCAAAGGGCTGTTTGCACTACTTCAAGGACACAACGAAAGTGGAAAACTTTAGCAAAATGGTACATCACTTTGCATAACTTTGCGTAACTTGGTGGTGGCAAAAAGTCTTGATAAATCTGTCCCTACATCTGAAAGGCCAGGGAGAGAGACAGGGGGGGAAAAGAGAAGATATCTGTGTAATCATTTTATCCATCTCTATGTTGAGAAGAATTTCAGAGACTACAGGATTCATACAAAGTGTGTTCAGTATAGGCATGCAGAATGAATTAAACTTAGAGATTACCCAAGAGGAACTCAAAGGAGCAATTATAAGCATGCAACAGTGCAAAGCATCTGACCCTGATTGGCTTAGTATTGAATTGTTTAAATAAATATCTCAATTCAATGAAATCAGTCTAGACTGGCATACTTAATCATGTAAAATCCAAGGTGCCATTATCACAAGGTCTGGCCTATATCCCTGAAACCAGGAAAATATAGAGTCCTACAGTTTAGTTTTGCGACCAAACTTGGGTTTAATAGTGTTTGCAAAAATTCTGGAAGATGGGCTTTATGAACATTTTACCCAGCTAATCTACCAAGATCATGCGTTGAAGGATACTTTCACACCTTACAAGTTGACTCAGAGACATAAAGGCCTGATTCACAACCTGCACTTTTGAGTAAGTTGATTACTTTTCTGTATTCACAAACTGCACTTGTATAGTAACTTACGCTTTCATAGTAAGTCCAGCACTACACATGCAAATCACTGGTACTGCGCACCCTCCCACAGAAAACAATGGAGGTAGGCACCTAAAATTAAACCCCACAGAAAATAATGTTATTTAAATTAAATTATTTATAATAGTTGAAAATATAAATAAATATAAGTTAACGTTCAAGAACATAAAAATAGCAAATATTTATTAGTGAATTATAAAATATTTAATAACCAATTTTGAATTTAAAAAAATATGTAACACGTATTGTTGTTATTAGTAACTGCAAAAAGAGGAAGTGTGTCGAAGAGAACATTGAGGAAGCACCTACACTGCGTTGCTATGAATAAAGATGAGAGGAAATGCACATTTATTAGCTGAAAAACGACTATAATACTGTAAATTTAAAGCCTAAAGAAATATATGTGAAGAATGTGAATTTGACATACCTAGTACCTACAAGGATGAAAGATAAGCTATTATTCTATCCTGAAGTCGATGCTAGATTTATTGTCTTTATTATGTGGTAAGAAGTCGATTTTCACTACTCAGCCTCTGGATCGAAGAATTAGTTGAGTTGATAAAAATTAAAGTGGTACAGCGAAAAGGAGGGACATTTTTTGAGAAAAAATAGATTCCTACCATGTCTTTTATTTATACTGATTTTCTGTGTTCCACAGTTCTCATATTTCAGATTAACTGACATCATGGGGTTTCCATGGTAAGATAAATTAGCGAAAATAAAGCAATAAATGCGTGACAAATTGTTGAAAATCTGATCATTTGAGCTCTATGGAGAGACAGTGTGCCTGGTGAACACAATTTGCTACAGTGATCCTCTACTGGCAAGAAAATTTTGAGGACAAATATGTGTAACATTATGGAAAAAAACGAGCAATAAAAGGTATATGTCAATTTGTTCGGCAATGTGTGTATTTGCCCTGCTTGTAGTTTTCCTGGTGCTGCTCACACAAGCTGCAGACTCGAGAAGATGAAGAGACAGAAAAAGTGGTCCTGGGAGGAGGCAAGGAAGTGCATATTGGGAAAAGTAGTCTTATACGGTATACAGATATATAGCCTCATAACCTTAGATGTAAAGATTTATATTGATAGAGATGAAGGGTATTTGCGATTAGAAGGTAAAAAAATCCTCCAGGGATATGTGGGTTAGGTGAAGTACCCTTGGCCAGAGTTGATGGCAGTGTAAAAAAGTCATCTGTGGTACAATACCGCATAATTGCATCAGGTGACAAAATGGAAGCAGCCTTTTCTGACCCCTCCGTGCTGAAAAGGCTTTTCAATTATGCAAAACTCACCCTTTCCTTTGCAAGGATTATTTGGGTGGTGAAACTCATATACTGCTTACGGGGCGTTGCTCTATTATTGGTTCCACAAATCGATAGGTCTTGGAAGATTTTCTAATAAAGCCTTGAAAATGGATCTATCTTTAATGTTGCCGTTGTCTGAACTCTCGACAGTGAGGTCCTGGATAATAATGTTAATGTACTTCATCTCGGGTGACCCAACAAGCACGGTATATTACTGTGGATCTGGCCTGAAGATGGCCCCAAACCATGACAACGCATCCGAACTCTCTAAAAAATATTCATCTGCAGTCGATAAACACATCTCATCACTTTCAAAACTCTGTGCCTGATGTCAACGTGGCCCCCTCTGATACCCTTAGGTTCCCATCTATTAAAATAAAACATTATGGGGCTTATTTATGAGCCCCTTGCGCCGTCGGTGCGTCACATTGCGTGACGCACCAGTGGCGCAACCTGCTGCGTGAAATTTACAAGCACAAGTAAAGCCATCCTGCGTGCTTTACGTGTGCTCGTAAATATCGCCCCATTTCACGCAACACATTGCGTGTTAAGGGCGTGACATGGGTGTTGCTGTGGGTGTTCCCACGCAACACCCATGTCCACTGATGCATTTCCAGATTTACGAGCAATCGTAAACCTGGAAATGCATCAGAATTGTATGCCACAGCGAGGCGCTTCGAGGATAAATGTTTTAATTTCTCCTCGTTTTTTCCGCTTTCAATGTGTGCTGCATTCTACAGCACGCATTGGAAGAGGAAATCACCTCAAGTGATTGTTTTTGTACAGAAAGGTACCCCTTCCTGCACAAAAACAATCTCCAGATGAAACAGGCATCCTTGCGCCATGGTGAAAGGGTGCCTGCGCCAGCGCATGGCAGCAGTTTGTGCGACAGCGCAGGGAAAGGCACAGAGATGCGACATGTTGCTGCAAATATGATGCATCCCTGTGCCTGGAAACGAATGCAGCGGCGCAGCAAATTAACGTGCGGCACCGTGCTGCGTTTGTTTCTCATAAATAAGCCCCTTTGTCCTCAACTGCGGCCTTTAATTTCAATATGAACTCCTTGGCCAGACAAATTTTAGTCTGCTTACTAATGGGGTAGATAGCACTAAAATGCAAGCCATGTGGAATGGACCCTCAGTATTACTAGAATAGGAAATACCTTTAAAATGTTTGGAAAGGATGTCTTAATGTTTCTACACAGCATTTCCGAGAAGGAGCTGTTAAGCAGCTTAATTTTTCTCCTACATATCACTTGACTTCTTTCTTTTTTTGGCCAAATTAGCTGTGAGAAATGAAGTGCATCCAGAGTAAAAAGCCCTGTTAAAAAGTGAACACAACATTTAGCAATATGTGAACTGACATGCGTAGACCATCCCTTGGCAGCGGCTCCCCCAGGTCCGTGGTGGGGTACCCTACTCTGAGCCCAGGGCCCCTTAGCACGGAGTCGCAACCGTTGCCCCTTCCACAGGCCTGTCGTACCTGCAGGGGCCTGGTAGACCCTCTCTGACGCCTACAGGGCGTGACGTGCGTGGAATAGGATCTGTCATTATTTATAAACTAAAGCACCCACAGGCCACGAGGCAACGGAGGCCTCAGAAGCAGGCTAACGATAATGAAAAAAGAAATATTCGCTGCACGTCCAATCGGATCACCCGCTTCCCAGCTCTCTCATTACCATGCGTTCAAAGGCACGCGGTGCACTCCCGCCGCCTTTCTTTACACACTCGAAATGCTATGATTTATAGGATGTTTATAGGTGAATGTATGTGTCGCCTGTGGCTTTCGCGTTGCCTCAATCTCACGGTACGGAAATGCAAAGAAAAATGAGCGTGCCCGGGCTTTTCTATCTCTCCCATCGAACGTTATTAAAATGCACAGCATACAAAGCGTAGCCGCGCGCGCCGAGTGAATCACTGCAGGGAGGGCAGAGGCTCGCGCGAGTTTCTGTCTTGCAGAATTGCTGCATAAAATAACCAACATGTCCGGGCACCGATAGCTCTTCTCTTGCGGCACTTGCGTCTTTGCAGGAAATAAAGACCATCTCCAAGTTCCAGGCCTTCCCGTCCCTTCTTACCTACTCATCACTGTGTGGAATAAAACGCTTGTCAATTCACATGTCTACTAACCTACTGTATAGAATAAAGCGCTTGTCAATTCACATGTCTACTAACCTACTGCATCACTGTATGGAATAAAGCGCTTGTCAATTCACATGTCTACTAACCTACTGCATCACTGTATGGAATAAAGCGCTTCTCTTGATATTTTGAATGTCTTCAAGCTCACTGTATCGCTGCATGGAATAAAGCGGTTTTCCGGGCGTTTATCTCTTGTAACCCACTGTAGCACTGCATGGAAGAAGACCCCCGGACATTGGATGCTTTCTAACCCAATCTATATCACTATATAGAATAAAGTGCTTCTCTGTAAATTTGTCTTCGAACCCACTGTAGCACTGAATGGAATAAAGTGCTCTTCCCGACATTATGGCCCTCATTTATAATATTTTGACGCACGGCAGCACAGCAAGCCTTCGCTCTGTGCTGCTGTTCATCAAAAGAAAAGGGCAGGAATGCGCTGTATCTACAAGATACGGCACATTTCTGTCCTTTTCTCCTGCGCTGGCACACAATGAGTTGCCATGCGCCAACGCAGTTGTAAGGGTGATTGTTTTTGTGCAGGAAGGGACACCTTCCTGCACCAAAACAATCACAAGAGGTGTTTTCCTCTTTCTATGTGTGCTGCACTGGGGTAACGAAACTTGAGGGAGCCCCCCTGCAAGGTACGAAGAGGGGCCCCGTCCGGACTAAATCGGGAGCTCTCCGGCCAGAGTACTGTGCTGAGGGGGGCCCCTGGAGTTTGGGGCCCACCGCACCGCGGGGGCTGCGGGGACCTGTGTTACGCCACTAGTGTGCTGCACACATAGAAAAAGGAAAAACGAGGAGAAATAAAGGTATTTCTCCTCGTTGCGTCTCCCTTATGCCTCCCCTTGGGAGGCTTTAGGAATCTGACACATTCCCAGGTTTACAAAACCTTGTAAATCTGGGAATGCATCAGGGTCCATGGATGTTGCCTGGGAACACCGACAGCAACATGCAGAGTAGTGCGTCAAAGGAGGCAATTTTTACAAGGCTATGAAAAGCCACGCAGTTTGGCTTTACATGGCCTTGTAAAGAAGGGAAGGCACACTGCACCGCCGGTGCGTCAAAAAAAGTGACACTCTGGCAGCGCAAGGGGCTTGTAAATAAGCCCCTGTATGTCTTTTAACCTACTGTACCACTGCATGGAATAAAGTGTTTCTATGTAATCATGTTTTCTAAGCCACTGTATGGAATTAAGCACTTCTCCAGACGTATTTTTCTAACCCACTGTATCATTGCATGGGAAAAGAGCTTCTATGGACATTTGCATGGAATAAAGTGCTTCTCCGGACATTTGTGTCTGTTAACTCACTGTATCACTGTAAGGAATAAAGCGCTTCTCCGAACATGTGTATGTCTTCAATCCCACTGTATCACTACATAGAATTAAAGAACTTCTCCAGATATTTGCATTACTTCTTACTCATTGTATCACTGCTTGGAAATAAGAGATTCTCTGGACATTTGTGTCTTCTAACCCACTCTATCACTGTGAGGAATAAAGAAGGCCTGGGTGAATTTTAAATTACACAACATGAATTATGTAGTTCTGGAAATTTTGTGTTACGCTTCTTACTCAAAGTTCCCCAAATCACACCATTACGCACTTCGTGTAATTATGCTCCTATTGCAGTAAAGATTTACAGCGAATGGTGCAATTTGCGATAATTCGTGGTAAAAGATTTGTCACGAAGGAACAGGAACAACAGAACACGAGAGGCTGTTGTTGACGGTGCTCTTGTTTAAATGCATCAATCAATCAATCAGGGTAATTGTAAGCACGCTACTCACCTGTGAGGGTCTCAAGGCGCTGGGGGGGGGGGGTGGGGGCTAAGCCGCTCCCTTTCAGTCGAAGAGCCAGGTCTTGAGCGTCTTCCTGAAGATTTTCAGGGAGGGGGCGCGTCTGATGTTGAGCGGGAGTTCGTTGCAGGTCTTGGCTGCGATGTAGAAGAAGGTTCTTCCACCTGTTCTGGCTCTGCGGATGCACAGAGTTTCTGCGAGGGCGAGGTCGGCGGATCAGAGGTTTCTCTTGGGTACGTGGAAGGAGATTCTCTCGTTGAGGTATTGGGGTCCGGTGTTGTGGAGGCATTTGTAGGCGGGGGTGAGTATCTTGAAAGTGACTCTCTTCTCAACGGGGAGCCAGTGGAGGTTCCGTAGGTGTTGGGTGGTGCGTTTGTGTCGAGGAATGCTGAGGACAAGTCTGGCTGCGGTGTTCTGTATGGTCTGGAGCTTGCGGAGCAGAGACTTGTGGATCCCGGCATAGAGGGCGTTTCCGTAGTCCAGTCTGCTGGTTATGAGTGCATGGTTGACTGCCTTCCTTGATTCGGGGGATCCACTTGAAGGTCTTTCGGAGGATTCGGAGGGTGTTGAAACAGCTGGAGGCGACGGCGTTGACCTGTCGTGTCATGGAGAGGGAGGAGTCGAGTACAATGCCGAGGTTTCAGGCGTGGTTCGTGGGTGTGGGGGGACTGCCGAGGGCGGTGGGCCACCAGGTGTTGTCCCATGCCGAGGGGGAGGGTCCGAGGACGAGGACTTCTGTCTTCTCTGAATTGAGCTTCAGGCAGTTTCTGCTCATCCAGGATGCGACGTCCTTCATTCCTTCCAGGAAGTTGAGTCTGGTGGTGATTGGGCCCTTGGTGAGGGAGAGGATGAGTTGGGTGTCGTCGGCGTAGGATACTATGCTGAGTCCGTGCTGTCTGATGATGGCGGTGAGGGGGGCCATGTAGATGTTGAAGAGCGTGGGGCTGAGCGATGATACTTGGGGCACTCCGCAGTTGATTTCCGTGGGTTTCGGAGAGGAAAGGTGGTAGTCTGATTCTTTGGGTTCTGCCGGTGAGGAACGAGCGGATCCAGTCGAGGGCGGTTCCTTGTATGCCGGCATCATGGAGTCTGGCGGTGAGTGTGCGGTGGGAGATGGTGTCGAACGCTGCAGAGAGGTCGAGTCGGGTCAGGGCCGCGGTGTGTCCTTGGTCGAGGAGGGTGCGGATGTCGTCTGTGGCAGCGAGTAGAGCGGTTTCGGTGCTATGGTTGCTGCGGAATCAGGATTGGGAGGGGTCGAGGATGGAGTTTTCTTGGATGAATTTGGTTAGTTGTGCATTGACGGTCTTCTCTGTGACTTGGGCCGCGAAGGGGAGGAGGGAGATGGGTCGGTAGTTCTTGAGGTCGGTGGGGTCTGCTGAGGGCTTCTTGATCAGGGGTCTGACTTCTGCGCGTTTCCAGTCATCTGGAAAGATGCCGGTCTTGAAGGTGGTGTTGATGGTGTGTCGTAGTTCAGGAGCGATGGTGGTGGCGGTTCTGTGGAAAATGTGTGGGGGGCAGGGGTCCGTGGGGGCCCCTGAGTGGATGCCTTTCATGGTCGAAGTGGTGTCTTCGGTGGTGACTGGGGTCCAGGAGGAGATGGTGGGCTGGATGGCGTTGCTGGAGCAGGAAGTGGTTTCGGAGTGGGGTGTCTGGTCATTGAAGTTGTCGTAGAGTGCCTTGATTTTCAGATGGACGTAGGATCCAAGCTTGTCGCAGAGGTCCTGGGAAGGGGTGATGTCCGTGGTTTCGCTGGGGGGCTTGGTGAATTCCTGGATGACGCTGAAGAGTTGCTTGGAGTTGCTGGCGTTGGGGAGGATCTTGTTTTGGATGAAGGTCCTTTTGGTGGATCTGATGAGTTGGTGTTATTCCGTCATGGCATTTTTGTGGGTGGTGCGGTCTTCTGGCGTTTTGCTGTTTCTCCAGTTCTGCTCAAGACGTCTGCAGGTGCGTCTGGATTGTTGGAGGTCAGCGGTGAACCAGGTGGCTTTCCTGGGGCGTTGTCTGTCGGGGTTGCGTTGTGGTGCAAGCTTGTCTGCCTCCTCATGCTAAAAATTAACTAGAGGATGCATTTCATGCTAAAATATAGCCTGAAATGATGGATTTGCATTTTGCATAATTTCTGGTATTTTCACTGTAATTTCGCATAATGACGCAAAAGCAGAATACGCAAATTTCACACACAGCTAGAATAAAGAGCTTCTCTGGAAATTTGTATGTCTTGTAACTCACTGTAACACTGCATGGGATAAAGAGCTTCTCCGGACATTTGAACATCTTCTAACCCATTGTACTACTGCATGGAACAAAGTGCTTCTCTGGATATTAATGTGTCTTCTAACCCACTGTGTTACTATGTGGAATAAAGAGCTTCTCTGGATATTTGCATGTTTTCTAATTCACTGTATCACTGCTTGGAATAAAGAGATTGAGCAAATGTTTGTATGACTTCTAATCCAACGTAACCCTGCATTCAATAAAGAGCTTCTCCTGACATTTGTATACCTTCTAAGCCACAGTATCACTGTGTGGAATAAAGAGGTTCTCCGGACTCAGTGTGTCAGTGCAAATAATAACAACCGTTGGCAAAGCCAATTGGTCTTGCCTATGCGAGAGCTATTGGCTTTGTCAATGCTATTTAGCCATGTTGTATGCCAGTGTTGCTGCTATTCAGCATGGCTAAATGCTAGTGATGTGGGGTGGGGTAGATGGGGTAGAGTGAAATGGGGTAGATTGGGGTGGAGTGGGGTAGATTGGCTTAGAATGGAGTGGGGGTAGAGTGGTGTAGAATGGAGTAGGGTATATAGGGGTGGATTGGAGTGGGATCTATTGGAGTGGGGGAATAGGGCAGATTTGCATGGTAGATTGGAGTGGGGTACATTAGGGTGGAGTGGGGTAGATTTGAGTGGGGTAGATAGGAGTAGGGTAGATCGGGTAGATTGATGTAGATTGGAGGCGGGTATATTGGAGTACATTGGAGTGGGCTGGGGTAGATTGGGAAAGAGTGGAGTGGGGTGGATTAGGGTAGATTGGAGTGGATTGGGGTAGACTGCAGTGGAGTGGGGTAGTTTCGAAGAGAGTGGGGTAGATTGGAGTGGGGTAGGATGGGTGTATTATAGTAAGGTAAAATGGAATTGTTAGTTTGGAGTGGGGTAGATTGGGGAAGATTGGAGTGGAGTAGATTGGGGTAGATTGGAGTGAGGTAGATTGAATTGAGGTAGATTTGTGTAGAGTAGAGTAGATTGGGGTGGAGTGGGGTAGAGTGGAACAGGGTGTATTGGGGTGGGGTAGATTGGAGTGGGCTAGATTGGGGTGGGGTAGGCTGGATTGGGATATATTGGGGTAGAGTGGGGTAGATTGGGTAAGAGTGGAGTGCAATGGATTAGAGTAGATTGTAGTGGAGTGGGGTAGATTGGAGTGAAGTAGATTGGAATGGGGTAGATTAGGGTGGAGTGGGGTATATTGGAGTTGGCTAGATTGGGAGAGTTATGGAAGGGTAGACTGGGGTGAAGTGGGGTAGAGTGGAGTGAAGTGGAGTGGAGTAGATTGGAGTACAGTAGATAGGGGTAGATTAGAGTGGGGTAGATTGAAAAGGGATGATTGGAGTGGGTTTGATTGGAGTGGAGTGGGGTAGATTGGGGTGGGGTAGACTGGATTGGGATATATTGGGGTAGAGTGGGGTAGATTGGGGAAGAGTGGAGTGCAATGGATTAGAGTAGATTGGAGTGGAGTGGGGTAGATGGAGTGGAGTGGGGTAGATTGTAGTGGAGTAGATTGTAGTGGGGTAGATTAGGGTGGAGTGGGGTAGATTGTAGTGTGCTAGATTGGGAGAATTATCGAAGAGTATACTGGGGTGAAGTGGGGTAGATTGGAGTGAAGTGGAGTGGAGTAGATTGGAGTGCAGTAGATAGGGGTAGATTGGAGTGGGGTAGATTGGAGAGGGGTAGATTGAAAAGGGATGATTGGAGTGGGGTCATTTGGAGCAGGTAGATTGGAGTGGAGTGTGGTAGATTGAAGTGGAGTGGAGTGGAGTAGATTGGTGTGGAGTCGATAGGGGAGGATGGGGAAGGGGTAGGTGGGAGTAGGGTAGATTTGGGTAGAGTGGTGGGTTAGATTGGAGTGGGATGGATTGGGGTGGAGTGGGCTAGATTGAAGTGGAGTGGGGTAGATTGGAGTGAAGTAGATTGGAGTGCAGTGGAGTGGGGTAGATTGGGTGGAGTGGAGTGTGGTAGAATGGAGTGGAGTAAATTGGGGGAGTGGGGTAGATTGGAGTGGTGTGGGGTAGATTGGGATGGGGTAGATTGGAGTGGGGTAGATTGGAGTAGAATGGGGTAGATTGGAGTGGAGTAGATTGGGGTAGATTGAAGTGGGGTAGATTGGAGTGGGGAAGTAGGGTAGATTGATTGGGGTAGATTGGGGTGATGTGGAGTAGATTGGGGTGGAGTGGGGTAGATTGGAGTGGGTTGGATTGGGGTTGAGTGGAGTGGTGTAGATTGGGGTAGATTGGAGTGGGGTAGATTGGAGTGAAGTGGCATAGACAGAGAAAGATTGGAGAAGAATGGGAGATTTGAGTGGAGTGTTGTAGATCGGGGTGGGTGGGGTAGATTGAAGTGAGTAGGGTAGAGTGGAGTGGGGTAAACTGGGTTAGATTGGGGTAGATTGAAGTGGGGTAGATTGGAGTGTTGTAGGGTAGATTGGGGTGGAGTGGGGTGGGTAAATTGGGGTGGGGTAGATTGGAGTGTGGTAGATTGGAGTGGGGTAGATTTGGTGGAGTGGGGTAGATTGGAGTAGAGTAGATTGGGTAGGTTGTAGCAGGGTGGGGTAGATTGGGGTACATTGGTGTGGAGTGGGATCGACTGGAGTGGGGTAGGTTGGAGTCGGGTAGAGTGGAGTGGAGTATGTAATGTGGAGTGGAGGGGTGGCAGTTTGTGTCATGGAATGAGTGGCATAGATTGAAGTGGCGTAGAGTTGAGTGGTGTGGCATGTCGCAGAGTGTCTTAGAGTGGAGTGGCGTAGAGTGGAGAGACATGTCGTAGAGTGGAGTGGAGAATTGTAGAATGGAGTGGCGTGGCATAGAGTGGAAGGGCATAGAGTGGAGTGGCGTAGTTTGGAGTATACATGGTGTGGTAGCACACTGCCATTACAGACAACACATTTTGAATTGAAATGACCATTAGATTTGCGCCGAAATACGGATTTATTGCATACAAATGATAATGTGTGCAAATATCATCACCTAGTGTATCGATGTGTTTTGATCGTATTCAAATATTTGTTTCCACCACACTTCAGAATTACAAAAAAGTGCTTCATTTCTACTAATTCTGATATATTCTGAAAAATCAGCGCAATTAATTTTTTTTTGTTGTGTGCTAGAAAAAAAACATCCTACACCCTCGCCTCTTATTGTATTGTATTGTAATTGCATTTATATAGCGCTTACTACCCCTGACGAGGCGTCAAAGCGCTTTTTCGGCGAGTAGCACGCTACTCCGGGACCCATAGAGGATTAGTGTTGAATTAGTATAGTGAAACATGCAAGTACATTTTAAGTGGTGGATAGGTTAGTCAGTTATTTGGATTTGGAATGATAGCAGAAGGATAGAGGAGGAAAAAAGGTTTGTATTTATATAGCGCTTGTTACCCCTGATGGGTGTTGAAGCGCTTTTCTGGCGAGTAGCACGCCACTCCGGAACCCATTAAGGATTAGTGTTGAAAATTAGTATAGTAAAATATGAAGTAATTTGAGTAGTGGATATGTTATTCAGTTATTTGGGTAGAGAAGGGTAGTTGGCGGGATAGAAGAGGGAAAGAGGTTTGTATTTATATAGCGCTTGCTAGCCCTGATGGGGTTTTGAAGCGCAAGTAGCACGCTACTCTGGAACCCATAAGTATTAGTGTTGAATTAGTATGGTGAAACATGAAAGTAATTTTAGTGGTGGATATGTTAGTCAGTTATTTGGATTGAGAAGGGTTGGGGAGGGTAGAAAAGGGAAAAGGTTTGCATTTATATAGCGCTTGTAACCCTGATGGGGTGTTGAGATGCTTTATTGGCGAGTAGCACGCTACTCTGGAACCCATAAAGGATTAGTGGTGAATTAGTATAGTTGAATATGGAATTTGAGAATTGAACATGTTAGTCTGTTAATTTTGATTGAAAAGGATAGTGAAGGGATAAAAGAGTGAAGGTTTTTTTTTTTTTTAGGTCTTAGCAGTAGGAGGAGGCTTTTGGATGAGTAAAAGGGAGTTTTGGAGGGGAGGAGTCAGAGGAAGAGTTTAGAAAGGTTTGTTTTAGGGGATCGGTATAGTAAAAGAGGTGTCAGATGATGCAAGGCGGGGTAGAGAAGGAGAGAGTCTAGAAAGGGTTATTTTGGGGCTCATAGTAGTGGTATGGGGTTTGGGATAAATGAGAGTGTGGATGTAGAGGATATATTGATAAATGTATAGGATGAGAGATAGGGTAGTGCATTGGAAAGAGTAGTAGAAAGAAGTTTGAGATGAGTCAGAAGGTTGGGCTAGAAGATATATTGAGAGAAGTATAGGCTGAGAAATAGGATAGTGCCTTGGAAATGCTAAATTAGAAGAAAGTGATAAATATATAGATCCATAAGTACATTGAAAGTATATAGATACATAAAGGAGGTAAGTATATGTAGATTAAAGATATTGATAGAGGCACAGGATGAGAAATAGGGTAGTGCATTGGATATGCTTTTTCAGGAGAAAAGTAACAGAGACACAGATCCAAGTACATGGAAGGTACATAGATGCACAATGGAAGTAAGTACATGTAGACCAAAGATGATTTTTATTTATTTATTTATTATTATTATTTTTTTTTCTCTCAACAACATAATTATTCTACATGTTTATACAAAGCAATACACAAAGATAGGTACATGTCTATAGTGAAAACAAATGCTTATATGCAGAGGGATATGCTGTAAATTTCTGTTTGCGTATGGTGCTTATGTGGGGAAGAGCCAATTCTTGAGTAGTTTTCTGAAGATAAGGTGGTTGTCGGTGGATCTTATGTTGGGGGGTAAAGAGTTCCATAGTTTGGCTGCTTGAACAGAGAAGGATGTGCCACCCGTGGTTTTTTTCTTGTATCTTGGGATTTTGAGGCGAGATGCTCCTTTAGAGCGGAGGTTCCTCTGTTGAATGTGTTTGGTGATTTTTTCCTGATGAAGAGCGGTCCCATTCCATGTATTGCTTTGTGGGTGATACAAAGCAGCTTGAACGTGGATCTTCTGGCAACCAGTAACCAATGCAGGGCTTTCAAGGCAGGGGAGATGTGGTCTCGCGGTTTGATATGCAAGAGTAGTCTGGCAGCCGAGTTCTGAATCCGTTGTAGTCTTTTCATGGTTGATAAAGGTGATCCGTGGTAGAGGCTATTGGCGTAATCGAGTTTGGACAGAATAAGGGAGATGGTAGCTTGGACCTTGTGCGGAAATCCCAAATGAGGGAAAATTCGTCGCAGCGTTTTTATAGTGACAAAGCTTGATCTTGCTAGTTTGTCCACTTGGGCATTCATCGACAGCTTGGAGTCCATGGTCATTCCGAGGTTTCTTACTTCCTTCGATACTTTAGGTGGTGATCCCAGTTCATTAGGCCATGCGGCAAGCGGGTTGTAATGTTTCCAATCGCCACACGTGAGTATTTCCGTTTTGAAATATTCAATTTGAGATGGCTCCAAGTCATCCACTGATCCACGGCTCTGAGACAGCTGAAAATTGGTGATTTTCCAATGTCTTTGGGGCATTCCAGTTGAAGGAGTATTTGCGTGTCATCTGCATAGTTATAGCACGTGAGGTGAAATTGATTGATCAGTACTGGTAATGACTTCATGTAAATGTTGAAAAGCATGGGCGAGATGATAGAACCTTGAGGGACCCCTGCTTTTGTGGAGTACGGTTTGGACGAGAAAGGTGGGGTATGGATGACATTAGTTCTGTTTCGAAGGTAGGACGCGATCCAGTCTAGAGCAGTTCCCTCTATGCCGGCTTCATAGAGTCTTTGTTTCAGAGTGTCATGGTCAACCATGTCAAAGGCAGCCGAGAGGTCCAAGAGGAGTAGCGCAGCATCTCCGTTGCGGTCAACTGTATTCTTCAGGTCATCCCAGATGGCAAGGAGGGCAGATTCAGTGCCTCTTCCCGGACGGAATCCTGTTTGGAAGTCTGAAAGTATGTCATTCTCTTCAATGAATTGTGACATCTGGGCGAACGCTGCTCTTTCTATCAGTTTGCCCAGGAAAGGTCCATTTGTAATGGGTCTGTAGTTGTCAGGGTTCAGCGGGTCCAAGTTTGTTTTCTTCAGTAAAGGGCGTATGTGTGATTTTTTGAGTTCTTCTGGAAATATTCTGGTAGTGAAGGAATCGTTGATGATTCTTCTTACTGGAGTGGCAGCAGAGGTTGTTAAAAGAATTGTCTTGAAAGTTTGTGGTGGACAGGGGTCAGAAGGACTGCCGGCAGGCCTGCTTGCTTTGACCAGGTCCATAAATTCATCATGTGAGATGTGTTGGAAGGAACGGAGAGGCTTGGTTAGAGTATTCTTGGATTGTTGTTTTGTACAAGGGTTAGTGCTGGTGCTTTGTTTCTGTTTTAAGTACGAGTCCAACGTGTCTGCTTTGTCCGTGTAATGATTTGCCAGTTTGTCTGTGAAATCTTGAGTAACAGGATGAGTTCCTTCTAGGCAATTTGGTTTGCGAAATTCATTGAGTATTTTATAGAATTCTTTATTTGCACATTTAGCGTTTTGAATTCTGTCTGAATAGTACCTTTTCTTAGCTTTTTTGATAGCCGACTTGTATAATCTGTTAATTTTTTGTAGGTGAAGTTTGTCTTGTTTGGCGTTTGTTTTGAGCCAGGTACGTTGCAGCTTTCTAATTTGTTGTTTAGGCCCTAGCCTAAGGGGACCCAGCAGAATTTTCATGTAAAATCTCTCACTTTGTAGTCAGAGAAAGAAAAATAAACAGCAAACTCCCTTGAAGAGAGAACCTAACATTTGACCTCTGTCTTTGAATGCACAGCAAATGTGACAAGATCAGAACAAGATGTAAAGGCCTGTTTACAGAAAGTGAGTTTGTGGAAGAATGCAGTAAACAAGGTTTCAGCAATGGGAGGGACAAACTCAAGCTGGACAGCCTAAAGCAAATAAAGCCAACAAATAGAAAGCCAGAAAACGTGAGTTACAAACCACAAAACCAATGGTAAGCAACCGGCGGAATGCATTCAGGTCAGCTTTCTGAATGTCCTCAAGATGTCTTTAGCAAACCAGACATTTGCATTGTCTGGAAGCCTTCGACCTAAAAAGCTTCTCTGTACATTTATGTGTCTTCTAATTCACTGTAACACTGCATGGAAAAAAGAGCTTCTTCGGGCAGTTGGATGTCTTCTAACCCACTGCTTAACTGCATGCAATGCAGAGCATCTCTGCCATTTATGTCTTCTATCTCATTGTATCACTACATTGAATAAATAGCTTCTCTGGATATATATATGTCTTCTAACTCATGGCATCACTGCATGGAATAAGAGCTTCTACATACATTTACCACCGTGACCCTGCAAACAATAAAGAGCTTCTCTGGACATTTATATGTCTTCTAGCTCACTGTATCACTGCATGGAATGAGGCGTTTCTCTGGATATTTATATGTCTTCTAGCTCACTGTATCACTGCATGGAATAGAGAGCTTCTCTGGACATTAATATGTCTTCTAGCTCACTGTATCACTGCATGGACTAGAGAGCTTCTCTGGACATTTATATATGTCTTCTAGCTCACTGTATCACTGCATGGAATGAGGCGTTTCTCTGGATATTTATATGTCTTCTAGCTCACTGTATCACTGCATGGAATGAGGAGTTTCTCTGGATATTTATATGTCTTCTAGCTCACTGTATCACTGCATGGAATGAGGCGTTTCTCTGGATATTTATATGTCTTCTAGCTCACTGTATCACTGCATGGACTAGAGAGCTTCTCTGGACATTTATATATGTTTTCTAGCTCACTGTATCACTGCATGGAATAAAGAGCTTCTCTGGACATTTTTATGTCTTCTAGCTCACTGTATCACTGCATGGAATAAAGAGCTTCTCTGGACATTTATATGTCTTCTAGCTCACTGTATCACTGCATGGAATGAGGCGTTTCTCTGGATATTTATATGTCTTCTAGCTCACTGTATCACTGCATGGACTAGAGAGCTTCTCTGGACATTTATATATGTTTTCTAGCTCACTGTATCACTGCATGGAATAAAGAGCTTCTCTGGACATTTTTATGTCTTCTAGCTCACTGTATCACTGCATGGAATAAAGAGCTTCTCTGGACATTTATATGTCTTCTAGCTCACTGTATCACTGCATGGAATAAAGAGCTTCTCTGGACATTTATATGTCTTCTAGCTCACTGTATCACTGCATGGAATAAAGAGCTTCTCTGGACATTTATATGTCTTCTAGCTCACTGTATCACTGCATGGAATAAAGAGCTTCTCTGGACATTTATATGTCTTCTAGCTCACTGTATCACTGCATGGAATAAAGAGCTTCTCTGGACATTTATATGTCTTCTAGCTCACTGTATCACTGCATGGAATGAGGCGTTTCTCTGGATATTTATATGTCTTCTAGCTCACTGTATCACTGCATGGAATGAAGAGATTCTCTGGACATTTATATGTCTTCTAACTCACTGTAACGCTGCATGGAAGAAAGAGCTTTTTCTTACATTTTTACGTTTTCTAAGTCACCTTCTTATTGCATAGAATAAAGAGTGTCTCTGGATTTTCCATTGTTTCTATCTCGCTTTATTGCTGCTTGGAATCAACAGCTTCTCCATTTTATTCTGTTCTTCCTTTCTCATTGCATCACTGCATGGAATAGTATGCTCTGTACCTCACTGTATGACTCAATGGACTAAGGAGCATTTCCTATTAATGTTATCCCTTCTAAAGTGATTGTTCAGGCATTTGTTTGAGGTCTAGCTCATGTTCTAACTGCATGGAGTAAAGTGCTTCTTCAGACTTTCTATTTCTACTGTCTCACTGTATCACAGTATAATGTAAAGTACATCTCTGGGCACCTATATATTTCTTCTATCTCACTGTATCAATGCATAGACTAAAGAGTTTCTCAAGTCATTTGTATCTTTTTTTTATCTCACTGTATCACTGCATAAAATGATTCTCAAGTCATCTGTATCCCTTTACCTAACTCTTTCACTGCATAAAGTATCTTCCAGCCATCTGTATCCCTTCTATCTCATTCTATTGCTACATAGACTAAAGCACTTCTCCAGTCATCTGTGTCCCTTCTATCTCACTCTATCGCTATATAAAGTGCCTATAGTCATCTGCACCCCTTCTAGCTCACTCTATCACTACATAAAGTGCCTATAGTCATCTGTACCCCTTCTAGCTCACTCTGTCACTACATAAAGTGTCTACAGTCATCTGTACCCCTTCTAGCTCACTCTGTCACTACATAAAGTGTCTACAGTCATTGTATACCTTCTAGCTCACTCTGTCACTACATAGAGTAAAATGCTATACCCCTTATACTTCTTCTATCTGTGCCCCTTCTATCTCCCTCTTGCTGCATAACGTGTGTCTATAGTCATCTGTTGCCCTTCTAACTCTATTGCTACATAAAGTACAGTGCGTCCTAAGTCATCTGCATCCCTTCTACCTCACTCTATCGCTAAATAAAGTGCACCTCAGTCATTTGCATCTCTTCTATCTCACTCTATCGCTACATAGAGTAAAGTGTGTCTCCAGTCATCTGTATCTCTACTATCTCACTCTATCGCTACATATAGTAAATTGATGTGCCCCTTCTGTCTGTGTCCCTTCTATCTCACTCTATCGCCACATAAAGTATGTCTGTAGTCATCTGTATCCCTTTTACCTCACTCTATCGCAAAAGAAAGTGACCCCAGTCATTTGTATCTAATCTATCTCACTCTATCACTGCATAGCGTAAAGTGCATCTATAGTCATCTATGTCCCCTCTATCTCACTCTATCACTACATAAAGTATGTCTATAGTTATCTGTGTCCCTTCTACCTCACTCTTTCACTACATAGGGTAAAGTGCACCTCAGTAATTTGTATCTCTTCTATCGCACTCTATCGCTACTTAGAGTAAAGTGTGTCTATAGTCATCTGTTGCCCTGCTAGGTCACTCTATCGCTACTTAGAGTAAAGAGTGTCTATAGTCATCTGTTGCCCTGCTAGGTCACTCTATCGCTACTTAGAGTAAAGAGTGTCTATAGTCATCTGTTGCCCTGCTAGGTCACTCTAGCGCTACTTAGAGTAAAGAGTGTCTATAGTCATCCTTTGCCCTGCTAGGTCACTCTATCGCTATTTAGAGTAAAGAGTGTCTATAGTCATCCGTTGCACTGCTAGGTCACTCTATCGCTACTTAGAGTAAAGAGTGTCTATAGTCATCTGTTGCCCTGCTAGGTCACTCTATCGCTACTTAGAGTAAAGTGCGTCTATAGTTATCTGTTGCCCTGCTAGGTCACTCTATCGCTGCTTAGAGTAAAGTGCGTGTTGCCCTGCTAGGTCACTCTATCGCTACATAAAGTGAGTCTGTAGTCATCTGTTGCCCTACTAGGTCATTCTAATGCTACATAAAGTGTGTCTATAGTCATCTGTTGCAATGTTATGTCACTCTATCCCTACATAAAGTGTGTCTATAGTAATGTGTTGCAATATTATATCACTCTATCGCTACATAAAGTGCGTCTATAGTCATCTGTTGCCCTTCTAGGTCACTCTATCGCTGCATGAGGTGCATCTATAGTCATCTGTTGCCCTGCTAGGTCACTCTATCGCTACATGAAGGGCGTCTATGGTCATCTGTTGCCCTGTTAAGTCACTCTGTCTCTACATGAAGTGCGTCTATGGTCATCTGTTGCCATGCTAGGCCACTGTATCGCTACATGAAGTGCGTCTATGGTCATCTGTTGCAATGCTAGTTAACTCTATCGCTACATAAAGTGCGTCCATGGTCGTCTGTTGCCCTGCTAGGTCACTCTATCGCTACATGAAGTATGTCTATGGTCATCTGTTGCCCTGTTAGGTCACTCTATCGCTACATGAAGTGCGTCTATGGTCATCTGTTGCCGTGCTAGGTCACTCTATCGCTACATGAAGTGCGTCTATGGTCATCTGTTGCAATGCTAGTTCACTCTATCGCTACATAAATTGCATCTATGGTCATCTGTTGCAATGCTAGTTCACTCTATCGCTACATAAAGTGCGTCTATGGTCATCTGTTGCAATGCTAGTTCACTCTATCGCTACATAAAGTGCTTCTATGGTCATCTGTTGCAATGCTAGTTCACTCTATCGCTACATAAAGTGCGTCTATGGTCATCTGTTGCCCTTCTAGTTCACTCTATCGCTACATAAAGTGCGTCTATGGTCATCTGTTGCCCTTCTAGTTCACTCTATCGCTACATAAAGTGCGTCTATGGTCATCTGTTGCCCTTCTAGGTCACTCGAACGCTACATAAAGTGCGTCTATGGTCATCTGTTGCCCTGCTAGGTCACTCTATCGTTACATAAAGTGCGTCTATGGTCATCTGTTGCCCTGCTAGGTCACTCTATCGCTGCATAGACTCAAGAACTTCTACAGACATTTTTGTCCATTCTATCTCACTGCAATAGGTGCATGAAAAAAGGTCTCTCCAGTCGTTCCTACACCAAGTTACAGTTATGTTACTGAAAAATGCTATCACAGCCTTTTTTAGGAACATCTCTTCCACATGAACCGACACGTCCTACATCCCCGCCCACACTACAGGAAGATAGAAAGGACAGGAATGGATGGAGAAACTGTTCTTTCAATACAGTATACATTGAGATATGTATACTGTATTGAAAGAACATCTTCTCCAGCCATTCCTATCCTTCCTATCTTCCTGTAGTGTGGGGATGTAGGACGTGTCGGTTCATATGGAAGAGATGTTCCTAAAAAAGGCTGTGATAGCATTTTTCAGTAACATAACTGTAACCTGTCGGGTTTCAGAAAAGGCTATAGCACCGAGACCGCGATCCTTAACATCACAGACGATATCCACAAATCCCTCGATACCGACCAATGCTGCCTACTCATTCTCCTGGACCTATCGGCAGCCTTTGACACGGTTGATCACCAACTACTCATCAAGGCTTTACAAGAAAGGGTAGGTGCTGATGAGGTGGTCCTACGCTGGTTCTCCTCCTTTTTACACAGCCGCTCACAAAGGATAAAAATCAAAAACTTTACTTCCGACCTACACCCCGTCAGCAGGGGCGTCCCCCAAGGTTCAGTACTCTCACCACAACCGTTCAACATATACATGGAACCCCTCACCACCATACTTAAAAATGCCAACATCCCTTTCCACCTATATGCAGATGACACCCAGATCTATCGAGAAACCTCCTCCATAGATGACATTCACAGACTAAATGACACTCTAAAAGAAATCCAACATTGGCTGTCTCTAAATCACTTAAAACTCAATCAAGAAAAAATTGAGATCCTCCTCATCTCCAACAAAGAAGAGAACCCTCAAATTGCAGAATGGCTAAAAGCTATGGATGCTCTCAACGGTAATCTCACTCTGGCAAACTCCGTAAAATCATTAGGAATCACCCTAGACCCAAAACTCGACATGGCCAAACACATTAAAAACTCTGCAAAGAGTGCCTTCCTCAATCTGAAGCAACTCAACAAAATTAAACCATTCATCCCAACCAAAGACCTCAAACAAGCCACCCAATCACTGGTGCTATCCAGACTCGACTATGTGAATGCTACCCTCACTGGTACAACAAAATTTCACCTAGCTCCCCTCAAAACAACTCTCAACGCAGCAGCCAGAATGGTCACTGGAATTAGGAAATACGATCACATTTCACCAGCACTCAGAGAACTAAAATGGCTCCCAGTCGAACTGCGTGCCAGCTTCAGAACTGCCTGCCTCACGCACAAAGCCCTGCACACAGGAAAACCTGACTACCTGGCCGCCAAACTCAAGAGGGCTGGTCAGACAAGGAACCTCAGGAGCTCCAACACCCTACTTCTCATCCCTATGAAAACACGCAAACAAAAAACCGCCGCACGGTCCTTCGCCGGAACCGCGCCCAAAATCTGGAACTCCATCCCTGCAGATATCAGAACTATCTCGTCCTACACACAATTAAAAAAACACCTAAAAGTCCTCTTCCTCAACCGCTCTCTCCCGAATGGATAGCCGCCGCCTTAACGCAAATCCCTGCTCGCCATTGCTCCCTGACTTTGTATCACAAAGACCTACCTCCTCCCTGCTGTTTGACCCCTTCCTGTTCCTCCCCCCCTAAGAGGTTCAACCCAAGACAACGTGCAGGGCCGGCTTTAGGGCAGTGCAACTGGTGCGGCCGCACTGGGCGCTGTGACCTCAGGGGGCGCTGTGTTTAGCAATATCTTATGATAGGAGAGATGAGGGGCACTTTTGCAGGTGGTAGGGAGAGAATCCGAGGAGGGCGTCATGGGACGTGAGGGCGCCAAACGTGATTGTTGCATCGGGCGCCACCAGCGCTAAAGCCGGCCCTGACAACGTACACTCAATGAGGTTATCTCAGGACTCACGTACTACCTCAATGCCGCACAGCACACTTGGACTTCCGAACCAATATGTATAACACTGCTCTATTGTATGACTCTTGCAAAAATCTGTTGTAAAGCGCTCCGATACCCCCGGGTCCGGCCAGCGCTATATAAAACTCCCTAATAAATAAATAAATAAATACTTCTCATTCTAAACAATGCCTGAAGGGAGTTTCAGTGTCTCACATCTTGGTCTCCTCTTTGCATTTGGCTCCTGAGATGAGAAAGAGCTGATTAGCTTACTCAGCCGAAAATGTTTACATTCTTGATGCAATGTGGATGTCTGCTTCCTTTCTCATGGTCTCAGGCTCCTGACACCTTGTTTGAATGCATCCCATGTTTCCCATTGCAGACCATTTGTGTGATGCTAGAAATGTGACTTTTGCCTCTGCCTGTTAAGCACACTCCAACCCAACTAAACTGGTGATTCACAAACTACTTTTTACTTTCTTAATAAACCCTTTCAGAATTTGATTTAGTGTGTGAACAGATTTTCTTTAACAAGGTGAAGCTTTACATCCTTTTCGAAGCAGCGGTGAAATGATACTTCCAAACTTTGCTGGGATGCCATTCCAGATTCTTGGAGAGCAGTTGCAGAAGGCATTTCTTCGGGTCCTGTCCTTCTTCGCTCTCTTTGTCTCTGGCCTGGTTATTAGGAGGAGTGTTGTGTGGGGCAACTGAGATATTGAACTTCTTAGCCACGTAGGGTGACGTGTAGGTCTCAAATAAGTCTTGCCAGTAGGGGTGGTCCTCTCCAAGAGTTAGGGTGAGGCTACAGCCAGTGGCAGGGTACTAGTCCTGGTAAAACATTCACCCGCCCTATCCCTGACCAACGCAGGGTCGCTCGTGTCTCCATTAGTCACTCCAGTCCTCTCCGTTCTCAAAGTTCTATGACGTAGTTTGATTGGCAGTTCACACATTCCCACCTCCCCTTCCTATATGCATTGCAGCTTCCCAGGTCTTCTAAGTAGAGGGTACATTTCAGGTGGATGGACAATGGACTATTGTTCTGCCACTGATGGCTTTTCGGCTCCTATTGTGGCAGCCATGTGAGATTTTTCATGTTTTCTACATAAACGCGTTGTTTCAGTCTCAGTAGGCGCAAGTACTTTCAGCAATTAGACTGTAAACACATGTCCCCTGAATGTAAAACGTGTCACCCCCACTTCTCTTATCCACCAACAAATGCCATTTAATGTTCCTTCTCTGAAGCGGCCATGAGCAGCAGGGCAAGGGAAGCTTGGATGGTTATCGTGGTTGGTATATTGAGGTTGTATTTAATGTGGACATTTACACGTCCTTGTTCCACTGACGGCTGTCCATGGAAAGCATTGTTATGTTGGAAGGTGTGCCAGGTCACTGCTACCTGTGTCTCCATGTCCCTGTGTCCATACATCAAGGTGTCCCTTCACACCACATTTTCCTGTACCGGTGACACATGCGCCCATAGATTCGGGTGTCCAAGTGCCCCTAGTCCCAGTAGCTCATACCTAGGTCCTGTGTATTTCCATGTCAATGTGTTTCTGTGTCCTGGGATCACTGTGCCTTGATGGCCTGTATCTTCATGTCCCCTTGTCAAGCAGTTTATGTGTTTCTGTCTCCCATATTTCTATGCCCATGAGTCCCAGGTATCCCCATGTACCAAGAGGTCGGTAGCCCTGTGATCAATATCCCCCTGCACCTGTGTTCCTGTGTCCTCGCCTGATCACAGCTGGATAACTGCACCTTGCTTCTCCTATAGTACAGAGATGCCTAGAAAGGCGTGCAGGAAGAAATCTACCTATTGGACAATCTAGGCACCCATTCAGCCCAAATTTGTGGCTAGTTGCACCACAATTTTTCTGTCCATTGTGATCTGTGGCTGTCCACTACTCTGAAATTTACTGAATTGTCACACTTGGAATTTGGATCGCACCAACTTCTTCTTATCAAGGAGAGGCCCACCCTGGACAGATATTCACAAGGCCTGGTTGAAATTTCTCAATTTTTTTTTTACAGTGCCAATTACATAACAAGCATTGGCAAAGCCAATAGGTTTCGCCTATGTGATATCTATAGGCTTTGTCAATGTTTTTTTAACATGTTACACAACAGCACGAGCTGCTGTGCAACATGGCCTAAAGTTAAAAATAAAAAATACTATGACGCAGTCAATGCTGGCTGCGTCATTGCGCTTTTTTTTTACTTTAAGCCAAGTTGGCTGAAAAACATGTTTAAAAAAGCTATATAGTAGTCTAGCCTTCAGGGGCAGCAGGCTACCACTTGTCACAGCTGTGCACTGAGCATCAAATCACACCAGGGCTGGCATGTAAGCATTTGGAATAAAAAGCTGTAAAAAAGAGCAGTCAATGCCTAATTGTGCAGGAGCACACAGTACAGCTACTGCTCACAGAATTGCATGAATGGGAAAGACGATGGTGATGGGGGTCTTTTTTTCACTACCAGACATTTCACAAGCACAGCGCAAGAGCTGTGCAGGTGGCACTTGAATTAAAAAAAAAAATGGACTCTCTTGTTACTTTTCTGCCAGGTCTTCTCTCTGACTGCAATTTCACTTCCGAATCTGCCAGTGCACTTTCAGCCTTCTCATAACCAGTAAGTGGCCTATGGTGGCAGGTTAGATTTTTCCGACACCGGAGGAGCTGGTGTTTAGGCCATGATGTTATATTAACTTTACAGTTATTTTTACCCCATGTTCCTTGTTAAATCATTTCCCAGTTTGTTAGTGAGTTGACAATTAAAACAGCTCTGTAAAAAATGTAAAGTGCGATTTTTCAGTTGATCCTTCCTTGGTGTTTTTTTGTGTGCCCTTGATATTGCTTGGTTTTGCAGTCAATTGGTTTAATTAAAAAGGCATTGGTGGGTGCTAGTGAGATTTCAAGTGATTAGAGAAGAAGCCTCTGTGCACCAATTCACACATGGCTCTGCAGTGCTCTACAGTTTTGCATTCTGTTGAGGGTTTTATTACCTCAGCCCATGTTAGGTCGAGTCTAGGCAGTGCCTCTTCGAGACATGCTGTATTCACTCTGTGGACATACAACCCGCCCATTGCCTTTTTATTCATCCCTTCGATTGTCGTTCAAAAATGCTTGCTTGCTAGTGGTTAATCCTTCCTCTTTATCCTTCCTTTTTGTGTTTGGATTCCTCCCACAGAGCACCGCCCAATTACTGTTAGCATTACGCTTCTGGGTTTATGTTGATTTGGGGTACTCATGTTTCCTTTGATTCCTGCTCATGCCACTGTTAGCCCATCTTCAGTGGTTCAGCATCGGCGCCCATCACTTACTCTCCCCGTCTCATTCAAATACTGAGATGAAATGTCAGACTCTGTTTTCGAAATCGCCTCTTTGATTTTCCATGATGTCAAAGTGCGAGGATTTCCCCCAAATCTTGTCGTTTCGCTGCTTGTCGCTTTAGCGAGTCTTGGTCACCGGACCTTCAGCAGCCCAACCTTGCAGCACAGTTAAGAGCAAGGCTTAGGCAACTCCCGTCACATTTTCTCTGACACTTGATTATATAATGGGAACTCAAGTGACACGAAGGTGTTGGAGTGCTTTACATGAGCACTAGTTACATTACACAATGTCAGATTAATTTCTGGGGGCATTTTTATAGAGCGCAAACTCAACTGACCCAAAATGATGAAAAAGAAAATTCTAAAAACTCCTGTAGTTCTAGTGTTTCTGAGACTAGAATTCCTGCATGGGAAAGAATTGGAATTTATTTAATATGTTTTATAAAAGCCTTTGCATGATGTCAGGCTAGGTTTCTAGACAATCTCCAAGACGCAATAACAAACGGCATCTCTCTTCACTAAGAACTCACCAGGTCTCTACTTGGATGCGAAGTCATCATTTTCTCCACACAAAAGCTTTTATTAAGTGATGGATTCACTCAAGTTAGGATAACATCTGGCACGGGGTGATCACTATAATTGGTCAATGTATCCTGGATCTCAAACCGTGTCTAGATTCCAGGGAGAAGCTCTTAACTGCTGAACACACATCTCTTCTGGTTTGGGTGGTGTGTTACTAGTCCTCCCAGGAGAATAAAAAAAAATCACTCTGGTGGTACGCGTGTACAATAGGCTTAAACTGATTAAACCAAGGCAATAGCATCTAAATATGAAATGTTCCCTTTAAATGCATTGCCATGTTATACTGATTCCCTCCTTTTTGATTTGTAGTAATGCCTTGAGTTGCTGTATCGCTTTGGAATTGAAGATGCAGTTGGTGATTGGCAGATGAAGGACCATAGCATTGCTTTTTATTTACAGTGGGAGCTCTAGTGCATAATCCTCTTAGATGAAGCGAAGCCTTATGTACAAGAGAGAGAGGCGCAGGGTATCTTGTTTTCTTTGCAACACACAATGAAGCTGAAGGGTATCACCCTCTATTGGAGGGGTCAGGCAGGGAAATGGTGCACCCAAGAGCCACCTGGCTCTATCTGTGTGACATTAGCCCAAGCCAAACTGTTTATAAACTAGCGTAATCCCACAAAAATCTGATTAGTGGCCTTCATCTTCATTTTGCTTCTACTGTATTTCTAATACTTATCCTTTTGGACTGGTATTTGCTTACAAGAGACTTGGATCAAACAGAAAATGTCTACCAGAAACTGTGAAACTCAATGTGTGCAGTGGCTGAAAGCGTGGCACAAACAATGTGCAGCACGTGACCTTAGAAATTTTAGGGGCAGATGTATGAGGTGGTATCACATGTGCCTTTTGTATGCAAAGCTGTGTCTGGTGCACATTTTTCACCCTAGTGAGCCTAAGAGACATATATAAAAACATGAAGATTTCATGTGATTTTTAGGTTTTGCCTGCACAGTACTTGCAAAATCTCTTGCATTGAAAAGAAAAATCTAAAAAAGGGGATTTAGAGCTCGCCTATTACTTACCTTTATGTACCATTGGTTGGCTTACACAACACTCTCGTTTACTTGCTTCTCATTGTACATTGCCTCCTCCTGTCTCTGGCTTCCTTCTGAGGGATTATGTGTGTCCCTGCCGTGGAGCTTGGACCAAGTACTGCTTCCTGTCTGGGCATGCGCGGGTACAGAAGCACTTATTTTTTTAGTTTGTAGTCCATCACTCCATTAGAGTGCATCATTTTGCAGGCATTTGTCAAAGTCCGACATGCTTAAGGTAGTTCTAGCTAGATAAAGCACCTTTTCTGAACAGAGAATGTGACAGCCACAACATTCTAGAGGGAATTTATCTCCCTCGTGTACTGGACGCTTTATTTTCCTGACACAAAAACAACATGTGCGCTCAATGCCACCCACACGGTCCAGATGCATAGCAGTACTCCATCGTTCCAAATTAAACTATTTCCGCCTCGGCCACCACACATGGGGACCATACAGTAAGGGCTTGATTACGGCTTTCGGCGGATCGGTGGAGCGGCGGCCGCCGCCCACCAAATTGCAACTTTTAATTAGTCTGACAGGTGGGCGGCATGGCGGTCCAAGGGCGGTGCCTCATTCAAAGGTGCAGTGACTTTGAAAAAGGTACCACAATGGGAATGCCTCACAAGGTTCCTGCACGGCAGGGACTCAAAAGTCCATGCCGTGCAGGAACTGTTGTACATGAACACAGGGGACCATATGTTATGCCCCCCTTGTGCATCCACAAGCATAGGAGGCACTTACTCTCCTCCAGGGTTTACATGGAGTACGAACCTCCATGTTAACCCTGGAGGAGAGGAAACTCGTAATATGCTTGGTGGGACTGCGGTGGTCCAACCAAGCATGTTGCGACCACCTGACCGGCACGCCACCTCCAGGGAACGGCGGTTCCCTGGCAGTGTCGGTGGTCCCAGGGCAGTCCGACTGCCCAACTTGTAATGGGGCAGTTGAACTGCCGATGTAGCAGTGGCTGGACAGCCACCACCGTGCCCCCGCAAGTCTGGCGGTCCTCGTACCACCCGACTCGTAATTAGGGCCTAAGTGCCTAGCAGCCAAGAGGAAAAACTCGGACTACATTCCTTCATTCTTCATTGAAAGGCACATCACAGGGAGCTATGTTTCCACTTCTAGCGCAGCCCTTTCCCCTTGAGTTCCTGCCTGTCAAACAAACAAGCATTGGCATAGCCAATAGGTCTCACTTTTGGGACTTTATAAGTGTTTAGCCATGCAGCACATTATCCTCGATGCAAGTCAACAGCATTATAACATTCCGTGTGCAACTGCATCACTAGAGTATTGAACAGCATGTGAAAAAAAAAGCAGTGAAGTAATTTCTAATGGCAGAAACGTCACATCCCTCCCCCCCAGGCCTCTATTTACCAGGCACCCTTCTCCAGAGTTTCTATTGAAAACACTGCTCGCAGCATCCATTTACCTGCAAGCCCCAGGCCCCAGCCTCTGTCCCAGACCCCTTGGTATAGGAGCAATGGACATATCAACAACAACAAAATGCTCCAGTTTGCCAGATAGAGGGGAGATAATGAATAAACAGGGATGGTGCTGGCATCACTTAATCACCGCACAGCTAAAAAAAAAAAAAATAACATGACCTTGTGTAATGTAACCAGCGCTTTTGTAAAGCGCTCCAATACCCTCGGGTCAGTTGAGTTCGCGCTCCATAAAAATGCCCCCCAAAATTAATCTGAACTTGTGTAATGTAACTAGTGGTCATGTAAAGCGCTCCAACACCTTCGGGTCGCTTGAGTTCACATTATATAATAAAAAATGTCTCACAGTCCTTGGGGAGCTGCCGTGAATGTGCTTTGAAATGAGAGCTCTGAGAGGAGGAGGAACGACAGGAAGAGGCAGCAGGCGGGTATGCAGCGACGTGGGAGGGAAAATGCTGCTCCCATTTTTCAGGTACAGGGGAAATAATGAATAAACATGGGCGGTGGCGGCATCACTTAATCTCCGTGCACCCAAAACCAAACAAATTAACCTGACCTTGTGTAATTTCTCTTGCGCTTTTGTGAAGAAAGTTCTGAAAAATCCTGTAGTTCTAGTGTTTCTGAGACCAGATTTCCTGCATGGGAAAGAATTGGAATTTATTTAATATTTTTATAAAAGCCTTGCATGATGTCAGGCTAGGCCATTTTAATCTTCCACAAGTAACCGAAACGTGGGTTGCTGGATTGCAGCATAGAAAGGATTTAGAGCAACAATGTGACATGTTGATAAATGCTCCGAGAATCATGGCTGCTCATGTTAGTTTTCTGCTCAGTTATGGCGAATGGTTATTTTCCAGAGATTTTTGGTCGCTGACTCTAGTGGAGTCACAGAACTCGAAAAAGGCTGAGGCTGACTTGGAACATCAATGCTTTTTTATCCAGAGCAGTTTGTAGCAGCATTGAATTTGAAAATGTCAATGCCATGTGATTGATTCCCAGACCGTTATTGACAACAAGGGTAGTATATTGGATGGGTGTGAGAAATTGGGTTGTTGGTTGATGGGGGAGAGTCCTAGTCAAGCAGAAACCACAATCATTATCAGGGTGAGGCACAAGCCAACCCTAAATAACCCTGTGCTCAACTCTCTGGTAGCTAGGCACAGAGCAGTCAGGTTTAATGTAGAGGCAATGTGTAAAGTATTTGTCCAAAACTTCAAACACTGATATAGAGAAACACCACACAAAAAGGATCCCACACCAAGTTAGAAAAATAGAGTAAAATGTAATAAATAAAACGAGACCAAAACGATAAAAATACGATCAGTAGAACCCGAGTTATGAATTTTTGAAGATGTTAGAGAAAATAGAGCAAAAAAACCCACAAAGGGCCAACTCAGGATATCTGGTTGCTCTGGACTGGGTCAAAGTCACATTTCAGGCCAGCCACGATGGAGGCAGGTCAGCTACAGTCACCAGGTGAGGCCTGCTGAAGTTTATCTTCTCATATCTCTTTGAAGAGTCCCAATCGTGATGGAAGGGGCTGTGAATAGCAGGGGGAGAGCGTTGCAGGAGGCTATTGGCAAAGCACGAAGAGCAGACCAGGTAAAGGAAGGCGGGCGCGCTGGATCTTCACGTTGATGGTTCCCCACTAGTAGTCGATGCTGTAGCGCGAAGAGGCAGCTGCCAGGGCTTTACATTGAATTACGGTGCGAGTGGTGAGGTCTCGGTGAGAACAGGCCCGTTCGTGGCCGAGAAGAGCCGAAAAGCCTGACTTCAGCTCCCGTGAGCTACACCAAGGGTCCAGGACCTGAGGGGCACCACTTGGGAGTCAGGACCTCACTGTAGCTGGGTCCAGGGACTGGTGCAGGATGTTGGGGAGCCTTTTATGTCACTGAGGCTCAGATCAGAAGTCCAGTAGACAAGCCCTTGTAGTCACTCTGGTGTCTTGGGTTCAAGGATGAAGTTTCAGGTCCAGTTCTCTGTTCTCCCCTGGAGGGCAGCGGGCAGCATGTGGGCACAGCAGGGCAGCAGTTCCTTCAGAGCAGCAGTCCAGCAGCGTGGCAGTCCTTTCAGCAGCTCCTCAGTACTTCTTCCTGGCAGAGTATCAACAGGCCCAGAAGTGTACTGAAGAGTTGGTGTCTGAGGTCCAGTATTTATACCCAGGTGTGCCTTTGAAGTGGGGAGAAGCTTCTAGAGGCATGCCTTTGACATGCATAGGTGCCCTGCCTTCCTGGCCATGGCTCCAGACTAACTACAGGGGGTATGACGCCCTTTGTGTGGAGATAGAACACAGCCAATCTAAGTGAAAGTGGGGTTAGTCTGGATGGCCCATCCAGTCAGACCTAAGCTCCCCATTGTGTGTGGTTATCTAGAAGGAATACACAATGCCCAACTGTCAACTACACCCAGTTATATGACCCAGAGACAGGCTGCAGGCGCCAAATGGCTAAGGCAAGTAAATGGCAACTTTCTAAAAGGGCCATTTTCAAAATTGTGATTTAAAATCTGACTTCACCATAAGTTAGGATTTTAAATTCCAATACCAGAGACACAAACATGAACTGGGTACCTGTTCCCATTTGGAAATTACGCTTATAAAATATAATAAGGTAACCTCAATGTTATTCTATGGGAGAGGTAGGCCTTGAAGTAGTGAAAAACGAATTTAAGAGTTTTTCACTACCAGGACATGTAAAACTTAAAAGTACATGTCTTACTTTTTAAATACATTGCACCCTGGCCTCTGGGCTGTTTAGGGCCTACCCTTGGGGTAACGTGAATGTATTAAAAAGGAAGGTTGGGCCTGGCAAAAGGTTTACTTTTCTAGGTCGAAATAGCAGTTTAAACTGCTCACACACAGGTTGCAAAGGCAGGCCTGAGGCATGTTTCAAGTGCTACCTAGGCAGGTGGCACAATCAGTGATGCAGGCCTACTAGGAGCATTTAATTTACAGACCCTGGGCACAGGCAGTGCCCCTTTACTAGGGACTTACTAGTAAATTAAATATGCTAGTTGGATATAAGCTTAATCTAACATGTTTTGGAGAGAGAGCACAAGCGCTATAGCACTGGTTATCAGTGGTAAAGTGTGCGGAGTCCTAAGGTCAGCAAAAACGAAGTCAGGAAAAACAGGAGGTTTGAAAGCATAAAGTTAGAGGAAAACCCAGTCCAAGGATGCCAGGTCTAACAATGGGGAAATCTACTACATGGTTTGAGAATCAGAACCTGAAATCTGTTAATGAAACAGCATCAGGAGTCACCACTGACCAACTTTCTTGGTTTGCCTGAACGCTATCTTGCACATGGATTGTTTGTGTGAACCAGGAATGCACTTGTGGGTTATGCTTGCCACCTTTACACATAGAGTAAAGCTCACGACCCAGTGCCTGCTGAAGGGGAAACCATCAGCTACTTTTGATGGAAGCCTCTGCAGGAGTAAAGTCGCTCAGTGATCAGAGACAAGGCGGCTCATTGTCTGAGGCTGAAGCCTTTTACCTTAGAATGCTTTTGTTTCTAATATCTGAGTATTCACTGAGTGGTGAGCGCTATTCTGTAGAATACTATTGATCCACTATCCTAATATTCAGAGTGGTGAGAGCTTCTCTTGCAATACTGCTGATGCAATATTCACTGTGTAAGACTTGAGTCACCAGTATGAGCCTGATTCAGAGCTGCCTGGCAATGCAAAATCGTAAGATTTCTGGAAGAAGTGCAAAATCTGGAAAATATTCTTGCATGTATGGTAAGGACATCCAGTTTTTGATTCTTCTGTGGATTTATCACTTCTGGCTATGGTTGGGTTTTGAATTCTTTGGGCCATGATTTTCAGAACAGAGAAATTGTGCTCCTGCAAATCTTACCAAGCACACGGGAATGACGTGTTTCCCAGTATTGGAATACTCCTTATGAAAAAGACTGCTACTGCATTGATCATTAGCATGACCCCTATAATATCCATCATCCAGTAGTTTGTTTTCGATCACTCTTTGATGGAACATTCCTGTTTGAGGTGGGCATTTGTCACCAATGCCCATTGCTCTTCACAGCTTTGCAGTTTAAGGCAACTGTTTGATGTCTAGTGCAGGGGGAAACACAGGTCACCTGTGGTGCAGTGGGCCCCCAACACTTAAAAGAGCCACAATCCTTCAGAAGCCCCCATCCGCCCCCCATTCAGTCCACAGCCCGTAAATATCTGTGAGATGTGAGAGACTCGGGGGCCCCTCATCACATTCTGCAAGGCTGTGTGGGGCATCATTCTGAGTTATGCCACTGACTCAGCACTGGGCCTGGATGCTTTGCATCCTTACATTATCCTTACTACCAACAGCGCGCCATTCACCGTTACTAAGCGACTCGCCGCCGTGTGCGCCCCTTGTGAACAGAATCTTAGTTACACATCTGAGGCTGCAACAAAATCCCCATCTCCCTCAGCCCCCGACATTCTCTGCTTCCCTGAGTGAGATATTCAAGGTCAGGGGAAATCGCCAACCTGCTCCAACAGCCTGCGATGTGTGTTTAGAAACCTAATTAGGAGGAGGGCTCGGATGCGCGCGCGCGGCGGCTCGAGGACATTGCTATCGTGTGGATAGGAGCTCGCGCTGCACCCATCTCACCTGTGGGCGTGCGCCATCTCCACACCCTAATATTTAACGATGGCCACCTTCAAAAATATATATTTTATCTGAAATGAGAAGTAGACATAATAGACGTGTTCGTGTATGCCCAAAGAGTCCGGAACAAGTTCCTGTCAATCTTCAACTCACTCGCCCCCCCTCCGAGTTTAATACCCATCTTATTAGAGAATTGATTGGACAGTTCGATCACAATCCGCCTTAAGCCCTCACATAAACTGGATATTCTGTAAAAGACGCCCTCTTGATTGTACCTACAAAAGTATGTTCACCTTCAATTAAAATAATTAACCAAATACCTTTTAATTTACTTGAAACTGCGATAAAAGAAAAAGTAAATAGGAAAAAATATCAGTAAAGCGCCGTATCCATCTTTTTTTTCTTCATTTTCTTGCTGTACTGGGAACTCTGGGACAATAGTGACTAGCCAGTACTCCCAAAATCGTATTTGCACGGTGACGGTGGGGTAGTTATTCCACTCCCGAAATTCCCATTTCAGTGCGGTGTCACCCCACCATTACCGTGCAATTACAATTTTTAGGTCTGAAATTGGGAATACCATGCAGACTGCTTACCTATCGCACTTGTTTCTGAATCTTCTCCCTTATCACTGGGACATTGTCTGGACACATAACCCACCTGATGCTGACTTGGAACGGTGTCCTGGCTTTACCACTAACAAATATATATTTATGTATGTGTTAGAAGATTGTTATTTTACATATGCTCATAATTTGGTGATTTGAAGATTATTATAATTTGTGGATGATTTGTTTTAAATTGATGTAATGGAGTCACTGGGTTTTTAAGAAAAAATATACTGTTTGAATATACATGAGAAATCAGTAACACCATGTATATTTTTGATACGTTTGCTAGTGTCATTTGTAATGCACAGCAATTGGGTCCGGTTGGGCCAAAAGTCCATAAGGGTGTACGTGAGGATTTTGGGAGCAAAGAGGAAATATATTTGTTAGTGGTACTACGAATCCTGCCCCCTAAGTTTTAGAGACGTTACTCTCTTTTGTAGTGACGCACAGGTCTTACCATAAGTGGTAGTTCCAAGTTGGATGAGATCGAACGACTTGTAGTTACAAGCTATTTCAAAATCAAACATGAGTTTTTGCCTGGAACCAGTGGTGGCTGGCATGTATGCAGAGTGGTGGGGCGGGCAAAATATGGGTGGTGCTAAAATAAAAAATAAGAAAATGGCACTTACCTTCCTGGCTTGCCACACAATGTTCTCCTCGCTTGGGTGTTGTCTTCTCTCCTCGAGGCTCCAACGTGGGGCCCAGGAAACTGCACTAACCAGTTCTGGTGCTGCTCTCATGCTGTTCAGCAGCATGAGACAAGCATCAGGATTGGAGGAAGCGGCCTCTCTCAGCGTTTTAAGAGTACTGGCGGACTGTGCTTTCTCTTACCCAGCTGTCTTAGAGAGCTGACTTAGAGAGGCTTAAAATGTGCATGTCTGGCTGCCGTCACAAAACAGCTAGCCAAATAGACATGGACACTTTAAACTTAAGTGCACAGCTCGCTGCTGCCACTCAGCAGCAATGGCCCTGCCTCGTGCCGACACTCAGTTCAGGACGGGTTGCTGAAAATTAAAATGGCAATAAATAAACTTTATTACCATTTCTTTTCTGCTGATAAATAAAATGGCAATAAATAAACATTACTATTTTATTTTTCAGCTCTTGGGCTTTTCTGGGGGCATTTATTTAGCGGGCGACACTCCTCCGCTCTAATGGAGGAGCCGCTCCTGCCTGGAACGCTATTACTGATGGACTTGTATTCGGCCAGAACATCTGACAATAAATCTTCATGGCGTGGTTCCATTGCTCTCCTCACAGCATACTGACAGTAAATCCTACATGCCTACCTATGTGGCTGATTATGACTTACGCAGTGCAGGGAAGCTGGAATTACCCAGCCCTGAATTACAGGCTGCAGCAGGTAATTCCTCACCTATACTGTGCAATTACAGGTTGAAGCCTTTGGAACGGGAAACAACCTTACAGACTAGGGATTAAGAGGTTATTTTTCTGCGTTGTTGTCCCCAATTCTAGGGACGATTCCGCTCCCAGTTACTGCAAGCTGGGCACAACTAGTAAATTGGAGGGAGTTGGCCAATAAGGGTTGTGGGCGGGTTCTGGGAATGATATGAGAGTGTCGGTGAGAGGGCAGGCTCTCTTGGGGAGAGTGTTCTGTGCTTCCTTCTTTTCTTTATGAAGGAAGGGTTTGGGTGCAGACTGGACTGGGCCTGTTGCCATAGTTTATTCCCATAAATTCAACATGGTTTTAACTTATATGGAAACACAACCAGTAAAATCCAGCTCTATGTTCCCATACCCAATCATGTTGAGAGCTTGAACAGTGGGCCACATGAAAAAGGCAAGGACATCACCCATCTGGGGGCGCTGCTCTGGCTGACTTGTAATCAGCCCCTTTGTTGGCTATTTTGGTATTGAACGCACCTCAAACTGAAGAGTCTACAGGCAATATTAATAGTAAGGATATAAGACATGGGGAAGGGGAGGCACGGAAGGGTGGATGTGTTTTTCAAGCATTACTTTTGTTGAGGGGGCCATTAGGCTTTTCTTGGGATCTCCTGAGATGTCTTTGCGATTTGTATGGCCCATTTACTTTCTCTGGAGCTGGGGTGGTCATGTTGTAGTCCTATCCCTGGGATTTCTTTACTAGTTGTACGATAGGCTTAGGTCTTATGCTGGTTATATTGTGTTGGTATCGTGTAAAACCCAATAAAGACATATTGCACAAAAAAATATATATATACGGTAAGGATATAATACATGTGAGCCTGCAATCCCTGCATGAAAGCCTAGCTCTAATTTCCATATTACAGGTGAATTATGACATCTTAATCACCTGTAATAAATAAATTACATAGCTGCTGCCCTGTATCACCTTAATAAAGTTGAGCTCTGATGCCACAATGCCTACTGCTAGTGCCAGCGGTCAACGGGAAAGGCAGGATATGGAGCATAATTAAAGCGAGAGTTTAAATGGAACATGGCTTTTCCTTCATCTGCTGTGTTATAGATCCTTCTTCTGCTGTGTTGTTTTCTGGATACGTAGTGATAAGCAAAAAGGACATGTTTACGTGAAAATGTTTATTTTTTGCGGGCTTTGGCTAGTTATAGAAAAGACAGAAGTGCTTTACATTTTTCTACGCATTCTGAGCTGCATTTTTTTTATCTGACTTGTATTAAAATGACTTTATTATCTTTTTGCAACAAATATCTAACTCCTTTTTGGTGTGTTTAATTTTGCACTAAAGATTTTATTTCCATTCTTCACGTTTACAAACATTTGGTCTCTTTCATAAGAAAAACAGCAACACACTAAGGATTTAAGTAGTTTGTGATGAGGGTGAAGGTGTTACCATGTACTATAAGGAATAACCTGCCCCCGACATACATTACAAGGATATTGCATGTCACCTTGGAGTTCCCTTAACTTATGAAGTAACTCAACCTACGTCCTCCTGCCTCTGTCTGGTCACAGATCTCGGTGACTTGCAACATTCTTATAATGTATGGCAGGGGGTATTTTTTCCTATATATTATTACCTAATATAATAGTACTTATTTAACCACCCTCAGATGGATGAATGGCAGTGGCAGGATCTGAAAATGTGACCTACAGGTTACACCCTCCACCCATTGTGCTCCAACACCAGCTTAATTTGAAGTCATGCTTCTGCTGCCATTTGTCTGCAGCCCTTTAACAGGTATGACTATGAATATATGTATATAGTATTTTCAATGTAAGATTAATTCAAATCTTGACAATGTTTATAAAGAAAAAAATTACAATGAATAATCTGAGCAAAAACAATGCATTAAATGCAGATAGAAGAATGTCTTGAATTATTACAAGTGTCACAAGGATGCTCATAAGGGAATAAGGGCCACATGTATCAAGCATTTTTGCGTTCGCAAATAAGCCAATTCTCAGAATCAACCTGTTTGCCAACGCAAAAAATGCTTTTCACATGCATCAAACCCTATTTTGTGATTCAGTAACCTGTTACCGAATCGCAAAATGGGTTTGTGATTCGGTATTTGGAAGGGGCGTGTTTAGGGCGTCCCTTCCAAATCCTGAATCGCTGCGGTATGCATGAATGTTTTGTGAATGCGGATGCAAAACATTCACATTTACCACTAACTTTATGTTGGTAGTAACCCATTCGCAAACAGAGAGGGGTCCCCAAGGGACCCGTTCCCCTTTGTGAATGTATGCAAAAACGTGTTTTAAGAGCAGGCAGTGGTCCCACATGAAAAGTGAACTATTCATTTTTTTTTCTAAACGCAACCCGTTTTCCTTTAAGGAAAACCGGCTGCATTTTTAAAAAAAAGATTGCTTTATTTAAAAGCATTCACGGACATGGTGGTCTGCTGACCCCAGCAGGCCACCATTCCCGTGATTTTAGCGATTCCTAGGGGGTCGCAAATTGCTACCTACCTCATTAATATTCATGAGGTAGGACGATTTGCGACCCCCTACGGATCACTATATGAAACTCTTGGAGTTGGGTACATTTGTAATAGCGATTAACTAATTGCGAGTCACTGAAATTCGAAATTAGGTAATCGCTATTACAAATGTTGATGCATGTGGCCCTAAGGGAATAAAATACATAAAAAGAGCCTTTAAAAGCAGGTATGTTTTGTGGCATCGTAAAAGATCGGGCTATAATGAGAGAATTTGTTTTGAAGCCCAGTCGACGTCATTTAAACGTCTCAAACCATCTCATAAAATAAGCGGCTGCGATGTACAGTGCACGCGCGTGCCAAATGTCACCTGCTGCCACCCAGTACAGGTTTGATTTAAATAAACGACTTGGGCTGCAGCGTTTATGTGCATTTGAAACAACGCCGCGCAGCACTCCTTGGAAATGACAGTGCATGGTCCTGTATTCCGCACATTGCCTGCTCATGTGGAACGGCCCCCCGCGCTGTACCACAGGTGCAAGCTGCACAGCGTTGCCACTTGGTATGCAGTTCACGCTGCGCTTCCACTGCTCCCCCCTCTCCCCCATGCAGTGCCCGACGCCATCCGGGCTCAGGGAGAGACTCGTGGATTCCAGTCAACGACAACTCTAGCCTTAAGTAAACGCATGTTCTGTATGCATGGTGTGTACGGAGTGCTTCGACGTTCAGCTCGAGGCACGTGTCATGTGGAACTTGTAGAATTTGGGGCTGAAAAGGACCCAGTTGCAGTATACTGGGCTGAGTGGGCTCCTGTGTCTTCAGCCTCATTGGTTGTGGGGTGTGTTGGTGTATACAGGCCTAAGGTCTTACGTAGAATTCAGGATAACTGAGCCAGGGCTTTAAGTGTGCCGGGTCCCGCCGGTGCTGAGCACCAGCAGTTTTTAAAAGGGGGCCTTGAAACGGGTCCCTTTTGGGCTCTGTTTTATGGCCTTGCACAGGCAGTCCGTTTTTTGTGGACTGCAGTGAGAGCATGCTCATTTTGCTCACTTCTCACTAGTGCACTTTAGCACTCAGCCCACTAACACCGTAGGCCCACGTTCATAGTGAAGGAGCTCACTCCCAGGGCCCTGTTCATGGCCAGCACTCCTCTGCTCTGTAAGTAGGTCCAGTTACACACGTGTGAACTAATGGCACTATACTGCCGCCGAAGTCTCAGGATTGTGGAATGTGCAGATATTCTGGAAGTGGGACAACACATTAACAAAACATCGCCAATACTATCACATTCCCAAAATATTTGGAAGAAATCCGGTGGCCTCGCACTTATACTACACTTCCAAAGTTCGTTTGATAAACCTGCCTATCAGCAATACACCTGGTTACTAATTCAAACGTTCACGTAGATGAGAGCAGAGAGGAACGCCTGGCAAACATGTCATTTCCAGGAATGCAGGAACATGTGCCATTTAGCTGAACTCCCACATTGCTACGATATCTTCCAAGAAAGAGTCCAAAATAGGCATGCAAGCTCACTGTACACACGAGCATAGTCCAGAACACATGGTGTAGCGCCGCAGCCAGGGCAACTGACGCTGGACGCTGGGGATCACGGTTCGATCCCTGGCTCCGGCGGCAGGGGTCTGCCCAGCACCAAGCGACTCTGGGCAATAGCTCGCTTAATCTTCCCAATGGCCCCCAGCGCCGAGATACCCCTTCGGGGGTGATTCGTGCGCTATACAACTACTGGATTTACATTTATGGTGGTATAACAAACAAGCATTGCCAAAGCCAATAGCTCCCGCCTGTGCTAGAGCTATTGTATTTGGCAATATGTTTAGCCACGATTTAGACCACGCCCCTGATTGGATAGGCCACACCCCTTTAAGAGGTTTGTCACGCCCCTTTTAGAGCACCCTGAAGCATTCCTGGTACACAAAGACTGGACACCAGAGTGCTGTTTCTTCTTAGGTTTATTGCATCAAGAATCCCATCCATCAACCAGCAGACTCTCCATCAACTCCCTGGTTTCTATCCAAACCCCCATGGAATGTCATGACACAAGCCTATGACCAATCCAACATTCTGTAATGACACCCCACAGTTCCATGACTAATACATCACATTAGACTCAGAAAGGCAGTACACCACACACCTCCCTCCTTTATCTAAACAAAATACAACAAAACATTTATACATAATCAGAAAGATAAGATGGTCGTTTGCACCTCCTAGATGAACTACGAATTTCACCTTTCCCACCAACCTGCGGAGTTACTCCACTCGAACTTTCACTTTGTTCACGGCTAACCTTTCCTTTGACTACAACAACTCTATTCAGGTTCCAAATGCGATGATCCTGAGTCTTTACAGCATTTTTAAACACTTTAATCACTTTTATTGGTTTCATAAATTTTGAAGCTGAATTGCCCATCAGACAAGGACGTTTTACCACCACAATATCACCAACTGCTACTTTAGTGGTTTTAACAGCCTTTTGGCATCAAAGTAACTTTTCCTCACTTTAGCCTTCTCCTCCTCTCTCTTCAGAATCTCACGCTCATCACATTTACACTCCTTCCCTTTACTTAGTTCATACTTGTTTACCCACGCAGGTTCCACGTTGGTATTAGGAATTCTACCCCTGAAAAGCAAGAAGGGTGTCTTCCCAGTCGTAGAATGAGGAGACAATCTGTATTCCTCTATTTTGTTTATTACCACAGACTTCCAATTTAAAGAAAGGGACTTTGCTAAGGCAATAGTTTCTTTGATCACTCTGTTAAACCTCTCAACCATTCCGTTGGCCTCTGGATGATAGAGGGAACATGTCTTGTGAATGATTCCCTTAGAGGAGAGAAAGTTTCTCATCTCCTCAGAGACAAGCTGAACCCCATTATCAGTTAATAGAGATTCAGGAATCCCTTCTTTCGCAAACAAATCACTTAAACAGCGAATAATATGTTTAGAATCAATAACTTGCAAAAAGAAAATTTCTGGCCATCGTGAAAACATGTCAATAACAACCAAAACAAAAGTTTGCGAGCCATTACTATGAATAGGACCCAAAATATCTAGAGCTATATCTTGCCATGGTCTAGAAGGACGTCTTCTTAAGACCATCGGTTGCACCCGAGTACATTTGGATTTATCACTCAGTGAGCATGGAATGCAATCACGTAATATCCGCTCAACCTCCCTATCCATTCCTGGCCACCAATAGGTCATGCGTAATCTCTCCTTACATTTGGTCAAACCAGCATGTGAGGAATGAACCAAATCAATGAGCTCCTTCCTAAGGGTGTTTGGAGGAATTATCCTCAGTACCACGAAACAATAATCCCTTGTCGACGGATAATTCATTACGCAATGACCAAAAGTTCTTACAAGAATCTGATCCTTCCTTCTTACTGATCCAACCTTTCCTAATAAGTCCCATGACCTCATTTAAGGTGACATCTTTAGACATTTCATCACACCATCTTTTTCAGAAATTACTTCTTGATCAATCACACAAACCCATTCTTCAGCATCTACTACGTCTTCTTCTTCAGACACCATTTTGGGTGTAAGACGTGACAATACATCTGCTACCTTATTCTCTAAACCAGGAATATATTTTATACTAAAATGGTACTCCTGTAGTCCTATCACCCACTTGGTTATCCTACTAGATATTGAATCAAGGCCTTTCTTGCTAAATATTTCAATCAGAGGTTTATGATCAGTTCGTACTTCAAAATCGATCCCCCAAAGAAACTTTTTTAATTTTTTGATGGCCCAAAATACAGCGAGAGATTCTCTCTCCACCACCGAATATCTAGTTTCAGGATCTTTAAGACTGCGTGATAAAAACATTATGGTTTGCAAGCCCTTGGGACCATATTGTTGCAAGATTCTTGATGATGATCCTGCCGACTACGCCAGTGAAGCATTCCTGGTACACAAAGACTGGACACCAGAGTGCTGTTTCTTCTTAGGTTTATTGCATCAAGAATCCCATCCATCAACCAGCAGACTCTCCATCAACTCCCTGGTTTCTATCCAAACCCCCATGGAATGTCATGACACAAGCCTATGACCAATCCAACATTCTGTAATGACACCCCACAGTTCCATGACTAATACATCACATTAGACTCAGAAAGGCAGTACACCACACACCCCCAGTTTTTTTTGCCCACTTAAAGCCCTGAACTGAGCATCTTCTATTTAAGGAGATACTAGATACAGAAGAGCTCCTCATGTGGCAGTAAAAATGAGGAAATTCAGCCCATGGATGTAACTCCATAGTTAGCATTTCCTTCAGAGCTAGGGATATTTTCAGTTACTGCTGACACGGTCAGAAAGGTCATTCTCGAGTGACAATTGGCCCGTGTGTGACCCTGGACACAGACCCGGTTGTGAAGTCTTTATTTGTTCTTTTTACTAAGGAGTGCAGAAAGAGCACCAGTAAGGAGTGGAGCACGGTAGGTAGCTAAAGGAATTCAGGAAACTGTGGATATATTTTACTCATTCGACACATTACACATATTATTTACACATTTGTTAGGCAGTGGTGTAGAAATTTTGTCCTGTAGGAGAACAGAGCATCAAGAGCCAAGAAATAACATTAACAGGAAAAGTAGGTGACAGCAGCCATTGTCATGACAGGAAAATTAATAATTTTAGTTTTTTTTCCCCCTGAAATGAAGGAGGGAGCTCTACAGTCTGCAATGATTTTCAGTGCTTCAGGCAAAACATAATTTTGCAGCTTGGGCACTCCCCAGCCAGAATGTAAGAGACAACGGGGCATATTATCAAGGATCTGCGATATTTATCGCAAAGCGGGCTTAGCGCTGTTTTTCTTATCGCCGGCTATCGCTGGATTTCCTCGCCGTGATAGCGCGGTATTATCAACTCGTATCGCAAAGGCGATAGGAAATCCAGCGATAGCGTGTAAAACCAGCAATCGCGTGAGGATTCCAGCGCTAAATCAACAGCGCTAATGAAAAGCTTGCTAATAGGCAAGTGTATACTTAACCCAACAATCCACCCCCCATTGACAAGATGGTTAAGGCAAGTTTTTTTCAGGCGTTAAGTTCCAGCGATAAGCGCGGTTAGTGTGAATTTTCCTATCGCTTCGCGGGCATTGATAATAGGGGGAAGTTGTGTTTGCGACTGTTTCAATGGAGTTTTAGTCAGGAACGCCTACTTTGCATGTCATTAGCGATATATATCGCTGACATGCTTCGAGGTAAAAAAACGGCCGCTATCGCTAATAAACTCACGCTAAGGCCCGTTAGCTGCAGCTTGTTAATAGCGTGATAAAAATATCCCTGCATTAGCGGCAGAAAAGTGCTGCTAACGCTGCGATAAAGGGCTTGATAATATGCCCCAACATTTTTAGGCCTTTCTTTGTAGTTTGACACCTCAGGGAAGCAACAGGTCCTGCTCTCTGATGAAGTAGGAAGTTGTTCCAGATTTTAGGCACCTAGAAGGGAAGTACACTGATTCCTGTCCATTCTTTATTTTGTTGGCAGTATGAATTTCAAGTTGATTGATAGAGTGGGTAATGGTTGTTCTCTGACAAATTCAAAAAATTGCTGTCTTCTGAGCTACTTTTGCTAACTGGTTCCAAGCCTTTGTAGATGATGCAGTAAATCTTGAACATAATGTTGACTGTAAGAGGGCATGAGCGCAGACCTTTAAGGATGTTGGTGATGCTGGAAAAAGCGAGCAGCAGTGTGGAAGGCCCAAGTTCTGGAATTTTAACACAAAGTCTGATAGACCAGTGGTTCTCAACCTTTTGACTTCTGTGTTCTCCCCATCTGAATCACTTCTAGAAGCTGGGGACCCAGGCCTATGTGACTTCTATGATTTGAACCATGAATTCTGATAACCGCAGTTCATCCGCCATGAAAAGGTCTGCAATGCGCTGAGTCCCAAGAAACTCTGGAAGAAAGCTAGCTATTCCATGCTTTCATAGTGTAGCGCACAGAAGTAGTCTTCATGGTGTTAGCCAAGAACATTCCAACCATGTTAGAAATGTTCATATTATTCTCGCTGTTAGTGACATGCATTACTGCAGTTTTAATTATATTCTATGTGGTTATTACTCATGTACTAAGCATTTGAATGAGACTGTTGAAATAAAACTCTTTTAACAATATAGGGGCCGATTCCGATCTCGGTCGGAGGCGCACCCAATACCATTCGGTCGGGAAAAAAGCCATGCGAAAGCCTGTTTCCCGACCGAGCCGTACTGCTGAGTCCGGCCGAGCGAGTACGATGCGAGTCGCCGACCGACTCGTCCGGGCGTCCCGACAGCTCCGACCGACTCGCTCGGACTCGAACCGCTCCGACCGACTCGCTCGGACCCGAGTTCGCACCGCGCAATGGAGACGTTTTCCGGCCGGGTAAGTACGATGCGCACCTCGACCGCTCCGACCGACTCGCGCCGTCCGACTCGAACTCGCTGTCGGAGCCGTACTTTGGGGGTCCGTGTCGGACCCCTGTACTGCGTACCCGTGCGAGGCGCACACAGGGAGGACCCAAGGGTCCCCCCTACCTGTGCGTGTACGCCGCGAGCGCTCGCGGCGTACTCGCTGTAGGGGCGCCCTTGTCCGCCTCGCACCCATTGAGGCAATGGGAGCCCGCGTACGCGTTGTACGACCGGCTCCCATTGAGTTCAATGGGAGTCCGACCGACTCGTGTCCGATAACATACGGACGCATCGTACTCGTTCGGTCGGACTGCACGGGTCCGATTCGGTCGGAAATCTCTCCGGGTCCGGCTCGGTCGGAGAGATTTCCGGCCCGAATCGGAATCGACCCCATAGTGTCTTTTCTTAGAGTAGTGCTTGTTTGTTCTAATGAACGAAATTTGGTTTGAAGTACCACTGTGCCTCTTAACCCCTTATGGGACAGTTAGTAACCGAGAAAGCACAGACAGCACACTGACAAGTACCTCCAGTGGGGTTGTGTGGGGTTACAATAACCTTGACTTTCACGCTCAAGCGTTGGTTCACTGAACTAAGTTCGAGCACCTGTAGGCGGGAAAGCCAAACCATGTACGCCAGAGGCTTAGTTTACGTAACACATTGTTGACTCAAACGTGAAGGAGAGCGTATTCTGTCCTTGATGACTTTAATATGAAGTTTAATGTGTCTCACCAGTTTTTATTGAGGTGAGGTAAGGCACCTGCTACGAGAGGGGTGTAGACGATGCTGAGCGGAGGATGCTTGCTCATCTTTAGGGATGGACTTTGTGATGCACGGATAACAGAAGTATACTGCTGCCGCTCATTGGCCTTTAGGAAGGAGTATTTTGGTGAGGTTTTCTATCGACAAAGTAAAGGTAAGAAAGGTGGATGTGTGGTAGAGAAAGGTGGTTTAGGGTTCGCAAGTGGGGCATATTTTACCCTGAGATTTTCATTGATGTCTGATCTGTCTGATCTTCTGATCCCATCCTAGGGTTTACCTTCCTATTTGACTTTACTGCCTCTGTGCATCGTGGAGGGGGGGGAGGCGGGGGTTATGGGGCGCAGGATGCTTGTCCAAGGAGCAAGGCTACGGAACGCCTTTCCAGTGTCCCTACCAGAACAACCCTCACTCCTGCAGTTAAAAGGCAGTGTTAAATCTTACCTTTTTCTGCTGCCCTTCGTCTCCGCAATACCAGTCAGCTCTGCGAAGACCATTGGTGCTGCATTATAATGAAACCTCGTTCTCATATACCTCTTCATACCTCACACCTGCAATTTGTAAGCGCTATAAACAACAGATGCTACTATTACCTGATTTACCGCCATTGGATGGAAGGCAAACTGGGCCCATCTTGCGGTACTTCCAATGTGCCACTTTCGGATCACAACATCAGTCAGTGGCAAGTGGTCAGCTCACTGTGATATCATGCAGCTACTATAAGTGCTCTCAACTGATCAGTGTATTAACATTCCCTTAAGTGAGGTTGTGTATTGACACAAAGGAATATAACTGTTGACTTTGTAAAAGTACATTAAAAATCTATATTTCCGAAGCCTAGAGTACACGTTCTACCTAGCAGTGAGATCTGGGACAGCCAGAGAAGCACAGAAGGCCTCTACTTCCTGTACTGTTTATTGAAACGGGTCAAGTAGATCCGTTCACTGGTCTTTATCTGCCCACCTTGTCTGTATCAATGGATAGATCAGTAACCAAGTCACACCAAGACAGTTCTATGTTTACAGACTGAGTTTCTCAAATTAGTCTCGTAGGGATCTCCCGCTTTTCCTCAGCACTGTCTTTTACAGGCTGCTCAAAACTTTGTTTCCCACAGAAAGATGCAGCTTGTAAAACATTCTAAAAGAATACACAGGACGGGTTCATTTGCCCGTGAAAAGATGTGCCAACAAGACTTTTTGCTCTGACAAACAATATAATTGTCGAATTTTTACGTATTTCTCGAAAATAATGTAGTGCAGAACAGTTTGAGTGACACAGGTTGTTTTCCAAGCATCAGGCAGATTTTTCATTCGGTCAAGAGGAATGGCATGCACAACTTGGAGAAGAAGCTTAGTGCCTAAACTGTTTACTATGGACCTCACGGGGCTAAATGCTAATCCCGGCGCCTCGTATGTCGCCGGATTAGTGTGATACTGGTCGATCACTGACCTCCTTTGCTGCCAACTTGCTCTGCCTCAAATTCTGTTACAATTATAAGTGCTAACACATAGGATATTATTAAATGTTATATGAAGAACTGAGCCTTTACACATACGTACAGTGGTCTTAATGTTCAATCATTTGGGCTCAGAGCTTTGATTAACATTTTGGAAATTAGATTTTCCCACAGGTGGGTGCCTCTCAGAGACCAACAGAGTTGGGCCAAAGACAACTGACTAACCCCTTCCCAACCATACTGACCTTGCATACTCAACTGCAAGCTTGGGCACTGCCTACCAATAGTAAGATCTCAGAATGCAATAAAACTAATCTCAAAAGAAAGAAGTGTCCAAATGTTTACGTCGAAGTATTCCCCTTCTCACCCTCTTCTTAGAAGCCCCGTGATCCACTCGATTATGAACCATAGATGTTGTGCCTTTGGCATTTTTCAAAACATAAACAACAAATGTCACAGTGCCAGAGTAATAGCAAGGTGATATCAATGCAATACTTTTAGGGCCAGATGTACTAAGGTTCCCGTTTGCATTTCTTGAATAGGGATCGCTATTTAAGAAATGCAAAAGGGTATGTACAAAATGTGTGACTCCTAATAGCGATTCCTACAGATTAGGAATAGCTATTAGGGAACCGCAAATAGAAAATGCCATTGCATTCCCTCCTATGGGCGAAATAAGAAATGGTTTGCATTTCCTAAATTTAAGAAATGCAAAGCCAAGGGTGCCTCTGGGCTTAAGGCACCCCACATTTCCTAGTGCACATATGCCCTAGCGGCATATGTGTGCTTCATGTCACAATTAAAAAAATGCATTTTTAATTTTGCACATGGTTGCCATCGACTTGAAGTCGGTGATAATTTCATTTCCTAAATGCCCAATTTTCATTTAGGAAATGCTTGGTTAAATGTGCTTCCTTATTTGCGATTCTAAATCACGGTCACAAACCGCGATTTCTACCGTGTCGAAAACACAAACTGTTTTTGGCCCTTTGCACATCTGAAAAGGCCATTTAGCATTTCTTAACGTGCCGCCATAGTGATTCAGCCTGTTAAGAAATGCTAAATGGCTTCGTACATCTGGGCCTTAGCGCTGGCGAGTGCAGACATGTTTCAGGTGGCTGCCCGCAGAGGATGACACGCATATATATGTTTCTCTGCCCTTGCCTTTGTTCAGTATGTGAACGTATGTAGATATTTGCCAACAATGTACCAAGTCTTAACTACTTACTGTATTCCACAGAGTGAATCAACATTTGTTCAATTTAATAGTTTAAATTAAAATTACTATTACTAATAAACTATTAAATCTCCCCTCTGATGGGAGCACCAAGTAGGAGTGCCAGTAGATGTTAATCATTTGAAACCATGTTGAGGGGTGCTTCTTTCCCTACTGGCAGTGACCCTCTTATTGGGTAATATCAGAGAGTGAGATTAGAGAAGTGATTGTACCACTATCAAAATTAATTCAAAAAAGGAAATCCCAATGTCGACTTGTGAGTGACTATAACTCTTTCATTTCTGGTAAGTGCAAGCAGGGCTGGATTAACCATTAAGCAAAATAAGCGCATGCTTAGTCCATCAAGCGTCGGGGGGCATGGATAATTTCCATTGTCGGATTTATCATGGACGATATTAAGTGTGCCTTTCCAAATGTAGACATTTGCTTTTGTATATTTTTAACATTAATGGTCACAAATTGCTCAACTATTCATTTTCTCAGCTGAAGTGTATTAAAAATCCCAACTGGACAACTGTGCAACAAGGCAGGCTGGAATCCTTATCTCTAGTAAGTAAAGAAGCAAATGTGTTGCGTAAGATTAGTTTTGAGGATTTGATCAAAGACTTTACAATTAGAAAAAGTAGGAGAATATTTTCAAATATAAATAAAGTGGAAGTATACAAAAATAAACATTATTTTCCATCTTACTGTAAGTTTTGTTTCATTTCTTGAAATAAAATTTTATTTTATGGTTTATTATTGTTTATATTTTGAATTAGATATATATGGAGGCACGAAAATCTTTTAAATGCTTAGGGCCTCTAAAGGTCTTAATCGGGCCCTGAGTGTAGGAAAACAAATTCGCAGCCGACACATGTTTCGCTCTGGCTGTATAAATCATAGAGCATTTTCAAGTCATGTTTTTCTGTTTACATGAAAGCAGAAGAAGGCAAATAGACAAAAGAGAAAAACATCAGGAAGTGTTTCAACATCTGCGTTAAAATGCAGTTGCTTTGGTTCGAAATAGAGATCAGTCTTCTCCGGTTTGAGGTCTTTGTGTGTGACAGCACATTCATAGCACTTTGTGGTTTTCCCCTGGAACAATTGTACTTGCCTATTCTAAGTTCTGCGTGTCAGGATGAGGTTTAGCCTGCAGTTTATCACGTTTTCCCAATTCCCACTTGCAAAACTCGGATCGGGCATCTCATTTTCAGTGCCTCTAGATGAAACATGGAGGAACTTGTGTGGGGGGAAAATACCAGTTGTGGTAAAATTACTTCCAGACTTCGAACATCAATTCAGGTAAAATACACCATTTTCGTTCGCTTTGACAACTTTATGAAATAGCCTGGTAGTCTTTTCCTTATTCGTAGCAAACTAATAACAATCCATTGTCCTTCCCACCTCAACTTGTGATGCTCCCTTGGTTCCCATAAAATCTGTGACTTCTGTCATATAATTAATTATGGCCTAATTTACCTGTGGCTCTGTACCTTGCTGCGTGGATTCAATAAGATAGACTGGATCATATGATGATTGGCGTTTTCGTTTAGGTTCACACAGACCATCTGAAAGGTGATGCGTCCGTGGTTGTATGACAGAATATTGAGCATACATACACACATATATATATATATATGTATATATATATATATAATGATTGTGTTACCAAGTATTATAAGGAATAAAATACCCTCTGTTGAACATTTTAAGGATATTGCAAGTCACCTTTGGCTTATATGACCTTATAAAGGAACTTGGCCTTTGGCATCTTTCTTCTATAATGCCATGGAACACTACATTGACTTTAAATATACAATAGAGGGTATTTTATTGCTTTTAATACATGGTCACAACATGATCCTTTCTGCAAACCACTTAAATCTTTGCTGTCCTTCAACTTCATATGAAAGATGAAGAATGGTTGCAGACATAAAGAATAGAAGTAGACTTTAATATTAAATAATTTAGCACACCAAAAAAGGAGTTATTAATTTGTTGCAAAAAGGATATTAGCATAAGTTTAATGTAAGTCAGATTTAAAAAGTACTGAGGCTCAGAGAGGTGTAGAGAGAGACAGACAGATTCTATTTTTCCTGCAATGACCTTTAGCAATGTGCAAAAATAAACATGTTGCTATAAATAGTTCCCTCTTCTCTCCACTGTTTGTTATAGGAAAACAGACATATGAATGAAATGTCAATTTTCGTATTTGTGCCTTCTTTAAACTGCAGCTGCAATTACGCCCCATGACCTGCCTTGCACCTGGGCCTCTGGCTCTGTCAGGCAGTGGCGGCTGCCTCCGAATGGGGATGGTGCGGTGGGGGGATTAAAATATAAATAAACTTACCTACTCCGCCGCACCGCCGCACGCCTATCCTCCGTCCTCTTCAGATCTTCTGGAAGCACCAGAAGCACCCAGGCTTCCGCACTCTCCCAGCCAATCACGACGCTGAATGAGCAGCGTTGTGATTGGTCTGAGCAGCCTGTTTGGCTGCTCAGGCAGTGCCTGGGAGGCTGGGCATGTTCTCCACTGGGCTGTGCAACACAGCCCCGTGGAGAACATGCTAAGTGCGCATGACGACTTGGCGGGCCCAGGAGGGCCGGCCAAGCCGTCATACACACTTAGAGGAGTGCAAACCACTCCTCACTCTGCTCGGGCATCACAGAGCCCAGCTCCGCCCTGAGTGCCGCATAGAAAAATAAAATGATGATAACATCCTGTTATCATCATTTTATTTTTATTTTAAGCACTGCTGAAATAGCAGTGGGGCCTTAGCGGAGGAGCGGCTACTGCTGTCAGGAGGCATTATGACATCAGAACTCAACTGTAATAAGTTACTACAGTTGAGTAACTATGTAATTTCATTATTACAGGTGACGAGAGACAGCCGAAGTCGCCTGTAATAAGGAAATTAGAAACAGGATTTCATACAGGGGGCTCTACTTATTTTTTTAAGGTTCTGGTACATATATACGCAGATTTAGTAAACTTCTGCTTACAAATATAAACTTATCATATTTCACATATTTTGGTAGTTGATATTCTGACTACGATATTTTGGTAGAAAATTATTTAAAACTTGATAACTTAATATCCAGATAATATACTGATTTCATATAACACATGCTCCAACGTTGTGTCCAATATAGCCACCCTGTAAAGGATTCCCTTTTTCAATTAATTCTATGTAAAACATTTCAATATGGATAACCTGAAAATCTGTCATGGATCCCATCTTAATGGACACCACTGGACACTGCTCTATATTTACCTTCAGATACCATGTTCTTCTATGTTGTAACAAGTTTATTTGACCTATGTTTCAATGTAAAGAAATTACTCACTTTCAACTCTCATCAAGTGACACTACTATTCTCTGCCCGCCACTATCTCCACCTATGTTGATGTATAGGTCTTGGGATCAACTTCCTTCCCTAGGTGCCATTTCTCAGCGTCCTTCACTGGAGTTCTTCTTCACGCCATCACCTTGTGATTCTCCTTTGTGGTTCTCGAGCGACGTCATGACTTCTCTCTTGAGTTGGATCATATATATGTTCCTCCCCTGATGAAGAGCCGTCCGCTTGAAATGCATTGATGACTATCATATGAATACCATTGCAATTCAATTGAGAATAAGAATCAGTTTTGTTATTACTTTTTGGAACACCTAAAATGATAATGGAATAAATGAGGATCAGTTCACATCAGCTTCTACTGAATGATTTTTTATACTTCAAAAAAGCCTGTGCAGATGGAGATAGTGGTGCCGGGCCAACAAAATCTCAAATTGGGGTAAAATATTTGGAGCATCTGGATAAATGTTAACCTTTGTTGTCCTTACTTTTCAGGCCCACCCATGGTTGTGCAATCCCTAGGCAGGCTACAGACAATCAAGCCCTCTGTAAGCACCAAAGACCCAATACCCATTGTACGTGTAAGAGTAGTTTTCTCTGTGCACAGTACTTTCCATTTGATGACACTCCATTTGGATGTCTATGAGAAAAGTCTGTAGAGCACCCTCTTGAGCTCGATTCTAAAGTTCCAGTTCCAACTCTTTGTCCTCAACCGCAACCTACACTATTCCTAGAGTCTTCAAACTGCACTTACACAATAGCCTCACTATACCTTTTGTGCACAACCCTAGTCCTACCATTCTTTTTATGACTCTTATATTTCATCCACTCCCATAACAACTCTCTCCACCTCACCTTCCTACCCACCACCCTATCTCACACTCCTCCTATATGATGAGCTCCTCTCAGTCTCCTCTGGCTCCCAATGCCAATCCTCTATGACCGATCGCAAATATACACCAGACATGTGTGCAGTAACTTCAGACTAACCTAACTTCATTCAAGCCACTCTTTATCTTCTTACAATCAGTGTTTGATCCTCAATCACCCCTCCACAGCTTTCCCCCATTTACCCCACACCCACAGTCCTCTTTCACAAATGGTGTACCACCCGCTTGATTTAGAAGTCCCCTCTTGCCTACTCTGGCCGCTCTACTGCAGGCTCTGAGAATTGTTGAGAGGATGCCATGTTGTTTACACTTCACACAGCAATTCTGTTTGGTTTTTGTTCCCCAAAGTTGGAGTTTGTTTATGTCACTCTGCTTGCCCTAAAAGCGGTGTGGTGACCATCACTATAATCTAGTGGTGGATGGGCCACCGTGTCACAGGTTTCCACCAGTGCAGCCAGCTGAGCTTCCATAGGTAGACATTTTGTGACTCGTCCACCTCTACATAAGGACGGCAAACAACCATTTTGACTGGCTGGGCATGTAAAAAAATGAAGGCAGGCCTCCCATTCCACCACTTTCTAAATGATCCCCTTAGAATTATGCAAAATAATTGAAAGCACTCTTAAACTAGCCCTTGATCTGATCCCATCTGACCTCAGTACATGGTATGTTATGTTGTTATGCAGATTTGTAGAGCGCACTATAACCAGGCAGGGTATCCTGCCACTGACCAAGTGTGTGCCTAGCCACACCTAGGGCGTAGCGGGACTACTCGAAAAGCCAGGCCTTTAGCTTCTTACTGAATTCAAGAAGTGAGGAGGAGGCTCTTATGTGTAGCCGTTCCACACTCTAGGAGTCCAAAGTTACAGCTTCCTGAGCTCGGATTCAGCACTTACGATTCTGTATAATGCTTTGTGTAATTAACTTCAAAACCAGCGTAGGACCAAAGCTAGAGAATGTGAATCGAAAGTAGAAGAGGCTGTCAGTACCGAAAACTCTGAGCACATTCCACACAGTTTCGAAGTTGAAGCTCCCTTTGCCTGGTGGACAGTGATAACTCTTCAGGATATGATGTTCATGAGCATGTAAGTCTTAGTTCAGGTGCTAGTAATGGTAATACTGTTATTTCAGGGGTAAAAGTCAGGTCCTGAAAATGTAAATTCATCTTCACATGATTATCATTGGCCATGCCGCCTTCTGTTGAATATGTTGAGCTGTGGTGCACAGCTGTAGTCAATCAGCAGCATCTAAAGGAGAGGCGTCACAGAGTCGACACATATAGATACGCACAGATGTGATGATGCCCACCTTGGTAACGCATACTTACTTAACACTGTCACGTTACAAAGTTTCCTCCAGCGCCCTTGCCGAGGCTGGATCAATACTCATTTGTGAGAGGCAAAGTAAAGAATGAGAAGGGTGCAAGGCGGGCCGGGTCTGTCGCTCAGATTGTGGATGCAGCTCTGGTTGAATGCAAACCTTGAATCCTAAGAAGAACGATGTGACCGGGAATACAGTGGCGCTATAGCCAATAGCAATGGTGACTACCGACGAAGGAATCTAGACGGATTGCTCTACCGGGATGTCACGACATTTACTGGCATGGCACTGCTTTGCAAAGAGAGATCTAGCTCCAACTGAGGCAGTTTAACAAACCTTGACACATGGTTGGCTCTGCTTATGACCAGTCTTTTTGAGGCACTGACCTTCTAGGACAAATCATTCAGGTGCACGGTCCTTTTAGGAAATCTCCCAATTCCAATAGTCCACTTTACCAATAATGTTGGCTAGCAATGCTGTTTGACATGAACTTGTGTATGTGCCCCTATATATGTCAAAAAGACCAAATGAGCAGAAAGACTTTATTTTGTACTTCATTTGAACTATAGAGCAATTATACAACATATTTAGAAACCATTTTAATAAAGAGTGATTTCTCAACATTTACATGTACATTATAGGAGAACTGCATAATCATATAAAGAGTAACATTAATACTACAAACATTTTCTCTTGGATCTTACTTGAACAAAGTACTTCTCTGACACAAATCTCATGGGTACCCTTACTCATCATTTATCTGTACCCATCTTCAAAATCTTAAACATCAGTGTGTTTTAAAACTATTTATTCTGTCATTCTCTGTCACCAATAGGTTTAACAATTACAGTAGCATGGCCATTACTTAAATATACGTTTGATTATATGAATGTGAATCTACGAAAATAGAAGTGCACATTTTACAGAATACAAATTCAAATACATTTCTGTGGCCTGGGAAGAAGTTAGTACACTTAAATCTGTTCAGTGTCAATGTAGCCGTATATTTGTTTCATAGTTCCCCCAGAATTTAAGATGATTTACGGTATCAAAAAGATTTGTCTTTATATATTTGATACAGTTACTTTATCAGTGTTTTTAACCTGCAATATTGTAATCCACTCGCTGATGTTTGGTCTTCTCTTAAAAGGATGTAGTTCTTCTGCTCTGGGTCTGACTCGTTGGCACCTTTTATGCGCATTTACATCTGCGTATGGAAACAAAACAACCTTAAAGTTCTTCCATTTGTAGTAGCGGCTGCTACAGGTCCGTAGTAGTGGGGCGGGGAGAGGGGTTTCAAAAACGAAAAAAGAGAAAAGGAATAAAAGAAAAATTCACTTACCTGCCGGCTGTCGCCTCTTCTCCGTCGTCTTCGGTCGACGCAGGGAACAGGAAGCACACAGGCTCCCAGATTCCCCTAAGCCAATCACGACGCTGCTGTCACCAGCATGACAGCAGCATCATGATTGGTCTGAGTGACCTGCTTTGACGCTCAGACATGGAGTGGGAGGCTGTGCATGTTCTCCACCTGGCTGTGCAATACAGCGGGGTGGAGAAATGCTAAGTGCGCATGACTGTTTGGCCGGCACAAGATGGGCGGCCAAACCATTATGCACACTTGGAAAGTGCACACCACTCCTCCCCCTGCTCTGTGGGAATCCCAGCCCTTCCTCGCCCCACATCTACAGAGCCAGTACTGAAAAAAAAAATGATTATAACATGGTGTTATTTTCAATTTTATTTTTCCGATGGGGCGACCGGAGGAGACGCCACTGCCCATTTGTGGACTAAGTCACAGGACAGACTGTGTGTGAAGCTACAAAGATTTCCTTTCACAAACGTTGTGAAATTCTTGCCAATTTTACGATTACTACCTGCAATTCGCAAAATGTATGCATGTGGGTTTTCATTTTGAAAATGGGATTTTCACATCAATTTAAAGTTGTTGCAGGAAAAAAAATATTGTCAAATGCATCCAGTTTCACAGTTGCTCTGTTATAGTCTTACAACTCATCCATTTTCATTGACAATTAGTACAGTGCTTAATATTTCTTCAAAAAACTTTGATCCACAGCAAGAGAGAGAGCAAAACTCAAAAAGGGAAAAGAGGGAGGACGAGAAAGTCAGAAAAACCATGACAAATAAGAAAAAGATGACTAAAACCCTGCAAGAAGGAGATCAATGGGCAGGGATGGGGTGGAATTAATACTGTACAGCCTAGAAATTCGGTACTCCAAACATTCAATAATGCAGGCCGCAGGGTTCTAAGCACACCTGAGCAAATATTGCTAATTTGTGAGGGAAACTGTGTGAAAACATTGAAGAATGAAACGGTCACACCAATAGGTGAAAATACATTAAACTATGCATGTGTGGTAAAAACTTTGCACACACCTACTCAGGACTCAATTCACTTCCCACGGAGATAAAATTGCATTAGATTGATATAGTCAGTCATCAGATCTAGAAGAGCTCATTAATATAGTATATTGACTGTTTAATTAATCAAGCACATATTGAGAACTCAAACCAGTTCTCTGGTCTTAGGCTATCTCTCACTGTTTCTCAGTGAATGACACAGTGAGAAAAGCAAGTGACTGGATACCAAACTGTCTTCTATACTATAGCCAATGGCCTAAATGCTACTGTCACCAGTCAGCATTTTAGACTGTCTTTATCTTTCTTGACGCCATCATTATGTTCCAAAATTATGTCCACATAACTATGCCTAAGTGGACTTTGTGGAGTTCCGCAATGGGGAACTCTGCGAAGTGACCAAAAACTCCGCCGTGCTACACGGAGTTCCGCAAGCGGCGGAGTGCGTTACGTCATGCCGTTCGCGCTGATTTTTAGCGCCAGGTGTTTGTCCTGCACTGTAAAATCAGAGCAAATGGCACCAAGCGCAGTGCAAGAGGGCGCTGCTTCTTTCTGCCTCTCGAGTAGACCTCGAGCGACAGCTTCCTCAACGCGAACTGAAGGTTTCTCAACGCGAGCGGTAGCGATCATACGCAACGGCCCACTTTGACAAATCTCGTCGGGAGGTGATCTGGAGTAAGATTTTCCTTGCTCGCGCTGGCCAACTTAACGTTGGTGAGCGAGGAAAAAACTCGGCTCCGCAGAGTTTTTCGGAACTCTGCATGCTACGTGAAGTGCGAAGTGGTAAGAACTATGCAAACTCCACGAGCAGAGTGGAATTTCATGCCCAGGTCTGCAAATAACATTATTTGGCATCATGGGCAGCTTCCTATTAGTGATTTGAAATCGTGAATTTGCACTCAAATGGGTTTACTCTAATATCCAGTGGCGTAACGAAAGTTTAAGGGGCCCCCCTGCAATGTACACGGAGGGGCCGCGCTCCGGATTTTATCCGGAGCGCTCAGACCTGAGTACTGTGCTGAGGGGGCCCCCTGCAGCTGGGGGCCCCCCCGCACTGCGGGGGATGCGGGGGCCTGTGTTACGCCCCTGCTAATATCGATTTTCTTCTACATGATTCTATTTTAGGTGTGAGTAAATCTCTTTACAGAGGCAGGCTTTTATTGTTACAGGACATTAACACCTCCAAAACGCAGTAAACACCCACAAACTTGAAAGATTGTAATGATTAAAACACTTTTTGCTGTTAGTTTCCACCCATTAAAACAGTCACAGTACTGGAGCAAATCCATTTTAAAAGTGGAGCAGGTGAGGGCTCACCCCTCGAAAATACGTTGAAGTGTAGAGAAGGAGATTTCTGAACAAGAAAAACATTTTCCCCTTGGAGAAATAAGAAAAAAAGGTATTCAGTGCAGATGTCCTCATATATTACATATACATTTTCTTGCTACATTTCTGAATGACTAAATGTTTGTGCATGTGAGAACTCGTGGAAATTTGTAACATTCACAGCTTACCAGGAGTACTCCTGAGTCCTTTGTGAATTCCAAGAAATTCTTAAATTTGCTCCAAACTTAGGAGTAATTTATGAGAGCAGATTTCTGACTTTCTTTGTGAATTGGACCCTGTGTATTTGAAACTCTCTTTTCCATATCAGGTTGCTTGTTTTAGTTGAAAGACAAATGCTGAGACCTTTTTGTTCCCCTGCGAAGGAGTTAGGAGTGACTTTTCTAGCAAAGCTGAGAAATCAGATATTTTGTACAACACATTTTTGTAACACATCTACTTACAGACTTGCTGACAGATGGAAGCCATGCACTTCGACTTCATTTTCTAATGCTGAAAATTCTCTGCAGATCCAAAGGCACAGAGTAGTAATTGCTAATAGATCTCCCAAGCATATCCACAAACCCCAACCCAAGCCTAGTATTGGCCAAAGGAGGGAGGAGGGTACGCTGGGGGGAACTTGCTCAAACACCGGACAAAGTGGCCTCTCTTTATCAACAAATCGTCCCCTTCTTAGAAGTTGCGTTTCGAATATCTGCAACTAGCAGTAGTATAGCGTCCCAATTGATACTGGCAAAAAACAACCAGGACCTGTTCTCCACACTGGCACCATTTTTTTTTAAGCGTAATAGGCCCAGGCCGAATTTTAAACCAAGGCACCCATGGTATAATAAACATTGTAAGGTGGCTAAGCAAGCCCTCTTAACCTCTATTAGATCGAACGATAGGCTACAAATCAAGGAAGCCAGGGATCGATATAAAAAAATTATAACTGGAGCAAAAGATAACTGGGAAAATGATAAATGGGAAGCAATATAAACAGCACTGGATAACCATGATATGAGAGCCTTCTGGAATTTAGTTAAGACAGGGAAATCCGAAGGCCAATCGGCTATAGGACCAAACCTAGGGGAAGAAGTCTGGAGAACTCATTTTAAATCTTTATACTCAAGGCCCGCAGAGGAAGAGGAAGAGGGCAGGGCAGAATCAGTCACCTTAGATGTGAACCCCTTAAATTTAGATGCTCCCCCTTGTACAATGAAGGAGATCACAGTGGCATTGGGTAATCAACTTCCAGCAAAAGCACCAGGGCTGGATATGATACCTGGTGACCTATTTTGATCCGAACCCGCAGTCTGGGCACCCTACCTATGGTCATTATTTAATGCCGTTTTACAAGGTATGGCATTGCCCCCCACCTGGGCTGGAGCAGAAATTATCCCCATTTATAAAAAGGGCTCACCTCTCAATCCAGCAAACTATCGCCCCATAAGCCTCCTGGATGTCACTCAAAAAATCTTTGCTCGCGTACTCCTAGGGCGATTGCAATCCTGGATAGAAGAGAACAATGTATTAACACCTTTACAAGCAGGATTCAGGGCAAAGATCTCCACCATTGACCAGATCTTCAGATTGCAACTTATCCACTGGAAAATTGTGATCCTAGAGGGTGGCAGCCTCTACCTCACATTCGTGGATCTTAAATCCGCGTTTGACTTGGTGCAGCGAGATCAACTATGGGGCATACTTCTTGATTTGGGAGTACCAGAATACCTCTGCCACCAGCTGAAACGTTTGCACCAAGACAACTATGCGAGAATTAGATATGGTAAAAATGGTGAACTTTCCGCCCCTTTCCCTGTAGAGAAAGGGGTGTGACAGGGATGTGTCCTGGCCCCGACACTCTCCTCTCTTTTCTTAAATAGCTTAATTGAAACTCTGCTAGCTGGGAAAGACATTGATGCTCCGAGGCTGGCGAACCTCAAAATTCCAGCACTCATGTTTGCGGACGATACGCTGCTACTCTCCAAATCGCCCATGTGTATGCAGAGGGTCCTTGAGGTATTCAGCTCTTTCTGCAGAAAGAGGGGACTGGAGATCAACCTCCAAAAAACCAAGTACATGGTTTTTAATGCTAATACCACAAATTGCCCACATCCCCAACTGGATGGAAGGGCCCTAGAGAGGGTGTCCATTTTTGATTATCTAGGGATCACACTCACTGAAAAAATGGACTGGGGGACACAAATAAAGAAAGCCAGTCTAAAACTGACTCAGTCCACGGGGGGCATCTTAAAAGTTTATAAAAGTTGCACCCACAAAGTGATAGGTCCCGCAGCAGAAATCTACAAAACACAGGCTAGGGGAGCATCACTGTACGGGGCAGAATTATGGGGCCATTGTCCATCAACTTCCCTATCTATGCCAGAGAACCTATTCCTTAGGAAACTGCTGGGCCTCCCTATGAGCACCCCATTAACACCGCTCAGGATGGATTTAGGGATTGGCCCTATAGCAGATGTAGTCTCCTCTAGACCCCTCCTATACTGGCGACGCCTGTGGAGTACACCTGAACTAGCTGACTATAAAGAGGAGTTGAAGGATGTTATGAGCCTTCTAGGTGCAGGGAAACTCCCCTGGGTAGCTCATATCAGGAACTCTTGCCAGGCACTAGGGAGGGCAAATATGTGGACTACACCAGAAGAGACCTGTCGCACAATCTCCAGAAAGGCACTACTTGACTCCCATAGAGAACACAAACTGGCCTTACTATGGCAGGGGACTAAACCAAGCTGCTTGACCTCCAGGTTTCTGGATATCAAGCAGCAATACAGGTTAGAATCGGCACTTGATCACATCCAACCACTTATGGCAAAGAAATTATTTCTCCAATTCAGACATGGGGTGCTCCCGCTGCGAGCATTTACTAACAATTGGCAAGGAGCCCATAAACTTGATTGCCCAGGGTGCGATCGAGTTGAGGAAACTGAATTGCAAGTCCTTTTCTTTTGCCCCGCCTATGTAAGGCCAAGGTCTAGGTGGCTGTTACAACTGTGCAGAAATATGGGGATCAGACACTACACAGAGGTGCACAGGCTCCTCAAGTATGAAACTGATACACTTACTGTGTTCGCCATTTCTCGGTTCCTTCACTCGATGTGGTGCATTCGCAGAGCTATTTTAAAGAAAACTATTTTAGGAAACCCCTAGCTCCTAGCATCCTTTATACACACTGCTATGCCATGTTTTGCACATATCCATTGTATGATTATTGTTACTGCAACTATCCTTCCTCCGGGTTCCTTTTTTTAAATGTATTATATTGTTTGTTTTAACGCGGCTTTTTAACATTGTTATATACATCTACTAGATAAAGTCAAAAGCTTTTTTAACCACTGATAGGAGTTTTATATACTAATGAATTGGCTATCTGTTCAAATATGCGTTACTTTAACCCCTCCGGCACTCAAGGTAGAATACACAAACTCTGCTGATCATTGTCTTGTATCCAAGCATAGTACCGAGTGTTGCTGCGAGGAGCGCATTTAAGAATGAATTAGAAAATTTTGCACAAATTAGATATGTACTATTTTTTAACATAGCACTAATGTACACAAGTTTTATGATGACACATTCTAATGTTTTTTCTTTTTATTTAAAATGTATTGTATTGCCTCTTTTTATGTGCTTTTAAGGCCGCACGGTCGAAATAAAGCTCTTCTGACTGACTGGCTAATAGTAATTGCTAAGGTGACCAAATTTCAAAGCCAAAAATTGGGACTGTCCAGAGACATGGAAGTTGATTCATCGCTTTTAGACATGGTAGCCACATCTCAACCATCATAGGTGCTGACCAACAAGGAATGTAAGTGTGAACTATTAATTTGCAAATTTCAACATAATATTTCAAGAAAGATTATTTCAGATGTATACTTTCTGCTGTTCCGAGCTCCTTAAAGAAGTTTTAAAAAATTTTCCTGACTATAACTTCACTGTAACCCCGTGGTCTTTAAACTTTTAAATGCTGCCCCCCCATGAAAAATAAAATTATCGGGCCCCCCCCTTCTAATTTTTTCACAATTATTCTATTAAATTGGCAATGTTTAAATATGTCTCGACTTATTTAAACATTGCAGTTAAAAACGCAATCAAATACGTGATTGCCAAACATACTATTCTGGTCAGACTGGCCTTACTAACGTGTAAAAGCATTCACTGTTCGATTATTAGGAATGAGGGTGGGGGTTTGAAGAATATTTTGAGTCCCTTCCCTTTAGACACCTTCTTCCAGCCAGGATATAAATGACAAAAGATGTTATTATTATTATTTAAGCTTATAAAGCGCGCAGCTACCCCCAACGGAGGTGTCCCGGCTTACTGCCGTTCATTTTTTTCCACTGAAAAAAAAGCACTGTTATCAGCATAATGCTTCTTTTGGCCAGAGCCTAATCACTTAAGGCTTCCCCTAGGTGGGCCTGCCCCCAGTTTGAAGACCTCTGCTTTAATCTTAGTTTTTTTCAGTGAACTTCTCAGTTGTATTTTAATGTAAAGTAAAATATTAGAACCATTCCGAACTATAACATCACTTTAATCTTTGTTTTTTGTTGATATTTTTTAACACAAAGTAATATTTTATCACCAAACGTAACTAGGCCTACCCCATGGCATGCACGGCCGAAGTGCACGGTGTGTGGTAGGCCAGAGGGCCTGGCCTGTGGCCTGAACCCCTCCTGGTTGGCCAATACCCTGCCACGAATGAGCTAAGGCAGCAAACCCCCCCCCCACCCCACGGAGACCAACCCTTCGCTGCACCAGGTATTTGGCCATGCACAGCATGGGGTTGGAAACGGGGTCTGGCCTACGCTCAGACTTCCACAGGCAGGCAAGTCCCCATTGCTGGCAATCCCCTATGGTTTTGCAGTGCACCAAGCCCCCCTCTCTTTTTCTTATTTTTGCACCGCGGAGGTACCGTGGTAGTTAAATTATGTGATGGTCTGAGCTGAGCGCAGCTGTAGTACTGCAGTACCACAACGCCACAAAAAATATATTTTTAATTTGACACCGGGTCATTTATGGAGAGGATTTAAGAGAGGTGCATCAGCAATACATCTTGTCCAAGCACCCAGCGGTTGCTTCTGATCCTTGTAATGTTTGCAACAGCAAGATATTTCTTTTTACCAAATAAACAAGGATGGTATTAATATTCGGTCTTTGGGTTGCCCTTTACGGCATGCATTCTATATTGTGGCACATTGCCCACAGAAATGATAACAGGGTGTCTCTGGCAGGCCATCGCTCTTTTGCAGCTTTGAGCGGGCTAATGATCTGATATTAGGGGGAGGGCTGTGCAATACCACATCCTTTAGGCAGCCCCAGAAATTGGGCATTTCTTCTTTATCAAAAATGTAACTTCATTGCAATGCAGCATTTCCACGTTTCCACATCTGCACGTTGACCAAATATTATTAAATAAACCACACAGCTATTCCATTAACAGAAGATAATTGTGCCCTGCTCGTGCTTCGTCCTGTATATACAAGCATTGGCAATGCCAATAAGCCGGATTTAATAGACCAATACATAGAAACACTGACATACACAAATGGACACAGACTCTTTGTACTTTGCCACTGTGCGCTCTGCTCCCTACACTGAAAGTCTGAGGAATAAAATGTGGCACAGAAAAGGCCGATTGCACTTAGATGGTACACACATATTCCGTGCATATTCATGCATGCTTCTGTTTACAAACCTTAGCACATTATTGCCAGACCTACTAGCTTTTCCAATGCTTGTTTGTTTTTATGTAGGAGATGCCCTAAGTGCAAAGGCTATATGCAGACATGGAGCCCAAGCGTCTTGTGTCATAGGACTCAAGATGCATCTCTGTGATGAGGCCCCACAGGCTAAAACTGGGCTGGATTTGCTTGTTTTACGGATTAGCAGTTTGAGCAGGAGTTTTCTTGTTGCAGTAGGATCACATCTGGGTTGTATATGCTTGGACCTGTCTGTGGTGGCAGAGGGAGAAAAAGAGATGGACTAGGATGTGGCTAAGAGGAATTTACCAGTGACTGAGAATAATTAGATTCTTCCACTCTTCACTTTTGTCTGTTTCTCAGTTGTTACAGTTGTAGTAATTGCTCTTGTCCCTACACTGCTAGCAGATGGTGTTGTGGTTGTTGTCCTTACTGTGGTGACAGCTGGTGTTACTGCTGTGGTTCCTCCTGTTGTGGCAGTTTGTAGTATCTTGTAAATGCATTTATGCATCTCCCCTGTTGCTTTGGTCCTAGCTGCTCAGCCAGTGTGAATGTTCTGCGTGGAATGTTAGTGTGGTGATGATGAATGGAATAGTTGGGTCCCTGTGAGGTGAGGTGTGACAGTTGGAGTATGGGCTGAGCAGCAGGCAGGCTGCTCCTGGTTGGGCTGCTCTTCATGAACTTACCAAGCTACAACTAAGACTAAATAAACCTTTTTAAACTACACCTCGGCTACTGGATTTTCATTATTACATTTTTGGCGACGATTTGGAGCTAGAATCTACAGAAACTATGTGTGCATAGCAGTGTGAAGTAACTATTCAAGAATCTACTTATAAGAAGCTACGCAAGGAAGATTAAGAACCCTTCTACAAACATCAGTACACCCTGCAGCCCCACCAGTGTCCTCCACATCGAACTGCCCCAGCCAGGGCGTGCTTGGGTTGTTTTATGTGAATTGGATTTCACCATATGACCATTTACCGCAGCCTGATGTGTGTATTGAGCTGTAAGCATTACAGTGGAGATTACCAGCAGTGTTTATTTGTCTGTTTACAAGTAATCTGGTTCCCAGCAACTCAGCTCTTTGGCCAAACTCCTTCAATCTGTGTACTTCGATTTGGTTATCTGGAACTACATATTTGGAAGCACGGAGACGGCGACTGGATGTGGCATATAGCGGTAATTTACATGTGGAAATTGGTCATTGATGTACTTATCAAAACCGTTACCTTGGAATGTGAGCGCAAGCTTGAAATTCTGCTACTACAGCTCAACGTGTCTCCTCACCATGCGCGTGTCTCCTCGCTGATGTGTAGGGGCGGGTGAGTATGCTTCAGGACAACCTGCAGGCCTCACTGCTGGTTCCCGACTATGCATGCTGCGCAACACCTTCTGGTGCACGCACCCGCCGGGAGCCACCTGGCGCTGCCTCACATATGTGCCGCCATATTTGGTCAGTGCGGCGGAACACCGAGAACCTTGGTGTTTTTAAATTTCACAAGGTGCGTTGTGTGCATTCTTGTGAGCAAATGCATGTCTACACGCAAGAAGAAGACACAGGCAGACAGGAACTTTACCCCAGCATTTTGTTTTCTCGACGTGATTTGTGCTCACCCGGGCTATTTTTGGAACCTGCTACTGCACAGTGTACTATCGTTCTGGGAACTGACTGGCAAAAGCCACGTATTGTAGATCTCTGTGGAGTCATTCTCAGGAGTGAAGGGAGCTGCCTAAATAAAGGTTCCAAGCAGTCTGCCTATGAGCGAGGAAGAACCACCTATTGAAGGCTTCTAGAAGGGTTACAAAGAAGAGAAAGAAGGGCAATCAAATGAAGAGTCAAGTAAGCTACCCAGTGTTCAGGATCAGCCACCTATTAGAGGTCTGTCTCTAGTCCACTCAATAACGAAAGAAGTACAGTCAACTCAAGTTTAAATTGCCCACCCACAAGCAGGGTAAAACGACCTACTGAATGGTACAATGGAGTCAACCCTGAATGAAAGAAACTTAAGAGAATAGGCAAACTTAAGAGACCAGGACACTGCTTTTCTGGTGTATTCCTTGGGTCATGTGGTATTTATTGGCTAATGATATGCTGTGTTATGTCATTATTTCTGTTTTTTTACGCATATTAATGTTTTCCCTAATAGTATGCTCAAGTGTGCATTGGCTTCATGAGTCCTAAATGTTCTGGTGTAGGTTGTTGGAATGCCTACTGTTGCACATGGTTTGCAGTGTATGAGTATCTTGTATTGTCTTCTTGTTGTTTTGATTTCTTTACAGTGTAGGTGTCTTTTCCTACTGTGCAAGTTTCTTTCACATTGGTTTCGCTATTGAAGTGCTGTGGTGTCATTTTCTGTATGGTGTGCAAGGTTCTGAGAGTTGCCACTTAATGTACTGTCATGTTGGATTGCTACATTTTACATTTTTCTCTACTTGCCCTTACACAACGGATTATTGTGTGGGTGGATGTCACCCATTTCAACATTGTACACTAGCTTGATTGCTCTATGGGTGTGTATTGCCCATTTTTTTAGTTTAGCCTATGTGCCCTTACGTGAGGGATGGCTAAGTGAATGTAAGTCACTCACTACTGCATTACTACATTACACGTTACAGGCCCTTACAGAAGGGATTATTGTATGGGTGGTTTTCACCCATTTCAACATTGTATACTTCATGCCCCTTACATGAGGGAGGCTTATATGGGTGGATGTCACCCATATCTACATTGCATGCTACTGCCCTTACAGGAGGGATGGTTTTATGGGTGGTTGTCACCAATAACTACATCGCTTGCGTATCTGCTTTCTTGAGAGATGGCTGGATAGGTTGTTTGTCACCCATCACTACACTTTATGTTTCATACCCTTACTTGAGGGATGACTGGACAGGGTGGAGGTCACCCATTTCTACGTTATATGTTTTGTTTGATGCCCTTACATGAGGGATGTCTGCATGGGTGGGTGTTACCCATTTCTACATTGTCCGCTACATATCCTTACTTGTAGGATGTTTGTTAGGTGTTAATATCAACTGTTGTTACATGTTACTCTACTTGTCCTTGTTTGGGGATGTTTGGTCGGGTGTACTTCACCCATTACTTCTACGTTTTGACATGTTTTCGTTGAATTACTATTCTTATTACAGTTTTTGTTTTGGAGTGTTTGTCTTACCCACTGTGAGCTCTTATCGTGCCGTGTTGTGCCACCTCTCATGCTTGTCTAGCCAGTTGGTGTGGTTGGAAGTAATAATAGGTGCGATTGTGTTGTTATATAATATGCTGTTTCTTCTGTTATATTTTTTATGAATTTTATAAAGGGGGAGGATGTGTGATATCTTGTATATTTATCTTTGCATCTTCTTTATTTTCTCTTTATCTACGCATGATCTTTATTTTCTCTTTATCTACGCATCTTCTTTATCTTTTCTATGCTACATTTTGATTCTTCATTGTATTTTTATCTATCCATTTGCTTTATTTTTCTTAATGTTTTATTATGGTTCTTCAGGTTAATGCTTTATTCCTTCTTGCATTGGTGTACTTTGGTGTAATTTCTCTTTCCTGTTTTTTCTTGCTAATACTTTATTCCATTTTGCATTTTTATTTCTGTTATATAAAGGGGAGGATATGTAGTATCTTATAAATGTATTTATGCATCTCCCTTGTTGCTTTGGTCCTAGCTGCTCAGCCAGTGTGAATGTTCTGTGTGGAATGTTGGTGTGGTGATGATGAATGGAATTTTTGGGTGCCTGTGTGGTGATGTGTGACAGTTGGAGTATGGGCTGAGCAGCAGGCAGGCTGCTCCTTGTGGGGCTGCTCTACATGAACTCACCAAGATACAACTTAGACTAAATAAACCTTCTTAAACTACACCTCGGCTACTGGATTTTCATTATTACACAGTTGTTATTGCTGTTGCCCCTCCGGTGATTTTAATTGTTGTCAAAGCTATTGCTCCGGGCTTGCTCCTAGCTGTTGTTACTGTTGTTGTCCCTGCCATGGTGTTTGCTGTGATCACCGCAGTCCCTTCTGTGGTGACTGCAGTTGCTGCAACCTTGGTGGTTATTGTTGTCCTTCCTTTGATAGCAGATGTGGTTACTGATGTGGTCCATGCTGTTGTTCCAGCTATTGTTACTGCTCTGGTCCCTTCTGTGGTGAAAACTCTTGTTGCTACTATTGGCCTCCATAGTGGCGGCTATGATCATCGCACTGGTCCCTGCAACAGCTACATCTGTAGTGGAAGTTGTTGGAAATGCTAGGGCTCTGCTGTGATTATAACTAATGTTGCAGCTGCCAATGCGTCAATAGTTGTGGCTCTGGTCACAGCTATTTTTGCTGCTATGGTGGCTGTCATTGTGGCAGCTGTGGCTGCACTGACAGAACCAAGAGTACTGGGGCACCACTTGTGTCAGGGAAGCTCCGTACAGTGACGGCAGAGAGGGACTACTTTTTTAAATCTCCTCACTAAATGCAAGACCTTGCAAAATCTGTAACTGCTCTTATAAACAAAGAAAGCCCCTCTCTGTAGCCTCCGTTTTGCTATCATATGAGTTCTGGCAACAGCCAAAGCTGTCTCTAGTCAGACCTTAAAGTTCATTGTGTCAGTTTTTCTCTTCCTTCTTTTCCTTGTGTGTGTTTTCCCATCTCTTGCTCGTCAGAAACATCTGATCAGAAATAATAAGTTCTGGACCCCAAAAATGAATGCCGGTGACCCCACCAGCAACTACCAGCTCAAATTAAGCACCAAACCAACACCATTGAATAGGACATGGAAAGAGGAATAGCCTTTCATGACAAATTGACTGGGGCGAGTGGGAATCATTTCTACACCAGTTTTTGTTGTTCCTTATGAGACAACCCACTGCCAGACCACAAGGAAGACGAACCCGCCCAAGCTCGACATAGCATAAATTCGGAAAGAATACTATTGAGATCCTATAAGTACTGACATCCTCATCATAAACCATCAACGAAGCCTTCTTTGCAAACTTGCATGGTTCATGGTAGGTTGCAAAATAAACCTCCCTGTGGCGTCTTCTGTGCCATAAGCTACATCAGGACAGTGAGCACAAAGAGATTGACCGAAAGAGCACATATCCACCAACAAAGCCTCAAAGATATTAGGGCAAGAAGCCCACACTAGAATAACAGAGACAGACATCTCACGATCAGATGGCACAATCAAACCAACAAAAAAAGACGAGTTGAGCCTGAGGATCACAAGACCTCCTACACAATGGAAGCATTCTCTAGTACGGATTAAACAAGCACAGGAATGCCCACAGGCCTGGCATTGGTTGCCAGCATTTTGGCTTTGTCAATGTCTGTTTTGTTTTGTCATGTTTTTTGTGAAACTGTATTGCTGGAGGTTCTGCCGGACCCTCACTAACATTAAAACAATAAAAAAAATTGTCTAGAAGCAAATCTTTTTTAGTTCCACAATAAGCATGCCTTGCCTTTGCAGTCGCTGAAGGGAACCACTTTGTGTGTGGATGTGCTCTTGTGAAAGAGCAAAATGCCATCACTAGCAGTAAGGTTCAGACAAATTAATAAAAAAACGTCTGGCTGAAAGTCCCTAAAAGTAAGTATTTTTTTAACATATTATTTCAGTAAAATCAAGAGGCCTTAGCTAATGCCAGATCTAAGAACACCACACTGATAAATTGCAAACAAGGAATAGAAGCTGTTGAAAACTGTGGAAGCTGTGCTACATAAGAATATTTTAAATACAGGCAGAACTGGACTGATCCGAAGTATTTTTACAGGACGTCTAAGCATTGAAGCAGCAATGATCCTAAGCTCACAGTGCGACAGTCTCCACTCTTTGCTTTAAATCTGACAGCCACTAGATATTGCTGTGAATATTTGAATCCCTTTGTCTACTGATACTCCTTTGTCACATGATACCGCTTGTGTTGCTTGATTTAATTAAAGCTAAAAAAGAAAACCACTGGAGTGAATGTTTTAATATTTTAGCTGCATTTTTAGCAATTTTCACTCCACCATTTGTCAATACTTCAGTTGCACTATGTAGGCAAAAATTTGACAGCGACCATTTTGTACCTTTTTCTCGTGCTGGACTACCCAATTTGTCCCTTTCTAGTTACAACCAGTCCTCACAGCTGAGAACATTTTTTAAGTTAGATTTACATGGGAGGGAGCACCCTCTACATTTCGGTCAATGTCGTTTGGTTTGATAGAGAGGAAGTGTTTCCTCACCCTTGCCAGAATGCCAACTTTCTCTGTGCAGAAACAGCATCATAGTTGAATGTGCAGTGCCCAGGGCTTTAAGTGGGCCGGGTCTCTCCGGGTCTGAGCACCGGCAGTTTTTTGGGGGCCCTCGAAACGGGTCTCTATCGGGCTCTATTTTCGCGGCTGGCAAAGGTAGTCCTTTCTTTTTTTAATTTTTTTTCTGGACTGCAGTGAGAGCTCAGTTTCCTCACTGAGTAGTGGAGGTCACGGCATGACGTCTACGGCACGACGGCATGACGTCATGCCAGGTCAACGTTGTTGGAGGCAGGGTAACCCTTTAAGAGAGCCATTTTCTCTCAGGATTTCCCTTCTCTTTTTCCAGCGCAGGAGCAACGTCGTCGTGGTGCCGGGATGGTGGATGGATGGTGAAAACCGAGACTTTTAGAAACGGGTATTACCTTCTCTTTCCTGCTTTCGTTTATTTGCTCCCCTGTGAAATGGATCCCAAAAAAAAAAACACTTTTGCTGGCAACGTCCTCTTTTTCTGACTTTTTCAATTTCTAAGTGCAGCCTCGGGGTGGAGAGAACTAAAACATTCAAAATATGAAAAGTAACTAACTAAAGCAAGACAGAGTGGTTGCAAGGTGGCCAGATTGATTTATTCACCTAAACACATTAGCGCCACTTTACAGTGTTTGCCAGTGAAGCGCTACTTGTGTTTTCTCGTCTCTCTTTGAACAACATTGCTTTCCCGGGTGGGAAAGTGCACTGATCCTGGAGGTACTGAAATACCTGCTTGATGGGTGAATTGGAAAACAAAATGCATACCGCGGCTCTGTGTTTATGAATGTGGTCTTTTAATCCATACTGCTTACGTTTTGTAAGGATATAAGCAATGGGCATTGAAGCGGTCCCTTCTGGGCCCTGCGGTCATGGCCTTAACTTTTCAGGCAAAGGCACTCACTCATTTCTGAATAATGAGCGTAAAAAGAAAAAGGTAACCATGTTGTTCCTGCTTATATGTCACATGCTTTACTTAATCTTGCATTCTCTGAGTGTTTGCTTTTTCTTGGATGTTAATTTTTTTTAGGCAGCATCTTGCTCTTGTCTAGTGCGTAATTTGAATTGTCTCACATCTGGGTGTTTATAGTGGGTTAGTGCAGTGCAAGTGTCTCTCAGTGGGGCAGTATGGTGTTCAGTGGGGGAGAGGATGTGGCACTATGGTCAGAGCTGCTGAATTTGCAACTGGGGAACCAGGTTCAGCCTTCATGACCAGGCCACCAGACCACTCCCCCTGAGGGAGCACATTCCCATACTAGACCTTAGAAGGCCCCGCAAGATTTTAAAAGCCCTGGTGTCTTAGCACCAGCAGGTGGACCCTAGCAGTGGCAAGTGTGGGTTAACCTTGAAGGCCTGTCTGCCACAATTCATTCTGAAGTTCACCTCCAGTCTTGCAGGCAGGCCTATGAAGCAGCACACCATAGAGTGACAGTGACTCTGTCACTGAGGTCACAGGACCCTTGAGCAGGGTGGCTCTAGGGCAATGCGACCGCACCAGGCGCTGACCACCCGCGATCCGTGCAGCTAACAGCAGTGGGGCAGAGGGGCTGGGTAAGTGGGGATTTCAAGGGACGATGCCGAGGGAAAATTAAATAATTAATTTTCCTTCAGCATCATCCCTCGAAACCCCCCCTTACCCAGCCCCACCGCTATTACCTACACGGAGCTATAAACAATGTATTAGTTAAAATCGTCAGATTATGCAGCAGATGATGTATTATGTGGCAAATATGGCAGCGCAATAATTATGTGGAAAACATTTGCAAACTAGGATATTTTGCCATTCATGTTTGAACTGCTCTTGTGGAAAAAGGGAGAAGTGCTGATGACAGAAACTCCATGGCTGAGAGACACATGGCTGTAATTCCATTTTTAAGGATATTTGGGACATTCTGTGATTGGAAACGTATCCCACTTTGTGAATGTATTTTAATGTCAATAACTCATATTAAACCTTAAATAAACATGTGTATCCATTGGTTAAATTAAATAACGTAATCAGCTGTAACTGGTTAGTGAAATGGGAAACAAATACAAAAAATTGGGATATTTTGCTCTTTCTGCCACACCTCTGACTCCGCCGAGAAACCCCAGCAAAATAGACAGTGAATATCTTCAAGGGTTTTGGGGAATCCTGCAATAGATTTCTAAGTAATGTAAATAATTTTTACATGTTTTTTAAAGTGTTTGGTATTTTTATGGCTTATACTTAATAAATATACCTTTTTGCCTATTTTATTATTCTTTGCTGGATGCGACTTCATGATTTTCTTAAGCACACAATGCTAGTTATCTTGATTTAGACCACGCCCCTACTCGGATAGGCCACACCCCCTGAAGAGATTTGCCACGCCCCTTTTTAGAGCACCCCCAGTTTTTTTTTCCCACTTAAAGCCCTGGCAGTGCCCTTCACAATTTCCCAGAATAGATTTACCTGGTTCCTTACTCTCAATCTGTTGGCTCTTGCCTCTAGGGAACCAGCTGGTTGGCAGTGTTGCACATGTGCCAGAGAACCATCAATATCTGTGGCGAGAACCTGAGCCCACTTGCTGTGCACAGACTGTTAGCTCGGTGGTAGATCTGTTTTATATTTGGGGCACTATCTTGACTACAGTATCGCCGAGATACCCCTGGCCGGGGTGATTCGCACGCATTATCAAATGATTTTAACATAACACAACATAACATATAACATAACATAGCAGGAGAAGACTACCAGCTATTAATATAAATTCCCTGGAGATCTCTAGCCATTCTTTGTTCACCTGTAGAATGTGTAGTTTTATCCCAGCATGCCTTCTGGGGTGACATTTTGGTGTGTGTGCTTTCTATGGGAGAGCAGGGCATACTGTGAGTTACTGTTCTCCACAAGAGACTGCACTGGTTCCTGGGTACAACGAAGGTAGGGATGCCAACCGTGCCATTTTTGGTACCCCTGCCTGTAAGTGCCCATTTTCTTCTTTTCCCTGATCTGTTCTCTCACTTTGGGCTGTTAGTAGGTGGCTCGAGGAAAAGCTACAAGATGGAGAGGCAGTGTCAGTGTGCATCCAGCGTCTCATCTTAGACAGCCCTCTCAAGTGGACAGAAGAGGGAGATTATCTGAGTATTATGCAGCGCGGCCCATCAAAACCCCATCAGCGTCACTCCCCGTGCCCATTCCACAGATGGCACTGCGCTGCTCCTGCATGATGGCTCCTGATGGAGGCAGGCAAGAACAGGAGAGATGCCAATGCCTGGGACCTGAACTTATCACAACTTCAGCTATTTGTCAAATTCCTTAGACTCTAAAATGCACATTATTCTATACACTTCGACTGTGAGTTACACCTTGCGCTTTATTTGGACTGTAGCAAAACAGTGGTAATTTCTGACCCCATGTAAAGGTCCAGAAACACATTTGCACTTTTGCAGCAGGTCAGGGTGTGATGGTCAACACAACAGTACAATGCGGTTGTAATAGACACAAAGAATTTGAGAGCACATTTGGATTGACACACTTATCCTCGCTGACGTTTTCTGGGCCAGTCGAGCACAAAGCGATTATTGTAAATGATGCCGCCACCCGGATTTCAAGCCAACAGAATCGCATAACAGGCCTGATCAAGGATAAGCGTATATTTCTGATGAAAATGTAAAATAATAATTTGTACTCTCAAATAGCACTTGTTCTGTATTCTCTGCCATTATCTTACGGTTTAGGTTACGGGCAGTGTTATAGTTATTACCAAACCATGGGGCATATGTATAAGGGAATGGCAGAGCGTGGCGTTAAGCACAAAATGCTAACGCCATGCTCCGCCATTCTGAAAACGCTGGGATGAGCCATATTTCCAAAGATATGGCACATCCCTGCATTTTCCCTAGCGCTGGCGCTAAAGTAAGCTGCCTAGCGCCAACACAGGCACCCTTGCACCATAGTGCGTTGAGGGACTGATTGTTTATGTGCATGAATGTGTCCCTTCCTGCACATAAACAATCACAAATGGCAATTTGTGCAGCACACATAGAAGTTGCAAATCGTCATTTTTGTAATGAAAGTGTCCCTTCCTGCTCATAAACAATCATTTATGGCGTTTTGCTGTTTCTATGTGTGTTGCACAATGCCGCACACATAGAAACAGCAAAAACTAAGAGAAATAAAGCATTTCTCCTCGTTTCGCCATGTCAAGACCAGGTTTTCCTTGGTTTTAATTTTGTCGTTGCCTCCTATTTATGCCACCCTTGTAAATTGGGGGCAGCGTCAAACTCAATGGGTGTTGCGGCGGAACGCCCACCACAACACCCATTGCCCACCCCTTTCACGCTAAGTATAGCATGAAAGGGTGCCTTATTTACAAGGCGGCGTTAAGCCACGTTAAATGGCTTAACGCCGCCTTGTAAATAAGGCGAAGCCCCTATTGAAACAGGAACGCCGTTAAAAGTGGCGTTACTGTGGCAATAGGGTCTTGTAAATATGCCCCTTAATGGTTCTGAGTTTTTCAACTTTAGAAAGAAGAGAGGCTGAAATGAGCCTGCCTTGTGTCATGCCAGTTAAATCGCAACAGCCGTCTCTTAACTCACTGAGCTACCTAGCGACTTGAGAAGCATGGCCGTTGGTCAGGTATGTGGTCTGGGCTTATCCCTCAGTCCTGAAGGTAGGTCACATAGGGTCAGTTTAAGAGAGAAGGTGGGTTAGGGCACAGTGTCAGTAGGCCTGAGATGGACTCAATTCCAGTGTACTGCCCACAGTTCTCTACATCCACCTGTGAGCCTGCCTCCGTGTAACATGGACTCCGGATATGACGTTGCTTTTGGAACTCTTACTGGGCTGAAGATGGGGCCATACCCTATTTATCTGGTGACTCTTAGACAGGACTATGCACAGATGGGGGTTGATTTAAGTTACAATTGTGTTCTAAATCAGCCTTGAAATCACCACTGAACACAGTGTGGAGGGATCCTAATTATTAGTTAGGCAGCAGTGCAAGTGGTCCTTCTCTGCTTCTTGTTTATTTATCTATGCATTTTTATATAACACGGACATTACCCAAAGGTGTTAGAGTGCTTTACAATAGAAAAGGAATATTACATATGGTGCATGTTTATCATTACATAGGACATAGGAATATTACATGGGGTGTATGATTATCATTACATAGGACATAGTAATATTACATATGGTGCATGTTTATCATTACATAGGACATAGGAATATTACATGGGGTGTATGATTATCATTACATAGGACATAGGAATATTACATGAGGTGTATGAATTATCATTACATAGGACATAGTAATATTACATATGGTGCATGTTTATCATTACATAGGACATAGGAATATTACATGGGGTGTATGATTATCATTACATAGGACATAGGAATATTACATGAGGTGTATGAATTATCATTACATAGGACATAGTAATATTACATATGGTGCATGTTTATCATTACATAGGACATAGTAATATTACATGAGGTGTATGATTATCATTACAAAGGACATAGTAATATTACATATGGTGCATGTTTATCATTACATAGGACATAGGAATATTACATGAGGTGTATGAATTATCATTACATAGGACATAGTAATATTACATATGGTGCATGTTTATCATTACATAGGACATAGTAATATTACATGAGGTGTATGATTATCATTACAAAGGACATAGTAATATTACATAGAGTTTATGATTATCATTACATAGGACATAGAGTTATATTAAGCAACAACCATGATAATAGTAATAAAGAGTTAATAACAGCAGCTCTAGACTTAACGCAACAGGATTTTGACAGGAGTCAATGCATGTTGGAGTCTATTGAAAGTGAGGTAGAACAATTAGTGTTAGAGGTACAATTGTTGATTGAAATTGGGGAAGAGAGGTTAGCTAAAATGTTCCTCTACCAGTTGTAGTGCTTATCACTCATCGTGCTTACCTTGCTTTTCCCTGTGTTCCATTTCCATGCTCCACTTCCTGTCAATGCTGGTCACACAGGAAGTGGCGCTGTTAAGGGCATGCATCTGTTGGAGGCAGGCATTACATGGGCGGGTACTGTCAGGTACTGAGTACCTTCATTTATTTCATTCGAAAGAAAGATCGTCTGCACTTCTCAGCATTTAATAGGAGAGCACCAGTACTTTCTCAGTACCAATGGGGTACTCTGAGATGTCGAGTATCTGCTCTTTTATATTTCACTTGTTGCAGGGTCTTAACATCCAATGCAACAACCGCTAGCGACAGAACTAGCTCAATTCCCTGACCGGCTACGTCCTCGGAAAGAGGTTGTGATGGGATAGAGATGGGCATCGTGAAAATGCTCCTGGCATCTACACACCAAACCTTTAGAGAGCTGGTGTGAAGCTGACATGCCCTGTGAATCACACTAAATAAACATAAAAGAAAGAAAAGGGATAATGAAATAAACTTGTAGATAGCAGAAAAAGAAAAGGGAATGCAAAAGAGCACAAGTGAAATAGAAGAAACAGTTATAGAAAAAAAGACAAATCAAAGACATAAAAAGAAGACTGAAGGAAACAAGGAGATGGGAAGGACGTGGGAAAATAAATAAGGAGAACACCAAACAAGGATAAAAAATGAAAAGGATAGAGTTTGGAGGGAGGATAGCAGAGAAAGGTAGTAATACAAATACAAATTATTGAAAGTGTTTAAGAGACAGAGGAGCAAAGAGAAATAGAAAAGGGCAGAGAAAATGAGCAAGAGCGAGAGAGAGAAACAGCAACATCTAGAGAGAGAGGTAGAATAGGGAGTAGCATAGAACTTGGAGAAATAGCAGCAGCCGACTAGGAGAGAAACAGGCAAAGAGGGAGAGCAGTAGAGGGGTGAGACATCCCCAGCAAGGACGGTTGTGGGGGCTGGAGTAAGATTGAAGCAGAGAAATGGCGGGATGTTAGAAAAGAGAAGAGAAGAACAGGTGAAAAAGGGAAGACCAAGTAATGTAGAGACCCAGGAGATGGTAGTTGGGCGAGAAGTCTACAAAGACAAAGGAAAAGAAATGGGGGTGAAACGGGTATCCTCAGGAGATGAGTGGGAACCAGGTAGAACCTGTGATAAGAAAATGCAAGAAACGGGGTGCAGCCGAGAGGTACCTCATGGGCGGAGACGAGAGAACGAGAGGTTGGTCACATGGGCATTGGGAGGTAAATGCAAGAGCTGCAAGGTAGAGGGGAGGTGTAGGTGAAATTGAGAGACAGATATGACTGAATATCAGCAATGAAGATGAGAGTCAAAGTAAGAGATGGCGAAAGTAGACAGAAGCAGGGATCAAGGAGGCAGGGGGACAGGAAGTAAGAGAGGTGGGAGGGTCAGTGGAAGGGGAAGAAGTCACAGGCGAGGAGTAAGATACCAATCAGATGGGAGCTGAGAGATTGGTGAGAAAACAAGTTAGAGAAAACTGACAATGTAGTCCATAAAACATTACCAGGATAAAAAATAAAACATTGCAAAAAGGGGATGCATTTTACACGTGAAGTATGTTTTCTAAAAAAACGTTCTCAACTTTACCAGCACCATTGGCTTCACGTTTCATACAATAAATCAGTGGACAAAGATTTTATATCTTTTCATCATTAAGCTGATGTTTGAGCCATTGTTTTTGATGCATTGGAACCAGTGGACAGATGGTTAAATAGTGAAGATTTAGATTCTTGAACTCCAGACAACAATCATAAATATAACTTCTCACTACCGTCCTGTAAGAGAGAGAATTGGGATGGATGCTGAGAGATAAGACAGAGTTGGAGGTGAAGGCAAGGGGCAGGCATGGAGGTAGAGAGGAGAGCATCAAACGTGGAGGGAGAAAGAAACAACTATAAAGGAGAAAGGAAAGGGGCAGAGTTCAGAGGGAAATAATAAAAGATGAGAGGGAGGGGGAGGGTGAGAGTGAGAGTGAAGTTTGGCGATTATTGGTAAACAGTGAAAGATGAAGGGGTGGGGGAGATGAAAGGAGAGCCTGGAGGAAAGAGTTCAGAGGAAGCCAAATATGCAGGCATCTAAGGTCATTATCCTATCACATGCAGGCATTAATAGAGGCATCTAAGGTCATTATCCCATCCCATGCAGACATCTAAGGTCCATATCCAATCACATTCAGGCATCCAAGGTCATTATCCCATCACATGCAGGCATCTAAGGTCATTTCATCACATGCAGGCATCTAAGGTCATTATCCCATCACATGCAGGCATCTTAGGGCATTATCCCATCTCTTGCAGACATCTAAGGTCTTTATCCCATCACATGCAGGCTCCTAAGGACATTATTCTATCACATACAGGCATCTAAGGTCACTATCCCATCACATGCAGGGATCTAAGGTTATTATCCCATCACATGCAGACACCTAAGGTCATTTTCCCATCACATGCAGGCACCTAAGGTCATTATCCTATCACATGCGGGCATCTAAGGTCATTATCCCATCACATGCAGGCATCTATGCAGGCATCTAAGGTAATTATCTCATCACATGCAGACATCTAAGGTCATTATCCCATCACATGCAGACATCTAAGGTCATTATATCATCACATGCAGGCATCTAAGGTCACTATGCCATCACATGCAGGCATCTAAGGTCATTACCCCATCACATGCAGGCATCTAAGGTCATTATTCCATCACATGCAGGCATCTAAGGTCATTACCCCATCACATGCAGGCATCTAAGGTCATTATTCCATCACATACAGGCATCTAAGGTCATTGTCCCATCACATGCAGGTATCTAAGGTCAATGTCCCATCATCTGGCACACCTGGCAGGTATCTAAGTTCACCATCCTGTCATATGAAAGGCATCTAAGGTCATAAGTCATGACAGGCTCATTAGCAATCCCTCCTAAAGAACAGAAATCTTGAACACTATCAGGGTGATGACCACAAGGTCTTCTGATGTGCATAGAAGTACTTTCCTCAATGCGCCATCATGCAGACGTTACATCCAGACACCCCACTTTCAACATCATTCTGCCATGGACTCTTCTGGCATCTGACATTTGGTCCCTTTGTTTTCCACAGATGAGCATTACATCCACGTTCGGTAGTTCAGACACAGATTGTGCTAGGATGCCACAGCAAAGTGCATGGTTCTAGTCATACCTTGGTCGTTTACTACAGTAGAGAATAAGGAAAATTAATTGGCTGCTCTCCAGAGAGACTCCAAAATAGGAGCAGCACCTGTGAGACAGAGGGGTGAAAGGGTGTGTGAATATGAGAGAAAGAGAAAATGAAATAATACTCGGAAGGCGGAGAGAAGAAGAGACAGAGAGGGGAGAGGAAATGAGAGAAAGAAAGAAAACGTGAGAGGGAGAGAGGGTAAAAGAGAAAACGATGGAATAATTCAAAGGCTGAGCGAAGAAGAGACAGAAAGGGGAGGCAGTGAGAGAAGGAGAGATAAAGTGAGAGTGGTCTACGAGAACAAGAAGGAAAGTGGTGAATAATTCAGAGGCTGTGGAATGGAGCGAGAAAGAGACAGACAGAGAGACAGACAGAGATGGAGAACGAGAGTGAGAGAGAGACAGAGCAGGAGAGAAGAGAGAGAAGCTAGAGAGACAAAAGGAGAGAGAGAGAACAGGCGAGAGAGTGGAATAGATAGCAGGAGAGAGGGAAAGAAGACACAAAGAGAAGGAGAGAAAGAAAGAGAGAGAAGAGGAGAGAGAGAGAGAGAGAACGAGAGTTTTAGAGAGAAATTGAGAGATAGTGGGAAGAGAAAAATGTAGACAGAGAGTGGGAGAGAAGAGAGCGTGACAGAAAGCTGGAGAGACTGAGGGAGAGAAAAAGCTTGGGAGAATGGGATGGAGAACAGGAGACAGAGAGAGAGACAGAGAGAAGAGACACAGAATGAGAGAGGGGAAGAGAGGAAGAAAGAGCGAGAGAGAGAGAACAATAGGGAGAGAGATAGAGACAGTGGGATGGAATAATCACACGATTGCTGAGGGGTGGGGAGACAGGGGGAGAGAGAGAGTGGAATAGAGAGCAGAAGAGAGAGAGAGGCAAGACACAAAGAGAGGGAGAGAGAAAGAAAGAGAGAACAAGAGAGAGAAAGAGAGAGCTCTAGGAAGAGACGGGAGAGAGTGCCAGAAGAGAACGAGAGAGATCTAGAGAGCGAGGAGAGATAGAGAGGGAGAGGGGTGAGAGGGAGAGAGAGAAAGAAAGAAAGAGAGAGTTCTATTGAGAGACGGGAAAGAAAAAGAGAGCTCTAGCGAGAGAGAGGAGTGAGAGAGAAAGAGAGAGCTCTAGGGAGAGATGGAAGAGAGTGCGAGAAAGAGAGCTCTTGCGAGAGACGGGAGAGAGTGAGAGAGAGAGAGGGAGAGATAGAGAGAAAGAAAGAGAGAGTTCTACTTAAGGACGGGAGAGGGAGAAAGAGGGGGCTCTAGCGAGCGAGAGAGTTCTAGCGAGAGACGGAAGAGAGTGCGAGAGAGAGAGACCTCTAGAGAGAGAGAGGGAGAGAAAGAGAGAGTTCCAGCGAGAGACGGGTGAGAACGCGAGAGAGAGAGACAGCGGGAGTGCAACGGAATAATCCGACGGTTGCCGAGGGGCGGGCGGCAGAGGCAGCGAGCGGCGGTGGCTGGTAGTGATATGAGTGAGATGTAATTACCTGATCGGCTCTGGCTGAGCCGGTGTCTGCACATTTGTTTCCCTGCTTCTATTTTCAAGGTCAGACAAGTTCCTAATAATGTAATGTGTGGATGTTTTTATTAGTAGCAGTCATAGTATTTTTAGAGTTTGAAGGGTTGACGTGCTCCGTTTTTTCCTGCCAGTTAGTCAGAGCGCAGTAAACACGGTGGGAATAGCTGAGGCGACAACAGGCAAGGGCTGGGGTAAGGACGGAGGGGTGAGGGGGGTAGTAGGTGGGCGCTGGGGGAATCTGGGGAACTGGGGACTGGAAGAGACCGTGGGCTAAGAGGGTACGGAATACAGGGGTCTGTGAAACTAGAAAAGACCGTGGGCAGAGTGAGCCGAGGTGCCTGGGGGGTGAACGTCTTCAAGAGACCGGGGGCAGAGACAGTCGCGTGACAACAACATGGTGCCAGCCCCACTTAGCAATGTGGTGGTGTGGGGGTGGGGCAGTGGGTCTGAGGCTCCTAAATTTCACAGACATGCATAGACCATAGGCTGAATGGGGACCCTCTGAAGCGTGGGGGCCCCCAGCTCCGCAGGGGCTGCAGGGACCTGAGTGACGTCCCTGAGAGAGAGACTGTGAGAAAGCAGGGTCTGAGAGAATAGCAGAGCTGGGGCCGGGAGGGTATGACAGACTGGCGTGACAGATAGGAGAAGAGGCTGAGCATGAGGGACTACAAGAGACAGGTTTGACCCAGAAGAGATCGGGCCAGAGAGACAGAAAGAGACCTGCTGCTGAGAGTTTAGGAGAAACTTGGTGGCGAGAGACAACTAGAGATGAGGTCTGAAAGACTAGAAGAGACTGTGGCTGAGAGACTTAGAGAGACCGGGGATGAGAGACAAGATGAGAAAACATCAGGCGGTAAGATACTGCGAGTGACTGGGACTGAGGGACTGGGAGAGGCTGGGGGTAAAGAGACTAGTAGACACCAGAGAGTAAGAGACTGTGAGAGACTGGGACTGAGAGACCAGGAGAGGTCGGGGGTTTAGAGAGTAGAATATACCAGGGGGTAAGAGACTGGGAGAGACTGGAACTGAGGGACTGGGAGAGGCTGGGAGTAAAGAGACTAGAAAACACCAGGGGGTAAGAGACTGTGAGAGACGGGGACTGAGGGACTGGGAGAGGTCAGGGGTTCAGATAGTAGAAGACACCAGGGGGTAAGAGACTGTGAGAGACTGGACTGAGAGACCAGGAGAGGCCGGGGGTTTAGAGAGTAGAAGAGACCAGGGGGTAAGAGACTGCGAGAGACTGGGACTGAGAGACCAGTAGAGGCCGGGGGTATAGAGAGTAGCATAGACCAGGAGGTAAGAGACTGTGAGAGACTGGGACTGAGGGACTGGGAGAGGCTGGGGGTTCAGAGAGTAGAAGACACCAGGAGGTAAGAGACTGCAAGAGACTAGGACTGAGGGACTGGGGGAGGCTGGGGGTTCAGAGATTAGAAGACACCAGGGGGTAAGAGACTGCAAGAGACTGGGACTGAAGGACTGGGAGAGGCCGGGGGTTTAGAGAGTAGAATAGACCAGGGGGTAAGAGACTGGGACTGAGGGACTGGGAGAGGCTGGTGGTAAAGAGAGTAGAAAAGACTAGGGGGTAAGAGAGTGCGAGAGACTGGGACTGAGGGACTGGGAGAGGCCGGGGGTAAAGAGAGTAGAAAAGACCAGGGGGTAAGAGAGTGCGAGAGACTAGGACTGAGGGACTGGGAGAGGCCTGGGGTTCATACAGTAGAAGACACCAGGGGGTAAGAGACTGTTGTGTAATGAACACGCAAAAGTAGATGAAGTTTTCCAAGATTTATTTTCCAAAGTTGAAACACCGCAAGGAACTCGGCACCTCCAACGCTTCTCCTCAGCAGGACGAAAACCAACCATATCAATCTTTTCACCTGAAAAACCCCCCGGATGAATATCGGGTGGAAGCAATTCATGCCCTAACTTAATGGCAAATTTGTTCTTCCACGTCTATTCGTCAACAATAGTGTAAGGTGAACCCGAGTCTGCATACATTAGCACATTGATTCCACCTAAGGATATTGAACACAAAGGTTTCTTCTTGTTATCCATTTTTTTTATCAATAATATTAAGTAGGAATAATTCTTTAGAATCATAACCCTTGGGATTATCATATTCTGTTAAATTGTGAGAAGACAATTTTTTAATTAACTGTTCTTCATCACTGGAACTGGATACATCTCCATCCACACATTTCACTTTAACGTTCTTCCTTCTCATGCATACTTTCGCAAAATGACCTACAATATTACAGTTAGAACATCTCTGTTTTAAAGCAGGACAGAATTTGCTGGAGGCTAAGTGGGAACTGCTATCACAACAATAACATCTGAAATTACTACTTTTTTAATAGAAACTTGCCTCTTGGGACTAGGCTTTCTAGACTTATCAACGCTCCTATTCTTGATTTTGCTAACAGTGCCTTCAGACTCGGGTTTACTATCAGATTTGAGTACTTCTGCACTGCGACTAGATAACACTGCCTTTCTCACAATAGCCTGAATATCGTTCAATTCCGCATCCCCGATAATCAACAACCTCTCTTGAATGGCAGGATCTCTGGTGTGCATGACAACCTGGTCCCTAATAAACTGATCTTGTAAGTGATCAAACTTGCAATCATCTGCTAATCGCTTTAAGGCAGAAACATATTCATCTATGGGTTCATTAACCTCTTGTTTCCTATGAAAGAACTTGTGCCTAACAATACCTATGCAGACCTTGGGCGCAAAATGGCTATCGAAATCTTTAAGAATAGCATTGAATACATTGACATCACCACTTACAACCCCTTTTGCCATTTCTTCGTAAGCTTTTAGACCACCAGGCCCAACAGAATGTAAAAAAAAAGTTTTTTTCCTAATAGGAGACATCTTATTTTCTTCATCAATGGCATTGATGAAATTTAAAAAATATGCTTTCCATTCTGTCCATTTCATGCAAGGACTGCCCCCCACTGGCCAAAAAGCTTGAGGTGGTTGTAAGGAGAAATTCTGTGCAGCCATTGTGTAAGGAAATTATTCGGATATATTGTCCACTCTTCACCGCAAGGGACTAGTTCACTATAATCCTTTATACACTTCACAAAGTGACGATAGGGAAAAAAAAATATTTTAAACAGTTACCAAGACACCACAACTCTTTGCGCTGGCAATCCGTGTGTAAATTGGTGTAATTGAAGCGTTGACCTCTCCAGGAGTGTTGAATGCCGATAAACTCCTTAATTGTGAGGAAGAATGTTGCTCCGTGTAAATCAAAGGAAACAAAGATGGCGTCGCGAAGTGTGACCTAACGTGATGACGAGTGAAAGGTCACGCCGTACACGCACGCAGAAGTTGAAATCCGTATGACGGTGAGCGGCTGGAATCCCACAGCTGGCGGAGTGACGAAGTCTCAAATGCTGCTGGCGAATGAAGATTCTTTCTCCGGCAATGGCTCCCAGATTTGAACAATGCCTTCAACGGTCTCCAAGTAGCCCAGTGAGTCGTTCAGCAGAGCGAAACAGCGAAATAGAATCCAAACACCACCATGCCACAATAAATACTCCGCAATGAGGCAGTGTTTCTTCCGTAGGGTAGAAATCCTTTGTGATAAGGATGGTCCGATGTCGACAAAGTATTCCTCGTAGAGTTAAATAGTAGATATTGTAGAAAAAATAGTGGGTTCTTGAATGGTGTCTCAACAGCAACTCGTCGCCAAAATTGTTGTGTAATGAACACGCAAAAGTAGATGAAGTTTTCCAAGATTTATTTTCCAAAGTTGAAACACCGCAAGGAGCTCGGCACTTCCAACGCTTCTCCTCAGCAGGTCATGTCAGTAATGCCTGTTGCTGAGGAAAAACGTTCGGAAGAACCGAACTAACAAATTGAAAGAATACAAAGCACGCGCAGCAGCGCAAGATAATTGACGTGAGATAAAATGGAATACACAACAGAGACTGTGAGAGACTGGGACTGAGAGACCAGGAGAGGCCGGGTGTTTAGAGAGTTGAAGAAACCAGGGGGTGAGAGACTGCAAGAGACCAGGACTAAGAGACCAGGAGAGGCCGGGTGTTTAGAGAGTAGATTCGACCAGGGGGTAAGAGACTGTGAGAGACTGGGACTGAGGGACTGGGAGAGGCTGAGGGTAAAGAGAGTAGAAAACACCAGGGGGTAAGAGACTGTAAGAGATGGGGACTGAGGGACTGGGAGAGGTCAGGGGTTCAGATAGTAGAAGACACCAGGGGGTAAGAGACTGTGAGAGAGTGGACTGAGAGACCAGGAGAGGCCGGGGGTTTAGAGAGTAAAAGAAACCAGGGGGTTAGAGACTGTAAGAGACTGGGACTGAGGGACTGGGAGAGGCCGGGGGTTCAGATAGTAGAAGACACCAGGGGGTAAGAGACTGTGAGAGACTGGACTGAGAGACCAGGAGAGGCCGGGGGTTTAGAGAGTAAAATAGACCAGGGGGTAAGAGACTGTGAGAGATGGGGACTGAGGGACTGGGAGAGGCTGGGGCTTTAGAGAGTAGAAAACACCTGGGGGCAGGAGACTGGGAGAGACGGGACTGTGTGTCTGGGAGAGGCCTGGGGCATCTTTTAACGTGGTTTCCCCTGTCTTTTGCTTCTGTCCTCCTGTTTTTGACCATGTGCTGAACTTTGTTTTTTCTGGTTTTTGGACTCTGGGAACTTTACCACTGCCGACCAGTGCTAAAGTGTGTGTGCTCTGTGTCTAGAATGAAATGGCATTTGTTTTCTCCATGACTGGCGTACTGGATTTACTGATAAGTTCCTAGTACAGTGCGCTGTGTGTGCCCAGGCCTGTAAATCAAATTCTGCTAATGGGCCTGCAGCACTGATTGTGCAACCCAACTGAGTAGCCCTTTAAACCTGTCTCAGGCCAGCAAATGCAGAGCCTGTGTGTGCAGTTTTAAACTGCCTTGTCGACCAGGCAAGTTCACTTACTTGCCTGACCCAAACCTTCCCTTTTGTTACATGTAAGGCACCCCTGAGGTAGGCCCATGGCAGCCTCATGGGCAGGGTGCAGTGAATTTAAAATGAAGGATATGCGCTTTTGAGTTTTACATGTCCTGGTAGTGAATAACTTTTAAATTAGTTTTTCACTATAGCAAGGCCTATCTCTCCCATAGGTTAGCATTTGAGCTGTCTTGTAATGCTTTACAAGTGTAACATCCGATTGGGAGCAGAGGGAAATTGGAGTTTGGTGTCTTTGGACTCACAATTTCAAAACACATCTTTTAGTGAAGTTGGTTTTTAAATTACAGGTCTAAATGCCAATTTTAGAAAGTTGGCATTTTCATTTTTTTAACCATTCCGTGTCTCTAGCTGTCCCTAGAATACACATCTGGGTCAGGGTGACAGCTGGGCTTTGCGAATTCACACTAGACTGTCACACACAAAGGGAGGTGAGGTGTGCCCTGCATCTCTTGATGGCCCATTACCAAGCTGATGGGTCTTCCTGACCTAGAGTGGTGGAAGGAGTTGCACTTGCACCTGAATAGGGCTGTGCCTGTCCCCAGACATACAGCTGCATACCCCCCTGTAGTGTGTCTGCACCAGGGCCAGGAAGAGCAGGGTCTTGTGCACTACAAAGACCTTTCTTTGAAGTTTCCCTTCTTCAAAGGCTAAAATGGGTATAAGTAATGGACACTGTGAAGCCGTGGACACCGCTCGCCGAGTGCATGGCACAAAAACCTTGGCATTCAGTGCAGCCTTGACGTTGCTGCAGCGCCTCTGAAGAATCGCCGCTGCATGAGACTCGACCCAACGCCATCGATGTCCATGGTGCACAATCCTGACTCTGGCGCATCCCAATTCCTGCATGTCTTTCAACCGACACATCGCCTTCAGCCCAGTGGTTCGGCTTCGACCCTGGGGAATCAACGCCCGCGCTCTTGACAGACACCCATCATCGGTGCTGCATCACCTTCAGGAACCTTGGCCTTGTACCTTCAACCAACGCATCATCTCCTCTGCGCAGTGCATTGTCATGGAGTGGCAAAGCTTCAATGACCCTGCACCACCTTAAGGAACCGACGCCTCACCTGCATCCATGACGCCTTACCTCCCCTGCGTGACGCATCGTCTTTGGTTTTCAACGCATACAAGGTACTGTAAGGGGGTCTACAAGATTCATGTATAAGGCCCACACTCCATCGCGGTCAGACTGAACTTTTGGATTTGTCCCGGTCAAGCGTGACCAGATAGCTCCAGTCCAGTTGACTTGTGTATGTTGGATTTTTGTCGTTTTGGTCTTGTTTTACTCTGATAAATATTGGCTATTTTTCTAAACTGGTGTGGAGTACTTTCGTGGGGTTTTCACTGTGTTACTGTGTGTGTGTGTGTGTGTGTGTGTGCACAAATACTTTACACATTGCCTCTTTAGTTTAGCTTGACTGCTCCCTTGCCAAGCTACCAGAGGGTGAGCACAGGTAAACGTTTAGTGTGTTATATAGTTACCCTGACTACAGTCTGGGTCCCTACTTGGACAGGGTGCATACCTCTGCCAACTAGAGACCCCATTTCTAACTTAGGTGATCAGCGGTGCAGATTGGACTTGTATTTGTGCATTACATTCAGTGTTTGGTGTACACTACTGCCATATCTCAGACCATAATGTACCAGCATACTGTTGCCCTTTTTCTCTTTTGTAACCTTTTTGAGTTTTTTGCAACCATTTCTCAGTCTGGAGAGCCAACAGTTGTACCTGCAGCAGTGGAGTTTGAGCAGGAGAAGTTGGAAACCTACAAAGTGTCCCAACCCAAAGGTTTCTGCAGGGAACTCCAGTGTTCTTTTAAAGGCCTCACAACATATAAAGAGCTGCAAAAGGCTATGAGGGCCTGGGTAGCAGCCAGGGATGCAGCTGTTCACCCAGAGGATGAGAATTATGTTGTTTTGGAGGAAGAATCAAGCTTGTATCTGGAATGGCTGGAGGATTCAGCATTGCCTGTGAGGGGGAGGGGGGGCAGCCTGAATGGTGGAAGAGCTCTCTCCAGAGCTGGCAGCTGTGTTTCCTCTAGAGGCCTGTCTTCAGCAGAGTTGGAGGACAGGTGGGAAGAAAGGAAGCTCAGGATGAAGCTTGCCAAGCTCAAAATGGCTACGGAGGAGAAGAAAGTGATGTTAGCTCAGGAGCTGAACTTGAAAGAACTGGATTTGAAAACCAGGAGGGCTGAGTCCAGCACAGATGGCGGCAGCAATACTTTAGTACACTCATTGGGAAAGGTACACATACCCAAAAGTGTGGTGCCTGATTATGGAGTGGGAGACAACATAAATCGGTGGTTTCAGGCCTATGAATTTGCTTTGCAGATGCACAGGATTCCTGAGAGGGATTGGGGTGCAGGTTTATGGAAGCATTTCACAGGGGCGGGGAGGTACACCTTATTGGCTTTAGGAGTTGAGGACCAGATAAGATATCCTCCCCCCCCCAATGAAGGAGGCCCTGATCAGGAGATATGCTTTGACCCCAGAGAAGCACAGGCAGAAGTTTAGGGCAAGTGAGAAACTAGGGCAAGTGAGAAACTTGGTCCTCAGACATGGGTAGAATGTGTTGTCTCTTTCTGTAGAGCACTGGATGGTTGGTTAAAGGGCTGTGAGGTAACAGATTATCATGGGCTGTACAATTTTATTGCATGTGAGCATATGTTTAGTCTTTGTTTTCCAGAGCTATGCCAGCACTTGATTGATAGTAATCTGACTGACTCCAGGAAGCTTGCTAAGGAGGTGGACCTCAGCTCAGCATCAGGGTTCAAAAGAAGCTGTATGTGGGAGACTCTGCCAAGGGTGGGCAGGGTCCACAACAGAAGGGGGGGAAATCTAAAAGTAAGGATTTCTCTAAAGGGCCCCAGACTAGTTCCCAGCGTAAGGATTTCCTACGCCCTCTTGAAAACAAGATTTGGTTCCCTTCAGGAAAGCCTGCAGGGAAGGGACCCCTGAAGTGATTCACATGCAATCAGGAAGGGAACTTCAGGGGAATACCAAGTGTCCCAAGTGGGCACAGCCCCCCACCGGTGGGCAGTCACTAGGGATGGCAAGTGTACTGCTTGGGGAGGAGTTGGTCTCAGCTAGTGGTGTGGAGCCAGCTGAGTTGACCCTAGTTTCCCTTGGTGACAGCAAGATGGTCCTGGTAACTTTCATGCCCAACAACACCTGGAAGTACAGGCAGTTGATGACCATCAATTGGAAGAGGGTGGAGGCTCTGAGAGACACAAGAGTCAGCATGACAACAGTCAGGTGTCATGCTAGTGTCTTCAGAGCAGGTAGTCCCTAATGTGGTCTGCCAAGTAGACAACCGTGAGCGGCAATGTTTGTTGGCTCAAGTTACATTTGAGTGGGGGGGATCTCAGGTTCCTTGAGGGTAGCTGTGAGTCCATTCATGTCTATGGATTATCTGCTGAGCAATGATCTGGAGCATACCGCCTGGAAGGAGGTGGAGCTCAGGTCGCACTTGGAGATGTTGGGATTGCCTGAGTGGGTGTGACTGACCACACGATCCATGGCAGCACCTTTTTGTGGTCAGAAGGACCTGGAGCCTGAAAGAGTGGCCCAGGTCTCTGCAAAGAAGAGGAAGGGCAAGGGGTGTTGGAAACCCGCTCTGGAAATTCCCACGGCCCGGTAGGAGGCTGAACCTGAGGGGTACGCCCCAGAACCTACAGGGGAAGAAGTGGCCGAACTGGGGAACCTACCTGAGCTGTCCCAGTGGCACAAGGATAGGGTCCCTCCAGGAAGGAGTTCTGGCCAGCTGAGAAGAATTGCCCTACTCTTGTGGGTCTTTAGAAACAGGCCGAAGCAGGCAGCTTGTGACGCCTCTGGAACTCACCTGATTTATTGGGAGAATGATCTCCTGTATAGTGAGCCTAAGGTTGCTGAGCCTGGAGCAGCCCGTGTGCTGGTCGTATCCCAGCACTTCAGAGCCTTCCTACTGGGCCTGGCTCATGATGTGCCTCTGGCAGGTCATTTGGGGCAAAACAAGACCTTTGAGAGGCTTGTCACCAACTTCTTTTGGTCTCAAATTAGGAAGGTCTCAGATGCATTCTGCAGGTCCTGTTCTACCTGCCAGGTGAGTGGCAAGACAGGGGGGAGATGCAAAGCTCCCCTCCAACCCTTTCCTGCCATGTGCACTCCTTTTGAGCGGGTGGGCATTGACAGTGTGGGGTCTCTGGATCCCTAGACATCCATGGGCAAAAGGTTCGTCCTGGTCTTTGTGGAACATGACATCGGGTACCCGGAAGCTATCCCTCCGAGGACGCTGACTACGCCCAATAGGGTGCTAAGGGGGATCTTTACCCGCATGGGTTTCCCCAAGGAGGTGGTATCTGATTGCGGTACCAACTTCATTTCTTTGCACATGAAGGCCATGTGGAAAGCATGTGGAGTAACCTATAAGTTCTCCACTCCTTACCAGCCCTAGACCAATGGGTTGGTTTAAAGGTTCAACCAAACACTGAAAGGTATGAATATGGGTCTTTCTGAACCCATGAGGCGTAAGTGGGATATCCTTTTGCCATGCCTTTTATTTGCTTATGGGGAAGTACTACAGAAGAGGGTTGGCTTCAGCCTTTTTGAACTTCTGTATCGGCACCCTGTGAGAGGACCTGGGGATGTATTCAGTTACATGCTTCAGAAACCAGACAGCCTGCTGACCAGTGCTAAAGTGCATGTGCTCTGTGTTTAAAATGTAATGGTGTATGGTTTCTCCATGGTTGACCTATTTGATTTACTGATTAGTCCCTAGTACAATGCACTACATGTGCCCAGGGCCTGTAATTCAAATGATACTAGTGGGCCTGCAGCACTGATCGTGTCACCCACATGAATAGACCTTCAAACTTGTCTCAGGCCTGCCATTGCAGAGCCTGTGTGTGCAGTTTTAAACTGCCATGTCAACCTGGCGAGTTCATCTACTTGCCAGGCCCAAACCTTCTCTTTTATTATATGTAAGGCACCCCTAAGATCGGCCCAAGGTATCCTTATGGGCAGGGTGCAGTGTGTTTAAAAGGTAGGACATGTGCTTTTGAGTTTTACATGTCCTGGTAGTGAAAAACTGCTATATTCATTTTTCACTACAGCAAGACCTATCGCTCCCATAGGTTACCACTGGAGATGCCTTGTAACACTTTACAAGCGTAACTTTGGATTGGGAGCAGATAAAAAATTGGAGTTTGGTGTCTCTGAACTTACAATTTAAATACACATCTTTCAGTGAAGTTGGTTATTAAACTATAGTTTGCATTTGGCATCGGCAGTTGGCATTTTTTACTTTAACCATTCTGAGCCTCTGCCTGTCTCTAGGGTGACAGCTGGGCTTTGCGAATTCACTCTAGACAGTCACACACAAAGGGAGTTGAAGTGTGCCCTGCATATCCTGATGGCCAATCACCAGGCTGAGCTAGAGTGGTGGGAAGAGTTGACACCTCCACCTGAATAGGGCTGTGCCTGTCCCCACACAAAGCGATACAAAAGGGGATGATGGACGGAACGTTTGAGCCAATCAAACGCTCACCCCCAGTCAACTGATCTGGGTTTAATCCATCATCATTCTTTAGCTCACTCCACCACCCCAGTTCAGACATGGCCATATGCAAATCAGTCTGACCCTGTGCCTCATGGGAACAGTCCAGCCCGAACTGCCAAGCCATGTCTTCCCTGGACCGGAAACAAGCATCCTAGGACCGGTTTCTGGCATTCCAGCCGTCATCAGCCAGGCTTGCTTGAATCCAGTGGCAAAGTGAGCAAGGGACCCACGCCTGGGCATACCCCGCCAACTTAGGGCGAACAAAGCGATACAAAAGGGGATGATGGACGGAACGTTTGAGCCAATCAAACGCTCACCCCCAGTCAACTGATCTGGGTTTAATCCATCATCATTCTTTAGCTCACTCCACCACCCCAGTTCAGACATGGCCATATGCAAATCAGTCTGACCCTGTGCCTCATGGGAACAGTCCAGCCCGAACTGCCAAGCCATGTCTTCCCTGGACCGGAAACAAGCATCCTAGGACCGGTTTCTGGCATTCCAGCCGTCATCAGCCAGGCTTGCTTGAATCCAGTGGCAAAGTGAGCAAGGGACCCACGTCTGGGCATACCCCCGCCAACTTAGGGCGAACAAAGCGATACAAAGGGGGTGATGGACGGAACGTTTGAGCCAATCAAACGCTCACCCCCAGTCAACTGATCTGGGTTTAATCCATCATCATTCTTTAGCTCACTCCACCACCCCAGTTCAGACATGGCCATATGCAAATCAGTCTGACCCTGTGCCTCATGGGAACAGTCCAGCCCGAACTGCCAAGCCATGTCTTCCCTGGACCGGAAACAAGCATCCTAGGACCGGTTTCTGGCATTCCAGCCGTCATCAGCCAGGCTTGCTTGAATCCAGTGGCAAAGTGAGCAAGGGACCCACGTCTGGGCATACCCCCGCCAACTTAGGGCGAACAAAGCGATACAAAAGGGGATGATGGACGGAACGCTTGAGCCAATCAAACGCTCACCCCCAGTCAACTGATCTGGGTTTAATCCATCATCATTCTTTAGCTCACTCCACCACCCCAGTTCAGACATGGCCATATGCAAATCAGTCTGACCCTGTGCCTCATGGGAACAGTCCAGCCCGAACTGCCAAGCCATGTCTCTCCTGGACCGGAAACAAGCATCCTAGGACCGGTTTCTGGCATTCCAGCCGTCATCAGCCAGGCTTGCTTGAATCCAGTGGCAAAGTGAGCAAGGGACCCACGTCTGGGCATACCCCCGCCAACTTAGGGCGAACAAAGCGATACAAAGGGGATGATGGACGGAACGTTTGAGCCAATCAAACGCTCACCCCCAGTCAACTGATCTGGGTTTAATCCATCATCATTCTTTAGCTCACTCCACCACCCCAGTTCAGACATGGCCATATGCAAATCAGTCTGACCCTGTGCCTCATGGGAACAGTCCAGCCCGAACTGCCAAGCCATGTCTTCCCTGGACCGGAAACAAGCATCCTAGGACCGGTTTCTGGCATTCCAGCCGTCATCAGCCAGGCTTGCTTGAATCCAGTGGCAAAGTGAGCAAGGGACCCACGTCTGGGCATACCCCGCCAACTTAGGGCGAACAAAGCGATACAAAAGGGGATGATGGACGGAACGTTTGAGCCAATCAAACGCTCACCCCAGTCAACTGATCTGGGTTTAATCCATCATCATTCTTTAGCTCACTCCACCACCCCAGTTCAGACATGGCCATATGCAAATCAGTCTGACCCTGTGCCTCATGGGAACAGTCCAGCCCGAACTGCCAAGCCATGTCTTCCCTGGACCGGAAACAAGCATCCTAGGACCGGTTTCTGGCATTCCAGCCGTCATCAGCCAGGCTTGCTTGAATCCAGTGGCAAAGTGAGCAAGGGACCCACGTCTGGGCATACCCCCGCCAACTTAGGGCGAACAAGCGATACAAAAGGGGATGATGGACGGAACGTTTGAGCCAATCAAACGCTCACCCCCAGTCAACTGATCTGGGTTTAATCCATCATCATTCTTTAGCTCACTCCACCACCCCAGTTCAGACATGGCCATATGCAAATCAGTCTGACCCTGTGCCTCATGGGAACAGTCCAGCCCGAACTGCCAAGCCATGTCTTCCTGGACCGGAAACAAGCATCCTAGGACCGGTTTCTGGCATTCCAGCCGTCATCAGCCAGGCTTGCTTGAATCCAGTGGCAAAGTGAGCAAGGGACCCACGTCTGGGCATACCCCCGCCAACTTAGGGCGAACAAAGCGATACAAAAGGGGATGATGGACGGAACGCTTGAGCCAATCAAACGCTCACCCCAGTCAACTGATCTGGGTTTAATCCATCATCATTCTTTAGCTCACTCCACCACCCCAGTTCAGACATGGCCATATGCAAATCAGTCTGACCCTGTGCCTCATGGGAACAGTCCAGCCCGAACTGCCAAGCCATGTCTTCCCTGGACCGGAAACAAGCATCCTAGGACCGGTTTCTGGCATTCCAGCCGTCATCAGCCAGGCTTGCTTGAATCCAGTGGCAAAGTGAGCAAGGGACCCACGTCTGGGCATACCCCCGCCAACTTAGGGCGAACAAAGCGATACAAAAGGGGATGATGGACGGAACGTTTGAGCCAATCAAACGCTCACCCCCAGTCAACTGATCTGGGTTTAATCCATCATCATTCTTTAGCTCACTCCACCACCCCAGTTCAGACATGGCCATATGCAAATCAGTCTGACCCTGTGCCTCATGGGAACAGTCCAGCCCGAACTGCCAAGCCATGTCTTCCTGGACCGGAAACAAGCATCCTAGGACCGGTTTCTGGCATTCCAGCCGCCATCAGCCAGGCTTGCTTGAATCCAGTGGCAAAGTGAGCAAGGGACCCACGTCTGGGCATACCCCCGCCAACTTAGGGCGAACAAAGCGATACAAAAGGGGATGATGGACGGAACGTTTGAGCCAATCAAGCGCTCACCCCAGTCAACTGATCTGGGTTTAATCCATCATCATTCTTTAGCTCACTCCACCACCCCAGTTCAGACATGGCCATATGCAAATCAGTCTGACCCTGTGCCTCATGGGAACAGTCCAGCCCGAACTGCCAAGCCATGTCTTCCCTGGACCGGAAACAAGCATCCTAGGACCGGTTTCTGGCATTCCAGCCGTCATCAGCCAGGCTTGCTTGAATCCAGTGGCAAAGTGAGCAAGGGACCCACGTCTGGGCATACCCCCGCCAACTTAGGGCGAACAAAGCGATACAAAAGGGGATGATGGACGGAACGTTTGAGCCAATCAAACGCTCACCCCCAGTCAACTGATCTGGGTTTAATCCATCATCATTCTTTAGCTCACTCCACCACCCCAGTTCAGACATGGCCATATGCAAATCAGTCTGACCCTGTGCCTCATGGGAACAGTCCAGCCCGAACTGCCAAGCCATGTCTTCCCTGGACCGGAAACAAGCATCCTAGGACCGGTTCTGGCATTCCAGCCGTCATCAGCCAGGCTTGCTTGAATCCAGTGGCAAAGTGAGCAAGGGACCCACGTCTGGGCATACCCCGCCAACTTAGGGCGAACAAAGCGATACAAAGGGGATGATGGACGGAACGCTTGAGCCAATCAACGCTCACCCCCAGTCAACTGATCTGGGTTTAATCCATCATCATTCTTTAGCTCACTCCACCACCCCAGTTCAGACATGGCCATATGCAAATCAGTCTGACCCTGTGCCTCATGGGAACAGTCCAGCCCGAACTGCCAAGCCATGTCTTCCCTGGACCGGAAACAAGCATCCTAGGACCGGCTTCTGGCATTCCAGCCGTCATCAGCCAGGCTTGCTTGAATCCAGTGGCAAAGTGAGCAAGGGACCCACGTCTGGGCATACCCCGCCAACTTAGGGCGAACAGAGCGATACAAAGGGGATGATGGACGGAACGTTTGAGCCAATCAAACGCTCACCCCAGTCAACTGATCTGGGTTTAATCCATCATCATTCTTTAGCTCACTCCACCACCCCAGTTCAGACATGGCCATATGCAAATCAGTCTGACCCTGTGCCTCATGGGAACAGTCCAGCCCGAACTGCCAAGCCATGTCTTCCCTGGACCGGAAACAAGCATCCTAGGACCGGTTTCTGGCATTCCAGCCGTCATCAGCCAGGCTTGCTTGAATCCAGTGGCAAAGTGAGCAAGGGACCCACGCCTGGGCATACCCCCGCCAACTTAGGGCGAACAAAGCGATACAAAAGGGGATGATGGACGGAACGTTTGAGCCAATCAAACGCTCACCTCCAGTCAACTGATCTGGGTTTAATCCATCATCATTCTTTAGCTCACTCCACCACCCCAGTTCAGACATGGCCATATGCAAATCAGTCTGACCCTGTGCCTCATGGGAACAGTCCAGCCCGAACTGCCAAGCCATGTCTTCCCTGGACCGGAAACAAGCATCCTAGGACCGGTTTCTGGCATTCCAGCCGTCATCAGCCAGGCTTGCTTGAATCCAGTGGCAAAGTGAGCAAGGGACCCACGTCTGGGCATACCCCGCCAACTTAGGGCGAACAAAGCGATACAAGGGGATGATGGACGGAACGTTTGAGCCAATCAAACGCTCACCCCCAGTCAACTGATCTGGGTTTAATCCATCATCATTCTTTAGCTCACTCCCACCACCCCAGTTCAGACATGGCCATATGCAAATCAGTCTGACCCTGTGCCTCATGGGAACAGTCCAGCCCGAACTGCCAAGCCATGTCTTCCCTGGACCGGAAACAAGCATCCTAGGACCGGTTTCTGGCATTTGTATCGCTTTGTTCGCCCTAAGTTGGCGGGGTATGCCCAGACGTGGGTCCCTTGCTCACTTTGCCACTGGATTCAAGCAAGCCTGGCTGATGACGGCTGAAATGCCAGAAACCGGTCCTAGGATGCTTGTTTCCGGTCCAGGGAAGACATGGCTTGGCAGTTCGGGCTGGACTGTTCCCATGAGGCACAGGGTCAGACTGATTTGCATATGGCCATGTCTGAACTGGGGTGGTGGAGTGAGCTAAAGAATGATGATGGATTAAACCCAGATCAGTTGACTGGGGGTGAGTGTTTGATTGGCTCAAACGTTCCGTCCATCATCCCCTTTTGTATCGCTTTGTTCGCCCTAAGTTGGCGCGGGTATGCCCAGACGTGGGTCCCTTGCTCACTTTGCCACTGGATTCAAGCAAGCCTGGCTGATGACGGCTGAAATGCCAGAAACCGGTCCTAGGATGCTTGTTTCCGGTCCAGGGAAGACATGGCTTGGCAGTTCGGGCTGGACTGTTCCCATGAGGCACAGGGTCAGACTGATTTGCATATGGCCATGTCTGAACTGGGGTGGTGGAGTGAGCTAAAGAATGATGATGGATTAAACCCAGATCAGTTGACTGGGGGTGAGTGTTTGATTGGCTCAAACGTTCCGGTCCATCATCCCCCTTTTGTATCGCTTTGTTCGCCCCAAGTTGGCGGGGGTATGCCCAGGCGTGGGTCCCTTGCTCACTTTGCCACTGGATTCAAGCAAGCCTGGCTGATGACGGCTGAAATGCCAGAAACCGGTCCTAGGATGCTTGTTTCCGGTCCAGGGAAGACATGGCTTGGCAGTTCGGGCTGGACTGTTCCCATGAGGCACAGGGTCAGACTGATTTGCATATGGCCATGTCTGAACTGGGGTGGTGGAGTGAGCTAAAGAATGATGATGGATTAAACCCAGATCAGTTGACTGGGGGTGAGTGTTTCATTGGCTCAAACGTTCCGTCCATCATCCCCTTTTGTATCGCTTTGTTCGCCCTAAGTTGGCGGGGGTATGCCCAGACGTGGGTCCCTTGCTCACTTTGCCACTGGATTCAAGCAAGCCTGGCTGATGACGGCTGAAATGCCAGAAACCGGTCCTAGGATGCTTGTTTCCGGTCCAGGGAAGACATGGCTTGGCAGTTCGGGCTGGACTGTTCCCATGAGGCACAGGGTCAGACTGATTTGCATATGGCCATGTCTGAACTGGGGTGGTGGAGTGAGCTAAAGAATGATGATGGATTAAACCCAGATCAGTTGACTGGGGGTGAGTGTTTGATTGGCTCAAGCGTTCCGTCCATCATCCCCTTTTGTATCGCTTTGTTCGCCCTAAGTTGGCGGGGGTATGCCCAGACGTGGGTCCCTTGCTCACTTTGCCACTGGATTCAAGCAAGCCTGGCTGATGACGGCTGAAATGCCAGAAACCGGTCCTAGGATGCTTGTTTCCGGTCCAGGGAAGACATGGCTTGGCAGTTCGGGCTGGACTGTTCCCATGAGGCACAGGGTCAGACTGATTTGCATATGGCCATGTCTGAACTGGGGTGGTGGAGTGAGCTAAAGAATGATGATGGATTAAACCCAGATCAGTTGACTGGGGGTGAGTGTTTGATTGGCTCAAACGTTCCGTCCATCATTCCCTTTGTATCGCTTTGTTCGCCCTAAGTTGGCGGGGGTATGCCCAGACGTGGGTCCCTTGCTCACTTTGCCACTGGATTCAAGCAAGCCTGGCTGATGACGGCTGAAATGCCAGAAACCGGTCCTAGGATGCTTGTTTCCGGTCCAGGGAAGACATGGCTTGGCAGTTCGGGCTGGACTGTTCCCATGAGGCACAGGGTCAGACTGATTTGCATATGGCCATGTCTGAACTGGGGTGGTGGAGTGAGCTAAAGAATGATGATGGATTAAACCCAGATCAGTTGACTGGGGGTGAGTGTTTGATTGGCTCAAACGTTCCGTCCATCATCCCCTTTTGTATCGCTTTGTTCGCCCTAAGTTGGCGGGGTATGCCCAGACGTGTGTCCCTTGCTCACTTTGCCACTGGATTCAAGCAAGCCTGGCTGATGACGGCTGAAATGCCAGAAACCGGTCCTAGGATGCTTGTTTCCGGTCCAGGGAAGACATGGCTTGGCAGTTCGGGCTGGACTGTTCCCATGAGGCACAGGGTCAGACTGATTTGCATATGGCCATGTCTGAACTGGGGTGGTGGAGTGAGCTAAAGAATGATGATGGATTAAACCCAGATCAGTTGACTGGGGGTGAGTGTTTGATTGGCTCAAACGTTCCGTCCATCATCCCCTTTTGTATCGCTTGTTCGCCCTAAGTTGGCGGGGTATGCCCAGACGTGGGTCCCTTGCTCACTTTGCCACTGGATTCAAGCAAGCCTGGCTGATGACGGCTGAAATGCCAGAAACCGGTCCTAGGATGCTTGTTTCCGGTCCAGGGAAGACATGGCTTGGCAGTTCGGGCTGGACTGTTCCCATGAGGCACAGGGTCAGACTGATTTGCATATGGCCATGTCTGAACTGGGGTGGTGGAGTGAGCTAAAGAATGATGATGGATTAAACCCAGATCAGTTGACTGGGGTGAGTGTTTGATTGGCTCAAACGTTCCGTCCATCATCCCCTTTTGTATCGCTTTGTTCGCCCTAAGTTGGCGGGGGTATGCCCAGACGTGGGTCCCTTGCTCACTTTGCCACTGGATTCAAGCAAGCCTGGCTGATGACGGCTGAAATGCCAGAAACCGGTCCTAGGATGCTTGTTTCCGGTCCAGGAAGACATGGCTTGGCAGTTCGGGCTGGACTGTTCCCATGAGGCACAGGGTCAGACTGATTTGCATATGGCCATGTCTGAACTGGGGTGGTGGAGTGAGCTAAAGAATGATGATGGATTAAACCCAGATCAGTTGACTGGGGGTGAGTGTTTGATTGGCTCAAACGTTCCGTCCATCATCCCCTTTTGTATCGCTTTGTTCGCCCTAAGTTGGCGGGGGTATGCCCAGACGTGGGTCCCTTGCTCACTTTGCCACTGGATTCAAGCAAGCCTGGCTGATGACGGCTGAAATGCCAGAAACCGGTCCTAGGATGCTTGTTTCCGGTCCAGGGAAGACATGGCTTGGCAGTTCGGGCTGGACTGTTCCCATGAGGCACAGGGTCAGACTGATTTGCATATGGCCATGTCTGAACTGGGGTGGTGGAGTGAGCTAAAGAATGATGATGGATTAAACCCAGATCAGTTGACTGGGGGTGAGTGTTTGATTGGCTCAAACGTTCCGTCCATCATCCCCTTTTGTATCGCTTTGTTCGCCCTAAGTTGGCGCGGGTATGCCCAGACGTGGGTCCCTTGCTCACTTTGCCACTGGATTCAAGCAAGCCTGGCTGATGACGGCTGAAATGCCAGAAACCGGTCCTAGGATGCTTGTTTCCGGTCCAGGGAAGACATGGCTTGGCAGTTCGGGCTGGACTGTTCCCATGAGGCACAGGGTCAGACTGATTTGCATATGGCCATGTCTGAACTGGGGTGGTGGAGTGAGCTAAAGAATGATGATGGATTAAACCCAGATCAGTTGACTGGGGTGAGTGTTTGATTGGCTCAAACGTTCCGTCCATCATCCCCTTTTGTATCGCTTGTTCGCCCTAAGTTGGCGGGGGTATGCCCAGACGTGGGTCCCTTGCTCACTTTGCCACTGGATTCAAGCAAGCCTGGCTGATGACGGCTGAAATGCCAGAAACCGGTCCTAGGATGCTTGTTTCGGTCCAGGGAAGACATGGCTTGGCAGTTCGGGCTGGACTGTTCCCATGAGGCACAGGGTCAGACTGATTTGCATATGGCCATGTCTGAACTGGGGTGGTGGAGTGAGCTAAAGAATGATGATGGATTAAACCCAGATCAGTTGACTGGGGGTGAGTGTTTGATTGGCTCAAACGTTCCGTCCATCATCCCTTTTGTATCGCTTTGTTCGCCCTAAGTTGGCGGGGTATGCCCAGACGTGGGTCCCTTGCTCACTTTGCCACTGGATTCAAGCAAGCCTGGCTGATGACGGCTGAAATGCCAGAAACCGGTCCTAGGATGCTTGTTTCCGGTCCAGGAAGACATGGCTTGGCAGTTCGGGCTGGACTGTTCCCATGAGGCACAGGGTCAGACTGATTTGCATATGGCCATGTCTGAACTGGGGTGGTGGAGTGAGCTAAAGAATGATGATGGATTAAACCCAGATCAGTTGACTGGGGGTGAGTGTTTGATTGGCTCAAACGTTCCGTCCATCATCCCCTTTTGTATCGCTTTGTCCCCACACAAAGAGCTGCATTCCCCCCCTGTACTGTGTCGTTGCCAAGGCCAGGAAGGGCAGGGTCTTGTGCACTACAAAGATCTTTCTTTGAAGTCTCCCTACTACAAAGGCTAAAATGGGTATAAGTACTAGACTTCTGACACCATATACTCAGAACACTTCTGGACTAAGGACATTCTGCCAGGAAGAAGAGCTGTTGTGCTGCCAGGAGGGACTGCCACTTTGCTGCTTGCTTTGCTGTGTTGGCCTGCTGACTGCTGCTTCTTCTGTGGGAGTGGGAGGGCTGGACTTTACTCTCTGCATCCTGCTTCCTAAAGGTTCTCCAAGGGCTTGACTGAGCGTGCCTTCTGTTGCTGAAGTCTCAGTGTTAGAAATGAGGTTTCTGGTTGGCTAGGTTATACACTTCAGCCAGGAAGAACCCACCACTCTAGTCAGTGGAAGGAAGTTACACACCCAAGATAACCCCTGCTCACCCCCTTGGTAGCTTGGCAGAGCAGTCAGGCTTATCCCAGAGGATATGTGTAAAGCGTTTGCGCAACACACACAAACCAGTGACACACTAGGCACACCACACAAGTGACTCCACACAAGGTTATATAAAAATATCCTTTTGTAGTATACATAAAACACATTAGACCACAATCACATAAATAACTTTGCCATTAGGCACTTGTCATGACATTACATAGATCATAAATCACTTTCCCATTAGTCAATTGTCACGACATTACATAGATCATAAATCACTTTGCCAACTAGGCAATTGTCATAACACCACATTAAGTGCAATAAAGCAAATACTTATAAATTGCACGTCATACGAAAGTTGTGAAAACAACACTGTACATCCTCACTGTACACATTTATGCAGTTCCTACGAAGAGATACTTGTTATCCCCGCATTGCCAGGTGTGAAACAACACACTCATCATATTAGGGTATGAAACCAAAAATGCTGTAGTTAGGTTCATATAAAGTACTATAGGCCCCTCATGGCTGAGGTATCATCCAGCCATGCCATAGTAATCCTAGGAGCAGAACATGCGCTCCTACTCTCAGAAATAAGGTAGTTTGGGAAGTTGTCCCTACATGCGACCTGTTTCCATAACGGCGCACTGGGCCTCCGTTGAGGTTTCACAGGGTATGGCACACCCAAGAAACTGCAATAATACTGCAAATATCCCTACTTTGGGATTTAGCACCCCAGTGCTAATCAGCCCTAGGCACACCATCTTGGTGTGGGCGCTGATCTGCAGGTTTGGGGCGTTGGCCTGTGCCTCACTCGCAAATGCGGATGTACTTCCCAAACAATGCCGCTGAGCAGGACCTCTGTCGAACCTTCCTCCCCGCTCTGCTGACTGGCCTTGAAGTTGGGTAGGGCACACGTCGGCCCGGTGAGGCAGCAGCAGGTTGCTCACCTCGGTCTTTTCCCGGTCCTCGGTGGGATGCTCAGTTCACCTGCGAGTCTCCGTCTGGCGATGGGCAGGGCTGGAACTGGCCGGCACTGCGGTGAGGGCTGCTTCTCCCTCCGGTTGTTGCAGGCTGATGCAGCTTCCCTTGCGGAGACCGTGCTGACTGGTTCGTCCTCCTGCCGGCCCCTCAGCTTCCATCTGCACTGCTGGTGCGGTGCGAGTCACCCAGTAAGACGCCGTCTGGGGCAGCTCTTCCCCTCAAGGTGTCGACCTCACCGCCCAGAGAGCACAGGCTCCTCTCTGGCGCTGCGCTTCGGGCATGGGCCCTGCCCCTTCTGGTGTGGCTGCCTCAGATGCTGGGCCGCGCTGGGGCTTACAAAGGGCAGGGGTCACTTTTCAAAAAGAAAAAGAAATATAAGTGCTCAACCTGCGCTAGCTGGCAGGCAAAAATGGATTTGTAGCGCCTACCACGTGTTATGGTTTTCCCAGAGGTCGGAGCAATGGCCAGCGCTCCCCACGCGCTGACCTGCGACAAAAAGCGCTACTCGAGCGCTTACACTTTAGAAAAGAGCAGTCCAGTCCTCCTCCTGCTCCAGGGAGAAGTAGCCACTGCAGGCCGTCCTACCCCATACACGTCAGGGGCAGCGCTCCTCCCACAGCATCTCCAGCTCTCCTCCCAGGCAGGCCACTTTAAGATCCAGTAAGGATCTTTCTTAAAATCTTTTATCTCCCTGAGATATTCAACAGGAGGCAAGCACACACACAGGCTACTTTAAGATCCAGTAAGGATCTTTCTTAAAATCTTTTATCTCCCTGAGATTTCAAACAGGAGGCAAACACACACACGCCTTTGGAGATTTCTTCACAAGCAGGATACCACAGCAGGGCAAAAAGAGACAGAAGCAGCAACTGCAGGCCAACCCACCCCTCACACAGAAAAGGCAGCGCTCCTCGCACAGTTCTTCCGCTCTTCTTCTTCTTGGCAGGGTTCTCTTGTTTCTTGAAGTAATCTAAAGTCTTGGGGTTTTAGGTCCAAAACTTAAACCCCATTTTGTTATTGTTCTCTTTGTGGCAAGGGTCTCTGAACCCAGTCCAAACCAGTCCTGTCTTTCCTGGTGCAGCATGACCTCAGGGGGTGGAGAAAGCATTGTGCAAAGGAGACACAGCCTATTCAGGTGCAAGCGAAACTCCTCCCACCACTCTAAATGCAGAGCAGGTCAATTCAGCCCAGCTATGAGTCACCCAGGCAAGACAGGACACACCTCAACCCCTCTGTGGCTGTCTAGAGTGAATTCACATCCCCAGCTCCTGTCACTCCAAAACCAGACACTGAATACACAAACAGTCAGAGGCACACAGAATGGTAAAGCAAAAAAATGCCCACTTTCTAAAAGTGGCATTTTGAAACACACAATTTAAAAACCTCCTTTACCAAAAGGTTTGTTAATGAATTCTGAGTTCAGAGAATCTAAACTCCATTTTTCTAGCTTGTCCCAATTGAAAGTTACACATAAAAAAGGTTACAGTGCAGCCCCAATGACAGCCTATGGGACAGACAGCCTTTCAACAGTGAAAAACAAAATACACAGCATTTCACTATCTGGACATGTCACACATACCAGTACATGTCCCACCTTTCACATACACTGCACCCTGCCCATGGGGGTACCTTGGGCCTACCTGAGGGTTGCCTTACATGTAAGAAAAGGGATGGTATGGGCCTGGCAAGGGGGTTCACTTGCCAGGGCAACATGGCAGTTTACAACTGCGCATGCAGACACTGCAGTGGCAGGTCTGAGATACATTTACAGGGCTTCTCATGTGGGTGGCACAACCAGTGCTTCAAGGCCACTAGTAGCATTTGATTTTCATGCCCTGGCACACACTGTGCACTTTACTAGGCACTTACCAGTACATCAAATATGCTAATCATAGATAACCAATCATAATCACAAATTACACAGAGAGGATATGCACTTTAGCACTGATCAGCAGTGGTAAAGCCAAGAATCCTATAGCCAACAAAAACAGGTGCAGAAAAATAAGAGGCAAAAAGCGAAATGTTTGGGGATAACTTACAAAAAGGGACAGGTCTAACACTCAGGGACATCAAAGACTTCACCTGTATCCTACTACCAGCACCTGGGCTGCTCTGCTGTAAGTCCTGTCCTGCCAAGTGGTGCCAAATCCAGTACTGGGCCCTTTGAGGTGAATTTTGGTGCTGCAACCAAGAAACTGACTCATCAACTCCAAAGTGTCCGTTTGAAACCGAAGTATCCCTGCGAAATCGACGCATCAACGCTGCCTGCACCAAAGTCGTGGACACCGCTCGCCGAGTGTGTGACTCAACGACCTTGACTTTCCCATTTCTTACAGACTGGAAGAGGCTGGGGGTTGAAAGAGTAGAGAGATACCAGGGGGTAAGAGACTATGAGCGACTGTAACTGAGAGTCTGGGAGAGGCCGGGGGTTTAGAGAGTAGAAGACACCAGGAGGTAAGAGACTGGAACTGAGAGTCTGGGAGAGGCTTGAGGTTTAGAGGGAGAAGACACCAGGGGGTAGTAGACTATGAGAGACTGGAACTGGGAGAGGCCGGGGTTTAGAGAGTAGAAGACACCAGGGGGTAAGAGACTGTGGGAGACTTGAACTGAGATTCTGGAAAAGGCTAGTGGTTTAGAGAGTAGAATGCACCAGTGTGTAAGAGAATATGAGAGACTGGAACTCAGAGATTGGGAGAGGCCGGGAGTTTTGAGAGTAGAAGACAACAGGGGGGTAGGAGACTATGAGAGACTGGTAGAGGCCGAGTTTAGAGAGTTGGCTTGAAGAATCCAGAGGCAGGAAGACTACCTTCTAGGAGTGTAGAAGAAACAGAGTGATGAGAGACGGGCATCTGCAAGCCATGAAGAGACTGGCTGAGACATTGGAAGAGGCTGAGTGTTGAGAGTCTAATCTAGATGAGTCCAGGCGCTAACACAATACAAGAGAGGAGGCTGAGAGGCTACAAGATGCAGTTTGAGAGACAGGAAGAGAACAGCAGATGGAAGTGCAGAAGAGACTGGGCACTGAGAGCCAATGAGGGATCAAGTTCTGAGACTAGAAAAGGGTGTGAGTTAGAGACTGGGGATTGAGCGACTAGAGTAGAAGAGACCAGAGGCTAAGGGACAATGAGGGCTAAGGCTGTAGAGGAGGCTAGGCACTGAGAGACTACAGACGATTGTGGGCTGATCCAGTAAAAGCGACTAGGTGGTGGAAGAATATGAGATGCCATTGACTTGAGAGGCTAGAATAGACGAGGGCCTGAGTACTCATGAGGTAAGAGACTGGATACTGAGGGACTAGAAGAGACAGGGGCTGATAGATTACTGTAGACAGGGGGGTGATGACTTGAAAAGAGATGCAGGCTTCCAGTCTGGAGAAAATGGACACCATCTGTTCTGCTGGGGAAGGAGGTGGCCCTTGAGATTGTTTATCGCCGGAGGGGTATGGGTTCTTGAACTGCTTCATGGTGCTCACATCTTCAGCCAAACCTCCAGTCTCTACCCTGCAGTCATCACATTTAGACTCCACATCTACTCAGGACCTCGAAATAAAACCCTGAATTGTAGAAAGGATCATTATTTTTAGTGGGATTTTTTTGAAGACTCCCAGACACTTGCACATCATACTTTGTTAGGTAGAAAGGTACAAAATTATATATTTCCTCCATAAGATGCATTCCAGCCATTGATCAACAACTTTTTACATCAGAGACAACTCCAAGGAACTTTTCAGTGTCATTCAAGAATTCACCAACCCACGCAGCGAAGCCACAGACATCACCCCATCCCAAGACCTCTGCGACAAGCTTGGAACCTATTTCCACCTCAAGATCAAAAACCTCTACGACAACTTCATCGACCATCCACCAGGCGCCACAGACGGCCCCCCGCCCCCCAGAAACACCAGCCAGCCCACCATCTCCAACTGGACACCGATCACGGCCGAAGACACCGCCTCGACCATGAAAAGCATCCACTCGGGGGCCCCCACCGACCCCTGCCCCCCTCACATCTACCACAGAGCCGTGGCCGCCATCGCACCCGAACTACAATGCACCATCAACACCACCTTCAAAACAGGCACCTTCCCAGACGACTGGAAGCGCGCAGAAGTCAGACCCCTGCTCAAGAAGCCCACAGCTGACCCCACCGACCACAAGAACTATCGGCCCATCTCGCTCCTCCCCTTCACAGCCAAAGTTGCAGAGAAAACAGTCAACAGGAAACTGACACGATTCATTGAAGAAAACGCCGTCCTCGACCCGTCCCAATCCGGATTCCGAAGCAACCACAGCACAGAGACCGCCCTACTCGCCGCCACAGACGACATCCGCACCCTCCTGGACCAAGGCCACTCCGCAGCCCTCATCCTACTCGACCTATCAGTGGCCTTCGACACCATCTCCCATCGCACACTAGTCATCAGACTACACGACGCAGGCATACAAGGAACAGCCCTGGACTGGATCCGATTATTCCTCACCGGAAGAAGCCAAAGGATCAGACTCCCACCCTTCCTCTCCGACCCCATGAAAATCACCTGCGGAGTCCCACAGGGTTCATCACTGAGCCCCACCCTCTTCAACATTTACATGGCCCCCTCGCAGCCATCGTCCGACAACACGGCCTCAACATCGTATCCTACGCCGACGACACCCAGCTCATCCTCTCCCTCACCAAAGACCCCACCACTGCCAAACTCAACTTCCAGAAAGGAATGCAAGACGTCGCAGTCTGGATGACCAACAGCTGGCTGAAGCTCAACGCCGAGAAGACAGAAGTCCTCGTCCTCGGTACCACCCCTTCTGCATGGGACAGCACCTGGTGGCCGACCGCCGTCGGAAGCCCACCTACCCCCTCAGACCACGCCAAGAACCTCGGCATCGTACTCGACTCATCACTCTCCATGAACTGACAGGTCAACGCCGTCACCTCCAGCTGCTTCAACACCCTCCGCATCCTCCGCAAGACCTTCAAGTGGATCCCCCCTGAGTCAAGGAAGACAGTCACCCACGCACTCATCACCAGCAGACTGGACTATGGAAACGCACTCTACGCCGGCATCAACAAGTCCCTACTCCGCAAACTCCAGACAGTACAGAACACCGCCGCCAGACTCGTCCTCGGCATCCCCCGACACGAACACATCAGCCAACACCTACGAAGTGTCCACTGGCTTCCCGTGGAGAAAAGAGTCACTTTCAAAATCCTCACTCACGCCTACAAATGCCTACACAACAACGGACCCAAATACCTCAATGACAGAATCAACTTCCACGTACCCAAAAGAAACCTCCGATCTTCCAACCTCGCACTGGCCGAAACCCCGCGCATCCACAGAGCCAGAGCAGGCGGAAGATCCTTCTCTCACATTGCAGCCAAGACCTAGAACGAGCTACCGGCAGACATCAGATGCGCCCCCTCCCTGAACACCTTCAGGAAGACCCTCAAGACCTGGCTCTTCGGCTAAACAGATCTGCGGACCCCCCCCCCCCTCAGCTCCTTGAGACCCTCACGGGTGAGTAGCACGCTTACAATTCCCTGATTGATTGATTGATTGATTGATTGATTGACTTGGCATACCTGCCGACAAACACACACAGGGAGGTAGTGACACTGACTTGACTAACATCTCTGCTTTCATGTCTCTGGTGCAAGTAACTAATGTGTCAAAATGCTCAAACCAATGGACAAGGAACATTCTGCCTCATTGTGAAAGATCACAAATCCTTACTCAGGGATTCGGCCACTGTTCAGCACCCCTTGGCTCACACTTTACAAATAACTATACATAAACAGACATATGTAGAAGTTCTCTAAAACGCAATCCTTGTTGAATTTCATCCTTTCAAGATCTACGCATGCACTCTTGGTGGATCAAGGTCTGTCTGCTGTGGCTCGTCTTGGATTTTTAGCGGGGCACACAGTAACCATTGCCGCACTGTACTATATGTAACCCAGGAGCCCAAAAGGTGTCTGATTCTTCTACCGAGCATGATGGGACCACTACACAAACTTGAGGAGTGTTCTTTACCCAGGAAAAAGATTCTTGGCATTACCCCGTCTCAGAGAAGCCTAAGATTTCCATGATCCACATCCAGAATTGGTATTGTGTAGGGTCTCTGGGGATCCGAGCATTCACAAAAAATGTGAGAAACCTTGTAAATCAGCTAATGAAAACTAAAAATGCAGATAAATTGCTAGCATCCAGCACAAAAGCATAGTTTGGGGGAAGAGGGGCTACAGGTGTGAGCCTGAGGTTTCCCAGCACTCACAGCGGCATATCCAACTAAGGTTCTGATTTACTGTTATATAGCATGGAGGCTCATGTGACGGCGAAATTTATAAAAATAAATTTTGCACCAGAAACCTGATGGAGCACAGCACTGAAGGACCTTTCAGCACGGAGCACCTAACTCCCCTATTATCTATGCAAAGTGGGTTCATGGTGGTGGGAATAGCGCAAACACCCATAGAATTTCACACAAAGCCAGATCTACTAAAGTATAGTTATATGGATTTTGGTGAACTCCTAGGGCCAAATTTAACTAGGCGCAAAAAAAGGGCAAGTGGAATATTGCATGATATTCCCATGCAGATTGCCATTTTGTGCAACTTATCCTCGAACTGTAGCCATTGTGTAATAATTAGGACAGAAGGTTGTACCTCAAATACAACGTTTGTGTGAGAATCCATTGACTTGACTTTGAGCTATACTCTTTTTCTTCATTCATGCAATGTAACACTGCAGATTTCACCTTAGTGCTGTGTGAAATTTACAAAATGTAATTCGAAGACATTATGCCATGAGCAAGAGATGGGGGCCTAAGGAGTTTTGGAAGGGAGAAATTTGTGGAGTATCAGAGGTAAAAGTGATATTATGAAAAGAATAACAACAGTCTTGAACAATTTCAAATCTAAGCATTGAGGTGTCTGTATGTTGCACAAAAAAACCTCACTCGCCACCAAATACAAGGCAGAGGCGAGTAGAGCCCCAATCAGATGCCAGCATTCTTGCCTCAACCACTGCCATCACCACATGAAGCCAAAACTTCCATCGTGTGGCAGTATTCACAGCTCGATTTTTACATGGGCTGGAGGGAAGATGGTGTTCCCACATTTGTCCTTTCCCAAGACTCAATGTTGTTTTTTCATGGAAGTAAACCTAACTCTCTTAAAGGGCCTTATTTATGAGTGCCAATCAACTATTTTAAAAGGGGCATATTTACAACGAAGTGGCGGAGCGTGGCGTTAGCCTCCTTGGCTTAACGCCGTGCTCTGCCACTTCAGAAACCCAGGACTGCACCATATTTACAATAATATGGTGCAGCCCTGCGTTTCCCCCTGCGCTGGCGCTAAACTTAGCAGCCTAGCGCCAACACAGGCTCCCTTGCACCATAGTGCAAGGGAGCCTGTGTTGAGGGGAAGATTGTTATGAGCAGGAAGGTCCCCTAATGCAGTCTGGTGGGGAACATTCAAAGTGCGCATGACTGTTTGGCAGGCCCAAGTGAGTCGACCAAACAGTCATGAGCACTTAGGGAATGCAAATCACTACTCCCCCTGCTCTGGCCAGCCCCGCCTGCCACTGACTGCAATAGGAAAAACAAAACGTAAATAATGTTACGTTATTATCATTTTATTTTTCCTTTTGAGCAGTGGGGCGATGCTCCTCCGCCTTCACGGAGACACAAAGGAAACAATTAATGCAGGTTAACACCTGATAGCACTAATTTTCCAAATGTGAAGATGTTCATCACCTGCTCCGCATTATTGAGTTCGTTTAATTAGTAAATCAGCACGCTGTGATTTACAACCTAAGGTCCTGCTATCCGTGTGTGAGCCTGGGTGTGGCAGAGAGAGTTTCTCTAAACACTTTAATGCTGCGAATGACAAGTGAAATCCAATATTGTCATTGCAACTGGGAGTCCCTGCATCCAACGACCAAGCAGGTAACATATTTGTAAGAGAAATGCTCATCATCCCACAGCTTTACCACTTTGTTTTAGAACAGTAAACCAGCCACCGCTGAAGCAGCCCAGATGGCTTGCTATCAGGTGCTTAATTTCAGCCGGTGGTTTTCGGTGCTCGGCACTGGCACTTAATTGTCAGCACCGGCTCTAGTGATAGTCTACCATATGGTGGTGCTATCCGTCCAATTTTGAGATGAGCACAATAACAGTGTCTAATAAGTCAATATACATTAAAAAAGAATAATACCTGCCGCTCATGCCCTTATGATTGTTTGGGGGGGTTCAAATAGTCTGAATTGTCACACTTGTAGGAGTGTGATGATTGGTAGTTGGGTTTGTATTGTCATTGGCAGCACTGGCAGGGGCAATGGGTGGTGCGGGCTGCAGTGGCCTCATGAAGAGGGCCCTGGCTCGTACTTTTTTTTTTTTTTTTTTTTACAAATTAAGCATTGTATGCTCTCCCACTAATGAAAAAGCCCACAAGCTGAAAGCACAGCTATAGACAGAGAACGAGAGCAACGCAGGCAGAAACATCAAATTATTATCTGAAGATTAAGTCAGAAAAGCCGAAAATCATGCATGGTGTGGCACAAAGGAAATACTAGGAAAAAGGAAGTCGAAAAGGAAAACACACAGGAAAACGTGTCAAGGCCCAGAACACCTTCTCTGCTGTCAGTGTCAGCGCAGCACTGATTTGGAACATGGGGTGAATATTCAGCGTAAGTAAGGTTGTTACATTTATAACTGGTTAGGATGCAACAGCCCTGGAGATTAGCAGTTTGCAGAGAAGTTATCCTTAGAGAGGAATGCAGGTGACTGGCCATTAAACAAGTTGAGCTATGCTACTGAGTTGGGTTGACTCCAGAATTATGCATGAGATTTACATCTCTCCTGGGAGTGCGGCCTTCCATTTGGCAAGATAGGCAATGGTTAAAAGGCTTGAGTTTGAGAATTAGAAAAAAAAGTGTGTTCAGCAAGAAAAGTTACGAATGCACAATGTTTACAGTGAAAGAAACTTCGAGATTTCAGCTGAAAAACTCGGAAAGGCAGCAGTGTGAAAGGACAGTTCAATAGTTGGTAGTTAAATCATGAGGCAAGATATGTGTTTGTGGGAGTACCCGTGCAGTGCCAGGCCAACTTTAGCAAGCCTTAACATAAGGCGTTTCTCCATTGGCCATCAACCACTGGCCCTTTTTGTAAGAAAGGCTAATGCCTGGACGTTATTCTTGCGCCAGCAATACTCACTTTATGATTATTTAAGCATTTAAAATACATTCCGTGGACTCAACCTATGTGCACAAAGCAAAAGGAAATCGCACAGCCAATTGTACAACGTACACGCTTCCCAACACCCAAATGTCACCCAGGTGCCATAGTGGACCCTCTTTATATTATTCAATGAGTTCAAAGATTAACTGTTAAAATAATTAATAAGCATTTGCACAGCTAACAGGTCTCGACTTCTGTCTGCTAATGCATGCCTAAAGACTTTGGAGCATATTAGCAAGGGCTGGCGATATAATTATCGCCGCTTTAGCGTCCGTTTTTGGGCGAAAAGCGGCGATAATTATATCGCAATATCATCAAGGACACGCTAGCGCGTGTTTCCTTGATGTAGAGCCCGTTTTTTCACAGCCTCGCCTCGCATCGCTAATGAGATGCAAAGAAGGCGTGGCTGTGAAAACAACACATGTTAATATCGTGAAGGCAGCTTCGCGATATTAACAAGAAGGTGCAGCGATAAAAAAAATCGCGCTACCTCAGCCTTAACTCAGGAATTTAACGTCTGTTAAATTCCTGACTGAGGCATACTCTTAATGGGAGATGGATTATGCTGATACGACCACAGGGTCGTATCAGCAATGTTATCGCTGTTTTCAATGGAACATCGCTGGAAAACCAGTGATGTTCCATTGAAAACACCGCTATCGCTGAAATATTATCGCCATAGCGCTATGCGTTGTAAATATAGCGTTATCATGGCGATAATATTCAGCGATAGCCAGCGATAATATTTCTATCGCTTTGTACGGCCAGCGATAATTATCGCTGGCAGTTGATAATATGCCCCTTTAACACTGTTTTTTTGCAAATATGGCATGAGGTGGCCATCTTTTTTTTGTTGTTGTTTTATTTACCATTCCAAAATGGTGGATGCCAATCTTGCAATGGCAAAAACTAAATAATTTAATTGTGAACCAAAGTGCATTTTGGAATTGGAGCAACCTGGCAGCAAATAGCATCTGCTTTGGCCCTCCAAAAAAACGTACAAAAAAATAATCTTAGTGTTTTTAAATAATGAGAAGGTCGCAAGAAGAGAAGCGGGAAAGCAATGGAGCATGGATAGCAGGTAATCAACAGACGAGCTTGGGACAAGGGGTCTGGAGAGAAAGATAAAAAAAAGACAAGACAAAAAAATCTCGGTAGAGAGAAGCAATTGATGAACTGATTAGGAGGGACCAACAAGGAGCATATTTAGAGGGAGGGGGAATCGAACCCTGATTTTCAAAATACTTCTACCGACGCCGCCATCTCTTGGGACGGACGCGGTCTAGTTGTTTTTTATGCTGGCTACAAAAGTGGACGCTGCGCGAGCGCGCTCGAACCCGTAACAGAGCAGACACTTGGTCCCTCTGTAGACACTTGCTGCTACTTGCACTGCTCTTCTGTCACCTATTTTAATTACTCCGTGATTTTTAAAGCATCTTGATTTTTAAAAATTGTGTACTTTGCTTGAATTTGAGGGTGTTTTTTAATCTTGAAATTGCTGCTGGAGTGGGAGGGGGAATCGAACCCTGATTTTCAAAATACTTCTACCGACGCCGCCATCTCTTGGGACGGACGCGGTCTAGTTGTTTTTTATGCTGGCTACAAAAGTGGACGCTGCGCGAGTGCGCAGCGGGTGCGCCGCTGGCGCGCCAAAGGCGCGCCTAAGGCAAGCCCGTCTGCGCTCGTCAGTGTCCCGGAGGCAGCCGGCTCCGGAAATGCTGTCGGTTTACCTGCAGAGCGCCCCAAAGCTATCAAATATGACAGATAGAACTTACTTAATATCGGTAGGTGTATGAGCTGCAGGCCCCACCTCCCAATGCGGTTGAGTGAGGACGCTGCTTGCAAGGATTGTAGTTGGCAGGTCTCCTGTACCCTAGGGAATTGTAGTATGATACCGAATACGGCTATCAACAAAGCCCAGCTGGGAGGGGGCGGTAGGCACCTACTAGCGTCATTGCTAAATATACGCTCAGCTAAAAAACATGAGCTACAACTCTATGAACTACTAACTGACTCTAGTTACCCTGACATGATGTTTTTAACAGAAACATGGCTGACTGAGGCTTCAAACCCCACTATCGCTGGCGCGATCCCCTCAGGTTATCAGATTCTGAGGAAAGATCGCCGCGAAGGGAGGGGTGGGGTTGTGGCCCTAATTTATAAGAGCACCTACAGCTGTGTACCCTTAGCGCTTACGGAGATCGAGGGGGCTGAGTCTATGGGCTTCCTTTTAACTATCTCGGCCCATCAGTCCATAGCAGGGGTGGTTATTTACCGCCCGCCGGGGCCGGCTGGGAAGTTTTTGGAGGCGATCAGCCACTTTATTTTTCCCTTTGCTGCTAAATATAGTCACTGCCTGGTTCTCGGCGACTTCAATTTACATATGGATAACACATTGGAACCTGAGCCCCTTAAGTTGCGTGAATCCCTTGACATATTAAACCTGACCCCCTTTGTCCACTTCCCTACTCACGAGAAGGGCCACACACTGGACCAGATCTTTTCTTCTAAACTGATAGAAGTGGAGGCCCCTCTCCCCCTTATCTGGTCGGACCATTGCCTGATAAATTTCAGAGTCCCTAGGGAACAGGATAGGTCTCGATCTCAGGAAAAGGTCCGTGCCAGCAGTTTTAGGCCATTCAATCTGATTACTCCGAGGCGATGCAAAGTGCCTTGCAATCTCACCCTATCCCAATTTGTGGGATTCTTGAAAGGGATGTGCACTCCTTGGAGGAGTGGCTGCTACTTAGAACCTCTGAACTGGCCCCCCTTACTCTGAGGGTGGCTAAGGTGAATCGTGCTTCGGCCCCTTGGTACACAGAAGCTCTAAGGAAAAGTAAAAGTGCATGTAAACGCTTAGAAAGGAAATGGCGGGCGAATTACATGGCCCACGACAAATCTATTTTTAAAGCTGCACTGAGAGATCATTACCTAAAAGTTCGCGAGGGTAACATACTTTTCTTCTCCGCGAAAATCGATCAGGCCGACAATAAAAGTAGAGAACTCTATAACATTGTTAAAAAAATTTCATTGCCTGCAGCTATTAGATGCCCGTTTGCACCAACAAGCGAATGGTCTAATATGATGGCCTCTTTTTCCACGATAAAATTAGGAAAATACAGGACTCTTTTGAAATGCAGTCATCGGCTCCAACAGCAGACCTAGATGCTCCTAGCGCTGCTGTTAGCTCTGAGTTCTCCCTTATGCAGTTCCCCGACATCTCTATGGACCAATCTTTAACCCTCATGAAGTCCTTGAAGTCAGGCTCTCCTGCTTACCCTTGTCCCGCTAAGGTGTTGTCTTTAATTGCAGAGGTGATTAATCCTACTGTGAATCAGATCTTAAACAACGCCTTGCGGGAGGGACATATGCCTCCCTGCTGGAAACACGCGAGAATTCTTCCATTGTTCAAAAAACCCACGGCTGACCCAGAGGTAGCTGGTAATTATCGACCTATATCCCTGTTACCTTTCTTCTCCAAGGTTTTGGAGAAATATGTCAATTCCATCATCACTGACTATATTGAGACCAATCATCTTTTGCACCCAAGTCAGTCAGGTTTTAGGGTGAACTTCAGCACTGAATCGGCCCTTTTAGAAGTTGCTGAAACTATAAAAGCCACGTTTGATAGGGGAGGCAACGCGGTCCTGGTACTGTTAGATCTCTCCGCGGCCTTTGACACTGTGCCCCACAATAGACTGGTACAAAACTGGTGGAGGGCGGTGTCGGTGGCATAGCCTTGAGATGGATCAGGTCGTTCTTAAATAATCGTCTTCAAACCATTTGGTCCCCCCCTTTTTCTGCCGCCATTCCTCCCATGAATGTTGGGGTCCCGCAGGGCTCCATTTTGAGCCCAACCTTGTTCAATCTATATATGGCCCCTATCGCCCTTCTTGCCGAACAACATGGGGCTAAGATCGTATCGTATGCGGACGATACACAGTTGTTGTTCACTTGTGAGAAGGGTGCTGAGTTTGATGGTCATGCAATAAACTCCTGTCTCTCAGAGGTTTTCTCATGGCTGAAAGATAATCAACTGAAATGTAACCCTGAAAAGTCTGAGATTATCTTTTTTGGCCCTCGCCCATGTGAGGCATGGCACAACTGGTGGCCGCAGGATATGTCCCCCCCCCAGCTCGTCTGTGACCATCGTTAAGAATCTCGGAGTCGGATTGGACGCCACGCTTTCTATGACGTCTCAGATCCAATCTGTAGCCGGGACTTGTTTTGGGGTTTTAAGAATGTTGAGGAACTTTCTTCCCCTGCTTTCTGTCCCTCACAGAAAAATCATTGTCCAAGCTTTGGTGATTTTGAGATTGGACTATGTCAACTCTTTGTACTTGGGACTACCCGGCTACTTACTTGTTCGTTTACAGGTGATCCAGAATATGGCTGCTAGGGCCATTTTTCTGGCAGGTCCCAGGACTCATACGTCCCCTCTCCTGTCCTCTTTGCATTGGCTCCCTGTTCAGAAAAGAATTCATTTTAAAGCTATGATTTTGGTCTTTAAGGCATTTCATCAGATTGGAGCCCCTTACCTTAGACAAAGATTTCCTCATTACACTCCCCAACGGACTCTGAGGTCTTCGGCTCAGCTTCTGATTCCTGTTCCTAAAGTTTCGCTCTCCCGGGTGGGAGGACGATCTTTTCAAGTGGTCGCCTCCCGCCTATGGAACAGCCTTCCTTTGTCCCTTAGACAGATTCAGGACCTGTTCACCTTCAGGAAAAAGCTCAAAACATGGCTTTTCCAACTTTAATCTGTTTTTCGCCGTTTTTGCCTTGGGAGTCTTTTTTGCGGCTGTTATGTGGTTTTTTGCTCAGCGCCGGGACACTCCTGGGAGTAGCCGTGCGCTTTATAAATACCAAATTAACATAACATAACATAATAGTTCTTGGCGACAACAGGGAAGCACAGGCACTCCCATGGAGTGCTGGAAAAAAAAGCAAAAATAGTTTCCTGAATGTGAATAATGGAAAGATACAAGTGATCCAATCAAGAGGATGGTGTAGGAGCTGTGCTACAGGAGAAGGGCAAACACAAGAAGAGGAACGAAAGCCATTGATTAAGTGCAAGCAAATGAGATTGACAAGAATGTCAACAAACGGTAACCATGGGTTGGTCCAGAGCACACTCAGTTTTGTCCACAATATGTCTTCAAAAACAAGCATCTAAAAGCTGCCTGTAGGTGGGATCTCTAGTTATAATTTTGGTATCCTTTTGCTAAAATGATTTGCCATTAAAGTGATCAAGTTTGTGCAGACTTGGCGAAGGATGGTGGGGAAGAAAATGAAGGAACCGTGCCACGTCAAAGAATGGAGCAGTATGAAGAAACAGTAGCCAGGAAAAGAGAGAAAGAAATATAGTGACATCAAAGAGAGGCAGTCAGTAGCAGATGTAGGAAGCCTGCCAACCTCTGTTGTGCGTCAGAGCATCTGGCTGGTATTCGAGGACATTGTGTATGGTTTTCGAAGCTGAAAGACAGTTGCAGCACTAGCATTTTGGCTCTTTCTATGCACATTATTAAGATCTTTCAGTTGGCTAAAAAATCCAGGCCTCTTTCCATCTTTCCTGTTCTCTCATCTTGTCTCTCACCCTTTCCTACCTCCAGTGCACTCTGTCCTGACCTCTTCCGCCACCGCTCCTGCCCTACAGCCGTCCCTTTTGTCAGCTTCTTTATTTCCCTTCCAGTGCTTCTCATCTCTTACTGAACTCAAAATACTCCGTTTTAATATCTAACCTCCTTCCACTTGAGATCTCTTCCTTTTATCCATTGGTTTTGCTTTCATCCATCCTATCCTTATTGCCTCTTCATCTCTCTAGACCACCTCCCCACAGTTAGATTCCTTTTAGAAACCTCTTACCCTTTATCCTATTTCCTCTGCTTTTATGTTTTCTCCCTGTCCATGCTCTCTATTTTTCTTGCCGCTTTTCTCTCCGTGCTTTGATCCACCTTCCCTCTCCCCATCAACTCTAATGGCCTCATTTCACCTAGATCACTCTGGTGACATCATATAGACACTGACCACTCCTGCTAGGATATGACATTACATGCACTTTCACCCCTGCGAAGGCAATTTTTAAACATTCGTGGATGCAACATTTTAGGAAACAACAGTTGGTATCGAGAACAACCAAATACTAGAAAGTAAGAAACTCTATAGAAATTCTGATTTATTAAAACATCAGTAAGTAGATTATTTGTATCATAGGAGCATAATATCAGTAACATTGCAAGCAGCAGCACAGTAGTAGGAGATGCAGGCCCAAACTAATGCTGAATGACACCCATGATCACACACCATCCACCCTCCTTGTTTACTTCCTCTTTCCTGTATTACTTTCTTTAAAACTCCACTCATACTTTCTTTACTTCCACCTTCACTAACCCCCTTTTTAACTTCTTCATGAGATCGCACCTTCCATCATTGCTACGATTTTGTCTTTTTAGTGTTTTCTGCTCCTGTCGACTCATTACCTATGTATCCTACATTACAATGTTTTTTGCAGTTTTATATAGCGCGAACTCGACCCAAAGGTATTGGAGTGCTTTACATGAGCACCAGTTACATTACACAAGGACACATTCATTTTTGGTAGCACGGGGAGATTAAGTTATTTTCCCAGAATCACAGGATGTTGAGCAGACGCTGAGACTCAAACCTGGTTCCCCAGCTCCAAAGTCGGCACCTCTGAATGTCACGCCATGCGTGAAACAGTGCTGTGTGCTGTGCATCTTCACCTACCTGCCTGGGATGCACCATTCACCCTCTACAAATAATTTTAAACTCTGTGTCGGCTATGGCTAAAGGTAAATTAGGCTGTGGGTATGCATTAGTAACACTGTCAATGTCACCTTAAAGTTGGGACATTCTTTCGCCTTTTCTTTCCCCAAGCTCCTGTAGAGGTATAGGTTAAACAAGTGTGCCTTGGGCCCTAATGAACGCAATGAAAAATAGGCCCTCGCCTATGGTGGAATAGTAAAAGATAGTCATAACTGGGGTGCAGTTGGCATTTTTCGAAGCCTTGGCCCAGTGCCACTGCTCCTCCACTGACTCCCGGTCCAGAAGAGATGTCAGTTCAAGCTCCTGACACACGCCTAGAAAGCCCACCACGACCAAGGACCTGCCTACATGAACCACCATCTGCACTTCCACCGACCCTCCAGGAACCTCCGCTATGCACACTTCGCAAAGACCCTACACATTTGCTGCTGCCGTGCCGGAGGACGCTCCTTCTCCCATCTCGCCACCAAAGCCTGGAGCACCCTACCCCTCCACCTCCGCACCTTGCCATTGCTGAGCAACTTCAGGAAGGGGCTCAAGACCTGGCTTTACGACTGTGACCATCAGCCAGCGCCTGGATACCCTCTCGGGTGACAAGTTGCCCTTTATAAATACGACTTGATTTATTGATTGATTGATTGATTGACCTGCTGCACTCAGGATAGTTACGTCTCTGTGTAGAACCTAAAATAATTGGAATACTTTGTCATGCTGCAGCACACTATCCCGAAGACATGTTGCAGCAGGCGGTAAGAAAACCTCTCTTTGGTGCCATGCTGCTCCTCTGGCTCCCCGAGGCCTTCTGTCCCCCTAGCTCCCGTATGCTGCCTGGAGCAGAGAGGGGGGCTTTGGACCCTGGGTGGAGGGAGAACTGCTCGCACACTGATACTACCTCCCCGGTGGCTCCTATGTCAGTGCCGAAGAGAGGGAGATCAGCGCCTAACTCTCACACCCCCAACCTGCACTTGCACTAGCTCTAAAAGTTAGAGAAGGGCCGGGACGTGTCTAGGCGCTAGGCGGGATAGCCTGAAGCTCCTAACCCCACAAGGAGAGGCACCACAGAAGCAGAGATCCAAGTGGGAATGTCTTACAATCTCTCTCTGTCTCTCGCTCTGCCTGTTTCTCTCTCTCTCTCTCTAACATCTCCTCCCCCAACCGTCTCTCTCTCTCTCGCTTTCTTTCTGGCCTGGAATACCGACACAACTCAATACTCTCAAAAATTCAAAAATACAGGGCAGCACTGTATTCCATTAGCTACCAAGATAGTGTAGTAAGAGAAAAGCAGGGCCCTGATGAGAGTGCCTGTGTTTGTGTTAGAGAGACCTGTGTGACTTTAACTGAAGTGTGTGTGGTCTGGTGAACCGTTCAACACAATAACACAATGGATCATGCACACACAAACAAGGTATAATGACTAAGAGGGGTGTACCTGGCATAAGATGAGAGCACCTAGGATGGCATAGCAAAACATGATTTATTAGGCCGTACCAAGGATATAGGCTTGGTGTCTGAGTATATTAGGCGGAAACTGGCTGATGGTGTCGGGACCCAAGATATCTGGCATACGATGAAGGCACCTGGGATTTTTAGGCTGGACTTGGCATGTGATGGCAGCATCAACAATATGATACTTTATCTGGACATATGATTGCAGTGTCTGGCATAAGATGGCAGTTATTGAACACATCAAATCTGTACCATTAGCAGCTGGCACGGGCGGGGGTTGGGGAGTGGGGGGGTAAGGGAATTATAATTTTTTTTTAAAGGTTACCTTACTCCGTCGCGTCTCTCCGTCGTCTCTCCTCGAAACAGGAAGCAGGCAGCCAGGCGCCCCTGACCAATCACAACGCTGCAATGCAGCATTGTGATTGGTAAGCACCCAGGCTCTCCTGACCAATCACAACGCTGCAATGCAGCGTTGTGATTGGTCTGAGGGCCATGGTTCGGCGCTCAGCCAGGGACTGGGGGTCTGGGCATGTTCTCCAAGCAGGCTGTAATGCAGCCTGCATGGAGAACATGTGAAGTGCGCAATGACTGTTTGGTCGCCCTGAAAGGGCCGGCCAAACAGTCATTGCGCACTTAGAAGGGTGCTACCACTCCTCCCTGCCCTGCGAGCACAACAGCCCCGCCACGTCCCGTCACACAAAGCTGCCGCAGAGGGACAAAATAAAATGATAATAACATTACGTTATTATCATTTTATTTTTCCTTTCTTGCACTGCTTCAAAGCAGTGGGGCGACGCTCCTCCGCCTTAGTGGAGGAGTCCCCACTGATCTGTACCTAGTGTATGAGACAATGCATGAAATAAGAGGCTCTACATATGTATGTGAGGCTGCATCTGCATAAGATGACTATAACTCTGCACATGATATTTATACCTGGGAACAAAAAAGTTCTCCTGGAATAAGGTCAGAGCGTCTTTCATAAAATCGCTGTTTCTAGGCAAAGTTCACTGAGGACGAGATGTTACCTAGATGATAGAGCTGCTCATTTATGGAACATGGGGTCCAGGTTCGGCTCCTGCCTCAGCTCAACACCCTGTGATTGTGGGCAAATAATTTAGTGCCTTATTGCGAGTTTGGTGGCCCTCCTGTTGGCCCACCACCGCCACACCGACAGGAGGACCACCAAGCCTATCGAGCGCCCGTCTGCCAGATTACAACTGTAATCCATGGTGGGCGTGCGGTGCTGCTGTGGTCTCACAGTGGTGGTTGTATAAGGCTCATAGGTTAAACTTGACTGCAGACGCCGCTGTGACAGCGCCTGCAGCACATTCCTGCATGATGTGGCATGCATGCCACACCATGCAGGAACTGGGGAGCAGTTAAAGGGGGGCACAACATGTGGCCCCCCGCATGCACCCCCAGGCCCAGGAGCGGCAGGAGGCCCTGTTAGGGCCTCTTAGTTGCCTGTCTGCCACCCTTTTCATGGGGGGCTCACCGCCATGAAAGGGGCGGGCAACAGGCAACTCATAATATGCACGGCAGTGCCACAGCGGCACCGCCAACATATTGCTGCCCTCTTCTGCTGCGCTACCACCACGAAATCCTGGATCCCTGGCGGGCGCAGCGGTCCTCCACACTCAGACTACTGCGGGCGGACCTGCGGTGGTCGGACCGCCACTGCGAGTACGGAAGTCTTGTGGACCGTCAAACTCATATAAGGGCCCTTAATCTCCTTGTACCTAAAAATGAAAAAATGTGATAATGTAGTGTGGTTCTATTGTAAAGGGCTCCAGTGTACTTGGCCCAGATTCACGCTACAAAAAAATGCATACAAAATATGAGGCTACTGCTGGCATATGCTCTGGTTCTTGGGCATGTGAGGCAGTTCTTAGCATAGGATGGCTGTACATTAGTATGTGACGTTGTTTCTGGCCTAAGACATCAATAAGGGCAAATAAAGCGGACCCTGGGATATGATGGCTGTATCTGGGCACATGTGGCTCTTCCTGGCATACTCTGGTAGTATGTGGGCTAATGAGGCTGCACCTACCAGTGGGGGAGAGTGGTTCTAGTATATCACAGTTGCAGACGTAGAACAAAACATAGAAAAACTATATTCACATTAAGACAGACCTATTGGCTTTGTCAATGCGCGTTTATTGTTTCAGTCAGCATATGTAATGTAGTGTCTTTTCATGTATTTTTTTTTTAATAATGTTTGGCTCCTCCCTCTTTTAGTTTTATAGTTCTGCATATCACCTGCCCCCTCTCTCGAACATTCCTTCGTTTTCCCGCCATACACCAGTAGTGCCGCCTCCCTTTTCTCCGGCCTCCCCCTCACACCGCTGCCTGCCCTTCTTTTCTCCTCTGCTCCAGCTGTGCCCATTAGCTGCGAGCCGCGGCCGCCTAACGCCACAGCCTGTAATCAGCGCTCCTCTCTGCTCGGGAAGCTGTCACTCTGACACCAGCCCCTGCTCGCGATCCCGGTCCCTCCCCGGTGCCCTGCCCTCCCAGCCTCAGCCGTGGCCGGTCTATTGCCAGCTGCCAGCCACGCCCCATTCCCACAAATTAAGTTAGCACCTGCCACAATCGCAGCCTTGCCCTGCGGGCCCTTGGTACTGTGACATTTCTAGCCAGCATTCTAACCTGCGGCCATTCCTCATAATAAATCAAATGAATTAGAATATGCGGCGGCGAGACGGGTAGGAGTGATCGTTCACCGCACGGACCGGGAATAAAACCCCGTCAAGGGACGCGGGAGTAAGTGGGGCAGACGGGCACCGAGGATGCGTGAAACCAAGGAGGCGGGAACAGCAGCAGACTTGCACGTGAGGGCGAGGCGAGAAATGGAGTGAAGCCTCTTGTCACAGAGGGGGGCACTGATGGACACGGGGTGCCAGGACCCCCCGCTGCTGCCGAACCTGGCCCCACTTCTGAAAGTTAATGGAGCCTTAAGGTGGCCTTAAGTGGCACAACATATCGCATTTGTAGGAAATCTCCCTTGGAAACCGCGCGCGGGCGGAAGTTAACAGTGAGTCAGTTCTGAGATGCTCTTATGAGTCACAGGGACAGAACTGCGTTGATGCAAGACGTTGATAAATACCCACAAGAGTCCAGACCGAGAGTGCAAAGTGGGGACCGTGAAGGAGTGAATGTCAGCGAGAGGAGAGACACGTCAAGAAGCGGATGGGGACAGGACAGGAAGAGGAGGGACAGAGTATCCAGGCAAATTGAGGGGGAAGCCATTAGGGAGAATATTTAGTGGGAGAGAATAAGGTAAGAGACAAGTCAAAAAGAAGAGGAGGGACAGAAATATCTAGGCAAACTGAGAGGGAGACCAGTGGGAGAATATTTAGTGGGAGTGAATAAGGTAAGAGTGAGAATAGAAGGGGCGGGTGAGGTGATGAGTTTGACTCAGGTATTGAGAAGAATTCAGTTCTGGCCCATGAGGGGACGGCTGGCCTGGGCAGACCCGGATGTGTCATCAAACATTGGTGCTCTCATATCTTGATGGTCCTTTGTTTTTCAGCCTCATCTCCAAACAGATGACTGCAACCCTCAGGCAAGTGCAGGCCTGGCTGCCATTAGCGCCTCCCTCCTGTCGCAGTGCGCTGTCATTCGCTGTTCAATTTTTACTGGTATAAGATGGTTGAGTGAAGAGGTAGGACCAGGAAGCAGTATCTAGCGAGGGAGGGTGGGCCTGGACTACTCGAGTCAGATTATGTGCAGCAACTTCTTACTTCAATGTGTTTGCTTGTTTATCTTACCTTATTCTTTCTCTATGCACAGAGATATCAATCAATCAATCAGTATTTGTATTGCACGCTTATCACCCCGGGGGTATCCAGGCGCGGAGATTGCTGCGTTCAATGTTCTATTAAGTCTTTGCAGTAGGTTGTCAGCAGTTTTCTGGCCTGTAGAGATAGTGGAAGCTTTGGTCTCTATGGAGCATAGGGCCTCGGGTCCCTAGGTTTCAGCCAGGCTTGCTTCCAGGTGGCACCCAAGAGCCCTATGTCGTGCTGCTTCCGACGTATTCATACACTGAGGGAGTTCCTTGGCAATAAAGACTGCTGTACCCTTTTTCCATTACTGTCTCTTATGTTTAGTGTGACTGAATCCGCCCTATTGTGTCATCTCGAGTGGCATCGATGACAAGGGGTCCATTCATTAAACGTTATGAACACCAGACCTCTTCTCTTCCCTTAGGCTGCTCCCAGGACTAGTGTGAAGGCCCTGATGTAGAACTGGAGGCTGGTAGAGGGATCCCAGCACTGACATTAGAGGCTGCTGAGATGCTTGAAGATGGAGGCCTCTTGCCATGGAAGGGACTGGGGAATGGAGAATGGGGAAATAGGCGCTAGTTACACTCACCAGGAAGAGACAGTAAAGGGATGCTTTCTACTCTAGACAGCAGATTGGTGAGGAGGGTTCTGGCTGCAGTAACTGTGAGGAATGTTAAGGTGGACGCTGTCCAACCGGGACTAGTAGTGTTAAGGGGGTACTGTTGACCCTTACCAAGGGTAGGTGGAGCTGCTATGGGTCCTGGCTGTAGAACAGTAAGGGAGATGATGGTTGTGCTAGACGGAATGGTATGGGGGATATTATCCGACCCGAACTAGTATTGTTAAGAGAGTACTGGTTGGCTTGTCTCTCAGGAAGGATAGGTGGAGCTGTTATTGTCCCTGGACTGCAGAAGAGTAAGGGAGATGATGGTTGGGCCGGACGATGGAATGGTAAGAGGGATATTATCTGGCACGGACTAGTTATGTTGAGAGTACTGGTTGGCTTGTCTTTCGGGATGGGTAGGTGGAGCTGCTATTGTTCCTGGACTGCAGAAGAGTAAGGGAGATGCTGGTTGGGCCAGACGATGGAATAGAAGGAGGATATTATCCACCTGAACTAGTAATGTTAAGGGGGTACTGGTGACTCTTACCAAGGGTAGATGGAACTGCTATCATTTCTCGACTGGAGAACAGTAAAGGAGATGGTGGTTGTACTAGACGACAGAATGGTAAGGGGGGATCTGGACACACGGGCTCGGAGGAATGGCAACGGGGTGGGGTGTGAGGTTATCTGGCCCGCACTGTGGAACAGTGACGATGCCACAGATGCCCATGGATACCAAAGGCGCTCTCTTATTTCCCAGGCACGAGCTGGCCAGCCCAGCGCTAGGCTGGTACAAGCAAAGAAGCCCAAGCTGCAGAAATTAATTGTGCATGCATGGAACTTTATTCCCCACAGGTGTCATTTCCTTAATGGTTTAATTGGCTATTTCCACCTAATTACACAGAGGGAGAAGGCTAACAGTTCTGTCTCCCGGTTAAAAGGAAAGAGATGAAGAGCTTGACATGGAGGCAGAAAAGCAGAAGAGCTGCGGGGAGGCGTGGAGGAAGGGGGAGGGGTGCAATAGGCCTTGGACCACTAGGAAATAATGCAATGGTTTTTTTGGATTGGGAAGAGGGAATAAGAAGTTCCAGTGATGCTTCGGCTGGAAAACGCACCATAATGTGCGCCTTTGTAAGCCCAGATACCCTGTGGAGGACAGAAGGGAACCGGTATAGCAAACCACAAATCAATTCTTCACACAAGGTCTTCTAGACCATGCAAAGATGTCACCATGCAAGCAAAGCTTTACAAAATTCACAAATAGCGGGCTTTGCGGGTATTGTGGAGATTCCTGCTTTTTCTTTGACTTCAGCCCTGCTTGTGCATTTGTGACATAACCTCTTAACTTCATTCTTAGTGTTGCGTTGGAACTGGAGGGAGGTTCGCTGCACTTGCTTTGTTTTCCACCTATAGCCCTATATCTAGGCTGGTAGGGAGCATTAGACTTTAGTGAAAGTTTACTTATATAGATAAAATGCCACGAAATTCCTGAATTTAGCACTTCCCCAGATTAATTTTTCCTCAAACAACTCACCCTCTCAGTCAGGCCCGGCTCTAGAATTGTTTCTCTGGGTGGGCCGTAAAGAAGCATGGGTGGGCCATGAAGATGAGTGGGTACTGGCCAAGAAATAACAAAGTATGTAATCTATCTGATATTTTAGGTATTGGCATCTGTCCGCATTTAACATTGTTAACACAAAAATCAGCACCCAAAGAGCTGCTTTCTCTGAATTGCTTCTGGCTCTGGGAAAGGGGAGGGACGCTGCTTGTCAAATCTTTAAGATGCAGAACTTTAAGTCTACAGCATTCTCCTGGTCATGTGCAGCAGCAGAAACGTTTCTGCTGCCATACAGAGCTACTTTGCAGCTTTTCGTGTTTTTAAAAAACTTTGGCAGCTTTTTACTTTGCAAAGCATTGAAGTTTTAAACTACGATCGCATAAGCCCAGAATCATAATTCAGTTTTCAGGATATCCATGCTGGTCATTTGTGCACCACAGCAGCTAATAAACTCTGCTGACTTAACACCTCTTCCCAGGCCTGAAAGTATCTTATGTCAAAAGTGTTAATCATTAAAATAAACGATAAGGGAGATCCCACGGAAACATTCAGGTGAAAAACGCTTGTTTTTTTCAGTTCTGATTTGGCCTTGGGTGGGCCAGGGTTTCTTTGGGTGGGCCTGGCCCACCCTCTAGAACCGGGCCTGCTCTCAGTATCTCAAATTACGTTTGAACGTGATTTTCACATGAAATATCGGCAAGTAATTTTCTCTCCGTTTTGCATTATTTTCCTAAAATGTCATCGCACTTCGCAAAAAATAACTTTTCCGATTTCATCCACCTCTGCCGAGGATGGCAAGCGGTGAAAGACAAGGGGTATTAGAAACATGCCGCCAGAGATATAAACACAGAGTAGGGGGTGCACGGCGGGGCACACATTGTGGGAATTGGGAATACGATTGGGGATGCGGGGACTTGAACGATGATGACCTACGGATGAGAGAGGACTGGCTGCAGATGTCTGGAGTGGACTGAGAAAGGCAGAAAGCACAGCGTGTTCTTCCTCTGAGGCAGCGCGCGGAGAAAATACTAAGCAGGTCTGGAGTGTCGCGAGGGCCTGAGCTCCTCGCGGGCCGCGCGCGCGCGCAGCCGGATGCAGCCCTGATGCCACGCGCATGGCTAGGAAGAGGAATTGATGGTTGTTAATTTGTGTTCCCTCTGGATCCGCTGCCAGAAGGTCATTGCATCAAGCTAAGAATGCACATCTTGCCACATTATGTGAGCACTAACAGGTGGAACAGTAATGCTGCATAATATGGTCCCCCAAAATGATACCTTACTGTGCTGAGAACATAGCACTCTTAGGGGAACACTGAACCATTGTGAACTTAATTCATTGAAATCTCCTCCGGGGTGCTGCTTTCTGGTGCGAGGGGTGGAAAGCATTCCTCCTGTGCGTGAATGGCCATGCGGTTTTCTACATAGAAAAAAATCATACTGGACTAGGAATCCAGCATTCTAGTGAGCCAGAGTGAAATAATTCCTAACGATTCGGAATAAAACTCTGTTGAGTTCCGGATAGAGAACATTCATATACAAGGTCGGACTGGCCTATATGGCAGTGCTTAATCTGTAAAACAATAAGTGCCAGGGCTCTTGTCCGAAGCCCACTTCAGCTTGCACCACACATTGCCCCAGCCATGCTACCAATGATCGAAACACCACAACTATCAACCATCAGAATCCTACAAGTGTGACAATTCGGACTGACTATTCCAGGCCCCCAAAGCTATAAGAATAGCTTGGGAGACAGATAATAAAATTTTTAATGTATATTGAATTAAACATGAACTGTTGTTGTGGTAATCTCTAAATTAGCCAGACAGCGCCAAGGTGGCAGACTGTCACAATTACCAGTGTTGACAATTAAGTGCCGGTGCTGAGCTCTGGAAACTACTGGCTCAAATTAAGCACTGCTATAGGGTAAACAGGAAGTGTTCGATGGGCTGGTCTGACAAGACCATTTTTATGGCTGTTTGTGGGCCTATTCTATGGTCTGGTGGGCCAGTTTCTACTGTTGATTTCCCTGATATTACTATACACATTGCCTGCATCAAGTACAAATGCACCCCTCCCTTGTAAAACACTGACTGAGTGTGACTTTACAGGTTCAAAACTACCCTGATTTGTAATTGTGGGGTCGCTATTTTAGCTATCTGGTTCTCTAACAGGGGCCACTTTTAGTTTGGTGCCCGGGTGTATTTTCTGTCCCAGTCAGACCCTGTTCATATAGTAAGATGGCTCTTTGGTGTATCTAATAGAAAAGTTCCTATAGGAATACAGCTCTACAGGGTACCAGATAGAATACAACTGTGTGGTGTGCATGAGAGAAAACATTCCTATAGGAATACAGCTTTGCAGTGTGAAAATATTATTAAGAATGCTGCTCTGTGGTTTACCTGATATAAAATATTCCTATAAGATTAAGAATGGGCTCTATGGTGTGTCAGTTACAAAATATTTACACAAAAGAAGGAACATTGCCCTGTTTTGTATCAGATAAAAAATATACCTATACGAATATGGCTTTGAGTGCATCAGAGAGAAACAATCCTTATAGTAATAAGGCTCTACTATTTGCCAGACAGAAAATATTGCTGCAGGAATCCAGCTTTATTGTGTTCGGGAGAGAAACCAGTATTTGGACTCTAGGTGTGCCAGATACAAAACATGTCCATTTGAATACTGATCTATCTTACACAAGATATAAAATAGTGTCATAAAAATACTGTTTTAGTGTGTGTTAGAGCCAGGTGAGATCATTGCCACCCAAACAATGCACTGTGCCAGATTTATTGCATTGCCGTATGCACTGGACCTGCGCATGAGAGAGGATCTAACTCACCCATTCTCATAGAATACTCCATCGTAAGCCAGAGACACAGAATTATCATTGAATTCTGAATTACCATGGCCAGATTCATAGGATTCCTAAATGAATACTGAACAATAGTATCTAAGGTCCATAGCAATCCCATAGGACTGCCACACCATATTGAAAATAATCCATAGTATTCCTCATTGAATATTGATTAGGAGATCATTGGCGGTAAAGGGACAGTTGCAAAAATTGACGGCCTAACTGTCGGCCAATCTCTCACATTCCCCACTTTATTTAGATGAACAAGGATTTCCCAGTGCAGGACCCGCCATCAACACTGCTGTCCAGAAACCAACACCACAGCTCAACCACCAATATATATGACATCAATTTGGCCCACCTCATAGTGACGGGCTTTCTGAAACCATTGACACTAGATTTTTTCCTTCTTTGAGAGTTTGTGCTTAGATAACAAAACATATGGAGTCCTGTACGCCATCACCATCTTTTGGATGAAGGATCTATGAGGAAAAAAATTTGCTGACCCACCGCTGGACTGGCAGAGGCATGTAACCCTGACTCCTTAGTCCCCAAGTGGCAGCTGGCCTACCAGGCTGTAAATGACCCTGGGCCATGGCATTCCATTTGGAAAAGTATAACAACAGGAATATGATCTGCTATATACACGTGCGATACGCTGGAATACTGTTCTATAAAATGTATTTCCACAGGATGCCACAGTCTGCGAGTATCATTACTGAGAAAATACTGCTCTATAGGGTGTAAAATCTTTAGCACTGCACAATACTGGGCCAACCCATAACATTGCCGTGTGAGTAGGGTCCTGTAGTGCCTCAGATACAAAGCTTTCACACTGAAATAGTGCACTGTATTGTGCATGGGCTGCACCCCAATGTGCCATATCAAGAGCATAAATGGAACGCAGTAGTGTACCAAGCCACCACCACCCATGCATACTCATTTTTCTCCATGACATCACTCCATAATACGTAAAAATTTAAATCAATAAAATAAAAATGTGGTGTCCCTGCTCAATCTCAATCAGGGACTCTAGGGTTGGCTGGAAGTCTCCTTCTGACATCGATTGCATAAAACAAGATTTGATGACCTTATCTGCATAAACTAGTCAAGGTAGCAGTTATTGTTTCTCCTGGAGTGCTGTATAGCTCCATTCTGGCCCTTGGTGACCAATATGTCAGCCATGGAAAGGCTCTGTGCAAGTTCCCACTGCCTGCACAATGCTGCATACTACCCTTCATTACGCAAGTCATTCTTGGAGCCACCTGCAACAACAGATTTGCTCAACTTATCTTATATGCCCTGTAAGGGTATGACAGAGGGGAGAACACCCGAGTTCTTGCTTATCTTTAATTTCCCTACAAGTCTAGCGTAGGCGCCGAGTAGTTTCACATTCCCTGGTCTGTGATAATAGATGCCCCGGTGCCCATCAGGGGCATCCACAGCTCCATTTTTGCTGGGAGCTGCAGGGGAGTCCCAGGGCCCACTAGGCCCCAGCTGTCTCTCCTTGCAGGAGCCAGCCACTTCCATTTTTGGTGGGTGCCCCCATTCCTTGCTTTGTTGGTGGCCACAGGTGGAGCCCCAAGGACCCTGTGGCCCCAGACGGCTTCCCAGCGAGCACCATACTGGGTGCTGGCGGGTGCCTGTACCATTCAAAAGTTAAAAGGCAACCCCCTAATAATATACTTAGAGGTCTGGGTATAGGGGGGAAAAAGCAATGAAAAGAATAAGTAGAGTACCCGCTTGACCTGTATTTCTTCTATATAGCTATTACATGCGGTTGGTTCTGTTCCAATGATACTGGATACATTTCATATAAATAATTGTTCATTCAATCATATTTTTATTTTATTTTCATATCTTTTTACTTTTTTTCAAAATGATTCTTTTACGATTAGAAAAATTGTTTGCAACAGTCTACAAATACATTTCAGTGATTCATTCCATGTATTTTGACATATTTGTTGTACCAAGTATCATACTTTTGTTTAAAATCTAAAAATCATCACTGCACAAAGTGCTACTTCCCTCACAAATCATCCTCTCATTCTAGCATACACTCTGACTCTGACATACTAAGCATTCATACTAGGGGCCCAGCATTCTACTCTTTCATGAAATCACCCTTCAGCAGAGGTACAAAGAGAATTGTTACCCGCTGTGATGTTATGGGCTGGGATCTGAAAGTCTAACAAGGGGTCGACGTACGTTTGGGTGTTGGCTTGAAGCCTATCACCTTCTTCAGGACCGCATAACAATAATATTGTCACTTCCGGGGGTGAAATTGGAGGGAAGAATCCATATTTTCACAGCTGCGTGCCCTATCCTTGGGTGCGAGAGACTCTAAAACGTCGTATCCAGACTCAAAGGCTATTCTTCACTGTTGTTTTTCAATTTCTTTTTTGTGTTGGTTTCCTTGAAAACGCAACTGCCTTATGATTCCTTAATCGGGTTCTGCATATTTTGTGGTCATATAAATGTGATGGTGCCTCAGCTCTTGCAAGAACAGTTTAACTTGGAGCGCTCCAGGTTCAAAATTTCCTGTTGGCAGACGTCTCAAATCCTCTCATTCTCTGACGTGGGTCCGCAATTAAGCTACTGCGTCAGCCATTTCTTTGTTCCTGCCCAGGCAGGAGCAGCATTTTGTACTTCCCACCGGGAGTAAAATTCTGCTTTCTGCCCGAGAGAGTATGGGCAGGGTATGTCTGCACTATCCTGGGCAGAAAACAGCAGAATCCCAGGGCATGGGTTCATCTCATCGGCTCGGGGAGGGGGACCGCTCACATGCCCCATCCCCTTCTTATATTTTTTGGCTATGGGGATGGGGTCTCCAGGGGCCTAATCAAGGCTGTGGGGCATCCCCCTCCCCATAAATATAACTTATCAGCCCTGGTGGATAGGGTCTCTGGAGCCTGTGGAAGACTTGGGGAGGGGACGGTTGCATGCCTCCCTCCTGTTATTTATAATGTCCCCGGGGCCTCTAAGAGGCATGGTGAGGGGGGCTGCCCCCACCTTTTATTATTTGAAGCCCCATGGGATGGGGTCCCCAGGGCCTCACAAGGACTCGGGGAGTGGGATCGCACGTCCCATTTCCCTTAAAAGGCTAAAGCACTGTCCTCCCTGGCCCACCCCGGTGGTATTTTAACAGAAGGCGTGATAAAGCTTTTATACATATATATATATATATATATATATGTATTATATACACACACATAAAACACCAAAATTGTTTCCATCCCCAAAAATCTGGCAGAATGTTTCCAGTTGTGGTGAGCTATGGAATCAAAACTTACCACCAGCGACATCATTAGTGATGTCATTTTGTTATTAGAAGGCATGCTAACCATGGGAAATCTCTCAGAAGCCCTATTTTCTCCACTGACACACAGGTCAAGTGGATTAGACAGCTGAACCCTCACAGTTCTTAGAAAGAGTGGGTGAGGGGATGGAATGTAAGTTAAGTGGAAGCCCTCGAATTTTGTTCCCCAGCCCATAAGTAAGGCCAGGGGCATGCAAGGTCATATGTGTTTCCCCTGCTAGGTCCTCGGGCAAGGCTACGGAGTTGCCATTGCGGTAACAGGGAGTCACAACGTCAGTTTTCTACTCCCTTGCTCCTGTGCCAGGCAGGGTATTATCTTTCCATCTCTTAATCTTCAACAGGACAGGCGTCGTAGGGGGACAAAGTTTAAAAAAATCGAATTCTCCCATGTAACCTTATTGTGACAGAAGAAGGTCTGGAATGAAGTGAATTGACCCTAAAGGGGTGTCTTGACCCTTGGCTTCTTAACTATGCAAGGGACCCTTTCTTTTTAAACTCCACTGGGCCCTGTTTTTTTTCTAGTTCACTCATTGGCCAGTAAAACCAACTTATGAGTATTTGCAAATTTCTGTCAACCTAATTAAAAATGATAGAAAAAATCATGCATCTTTCTTTAAGAAAACAAAATAGTAATACATCTAGTAAGGTTCGCAAAATGGAAAGGCCAGTTTGTGAATTGCACTATATTTTATTACTTTTTGTAATGAATAAGGAATTTTCTAACCTTGTTTGTTACGCCCCCTTCGTCGTTTTTGTGTATCAGACCTCTAGTGTGAAAATTAAAGAGCGGAATTGAGATTCAATGCAGGAGCTTCTCTCACTGAAATAAAATTAATCAATAAAAATTAAAAAGCAGAAGAAATGTAGTTGTTTAGAAGGAGAGAATTGTCTTCACATGTAGAATGCTGTATTGTAACGTTCCACTTCCATAGCCATAAGAATATCAAGCAATAGTGTGTAAAATCCAAATTCAAGTACAACATACCACATTAATAGTATACAAGAAAGAACCCAATCTATGGAATATTTTTTAAAAACTGTGGCCCAATGTTAAAGAGGCATATGCAGTGAATGCAAAGTGTGAACTTACTGGTCATTGTGAAATGTTTCTCCTACAATCTATTCTGAAGCTCAGATGCGGTTTACTAATGAATATTCTGCGGAGCAACCACTGGTTTCTTTTTGTGCTAGAGCAGAAAATCACTGCTCCTCCCTCACCCGCGGTAAATGAAAATCCCTGTGGACCTTTAAAAGATAAGTGTGTTTCTTGTAAAAGGGCAATGCCACAGTTTCATCACTTTCAGTTAATTCAGATTTTTCTGCCTTTTAATGTAGCCATTGAGCCCATTTGCAGTCCTGCCGAGCCGGGGTTCCAGAATGACTCATAAGCCTCCAGCATGCAGCTCCACTCACAGCTTCCATTAGAAGGGAACAAAGAGATGGGTCAGGAGTAATAATAGAAAACATCATCCCGCAATGAGGATCTGCTGAGCTGATTGACCAACGGTACATGATATCATCCCTCTTACGACGGAGCGCTATATTTACCTGTCCGAATCTCGTTGGTTTCAAAAGATAGAGGACAAATCTTCAACAGGGAGACTTAGAAGATCAGAGGAAGAAAATATCTTGGGTACCTAAGCATCACTGATGTCAGGGAGCTCTTACAAATTAAATCAAGATATGGTGTTTAAGCCTTGAACTGCTAAGGATCAGATACTTGGCGCTCAAAAATGTGTATAGTCAATGTATTTTTTTTAAAATTTTAAGTGAAGTGTTATTAAAGCTACTCAAAAAGGTTTGAATACATTATTTATTAAGCATATACATACTCCACGGAGGCATCTTGGTGCAAGGAGAGTAAGAGAAAAAAAGAAGAAATGAAAGAATAGCAGTGTCTTATAGATTATTCAGAACTGATCTTAACAGGTAGGTCACAGTTGTCTTCGTATTTAGACAAAAATATGTTTTTTATTCATTTCTTGGGAAAGATTCCGTAACTCACAATTATTCGGAGGGCATTTGGTAGTTGGTTCTATGTCTTAAGGGATTGACCAGAAAAAGACTTTCCTCCTAGTTTGGCTATTTTGAAACAGGGAACAGTTGCCCTGGCATCAATAGCCAATTACAAGAATGTGAAGATCATGTGGCAATAGCTGTGGCAGAACATTGCCAAAATGGGAACCTGAGGTATTTTGTGTAGTGTCTGTGGTGAGTAAGGGAAGGACCTTCATTACCTTAAAAGCCTTAGGTTTTGCAAATAACTCTTTGTGCCCACAATGATTTGGAGTGTCAGGTTGGCGTGGAAGCTTAATTGAAAAAAATGTTTCTTCTGTGTTGACAGGAAGTGAACTGTAGCCCAGTGTGGCCTTTCATTTGAACAATGTTGATGCAGCGGTTACCTGACATGATATAAAGATCTCTCTTTTTGGAGGCATTGAGGCAAAGCGTGATATATTGCATACATTAATTTATATGAGAGAAGCAGTTTCTATTATGTTATTGGTTCCCAGATCTCTGCTAGTTCTGGAGGAGGATCTGGGAGTTGGTGGCCTCTAAATAGAAGGCCTACAAGAACTCATAAAAGAAAAAGGCTCATAGGACTAGATACACATTGAACTGATTCACTGACAGTGGGAGCTCTTTGGCACTGCTGAAGAAATAATTGTGATAGGAGATAATAGTGGATTTGGAGAGGAACAGAAAACTTACATATTGTACTGTGAATAAAGTTATGCAGGCTGTTTGCTTTATAGTATGAGGACCGCGCACCACTGGATTCGTGTCACTGTAAGACCACGTATTGGCAGAATGCAATGTTTTGTGAAGGGAAAGTCCAAAAATGGAAACATTCAAAAGTTGGAACTAACTTCTATTGGCACGCCATTTGCCACATATTACAGTATATATTGCATGCCCTTTGTAGCACTAAATGAATGGCACTCACAAGGAACTCCTGCTCCCTCGTATGAACGGGAGCATTCAGTTTCGGAATCAATCTCATTTGCTTCTGAGCATGCTCAGATTAAAGAAGCTTGTAAACTCTATTAAATGTCTATTAAGGCTGTAGGGACTGAAATCATAGACAAGACTTCCTGAGAGGTGCTTCATGCCTTTTCAAAAGTCATGTTGAGAAATAAACTGCACAAATCCTGTCACTGTGGTCACACTAATGTGATATGGAGCTGCACAATTCACACCAGGGGCTTCTCCAGAAGTGATTTTTAAGGGGGCACATAAGGGGCAACAGAACAAAAGTGGTGGAGTCACCTACAACGGATAATCATGATGTATTATAGTTAGGAACTAGAGTTAAAAAAACCTTAGAAATTCACTGAAAAACCAAAAGTTACAGGGACGTTATAGTTAGGTTCAGATTTTACATACACAAAACCATAGAAATTCAGCAGTTATAGTTATCTCAAGTAACTATAACTCATGCCCTAAAGTAGCTATCACTCGCGCCCCGCCATGCACAGTTTTCTCATCCATGATTTTACTGCAATGTTGCAGTGATATCAATGATGTCATAGAAGATGTCATGAGTGATGTAATATGTGGGGTAATTAGCAGTGCATGGTGAGGGCACGAGTTATAGTTACCTTAGGGAAAAAGTTATAGACACTTGAGATAGCTATAACTATAACTGCTGAATTTCTATGGTTTTGTGTGTGTAAAATCTGAACCTAACTATAATGTCCCTGTAACCTTTGTTTTTTTCAGTCGGTTTCTACGTTTTTTGTTCTATTTACTAACTATAGCGTATCTGTAACCTTTGGTTTTTCAGTGAATTCCTACAGTTTTTTAATGCTATTTCCTAACTATAACGTCCCTGTAGCCTTTGGTTTTTAAGTAAATTTCACAATTTTTTTTAATTTAAATTCTACTACGATTTGACCCATAAGTTCAATTTACTAATATACATTTTCATAAGTTTATAAATATATTTTATTTACATATTCATTCTTATTATATATTTTAAAAGTAAAAATTTAAAAATTAAGGTAATGTAACTTATGTAGTCTTTCTATAATTGGAATGCAGCAAGTCTTTCTTTTAAATTCATTTTATGGATCTGTGATCTGTCACAAATCCTCGGACAAATAAGAGGCCTTCCGGTTATATTGCACACATTCAATACTAAAACAACGGCACATTTAATATAGACATATGCTATTGCAATTTCTATAAGTGTATCACTGTCTGTGAGTGACTGTGTGAGCGACTGTGTGGGTGTGTGAGTGGGTGTTTGAGTGGCTGTGTGTTTCTGAGAGTGGGTTCATGAATGGATCTGTGAGTGGGTGTGTGAGTGGCCGTATGGGTGCATGAGTGGGTGTGTGAGAGGTTGTGTGGGTGTGTGAGTGGCTGTATGGGTGTGTGAGTGGTTGTGTGGGTGTATAAGTGGGTGTGTGAGTGAGTGTGTGAGTAGGTGTGTGGGTCTGTGAGTGGGTGTATGTGGTTTTTTTAAATTGGGGTCTGGATCCACACTAATCCAACAGAATCTGCGGATCTTTGTGCACTAAAAAAAAAACACTATTGGACAAAATCTTGCCCATAAGGGGTCCCTCACAGACCTCTCCATCAGTCCATGGGGTCTGGTTACCTCTATCCTGACCCCTTCTATCCCTTTTACATTTTATTTTCCTCCTGGAAACTGTATCCCGATGCAGTTTGAGACCAGACAATCACGGCATTGCTGTTGGTGCGTGGATCTGCGTCTCTAGATATACATAAATCTTTTTACTTTAATAACTCCAAAACTACTGAACAGATTTACACAAAATTGCAAATAACCAAATTACAAAAAGCACTCTTTCTGGACCAAGATCTAGCTTTCTGCCAAATTTGGTGCAATTCCATTCAGCAGCTCGGGCTGGAGTCGTGTCTAAAATCCCTATAGGAAATTCCCTGGGGAAAATGCATTTTGGGACCGCTCTTTTTCCTGGCCCCTGCTTGACGGATCCCCCTGAAACTTTTAAGACAGCAGCTGAAGTGACTGGCAAACTAGTTTTGAAAATTTCATGAAGATTCGCCAAACGGCGCCCAAGTTAACGCTTTTCCTATGGAAACTAGGTCCTAACTATAACTACCTTGTGGCGACCGCCAGTAGGTAATATATATATATATATATATATATATATATATATATATATATATATATATATATATATATATATATATATATATATTCAGAACACTGCACGGCACTCATGGGGTTGATTACTCCATATCGTTAATGCAGACTCGTTTCGGCAAAGAAATTGCCTTTCTCAATGCTGTGATAGGATATAACATGCACTGTCAGTCCGGTCTATTTAAAATGCGAGAACCCGCATCCTCATGTGGGAGAAATCAGTGAAGTCTTTCCCTTAATATCATGGCAGGAAACCCACCAATGAGGATGCGGGTTCTCGCATTTAAATAGACCGGACTGACAGTGCGTGTTATATCCTATCACAGCATTGAGAAAGGCAATTTCTTTGCCGAAACGCATCTGCATTAACGATATGGAGTAATCAACCCTGTGAGTGCCGTGCAGTGTTCTGGAGCTGTTATTAATACGTGAATCACCATCATGATGGCAAGCGACACCCGCCGCGAGTTCGGCAGCTTTTGGTGAAAATGGAGCGTGATGAAGATATATATATATATATATATATATATATATATATATATATGTAAAACACAGTTCTTGACTGTAAACAACGCACTCTCAGGACCAGGCAGGGTGATTAAACAATCCATTTATTCTCAAAGACGCGTTTCGGCTGCGCGGCAGCCTTGATCACATACAGCATAACCAAGTGTTTGGAGCCCTAATGACTCCGTGAAGTGAAATAAACAAAGGACTGTAAATACATGTGAGACACAGCAGTGTTCGAATGTATACTATGTTATAGTTACACTGAAGCAATGCTCTGATAAAAGCAGTGCAAACGACCGAAATTCACAGAAGTAGAGCAGCAGAAGCAACTCTGTCACTGTTGCCACAAGTCTTGTGACTACCTGTAAAGTGATGGGGTATCACAATCACATTTACAGATATACAGATCATATACATTCAGTTATGAATACCACGTACATGCTTGAACAGTAGATAAAGGTAGTGTATTGCAGTGGATATATCACAGCAGCAACCGTGGTAAGAAATGCTGTGCAACAAATTCCCTGGTGATGACATAGTGTCAGGTTGGGCCTGCGCAGTCAGGAGGTGTGTTATTGCGGAAATGCAGCTGGTCCGAGATGATGCTAGTGATGACCTAGTGTCTTAGCAATCGTGCATCTAAACGGCATAGGGAAACAACTAGCTCCCCGCTCTCGAGGGTACGTGAAGGCAAGTGCCCAACTTGGTACTACCCTCCGGCACAATGTGATGCATCAGCCAGGTGGCTGTGTGGGACATATGTGAAGGAAAATCCTGTCCCCGTGAAGCTCTACCGGGTTGCCAAAGTGTCTCGTGCATGAGTCCAACCCAATTGGGTCCCATTTTGGATTGGGAACTGCGAAGAAACCGAGTTCATCAAAAATTGAGTTTGCAAAGGGCTCCAGGGAACCTGAGGGCCGAGGCTTGAGGAGACTTCGCCCGATACGGAGTCGATTGCGACTCTCTAAGCACAAGCACCACTCCTCAAGTCAAACAAAGCAGGCCCCTAGAATTTCAACTATCTTTCACCGCATTTGCCGCGATTGCCCCGAGTGCAGGAGCCGTACTCGGCTCCAGCTGACTGCGCGCACATGGGGGACTGCTGAGGCGGCCGGGCTAGGCCTGAGTGCAGCCTGCGGTTCACCTGGTGAGCCCCACTCACTAGGCATACAGCTGAAAAGGCACCGCTGGTGAGGAACTGCTGGTAAAGAACCGGCAAAACGACTAGGACCAGACCTATTGGATTCATTGTGGGCAGCAGATAAAGCACAAAAGGCAGCAGAGGGGACTCTGCAACTGGCGGCGGCTCTGTGCTTTGTGCGACCGTTCTAGGGTCTGAAGGGGGCCAGCCTGACTGAAGCCATGAAGCCGCGAAGCTGTGAAGCCAACTTCAGAGGTACGGTGACGGCACGCAGCGGCGCGCGGCGGTGGAGGCAGTAGCGGGTGGAGGCAGTAGCGGGTAGCGGGAAGAGTTGCGGAGGCGACCGGTGTAAGGTGGGTGCAGCTTGCAGGTTGGTGCAAAGCCACTCTCGCTCCTTGCCTTGGGCTGCCCTGCCACATCCCACAGGTCTTCTGTCTTTTGTGGACACTGTGCTCTCTCCCCTCCCCGCCTCCTGCTGCCAGCTAGCATCAAGCCTCCCCTGTGCCCTCAAGCATTGTGGGGGGGTGGCAGTACAACAGGACGGCCGGGCGGTGTACTGGGGCGGCTGAGTGGAGCAGTGAAATCCAGAGCCCACTCCCAAGAGCAGGGCCAATTAAAGGAAAAGCAGCAGATGGCCCATCAATTGGAAAGCATCGCGCAGTTACCAGCAGTAGTCCAAGCAGGGGTCTCACAAAACCATCACAAAATCCTTGTACCAGACACGACTTGGTGATTTGATCACCCCTGCATTTTATCAGTATCAACGCACCCCCAGCCCAGACTACACCAGGCCAGGCCAGACCAGGCCAGACGGCCTGCTTAGATGGTTAAATCACTACATTGTGTGGTTCTGCAAGATGGGACCTAAAAAGGACCGCTCACTTACAACCCCTGAAGAAATGGTCAGCCGGCAATCGTCAATAAAAAGGAGTACAAGGAGCACAATTCTGCCAGCGAGCCCTAACGAAATACTCCAAGTCACCCCACAAAGGGGATCAATTATGCACTTTAAAAAAAAAATGGCAACCCCAGCACCACCCAGGGCACTGTTCAGAGCTGGCAAAAGGACAAATCTAAGGATGAACCACCTTCTGGTTCCGAAACGCGCATGTTACAGGAAATTAGTATCACAAGTGCGAGCAGAAAGCTCCCCCCCTGCCTGCATACTCCCAAAAGAGGACTATTTTTAAGTCTGGCAAGCTGTAGTGAGCCGGAAATGGATGACTCTCTTCTTATCACCGGGTCACATATTGGCGACATTAAGTCCTCATCCAAAGAAAAGGCGCTCAACCCCTCAATTGACAGGACACATTAGGCAGCATCAACAAAAGTGGAACACGCTCCAGTGACAGTGGCACAAATCCACTGGACCAAAAGTCATGACCAAGAAGCCCAGAATATCGAGCGCACCGAGCCTTCCATCAGCCACAAGCTTTGTCTTAGCTATAGATGATCCGATTCTAGAGCCTCCAGTGGTAGGGGACGTTACTGCCTTCTTCCTCCAGAAACTGGGCCAAAAAATTCAAAGAACTCTGGAGCTAACCCCAAAACTGATGGGGTTATTAGAACCTCCACATGACTCTACAGTGGGCAGCTATCTATCAAATGACAACGTTAATGAAGATCTACAAAAAATGTCTGCAAATTACATAAACAGCTCTATAAACAGAGCATTACTGTGGCAATCATCAAAGATGGAGGTCCAAATAGACCTCCTGCAATCGATAGCAGCCCTCCTAGTTAATTTATGCAACAGGGTGGAAGACCTGGAAAACAGGATAGTTCGGATTCTTGTTACCAACCCTTGCGCATGCTCCTGCCCAATACTCATTGACAAGTGGGCTTCTGTCCCTGAGGTCCTAGCTGACATAGTAGAGATAGTCAGAGGAAGTAGGGACATGTTGACTTCCAGCACAACAGATGGCTGGGCGACCCCAAACATTCACCACTCGGATTGGAGCAAGAAGGAGGCAGTCCCACCAGGACCGAAGCTAACAGACAGAGCCGAACACAATCAGGTACAAAGGCCGGGGAGCCCTGCAAAAGGGCCCGACGCAACTCCTGGCATACACAGGGCCAACAGCAGGGAAAGCGACGCTCCAACAACCAATACCCACGATCTCGGCGCCCCAAGCACAACGAATAGGCCATATCCTCCCCTATCAAGGAAAGCAAAAAAAAAGCTGAGGAAACAACTCAAAAAGATCAAAACAAAAGGGAGGCAACCACAGCCATGGAATACAGATCACTTTCCCCCCAAAAAGTGATTTTAAAAATAGACAGTTCTATCCAATATTTACAGCCAAAAAGGGGGGCAAGATGGATGCTTCGCCTGGCCCGACCCATGGAGACCACCAAGAGCAGACAATTTCACCAAGACACACCATTGTAAAGGCCCCTAAGATTCCTGCCAGACCAAGTCCTTCTCCAGAGCATGAAATAGTGGTTGGAACATGTACCGCACCGGTGGACATAACCATCCAGGTAACGACAGCTATTATGTACCATCACAACTTCAGCCAAGTAACGAGAAGCAGACAAGAGCAGTGAGCACACAAGGATGGAAAATCATGAACCAAGTAGGAAATACCTTGAAACATCCAGCAAGTACAAGCCCTAGGTTAAGCTTGAAAGTCCATGCACCAGGAATAGGAGATGTGGGTTCAACCACAGACTCCCCAACAAGTGTCCATGAGGTGGTTCTTGTCATGATTCACTCCCTGTGCTCTCATGCCCACCATCAGGGGGCCTAATTGTGGGGCTTTCCAGTGTTCTAATATGCTTCCAGACACTCCCCTGCATACATATCCTGACTTCCAGGCATTTGGACACCATTTAGGAATTGACATCCATTCCCAATCCATGCCGGGTTTTGTAACAGTCTGCTCATGCTGGAAACTCCATTACCTAGAATTCCCTGCTCACTGCTTCGTCTCCACCCCTGCAGGCCTAGGATGGGTGGAGGAATCCAGTTCACCTGTGGCTGGCTGCTGCTAGCCTGCTCACACCTGATGCATATGATTACTGTGAGCTCTTTTAAGCCCCAGCTCCCTTCAGTCCAGGGTTGGTCATTGTATCTGTGTACCGGTGAGGCCGACCCTTGTTTCCAGTGCTTCCTGAGCTTTTGATATCCTTGTTTCCAGTGTTTCCTGAGCTTTTGATATCCTTGTTTCCAGTGTTTCCTGAGCTTTAGTTATTTCTTGTTCCTGAACTGCAGCAGTTTCCCTTCTTCCTGATCTAGCACTGCCTGCAGTGCTACCATGGCTTCTGAGCCTTAGCATTCCTTGTTCCTGACCTGCTGCTGTTTTCCTTGTTCCTGAATTAGCACTGCCTGTAGTGCTACCTTGACTCCTGAGCTTTAGTAATTTCCCTGTTCCTGAACTAGCAGTGCTAACTTGACTCCTGAAGCTTTAGTAAATCTCTGTTTCTGAACCAGCACTGCCTGCAGTGCTACCTTGACTCCTGAGCTTTAGTAATTCCCTGTTCCTGAACTAGCACTGCCTGCAGTGCTACCTTGACTCCTGAGCCTTAGCTCAATTCTTGTTCCTGCCCCAGCACTGCCTTCAATGCTACTTTGTTTTCTTGATTCCTGAACCTGCACTATTCTAGTATATCTTTGTAGCCTCCCCTTCTGTATATCCTTTTCCAGTCCCTGCCTTTCTTCCCATTTCCTTGGTTCCAGTTCCTAGTTTGCTGTCTTTCCATTCTGCTGTTTTGCTTCTATTACCTTGTATGTTTGTTACTTGCTTTCTGCCAAGTGTGCCCTGTGATTTCTTCCTTTCCTGTTAAGCACTCCTCCTTGCTAGCTCCTTGTCTATTGTGCTTGAGTTTAGTTCTACCCCTTTGCTGTTACTGCCTTGCGTGTTCCTGTTTGATTGCCAGGATCCGTGGGCACAGCTGACTACCTAGGTGGTGTTTCTTGTTCGCTGTGAGTATTGTCTTTGAGTTACATTTATAACATCACCATAGGTATCAGCTCCACAGACCCTGCCTTTGCATGCATATCCTTTAGGTAGGTATTTGCAGTCAGTATCTGTAACAGTAATTGTGGGTGAGGAACTTACTGAGCTTCAGTCCTACCGTGTGGAGCTGCCGAGTGCTTTACCCCACATTCCCTTTATTGTTAATGTTGTTTTATATATATGTCTTACACGTCCGTCCTGGGTGTAGTTAGTCTGAATGCTAAATTGCCTCGTGAGTGCCCTTCCTTTCTGAGTCTTAGCCATCTTGTTCACTTGTGCAGCCTTCCCATTTGGATCCCTTTTCTCTTCTGACTTCCGGTGTGATCCTGGGCAGCGCTATACTCCTCTTTCTGTTTACGTTATCTACGCAGTCGCCAGTCCTTGTCCAAGTCCCTGACTGTGTTCCAGACATAGTCCCGGACAGTCCCTGACAGTTCTTATCCCGAGATGTTACATCACAGGACAGCATGACATCCTGAATCGGAGTAACATCCTCCGCCTTTTCAAACATCTAGCCACCCTGGAACAAAATCAAACGGAAGACTTGGAATGGGTTAGATTTATGAGTCTCCTGGGGGATACCCATGGTGATTCCACAGTGGTGGGCCTGAAGCAAAAGAGACTCCAACAAGCAGTATTGGACGAATCACAACAACTCGCCGAGTGGGGCATAGACGTTCAGCTTCTGCCACAATCAAAATATCTGCATGTCCTAGCAGTAAATAGCGGGGACAAGGGCCCCTGGTCTGTCCTGCGCGGGACCAACAGCCAAGGGGCCCACAGCAGCAGTTGGACTGACTCAAAGGCCCCCACGGGCATCAGGATCTCATGTCGTAACAATCATCGGGCCATACATGTAAGCCCTCTTGCTCCAGATCAAACAGGAACATTAAGAATCCAGCAGCACTATTCATAACAGTCGTGGCATGAGGCCCGGCAAGGCGGACGCAAGGGGAGTAAACCTGTTCCAGCAGCAACTGACTATAATCTCATGGAACATCGCAGGGATCAACAAAATCACAAAAAAAGAAAATACAAAGGAGTTCCTAGAAAAGGGAGACATATTATGCTTCCAAGAGACATGGGCCCTGTCCAGCATTCCATTTGCAGAGTATTACGAACACCATGTAGCAGCAACAAAAAGGAACCTCTTTGGTCGGCCGTCCGGCGGACTATCAGTCCTTATACAACATGCCTGCAGCCTTGTGGCCACAGAAATCCAATCTACCACTCCTGGGATACAAGCGTTACTGATTAAAGGCCTGAATCTAAATTCTCATCCACTTCGCCTCCTGCTAATAAACTGTTACATCAGTTCAGCACAGACCATTATGAAAGACTCTATGGATGCGCTGACACAGACGCTAGACGATCTCCTAAACAAATATAAATCCCATCAGGTAATCTTAGCGGGGGACTTCAATCTGAGGGATCTAGATAAAACAAACTCCCCTCCCAGGTGCAAGGGCTGGACAGAACCCCTTTACAATCTCCACAAAAATCACAAGCTATGCACAACTCACACACTAAAGGAAGCACGTTCGACATCCTGGCATCCGAAACTAACCTTTCGGAATATCTCGAGAATCAACTACATCATAGTCAGTGAATCCATCGCAGCCAGACTGAAAGATTTCGAAGTCGAGGACAGGGCCGAAAGTGACCACAGGCCCCTGAGAGCTGTGATCCAGCTTGAAGTACCAACAGCCACCATCTTTCAATCAATAGGAGAGTCGAGAGGGGAAGAAAAGCATAAAGTCCTTCAGAGGATAAAATTGTCAGAAAATATAGGAGAGAAGATGCGAGCTTGGCTGGATCTGAAGCAGGAAGGCTCTCCACCAACGCATCTATCACCTATAAAGGATTGGGAGAATATCGTAGAGGACCTCCAATTGAAGCTGGCAAATCCTCAGCATTAACGTCTGTGCATCAAAGCGCCATCAATTGTAGGAAGCAAACGCCACCCGAAAGACATACTTGAAGGCAAATGGGCCCTCCGTAAGGCCTTAGAAGCAAGGAAAAGAGGGGGCATACCAACTGAGGGACCGTCAGTTACAGCTCTAAGGTCAGCCTTAAGAAAGAAACTGTGGGAACACAAAAAGGAACATACAGAAAGGGAATAGCTTAAAGTTTTCTCTCTGTTGAAGAAAAAGAACCCTTCCGGTCTGTGGAGGCACATCAATCAGTTGAGCAGTCGAGGGGCACCAAGATAAAACGGATTGGCGGAGCATGACTGGTTAAACCACGTAACACAACTATACTCGTACGCTCCTTCAAATAAAGGTAGCTCGGAAGCGATGAGCTGGGGAGAGGGGCAGAGCCGGCTAAATAATATAAACTTCCAAGGGAAGAGTAGCATTGAAGGGCGCCAGGATTGATAAATTCCTACATGGTTATCACGACTTTCAAGAAAATGAGGAACGATGGAGCTCCAGGACTAAATGGGTTACCTGCACCTGTATTTAAAATAGCGCCAGACTTCTGGGCAGCAATCCTAACCCCGCTCTTTAACCACATCCTTTCTACAGCTAGGACACCAGATTCTTGGAGGGGCTCTATACTTGTCCCCATCTTTAAAAAAGGCGACCGTTTGAAGCCATCAAACTACAGACTTATCTCCCTTCTCGATCTTGAAGCTAAGGTTTACGCTTGTCTCCTCTTGAAGGATCTGAAGTCTTGGGCACAAGAAAAAGGCATTACCCCCTTCTATCAGTCAGGTTTTAGGTCAGAGTCGTCGACTTTGGATAAAATCTTTGCGTTAGCTCATTTATCAACCCAGGCAGTGAAGAAGAAAAGTCCTCCATTGTTCTGCTGTTTCATCGATTACAGCACAGCTTTTGACAAAGTGGATCACAAATGGTTATGGTGGAAATTAGATAACTGGGGAATTCCATCTAAACTCCTGAACGCAATAAGATCCCTATTTGAGGATACCTGGGTGCGGGTCAAAACAAGTTCCTATACAGTGACCCCCGAAATTGCCACAAACAACGGGCTTAAACAGGGCTGTGTGTTGGCGCCCATCCTCTTCAATTTGTACACCGCAGACCTAGGGGCTGCTCTGCAAGGCGCCAATTTAGTAGCGCCTAGGCTGGGAAGTGTGAGGCTGCCGGTACTACAATATGCTGATGACACAGCAATAATGGACCACACCAAAGTGTGCCTTCAAAGAGCCCTACATGCTTTGGATCACTTTAACAAGGATAACTCCCTGACAGTCAACCAGGGGAAGACTAAGGTAGTCATCTTCAGGAGATACCACCTCAAAAGGCAAGCACAATGGCTCCTTTGTGATCTGCAAATCGGCACAGTGGCTTCCTACAACTATCTTGGGGTCTGGCTCTCAGAACGGGCCAAGGCGAACATCCATTTGAAACATCTGACCTCCAAGGCCAACAATGTCACACACCTGCTAAAACAACTGAGCCAACATCTGCTAAGTCCTTCAGCTGGACCAATACTGACTGTTCTAAAAGCAAAACTGGTTCCAGCTACCAGTTACGGCCACTTGGCCTTCCCTGGGCCGTTGGATGCCTTTTTAAATTTATCCCAAGCCAAAGATACAAATCAGTTTTCCTTATCCCGAGGACAGCCAGGAAATCCAGGCTGAGATTGGAGCTTGGCCATCGGGGGCCGGATCTGACGTGCCAGGGGGACCTTATAAAGCTATACCTAAGGATCTTGAGGGCTCCAGCAGACTCCTTAAGATATCAATTGAGATCCACCTTCGAAGAGGTGGGATCAGTCTGGCATGCCAGCCTTAGCCGCGCTATTAATACATTGAAGATAGAGGCAGCAAGCCTACGGCTCCTGGAAATTCCACTCAATGCCTGGAAAAAAGCAGTATATAAACAAGTCTGTGAAACATCCTTTGCTCAAGACATTAAGGCCCTTCGCTCAAGTCCTAACCTAGAGCCACTGAACAAATCATACATGCCGGGAAAAGCCCAACCCTACCTAAGCGAGGCCCTGACACCGCAAGCCCAAAGTAAAATACTTGTTATGAGTCTTACAATGTTATGCATCGCTGATTTTAATCCAGCATGGGCACATAAGGGGGAACATACAGAATGTAGGCTGTGCTCTTTCCCGAAGGAATCCTGGCTGCACCTCTTGTGCTGCTGCCCCAAACTGAATAATGAACGTCGGCGCCTCCTTCGTCCGATCTGTACTGTCAATGGAGCAAAGACCTGCAGAGAAGCCTCAGCCTTATGCTTTTCCAAATCAAAGACAATGATTTTAGCAAGATTGGGGAAATTCACACACCTGATCAGGAGTGCCTTAAAGGACTTGCAGGAATGCAATCCTGCTCATGTAACTGACACGCCAAATCTCGCTGCAGCAAGCAGGCTGGTCCCCGACAGGCACCGAGGAGTGCCGCTCTTTTAATCAGAACTATCAAGTCCGAGTATTTGTAAATTTTTGTAACAATTTGCTTTTAATCAAAAATGAATTTCAAATAACACTGGGGACTGTATAACGTGCCTAAGGGCATACGGCTGAGCACAAAGCCAGGATATGGATGGGTAGGGGAGGGTGCTGGGGGCAGGAGGGAGGCACTGCTCAGTTCAATTATGATTCTTTTTAACGGCATTTTTGCTTTTACTGTAATGATTTTAATTAATCAAACAGTTAATAAAATTCAATGAGTCCAAGACAGAAAACATGATAAGGTCAGTAAAATCATGTGTGAATCTTATCTGAGACGAAAGTTCCATCGGTGCCTTCGAAGAAAAGGGTAGGGAACCCGTGACTTGTGTTCCTCAGGAGTGAGTGGATCCCTTCCTTTCCTCCTGTGGACTTTGTTGCACAGCATTTCTTACCACGGTTGCTACTGTGATATATCCACTGCAATACACTACCTTTATCTACTGTTCAAGCATGTACGTGGTATTCATAACTGAATGTATATGATCTGTATATCTGTGGCTCGAGCCTCCCCACACGGCCCGGGACCACCACCTCCCCGGGGCACTAATTAAAAAAAGGGGGGGTCCGTTGCGGACCCCCGGGGACCACCACCTCCCCGGGACTTTACACACAAAGGGAGGGGGCTGCGCAGCCCCCCTCCGGGAGTCCTTCATGGCCCTGGGGACCGCCACCCACCCCAGGGCCGGCTCCAGCAATGTCCCAGGGTGCCCACCCCCGGGACATTGCAGTTTGCTCCCGCCCTGCCGTAGCAAACAGTGTACTCGCTTTGAACAAGCGAGAGCACTTTGCTCTCACTTGTTCAAAGCGAGTACAGTTTGCTTTTTACCCCCAGGGAGCTGAATGTTAGCAGCTCCCTGGGGGTAAAAAGCAATGCCGGCCCCCACAGGAGGCGGGAGCCGGCCGGGACCGCGGGGACCTTCAGGCTCCCCGCGGTCCCTTTAAAGATGACCATGCCCCCAGGGGATGGGGTACCCGGGGCCGAAAATGGCCCAGGAGGGGGCCACTCTGTCCCCCTCCCTGATAATAACAATTTAAAAAAGATAGCCACGCCCCGGGGGATGGGGTCCCCGGGGCCGCAATCGGCCAGGGGAGGGGGCCTCGCGTTCCCCCTCCCTGAAAATGAAATAAAATGTTTTAATTAAAAAATGGCTAAGCCCCGGGGGATGGGGTGCCCGTGGCCAAAAATGGATTGGCCCCCTCCCTTAAACTAAAAAAAAAAAATATTTGGCCGGGCCACGGGGGATAGGGCCCAAAAGGGTCAGGGGAAGGGAGGCCACATAGCCCCCCTTCCTAAAATAAAAATAAATAAAAAGGAAGCCCCGCATCTCGCAGGAAGCCCTGCCCCCCTTCACCACTACTCTGAAAATGTGTCTCCTGGCGGGTTCTAGGTTGGGGGATGAAGTCCCCTTCCCTATTGATGGTCCTTAGGGGCCAACTAGCCCACCTATTACCTCCAGTAAGCCCCACACAGTGGGATTGCTGAGAGGTGGTTGGAGGCCACACCCCTTTTCCCACCAGTCTGCAAATGCACAGTCTCCATTTGTCACATAAACCATCATCTGCCGCATAATCTGCAGATTTGAACAAAAAAACCTTGTTTGTAGCTCAAACTGCTCAAATGTTACCAAAAATGCAGCATCAAGTGGTACAGCGTGGTCGAAGGCCTTTCGCAAAGCTGGAATGGTCACCTGTTACTTACTGCTAAATGTGGGTGTTAAATTGGTACTAATGGTGCACAAACCACTCTTGCTTCTTTCTGCGCCTCTCTTGCCTCTTTGTGCATATCTCTTGCTTCTTTCTGCATCTTTCTTCCTCTTTCTGCACTTCTCTTGCCGCTTTCTGCACATCTCTTCTGCTTTTTGCACCTCCCTTCTTTCTGCACCTCTCCTGCTTCTTTCTGCACCTCTCTTGCTTCTATCTTCTGCACCCCTCTTGCCTGTTTCTGCACCCCTCTTCCCTCTTTCAGCACCTCTCTTGCCTCTTTCTGCACCTCTCTTGCCTCTTTCTGCACTTCTCTTGCCTGTTTCAGCACCTCTCTTGCTTCTTTCTGCCCTTCCCGTGCTTCTTTCTGCACCTCTCTTGCTTCTTTCTGTACCCCTTTTGCCTCTTTCTGTATCTCTGTTGCTTCTTTCTATACTTCTGTTGCTTCTTTCTGCACCTCTCTTGCTTCTTTCTGCACCCCACTTCACTCTTTCTGCACTCCTCTTTCTGTATCTCTGTTGCCTGTATCTGCACCTCTGTTGTCTCTTTCTGCACTTCTCTTGCCTCTTTCTGCACTTCTCTTGCCTCTTTCTGCACTTCTCTTGCCTCTTTCTGCACCCCTCTTGCATGTTTCTATACCTCTGTTGCTTCTTTCTGCACTTCTCTTGCTTTTTTCCCCACCTGTCTTGCTACTTTCTGCACCCCTCTTACCTCTTTCTGCACCTCTCTTGCCAGTTTCTGCAACTCTCGTGCCTCTTTCTGCAGTTCTCTTGCCTCTTTCTGCACTTGTCTTGCCTCTTTCAGCACCCCTCTTGCATGTTTCTGCACCTCTGTTGGTTCTTTATGCACTTCTCTTGCTTTTTCCCCACCTCTCTTGTTTCTTTCTGCACCCCTCTTGCCTCTTTCTGCAGTTCTCTTGCCCCTTTCTGCACCTCTGTTGCTCCTTCTGCACTTCTCTTGCCTCTTTCTGCACCTCTGTTGGTTCTTTCTGCACTTCTCTTGCTTTTCCCTCCACCTCTCTTGCTTCTTTCTGCACCCCTCTTGCCTCTTTCTGCACCCCTCTTCCCTCTTTCTCCAACTCTCTTGCCAGTTTCTGCAACTCTCTTGCCTCTTTCCGCAGTTCTCTTGTCTCCTTCTGCACCTCTGTTGCTTATTTCTGCACTTCTTTGGCTCTTTCTGCACCCCTCTTGCCTGTTTCTGCACCTCACTTGCTTCTTTCTGCACCCCTCTTGCCTGTTTCTGCACCCCTCTTCCCTCTTTCTGTACCTCTCTTGCCTCTTTCTGCACCCCTGTTCCATCTTGCTGCTCCTCTCCTATCTGTTTCTGCACCTCTGTTGTCTCTTTCTGCACTTCTCTTGCTTCTTTCTGCAACTCTGTTGCTTCTTTCTGCACTTCTCTTGCCTCTTTCTCAACCCCTCTTGCTACTTTCTGCACCTCTGTTGCTTCTTTCTACACTTCTCTTGCTTCTTTCTGCACGTCTCTTGCTTCTTTCTGCACCCCTCATGCCTCTTTCTGCACCCTTCTTCCCTCTTTGTGCACCTCTGTTGCCTCTTTCTGCACTTCTCTTGCTTCTTTCTGTACCTCTGTTGCTTCTTTCTGCACTTCTCTTGCCTCTTTCTCCACCCCTCTTGCTACTTTCTGCACCTCTTTTGCTTCTTTCTGCACTTCTGCTGCCTCTTTCTGCACCCCTCTTGCCTCTTTCTGCACCTCTATTGGTTCTTTCTGCACTGCTCTTGCTTCTTTCTGCATCTCTCTTGTAAATTTCTGCACCCCTCTTGCCTCTTTCTGCACCCCTCTTCCCTCTTTTTGCACCCCTCTTGCCTCTTTCTGCATCCCTCTTTCCTCTTTCTGCACCACTATTGCCTCTGTCTGCACCCCTGCTCCCTCTTTCTGCAACTCTTTTGCCTCTTTCTGCACCTCATTTGCTTCTTTCTACACTTTGGTTGCCTCTTTCTGCACCCCTCTTGCCTCTTTCTGCACCTCTGTTGGTTCTTTCTGCACTGCTCTTGCCTCTTTCTGCACCTCTCTTGTACATTTCTGCACCCCTCTTCCCTCTTTCTGCACCCCTCTTCCCTCTTTCTGCACCTCTCTTGGCTCTCTCCGCACCCCTGTTCCCTCTTTCTGCACCTCTTTTGCCTGTTTCTTCAACTCTCTTGCCTCTTTCTGCAGTTCTCTTGCTTTTTTACGCACCTCTGTTGCTTCTTCCTGCACTCCTCTGGCCTCTTTCTGCACACCTCTTTCCTCTTTCTGCATCTCTCTTGCCTCTTTCTGCAGTTCTCTTGCCTCCTTCTGCACCTCTGTTACTTCTTTCTGCACTTCTCTTGCCTGTTTCTGCACTTCTCTTGCCTGTTTCTGCACCCCTCTTGCCTGTTTCTGCACCTCATTTGCCTCTTTCTGCATATCTCTTGCCTCTTTCCGCAACCCTCTTGCCTCTTTCTGCACCTCATTTGCGTCTTTCTACACTTCGGTTGCCTCTTTCTGCACCTCACTTGCCTCTTTCAGCAATTCTCTTGCCTCTTTCTCCACTTCTCTTGTCTATTTCTGCACCACTCGCCTCTTTCTGCAGCTCTCTTGTCTCTTTCTGCACCTCACCTGCTTCTTTCTGCACCCCTCCTTGCTCTTTCTGCACCCCTCTTCCCTCTTTCTGTACCTCTCTTGCCTCTTTCTGCACCCCTGTTCCCTCTTTCTGCACCTCTCCTGCCTGTTTCTGCAGCTCTCTTGCCTCTTTCTGCACCCCACTTGCCTCTTTCTGCACCCTTCTTCCCTCTTTGTGCACCTCTCTTGCCTCTTTCTGCACCTCTTTTGCCTCTTTCTGCAGTTCCCTTGCCTCTTTCTGCACCTCTTCTGCTTCTTTCTGTACTTCTCTTGCCTCTTTGTGCACCCCTCTTGCCTCTTTCTACACCTCTGTTGGTTCTTTCTGCACTCCTCTTGCTTCTTTCTGCCACTCTCTTGCAAATTTCTGTACCCCGCTTGCCTCTTTCTGCACCCCTCTTCCTTCTTTCTGCACCTCTCTTACCTCTGTCTGCACCCCTGTTCCCTCTTCCTGCACCTCTTTTGCCTGTTTATTCAACTCTCTTGCCTCTTTCTGCAGTTCTCTTGCCTCCTTCTGTACCTCTCTTGCTTCTTTCTGCACCCCTCTTGCCACTTTCTGCACCCCTCATCCCTCTTTCTGCACCTCTCTTGCCTCTTTCTGCGCTTCTATTACCTCTTTCTGCACCTTTGCTGCTTCTTTCTGCATTTCTCTTCCCTCTTTCTGCACCCTCTTCCCTCTTTCTGCACCTCTCTTGCCTCCTTCTGCACCTCTCTTGCTTTTTTCTGTACTTCTTTTGCCTCTTTCTGCGCCTCACTTGCTTGTTTCTGCACTTTCCTTGCTTCTTTCTGCACCCCTCTTGCTTCTTTCTGCACCCCTTTTGCCTCTTTATGCACCTCTCTTGCTTCTTTCTGCACCCCTCTTCCCTCTTTCTGCACCCCTCTTCCCTCTTTCTGCACCCCTCTTCCCTCTTTCTGCACTTCTCTTGCCTCTTTCTGTACCTCTTTTGCTTCTTTCTGCACTTCTCTTGCCTCTTTCTGCACCCCTTTTGCCTCTTTCTGTATCTCTGTTGGTTCTTTCTGCACTGCTCTTGCTTCTTTCTGCACCTCTCTTGCAAATTTCTACACCCTCTTGCCTCTTTCTGCACCCCTCTTCCCTCTTTCTGCACCTCTTTGCCTGTTTCTGCAACTCTCTTGCCTCTTTCTTCAGTTCTCTTGCCTCATTCTACACCTCTTTTGCTTCTTTCTGCACTTCTCTTACCGCTTTCTGCACCCCTCTAGCCTCTTTCTGCACCCCTGTTGCTTCATTATGCACTTCTCTTGCTTCTCTCTGTACATCTCTTGCTTCTTTCTGCACCCATCGTGCCTCTTTCGGCACCCCTTTTCCCTCTTTCTGCACCTCTATTTCCTCTTTCTGTACCTCTCTTGCCTCTTTCTGCTCCTCTGTTGCCTCTTTCTGCACTTCTCTTGCCTCTTTCTACACTTCTCTTGCCTCTTTCTACACTTCTCTTGCCTCTTTCTACACATTTTTTACTCTTTCTGCACCTCTCTTGTTTTTTTCTGCAATTCTGTTGCTTCTTTCTATACTTCTCTTGCCTGTTTCTGTATTCAAATGGGAAGTGCAAGCTGTCAAGTTTAAAGATCTGCATGCTCTCGTGACTGAGGTATATGTCTACTTGTACATGTATTCTCATGTTTTATGCATCTGAAGATGGTAGCTTAAAAAGCGGGTAGCTTCTCTTATAGGTGGTCAAATCTTCTCAGTTCTGCTCTGTATTTCGGTTGCACATGCAGACGTCTTATGTATATAGGTGTTATAGAGCCCCTCAAATATACTATTGGATTCCCATGTGCCCCTTATTATGAGCAGAAATAAATACATACTCCTTCTGGTACACAAATTTACAGAGTATGCTGTTTGAAACACAGGAATTCAAGTATTTGTATGTTTATTTTTTTGTAACATGTCACTAGGTAAAAGCACAGACACATGCATTCATACCTTCACAAACTTGGTGAGACTTGCAACAGTGATATGGTTAGGATTGCTGTTTTACATTTGGTAGGCCTAACATTCTGAGCAGTCGATGAATAGTGAACCTTCAAGAGAAAAGTGAGGTTTTAGATATTTTAGGAGAAGGATTAGTGATTAGGCTACTTTGTTTGAGTCTGTGGAAAGGTACAGTCAAAGTAGGCCTCTTTCTGTACCTCTGTTGCTTCTTTCTGCACTCCTCTTGCTTCTTTCTCCACCTTGCTTCCTCTTTCTGCACCTCTCTTCCCTCTTTCAGCACTTCTCTTGCTTCTTTCTGCGCCATTCTTCCTCTTTCTGTACATGTTCTACCTATGTAGGCATAGTTAGAAATGAGCATTTAAAAAACCTTAGAAATTCACTGAGAAAACCACAGGTTTCAGGGACGTTATAGTTAGGGATTAGCATTTAAAAAACCTTAGAAATTCACTGAAAAAAACCCACAGGTTTCAGGGACTTTATAGTTAGGGATTAGGATTTAAAAAGCCTTAGAAATTCATTGGAAAAAACCACAGGTTTCAGGGACGTTATAGTTATTCTGACATTTCACTCGTACAAAAACAGAGAAATGGACCGTTATAGTTAGCTGAGCTAACTATAACTTGCGCCCCCGCAATGCACTGCTGATGACATCAGTGATGTCACATATTACATCACTCATGACATGGTCAGTGACATCACTGATGACATCAATGATGATATCTCAAATGACATCACTGATGTCATCAGCAGTGCATTGCGGGGGCGCGAGTTATAGTTAGCTCAACTAACTATAACGGCAGAATTTCTCTGTTTTTGTACAAGTGAAATGTCAGCCTAACTATAGCGTCCCTGAAACCTGTGTTTTTTTTCAATGAATATATATGTACATATGTATATATATATATATGTATATGAACCGGCCGAAACGCGTCATGGCGGACTGAATTGGTGGCAATAAAGAAACTTACTTGCACAATAGCTGGGTCCACGCTCGTTTTTCTGACAGAAACAAAGTTACCGACGAGGGATTGGATATTCTAGTTTTATCTACTTTTTATATGCTTTTATCTTTGACCAGCCTGTATACCTCAATCTGTTTTACATTAACTTTAGATCAGTTTTAAATCAATATATGTATTTTTTATTGGTTTTTACTGCAAGCTGTAATGTAATATTTATTTATGTATATTTATATATCTATTTATTTATACTTGAACAGATTTAAGCTTTATACCTCTATGAGTGGCAGGTATAACAAGTAAGGCAAGACATAAACATATATGATAACTATTTGGTCATTGACAAGTTATGTAATATGGATTTAGAATAGGATAGCTCTGCTACGAAATATAATCAAACACACATATTTATCTGCCGTTAATGAAGGATACTACTAGATTATGACAGAGTAGATAATGTGGCTGCGTAGGGGGAAAAGGGTGTGACGAATGTTAAGCACACGTCAGTGTACTAGCCAACCAATTTGATTTTAACAGTTTTTTACACTCATTGTTGGATACATCACTGGTTTTATTCATTGCACATTTGCACATTTTTAATTAATTGGACATAGACAAGTGGGAAAGAAGACAAGGTGAAACACAATGAGGGATTTATCCACTTAATATATGTACATTTAGAATGCCAGTACAATATAGTTGCGTTATTTAGATTTTACAACAAGGACTATGTTTTTCTGATGAAATTTAGATCATGGCAAAATTGATTTTACCTAGGCAACTTTGAGGTAATATCAGGTATTAAACCAGAAATGTAATTTGTACTATTCTATTGAAAATGATTTTAGCCCAGTGCACAATATGGATAAAGTCTCAAGGAAAGTATAACAATTATTACATCTATTTTCCTACTATGTTTTCTATGTCTATGCAAGCACTGTACATGTGGTTTTTAGAAATGAGCACTGTCACTTTAAATATTTGAGCACAACTGATGCAAGATGTCATGTGAACAAGGCTCGGATGAGCCGAAACGTTATGGCGCGACTGCAAGGAAAATAAAATACTGAGCACGAAGAAATTGGTCCGTGTCCGTGTTGTGAGCTGAGTTCCTGGGTGCAGGAAACACGGAGTTTGGAGATATATATATATATATATATATATATATATATATATATATATATATATATATATATATATATATATATATATATGCCTATTGGGATGGCTCCCACATACAGCTAAAACCAAAGTGACAGGAAAATTGCAGGATCTTTGCATATGTTCTGGCCAAACGAGAAATCACAAGGAACTGGAAGTCAACAGGGGGGCCGAGAGTCGGGACATGGAGAAGGGAACTAGTAAAATGGGCGAGCTCTGAAGGGAGAATACTTCTGAAGGAAGCTCGACGGAGCATAGGCACACTAGACATGGCAAGGGCCTGGGGAAGATTAGTCGACGACTAATTAGCATTTGACCTGGACGCGGCAACAGCAGTCCCCTCGCGTCCCCCACCCACTTGCACCTCATGAATATTACCTATCTGAGACACCAAGCAGTGACCCCTAAAGCATATCTACACACTACTCAAGTTGACATGCAGAAGCTGGAACGACTCACGGGGGTGAGGGGAGAGGGAGTTGAAATGTTAACAATGTTGATCACAAGGGGATGGCACTAATATGCCAAGAATTTTATGCTTCTGATGTAACTGTGCAAAACCCCAACAAAATCTGTTAAAAAAATAAAAAGCAGATATATAAATATGCAGGCGTCGTTTGTAAGCCGAAACGCGTCTGACGTCAAGCGTGATTTATGTTCTGCCTAGCTTATTAAAACCAAAGCAACTCTACTTGGAGTGCCGTTTCATGATTTACTGTTGCAGAAGTACTGAGATATATATATATCTACATATATATGTGTGTGTGCGTGCCTATATAGACCTAAAAATATATATTTACTCATATATAGATAGATATATCGAAATATTTACAGAGTGAAGTGACAAACATTTGAAGCTGACTATGAATAAAACATTACTAAGGTCTGTAAAGGGGCTAGTGGTCTTCAAAGTGTCTCAGTCACTTCAGTTCTCCTCTTCACGCCACTTTCTTCTCCAGTCTCTCAGTTAGACACTTCCGCCCTTTTTCTCCTGATATCTTTCTGAAACCTTCCATCTGCATATCTCACAGCTCATCTCTTTCCTCATTTCACTCTCTCCTGCTCGTAATTCCTTGCACCCCTTCTCCTCACCTTCCGGCACATAATGCAGCCACTCACCTGTAAGCACTTCCTTTTCTTTAACATTTGACTATACTTGAGCAATATGCTGCAAAAAAACTAAGAAACACAACATCCTGGAAAAATCAAATACTGTTAGGGAATCCAAGAATAAGTTAAACGAGAAATGTCCACAGGAACAACATTAGTGTTCCCAAGCTGAGAGGGCAGTATCTATTTTTGCTATCTGCTCCTGTGACCAGGTGGTGGGGCACGAGGGGGAGGGGGCGCAGGACAATTACAGGTGAGGCATGACCTCACTAGCCCCTTCCCTCCCCCCACCCACCCTCAGCGACGCCGATAATGCACACCCACCATTTGTGATTTAGGCTACCAGTACAGTGGGTGCCATCTAAGACTGCAGCCATACTTGCAGGGTTTTCCGGCCCGACTCAAATGTTGGGGCAGCATATGTTACATATGGATATTCCCGTCAGTCCGTGGCAGCCGCTGTGTGCTCTGGTTCTCACACACAGGTACATACAGTTTTAACCTTTTCTAGAGGGACCTGCCACTTTTTGTAATGCATTGCATTGACATTCTATATGTACATTCACAAACCACCAGTAACATCATATGTAACATCTCGCATAGGGACCATGCTGACACAATCTTTGTGTTCATGCAGAGCCTTCATCAACTCTCGAAAGAGCGCTACAAGATTGGAATCGAGAGTAAGGTGTACCTAGACATCCCAACACTTGGGGTGTTCTAGATTACAAGCAGGCCTTAACTGAGAATCTTTTCTATATGGTTGGTAAGAGTTGTCAGGTGTGTGCTGAGCCTCAGATCAGAGAACAAGTACACGGAAGGGGTTTTGGCCATTGACCAGTCCAGTCAAGAGTCAGTTTTTATTCCTCATTAACATCACTGCGATATTTATCTCTGAATGTCACTGAAATGCCAAATAGGAATGCTGCTTCCTGCATTCGGCGTCCTTGTAAATCTACTTCCTTTCACATATATAGAGCAGTGAATCCTAGTCCCTCTTGTATTGTCCAGTGTAGGAAGTTATTCACTTCACTGTTATAGTAAATGTGCTCAAGTCCTAAGGCACATTTATGGTAAAGAGCGTTGGCATGAAAGATCGCTGCAGAAGTGAATTCTGTGGTTTCCATCCTTTTTCTGGCATGAGTTTGATCACTGAGCTGTATTTAGTGGTTAACTCCCAGAGTGCCCTGTACTTGTTCACACCTGGTTTGTGGCTCCAGGCTGGGCATGGTTTTGCATGCATGCCATGATTTGAATGAACCAAGCTGGAAGTGTGCTCTGCACTACAAAGAGGACACCAGGTGCCGTATGAAATGAACAGGTGCACGGTCCCCGTGCTAGCTGGTGCGCAGCCACGTTGCTTGTGTGTGGTGTGGAGCAGTAGGGAAAGACGTGGTAGCTTTTCAAAAGACTGCGCCCTCTTTCACTGCTGGCATGCTGGCCGGCATTTGGAAAGAGGAGTGGGCAGGGATGCCCATGCAGACAGGTGCAGTCATGTGCAACTGCACCATCCCCATGCAAAGGGCACAGAGCTTAATTTGAGCGGGTGGTTTCCGGTGCTCAGCACCGCCACTTTATTGTCAACACCTGCACTTAAGACAGTCTGCCACATGGTGGCGCTGTCTGTCTAATTTGGAAATGAACAATACAACAGTCATTTATTAATTCAATATACAATAAAAAGCACTAATGCTACCCAAGCCATCCTTATAGTGCTGGGCGTCTGGAATAGCGTGAATTGTCACGCTTATAAGAGTGTGATGGTTAGTAGATGTGTTGGTACGGTCATTGGCAGTCCTGGCAGGGGTAATGGGTGGTGCAAGCTTCAGTGGTCTTCTGACGAGGGCCTTGACACTTAATTTTTTACAAATTAAGTACTGGTGAAGTGTGCTTCAGAAGTCTCATGGACATCCCGCACCCTCCACCTTCGAGTCGTGCACTGTGCACTACTTCCGTGGTGGTCCACAATCCACCTCCTGAGAGCCTCACTTCTCATGGACCTTTGTTTTTAACAGGCACAAGTGCAAGCGACAAGGCACTTCCATCCATTGCAGTGACCATGCAACCCTCATCAAATGAAGGAAATGAATGGATAGCATTGTTTGGGTGCCAGTAATCCTCATTGCTTCAATTCTCTGGTCCGCTATGTGTGATGAGCTTGCTATTAATGAAAGGCACATCCCTGCTTCTACTTAAACTAATGAATAGCCTCTGTTGTACCCCCTGGCATTGCCCCTGGCAGCAGCCTTAAAGGCACACCTAACCTACCAATGCCACCTTGTAACTACCAAAGGCCGAAATAAAACTGGGGTCTATGGTGGAAAGGCAGCGCACAAGTACTGCACAAGGAAGAGAGACACAGTGAGGCTACCCATAAAAATCAAGGGCTTTTGAAAGAACTCTGTCCCATTCTCTTCTTTGTCACAGTCTTTACTAACTGCAGATGCACCACAGACCCAAATAAACAAGCATTGGCAATGCTATTAAGTCAATTCCTTTTGGTGATGCTGTGCAGCACGGCCAAAAGTTTAAAATGTAATAAATAAAAGCGCGCTGACGGGGCATGCCACATAATTTTGTAGGAGGCTGCATGGGCGCTTAAGAAATGACACGGGTGCCATTTTTTTGATTTACGGAGCTGAGATGGATTGGTAAATAAAAAATATGAAATTGGCACAAAATGAGAGCTGATAACAATTTGCTGCCTGGCCCTTCGAAGAAAAGCATTAAAAAAATGGCCATTGCAGGTGGGAGGTGGCCAATGGGGAGCAGGCATGAGTGAGAAACAATATGGAGTGGGTGAGGAGAAGGAGAAAAGCAGCACAGCAGAGAGAAGCAACATGGGCGAGAGAGCATGGGAGAAATTGACGAGAAATAAAGGCGAAGCTTGTAGCACACGCGAGACAGTGCAGGAGGAGTGTATTTGGGTGGGCATAAGCACAAGAGGGAGAGAGCTGGAGGGCACATGCACTCTCATGCAGTGCTAAGCCAAAATAAACAAGCATTGGCATAGCCAATAGGTCTTGCCTTTGGGACCTTATAAGTGTTTAGCCATGCAACAGTTGATGTTGTTGCACCAAGGATATTGTGCTGCATAACTAAATACTTATAAGGTCCCAAAAGCGAGACCTATTGGCTATGCAAATGCTTGTTTCTGGTAGCTATCACCTTGGCCAGGAGATTAGGGGATTTGGGGCCTTTGTTTTTTCAAGCTCCCTACCTTTGTATCTTTTCAGGCAGAATGGTTCTCCATCTGGATTCAAGATTCAGCCCTAAAACATGCTCCAAATTTCACAAGGAAGCTGAAATTATTCTTCCAATGTTCCATCCACCTCTAGTCTCTCCCGAAGAAAAAGCATAGCACACTTTAGATGTTTGCAGGGCTGTATGCATGTATTTGGACAGGGTTTCTCCTTTCCATAAGTGTGCTAATCTGTTTGCTAATTTTGGTCCACCTGGTAAGGGGTTAGCTCTCTCTTCCACCCTGAGTCTTTGGGTAAAATCTACTATCTCTAAGGATTACAATCTTTTGGGTAAGGAAATACCTGGTCACATTCAAAGACATTCTGCCAGGGACACGCCTGCCTAATGGAATGAGACATACTGAGTGTCTGATGGACATCTGTGTGACAGCAACTTGGGCTGTGTGCCCTTTATATATATATACACATTAATGCAATGACGTGGACGGGAAAGTGGAATGAGGAGATAATGCTCAGACTACTTGAGGTAATCCCATTACTCCGATTGTCTCTTCCTCGCCCCCAGGCTTCCCTCCCTCCCTTGCGAGTAGCTTTCTCCTTAAGATTGGAAAGTTGCATTATAAGGGATTTGAGCTCTGCGTCCTCGTGTAGGGTAAAATGGGTGGGGTTAGGTCTCTGGCTTTTTGGTACTATTAAAGTGTCTTCAGCGAGTGGAGCCTCCTTTAATTTAAGGTTTTGGACGAGAAAGAAAACCGGTGTAATGGTATTACAGCAAGTAATAAGAAAATAAACAACAATATGCGCAAATGGAGTGTGACAAATACAACAACAAAAAGTAAACTATAATTTTCCTTTAAGATTTTTCAGTACTAACTGTTTCAAGAGGCAGTGGCGAGAGCATCTAAAATCGACGCTGTTTATTTCCAAAAGCGCTCGGGGGGAAACAGCCACAAAGAACTGCTAAACTTTAAATGTTGTTTTCCAACAAACACAAAACAGACTCTCCAAACAAGTCAAATGGCGTGGCTTAAGCTACAACACACGGATAATAATACAGTGAGAAGGTTGTCACGCTCTCCGAGTTTATTTTTATATAACTTCGTAAGTGAGAAGCATGACAACCAAACAGAAACAAAACAGCCTGTCAAACCGAAATGCAACATCCTGAAGGGGAAGTGCTGACCAAGCAAATCCTGTTAGTTTCACACATGTATGAGATGGGAACAAAGTGAAGAAAGAGAACCGGGGGTATTAGCTGCTAGTCGTCTGCCTACCCCCGCCCCTGCTGTCTTGCAATCTGCAACCCGCCGCCAGCTGGCCCATTCTCTGCAGCCAGGATCCCAGAATTAAACCCAGCTGGTGGAGTCTGGAGCCTCGCGCCTCCCGCAGGTGCGTCAGCCAAGCCCGGAACAGGCGCGCGCCTTACCTTCCCCCTCGTGATCGTGTCCACTATGAACCCAACTGGTGGATACCGTCCGGCTCTGCCATGTCGCTTCCAATAAGCAGTTCCCGGGAAAAAGAAACCGATAAGATCCAACAGCGGCGGCAAGTCCTCCTGCGCGTACAGTGCCGGTGGCCCTAGTTGATGCCTCAGGCGGGATACAAACAAAAAAAAAATCCAACCGGCTGTAGCAATTACTCAGAGCTCAGCCCGTCCGTTCACGTTGTTGGTTACTTGTGATGTGGTCCTGGAGATGAGCTCACGGAAAAAGAAAACAAGTGAAGCGCTGGACAGCAGAGACGTCGGCAGCGTCAGAGAGGAGCGGGGGCGAGCGAGCGCGGCAGCCTGCTGAGCTGACCACACGCTCGCGCACAATGGCAATGTGTTTTCAATTATCGCGCCTGCGTCTGGGCACGATAATTGGAAACAGATGGCGGCCGTGCGGGTAGCCGCACGGAAAAGGCCATTGTGCACGAGCGTGTGGTCAGCGTTTTGAAGCCCCTTACATAAACTCTCGCAGAGCAGCGCTTGCGCGCTACTCTAGGCTCGACCTAAAAAAGCAGTTCCGTAAAAGTGAGTGGTGGAAAGATAGAAACCAGCCAGTCAGAGAAATGGTAAATAGGCTATGCTCTAGGGGAGGGATAAACTGGGACAAGGAAAGCCATCAAATAAGAATCAAGCAAATGAGAGTGACATTAAAGCCAACCAATGGAAAGCAATGGGTGGGCTATAAGCCCCTCTAAGTTCTTGATAAGCCCACAATACGTATTTTGCTACCAGACAGCTGTGTTGAATGGTAAACTTGAGCTAAACCCTGCAAATGCAGCAATAACTGAAACCTGTGTATATTTTTTTTAAACTAATTAGTTGAATTCTTGTTTGGAATGGAATGCTTATCCATGATAGTCACAACTATTATTATCAGCACTTTCATTCATCACTAGTTCAGTGAGGAATAAGGAGGAAGTCTGAGGAAAGGGGAGGGAGTGATGATGACTGAGGGATGAGATGTCCTAAAATGGACGCACCACTATCAATTTTAGGACATCTCATCCCTCTGTCATCTTTCTTAATCACCATTGCCCATTTTACTAATTACTCTCTAATTGAGAACAAAGTGCTGATCTGTGGGGGATGAAAAGTGAAGGATAAGGAGTGAGGCTTGAGTGATGAGGGATGATAAATGATGGATGAGGAATGAGCGATGATGGATGAGGAATGATGGATGACACATGATGCATGAATAAGGCTGGATGGTGGATGATGGGAAGGAGTAAGGGGTGATGTAGTATGGATCAGGGTGAGGAATGAGGAATGATGTATGAGGAATGATGGAAGAAAGATGGTAAATTAGGAGTGACAAGTGAAAGATAAGGAGTGAGGTTTGAGAATGCTCCGAAATGGATGCTGTACTTAGAGGCTGCATGATAAACATTTTGAAGGAGCAAGCCCTCTCTATGTTTTTTTTCAAGTTTGGCTTTTTGAAAGCAACCACTACCCTCAACCCTATATCACAGACCTTTTCCAGTGGAAGCTATATTCCTGCGTATCTTCATTCTGTCTTCACCCCTCCCCATCTGCGTTTTTGTGAAAATAAAGGTAAGACTGTAAGAGCAGTAGAGGCTCGACTGGGATAGTGAGGGTCATATTTGGAAGGCGTTTTGTTACATTGCTGTTTGAAATTGATAGCTGCTGATTATTATTTTAAAAGGTAATTATAGTTTTACAGTACTTTTGTCATCAAAGTTGTTGAAAATACAATATTTTTTTTTAAACTTCGTTGTGGTAGGTGTGCAAGACAGAAAGTATACAATACCACTGTTTATAGTAGAGCAAGTTAAAATAGAGATGATGCCTGCAGAGAATGAAAAGGCAGAGAAAATAGTAGATATTGTAGCAAGTAAGCATTGCAAGTAAGCATTGCAAGTAAGCATTGCTAAAGCAAATAACTCTCGCCTTTTGACTTCTCTGATGCAGATCTATTTGCCAATGCTTTTTGCTAATGCTATCAGCATCATAAAAAAGAAAAAATATGTAGCGCTAAAGTTAAAAAGTATGAAGATATATGCATGTATGCGTCAGCCCATATGCCTTATTATGCTACTGCATACCCAGCGAGATAACATACGTGAATGTATGCTTTGCCAAGCATGCATTCCCAAATGTTATGATGCAGCCATCCATTTACCATTCCAAAATGGTTGATGTCCATCTTGGAGTGGAAAAAAAAAACCTGAGAATAAAATGCAAACAAAGGGGCATTTTGAGAATGGGGAGGCCCGGTGACAAATTACAGCTGCTGGGCTATACTAAAAAGGTAAAATAAAAATAATTTAAAATAAAACAGGTCAGGGTCAGGGGAGCAATAGAGGAATGGTGGTATGGGGGATTAAGTAACCACGACAGTGGTAAGCAGGGAGGGCAATGGGAGCAACAGGGAGAGGGATGCGCATTATAAAGAACCTGAAGAGGACGTGGATGGGCGGGGAAAGCAAAAGGCGAGATAGGGGTTGGGAAAGCATCACAGAGAACGCAGAGGGGCGGGTGTGTGAAGGCAGAAGCAGCATACAGGGAGAGGGAACAACACCAAAAAAGCACATGCAGTCCCATGGAGCAAAAGAAAAAAGTAGTTCCTTGATTGCAAGCAGTGGAAGGATTCAAGACATACAATCAAAAGGACAGTACAGAAGCTATGCTCCACAAGAAGGAAGGAAAACACAAGAAGAGGAAGTAAAGCCATTGGATAAGAAGAAAGCAAATCAGATTGACAAGAAAGCCAGACAGTTCTAAACAATGAACCGACCCAAAGTCATTGTCAGCAATGGGTTAAAAAGCATTAGAATCAGATTTAGCCAGGCAGCAGGAAGCCAGGAATGGAGAAGAAGAGGCATCCCAGGGTAGAGGTTGCCATCAGAATGTTGAGGATAACAACAGTGAAGCATTCCTGGTACACCAAGACCTGACACCAGAGTGCTGTTTCTTCTTAAGTTTATTGCATAAGAATCCCATCCATCAACCAGCAGACTCTCCATCAACTGCCCTGGTTTCTCTGTCCAACCCCCCATGGAATGTCATGACAACAGCCTATGACCAATCCAACATTCTGTAATGACACCCCACAGTTCCATGACTAACAAATCACATTGAACTCAGAAAGGCAGTATACCACACACCTCCCTCCTTTATCTAAACAAAATGCAACAAAACATTTATACATAATCAGAAAGATAAGATGGTCGTTTGCACCTCCTAGATGAACTACGAATTTCACCTTTCCCACCAACCTGCGGAGTTATCCCACACGAACTTTCACTTTGTTCACGGCTAACCTTCCCTTTGACTACAACAACTCTATTAAGGTTCCAAATGCGATGATCCTGGGTCTTTACAGCATTTTTAAACACTTTAATCACTTTTATTGGTTTCATAAATTTTGAAGCTGAATTGCCCATCAGACCAGGACGTTTAACCATCACAATGTCACCAACTGCTACTTTAGTGGTTCTGACTGCCTTTTGGCATCAAAGTAACTTTTCCTCACTTTGGCTTTCTCCTCTTCTCTCTTGAGAATCTCACGCTCATCACATTTACACTCCTTCCCTTTAGTTAGTTCGTACTTGTTTACCCACGCAGGTTCCACGTTGGTATTAGGAATTCTACCCCTGAAAAGCAAGAAGGGTGTCTTCCCAGTCGTGGAGTGAGGACACAATCTGTATTCCTCTATTTTGTTTATTACCATAGACTTCCAATCTAAAGAAAGGGACTTTGCTAAAGCTATAGTTTCTTTGATCACTCTGTTAAACCTCTCAACCATTCCATTGGCCTCTGGATGATAGAGGGAACATGTCTTGTGAATGATTCCCTTAGAGGAGAGAAAGTTTCTCATCTCCTCAGAAACAAGCTGAACCCCATTGTCAGTTAATAGAGATTCAGGAATCCCTTCTTTCGCAAACAAATCACTTAAACAGCTAATAATGTGTTTAGAATCAATAACTTGCAAAAAGAAAATTTCTGGCCACCGTGAATACATGTCAATAACAACTAACACAAAAGTTTGCGAGCCATTACTATGAATAGGACCCAAAATGTCTAGAGCTACATCTTGCCATGGTCTAGAAGGACGTCTTCTTAAAACCATCGGTTGCACCCGAGTGCATTTGGATTTATCACTCAGTGAGCATGGAATGCAATCACGTAATATCCGCTCAACCTCCCTATCCATTCCTGGCCACCAATAGGTCATGCGTAATCTCTCCTTACATTTGGTCAAACCAGCATGAGAAGAATGAACCAAATCAATGAGCTCCTTCCTTAGGGTGTTTGGAGGAATTATCCTCGTACCACGAAACAATAATCCCCTGTCAACGGATAATTCATTACGCAATGACCAAAAATTCTTACAAGAATCTGATCCATCCTTCTTACTGATCCAACCTTTCCTAATAAGTCCCATGACCTCATTTAAAGTGACATCTTTAGACATTTCATCACACCATCTTTTTCAGAAACGACTTCTTGGTCAATCACACAAACCCATTCTTCAGCATCTACTACGTCTTCTTCTTCAGACACCACTTTGGGTGTAAGACGTGACAACACATCTGCTACCTTATTTTCTAAACCAGGAATATATTTTATGCTAAAATGGTACTCCTGTAGACCTATCACCCACTTGGTTATCCTACTAGATATGGATTCAAGGCCTTTCTTGCTAAATATTTCAATAAGAGGTTTATGATCGGTTCGTACTTCAAAATCGATCCCCCAAAGAAACTTTTTTAATTTCTTGATGGCCCAAAATACAGCGAGGGATTCTCTTTCCACCACCGAATATCTAGTTTCAGGATCTTTAAGACTGCGTGATAAGAACATTATGGTTTGCATGCCCTTGGGACTGGATTGTTGCAAAACTGCACCCAACCCTTTTTCACTGGCATCGGTGATGAGTAAAGTTTTGAACTTTGGGTTAAAACTGCTAAGAGATGGAGCAGACTTAAGTTTCTCTTTGATGTGAATAAACTCTTTCTCACAACAATCAGACCACTCAAAATCAATACCCTTTTTCAACAAATACCTCATATTAGCAGCACAATCCGCTAAATTCTTCACAAATTTACCATAATACTCAACTACTCCTAAAAACTTCATGAGTTCACTCTTACATGAAGGAGAACTCATTTCTTGTATAGTATTAATTAAATCTGACTTTGGTTTAACCCCTTCGCTAGTAATATTGTGACCTAAGTAATTTATTGAGTCTGTTCTAAACTTGCACTTTTCTGCCTTAATGGTTAAATTATGATCACACAATTTCTCCAAAGTTAGTCTCAAGCGTGCATCATGTTGATTTACATCATCGCCATATACCAAGATATCATCTTGATATACATATACACCTGAGAGACCATTAAGTATTTTCTCCATAACTCTTTGAAAAACCGAGGAGGCTGATACTAAACCAAATGGCATACGCTTAAATCTAAAAGTACCAAACGGCGTAATGAAAGAAGTAAAGTCTCTACACGACTCTTCTAACTCTATTTGGTGGTAAGCTGAAGTGAGGTCTATTGTACTAAAGACCTTAGCACCACCTAACAAGGCTAACAATTCATTTATGTTTGGCAACGGGTATTTATCAACAACTACACATTTATTTAACTGCCTTAAGTCAATGCAGAGCCTCAGCTCTCCATTGGATTTGCGAGCTGCTACAACTGCGGCCAACCATTCCGTCCCCTCAACATTCTCAATAATGCCCCAACTTTTTAATTTGTCAATTTCCTTCCTCATGTCATCCCTCACGGAAAGAGGAACGCTCCTTGCTTTGCAACAAACAGGGGTAGCGTCTTTCCTAAGTACAATTTTATGTTGGTACCCTTTAAGACAACCTAAGTCTTTCCTGAAAACCTTAGCATAATCCTTCTTTAACTCTGCAATAAAACAATCATCACCACTCACTTCAAGAACCGAACCCACATCATTTTTAAGTTGAATCGGAGGATCAGCATTGGGATCAAGATATACTCCAAGATCACCTTGATGGATCCAACTAATGATGCTGTCTCCCTTTTTGAAACATAAATTTTTCCAGAAACCAATCTTCCCTTATACTCTATGAGACCTACAAAATAACCATGAAGTTTAATAGGTTCTCCACCATAAGCTAAAGGCCTAATATCGGGTTTCAACAGTTTTACCTTCCCTTTCAACTTCTCCAAGTAGAATCCACACGAGATAATCGTTATTTTGGCACCTGAATCAAATAACACTTTAGTGCTTGCTCCTTCTACCCAAATGTCATCACAAGGACAATTTTTTCTTTTATCTCCACTTACTACTTGCACAACAATCTGTCCACACTCATAATCATCTCCCCCAGATTCACCATTTTCACTGTCATATACATCAACTTCTTTAACTTTGGGAATGGGCTTGCTCTTGCACAATGGCGCCAAGTGACCCTTTCTCTTACACTTAGAACACATTTGACCCAAAGCAGGACATTTTTTGTCATTTGCTAAGTGTCCTGGCTTACCACATCTGAAACACTTAACGTTAGTCCACTTATCACTCGATCTTCCACTATTCACTACCGCCCCCTTATGTTTATCCCTCAGACCAGCATTTGTTCTACTCTTGCTTTTAATTTCTTGGATTTTATATACTTTTTCAGAATCCTTTTTAAGAACAGCTACACACTTCAATGAGTGTTCAATCCTCTTGGCAACATTGAGAACTTCATCTAATGTGGGCTCATCACGTAGCCACAATTCTTCTCTGACTCTTTCCATATTGCCACCAAACATGAATTGATCACGTATTCGTTCGTCGGTGAGATTGTCAAATTTGCACGAAGATGCAAGCTTCCTCAAACAAGTTACATAACCTTCGACAGACTCATCATCACCTTGCATTCTTTTTGCAAATTTATATCGTTCCAAAATAGTACTCACTTTCGGTAAGTAGTGCTTATCTAGTTTTTTGATGCATATTTCATAGTCATTGAGTCCATTAGCTTCCTCTGTAGTTAAGTCTGGTAAGTGATCAAACACATCTTGACCTTCTGACCCTAAACAGTGTAACAATAGCGAAGATTTCCTCTCCGCGCTAAGTGAGGGACCGCATACCCTAGCGTATCTTTCAAAGACCACTTTCCACTTTTTCCACAGAATAATAGGGTCACCTGAAGAGCTAAGGAAAAAGGGTGCAGCAGTGACGTTTTGCATAATCACAGCAAGTTTTATCTAATTCCCCTATTTTTTTTAAACCACGACAGGGATTATACTTTGAAACTCCCAATCATGCCAACAGTAACCCCCAAAAAAATTTTTATTTTTTTTTTTTTTTTACACTGTGTGACCAAGAAAACCACTAGAAATTGACTTATTGTCAATGTAATCAACTTTTCATGTAGTGTGCACCAGCGTACTAAGTGCTGTGTGCATCAACGAGTTTACCACAGTTCACATCACTTTCAGGAGAATGCTGTGCGCATCAGCGCGCAACTTATAATAAGTTAGGAAACTTACTGCTGTGCGCATCAGCGTATAACTGCCACGCACAAATACCAGATCCAGTTAGAGCTGTGCGCATCAGCGTGAAGATGCACAACCAATATAAATTTCTTACAGCTCCTCGTAAATACTCCTTCAATGACTTGTGAATGCTGTGCGCATCAGCGCACTAATTTTGTGGATGCAGTGCGCATCAGCGCACCAATCTTGTACACTGAGAACCTTCCCAAAAGAAGATGTCTGCCACGTTTCTTTACACGATGACGTTTCCCAGCCAAAACTACAAAGATGGCTGCCACGCCGCTTGCCTACGCACTGACGTGTCTCACGCAGAAGCGTATTCCAGACAAGACAGAGCTTTGGAACACACTGTGAAGACCATCGCGCTCAGGGTTCCATGAAATTTGAAAGTCAACTTCAGGCAAGTAACGCTCAAAATTTCCATTCAAAGCAGACTTTGCTATACGAAGTATTCTTTAGCGATTCTTAGCATTGTGAAAAGTACCCCTTAATATGACAGGAGCCACAGTACTGAGTGTCGTAAGAACACAATCAATTACGCTTCCTTCGTGAATCTGCAAATGACGAAAAGTATCCTCTGACAGTTGCGGATTACTTATAACTGACACTTCAAAGGACGAGCCCGCATCGATCACAATAGGCAAGAGGCAAAATCAATAACAAGACCCACATATGCGGCGAAGCTCCCAGTCCCTTACAGTGAATCCACACTCAAACGAGGTCACTTTATAAGCGTCAACTTTCAAACTCCAGAGCTAATGTCACAAGAGATGAGAGATGTGAAGTGCGTGGAGTAGAGAGTGCCCTTAAAGGTAATTCCTTTCGGATAAGGCGTGCTTGGAGATAGGTTCTTTTATCCTTATTTTCTTTTTTTTTTAAAATAGGAAATCTCTCACCAATCTTCTGTGTTGAGATTCTTACTGCCGACTACGCCAGTGAAGCATTCCTGGTACACCAAGACCTGACACCAGAGTGCTGTTTCTTCTTAAGTTTATTGCATAAGAATCCCATCCATCAACCAGCAGACTCTCCATCAACTGCCCTGGTTTCTCTGTCCAACCCCCCATGGAATGTCATGACAACAGCCTATGACCAATCCAACATTCTGTAATGACACCCCACAGTTCCATGACTAACAAATCACATTGAACTCAGAAAGGCAGTATACCACAAACACATTGAGAGAAAGCCCAGTTTCTTTCCTCTGGAGCTCCACCATGTCCACTGGCCTGAAGATAACATTAACATTCTACAACATGCACTCGTAAATCCCCACCAAAGATTTTAGCGTTCATGTCAGCTGTAAGCTCGCTTTCAATGACAGAGGTCTAATAATAATGTCGCTCACTAGACAGAAATCTGTGACATCTTTGAAGCATTCCAGTGCCCAACAAGTACATATCCATATCCATAATAACTGCATAATGAGTTGAATGATTGCTTCCTAATGTATGTCTACTATAGGAAAGGCTCTGCAAATGCAGCATGGTGATCTTAATGACTTAATGTAACTCATCAAGCCAATTATCAGAAGAAACTGACAGTGGCCTTGATTGGATGCATAATTACAACCTTCATAATCAGGCACAGCTTCAAGGACCCCTTCCTTCTTAGGCACAAAGACAGCAGTGGTATTTCCGGGAGCATCAAATGTTGAATAAATCATTAGTTCCACATATCATCAATGTTTCTTTCAAGAGTCTGCCTCCTACTTCATTAATTATATGCTTCCATGTGGAATTTCTGCTGCATGTACTTAATCACTAGGACTCTGAGGAGGAAGCTGATTGCCTTCCTTGGCAATCAAATATCCACAAAAGGTTGATAGACTTTTGAAATACCAGAAAATCTTGCAGCCATATTTGGTGGGTATTCAACATATACAGTGATGACAGCAAAGCATTGCAACCTGAAAAGAATTTAAAGAGCTTAATACTACTGGTTCTACATGTTGGTGTACGTTTTTGAAATGTATTAACACTCATGGCCCAATTTGAAAACATTTTAGTGTGATCTCCTCTTGTATTAGCCATACAAGTGTAAGCCATATCCACTCATGACAAAACCATTGTGAATTGGACCCTCTATGTGGTCAAAGTATCAGTTTATGGTTTACCTTGATCTCTTTCTCTTCCTTCCCCACTATACCTCCAACCCAATATTGCCCTTCCCCATTTTCATCACTGTTTAGTGGGCTATCACACCTGCGTGGTGCCTTTTTCATTATGTATAAAATAAATCTGTTTAGATATAAGAAGTGTATAGACCTTAAGTTTGATTTCACATAGGAGTCTTTCTAATTACATCATCTCTTTGATATCTACTTGATTTTGGCTTAAATTTTGAAGTCCACAAACTATTTTTCAAACTAACAAAATGCAGCTCTTTCTGTAGCAGCTTTTGGCTGCAGCGGGGGCCAGTTCCAGCTCACGCTCAGGGCAGTGAGTGGCTGCAACTCTACAGGAGTCCTTGGTCCTCTAAAACTCCTCCTGGGCCTCAATCCTTAGTCACACCGCCACTCTCACTGTCCTTCAATGTAAGAGTTATGTGTACATAACTAAAACAAGTTGAGAATCAACTTGCACTGATTAACAACGCCCTGATTTCAATGGCAAATTCGGCCATTATGCACACTGATAAGCTTGACACCCAAATAAATATATTGCAAATAGTCACTGGCTTAATCTCAGGATTAGATTCAAAGCTCAAAAGATTAAACTCCCTCATTCATAGAGCCCAGGCAAGCATAGAATCAACTGTTAAACAGGAGGGTTGCGGATGCAGCCCTATACTACAGAACCTGGAAAAGTTGCCTGAAATTATGAGCACCCTAGTCAAAGACCTCAAGAGAGAGGTAATCAGGCGGCCGCAAAAAACAAACTTCACCACCCAGCAAATCTCAAAGCTGTAATCAAGTATGGATGATCCACAATTAAACGTGAACTAAGTCCTGCATGAGCTCTTCGGGACCATGTGGGATCAAACAAACAGAACAAGAGCAAAAGATTCCCCGATAATACCCACTACCCTAGAGATAAGGACTAATAGCAATCAGGCCAGATCGGAAAAACTACAGGAAATTATCTGGCATGATGCAAGTGGCATCAAACATGTATCAAGTCACAATGGTCCGGATCCAAACTCTGACCAACAACTCAAAAGAAAACCCTCTCTTCACCCAGACATAAGCTCCGAGATAACTACTAAGTCGAAATCCACAACCTCAGAATTTCACCATCTATCCAGAAGAAACAAGAAAAAATAAAAAAAATTAAACAAATTGAAAAAAGGCAAAAGCTATAAGGAAGGGCCCATTATGCACCGGCTCCAGATGGAAAATAAGGAACATAACGTGGATATTAATTTCCCTCAAAAAACAAATTTAAATAATAAAATTCCAGGAATGCAACAGGATCGCAGAACCAAAAGTGAAATCGCAACTTCATGCGACCAAGAACGTCTTATGGAACACAAACCCCAAAGCAGGCTGTGAATGACCCAGTGCCTTGGCACCTAATGGATAATGCACAAGGCCTACAAGTTGAAGACATAAGGCATAAGCAAAAGGAACTCCCTGAAACCAATACTGATGATCTCCATCAACTCGGATCTCAGGAGGGGGTAACCCCCAAATTAGAAAGGACTGCTGATAAATCAATAGGAAATCCTAGAATCCTCCGGTCATCAGTGACCGAAGTGGACAACTTAAATAAGAACAGCATCCACCAAGGAAAACCCAAACTGAGAAAAATAAATAAACTCGACCCCACACAAATAACAGTCTTTAAGGAGCCTCCACTCCAAGAAAATCAAAGACCCATAGTAAGTGCAAATACAAATAACAGGGAAAGGAAGTCTACCCAAATGTGCACCAATGATCTATCATTGCCTCACAACAAGACCAGGAGCGATGTACATCCCCAGGCAGTGAGGCCGAGTTTACCTTGGGAAGACCCGGACATCCGGGAAAACCCAACCCCAAACAACATGGAGGCTTTGGATGCTCTGGAGGCAAGCCCCCTACAAAACCCTCCCACTGTAGACCAACTCAAAAACTCAGAAAATCTAAAAATATTGTCATACCCCGAATATATCTCGCAGGGGAAGTGGGACATCCTCAACAGAGGGAACATCCTGGAGCTTTGCGCAAATATCCCGGGCTTAGAAAATATAAAAACTACTGACATTGATAGCGTTGCTTTCTCTGCACCGGAGCATAGTGAGATAAATGAGACAACAGAGATAAGCTTCTTTAATCTGGCCATGGCTAATGCCCTAAGGGAAAATAAAAAGCGATTGGATGATTGGAGGATTCAGATCAAGAACCCGGCTACCATAAAATATCCAGCGATTCTGAAGAGCAGAGCATTTAATGTATTGCAGGAAACCCAAGAACAAAAAGATCAGAATGGAAAGGACTCAACTCAGCCAGCAACAGGCTCTATCTTGCATGGCATTAAAGGCGGCCCGAGAATAAAACCAAGCAGCGAAGGGTTAATTCAATTTACAATGGACGCAGAAGGGGGTAAACTCCTATGTTTGACTAAGGGGAAGATAGGCAAAGATTGGTCCTGGTTACCACAGGCCTTAAACCCCTGTCCCTAACTACTTTGTGTTTCTCCCTAATAAGCAAAATCCTGCCTCCACGTTGAAAATCTGCTCCTTGAACATTAGGGGCTTAACGGTCGATGAAGACAAAAGGGGCGCAATTCAACATCTCTAGAGTTACGATATCATCGTGGTCCAGGAAACCTGGGCTTTGTCCTCGACACCATGGCTGGATTACACTGTCTATGAATCACAGGCCATAGCATCACAAGTAGGCGGCCACGCCTCGGGTGGGGTAGCCATTTATGTTAAAAACAATATGGCCATTCAGGTATCACTGATAACTGAGGGAAGTGGAGACTATGTTTTTGTTAAGGCAAAGTGGCTAAAACTAGACTTGCCAGATCAGATTGATCAAACCATGATTCAAGGTTGCATCTACCTTCATCCATCCAAGATCAAACGAGAAGCAACCCTAAGCAGAATGCTACCAACAATAAGTGATCTCCATTCCCAGTGCCCAGATGACCTATGGATGATAATGGGTGACTTTAATGCCAATTTAATGGCCTCAGATCTAAACTCCCCCCTGGTAGCCCTGGACGACTCCGCCTGGTCTATTCCAGATATAAACGGCCAGAATCAACGAAAAGATAATCATGGCCTTAAATTCTCAGCTTTCTTTAACCACCTGGGTCTTCGTATCCTAAACGGAAGAGCAGCCGCTGACTCACCAGCAGCTTATACCCACTTTTCAAATTTCAGACTGGCCACATTAGACTACATTTGCATCTCGATTGCCCATTTCCACGCAATTCAGGACTTCTCGGTAACACCTACTGTGGCAAGTGACCACGCAATCATCACCTGTGATATTATATCTCCGCAATGTCGCCGCCCTAGAATCAAATTCATCGGTGAGGAGGAAGAACTGGAACCAATAAACAAAATAAGGTGGGCGATAGAGCACCAAGAAAAAATGAATTCAGAAGTGGAATCCCTATTGAACAAAGTAACCCAGGGCAACAGTGAATTGCCCTTAATTAAATCATGGGAACTCCTCTTGGAAGAAACAAGGGAAAAATTAACAATGCTGACGAATCAAAGACCCAACCAGCTTCTTCAAAAAAATGATCGCCTCACAAAACAAAAGCTACTAATAGAGGCAATAAAACGCAAATTAAATAACCTTGTGTGCAAAGCCACTAAGGAGGTGCCGGAACACAGATCTCTTAAGGCAAAATGTAAAGATATTCGCCGAGAATATAGAAAAGCAAGATTTTCCTACACAAGAATGATGGAAGAAAACCACTGGAGTAAAGCACATGATCTTATAAAATCACGAGACCAGAAGCGTTTCTGGAATTGGATGAATAAGTGCTGTAGATCAACTCCTCGCCCTACAATCACAAATATTTTGCCTTCAGCTTGGGAAAATTACATCGAAGTTCTCTATGTGGAGACATCCAGCTACAATGGCACAATTTCCCTTATGAGGAACATTAACAACGTACATCTGAGTATGGAGTCGCACAACCACTGCGATGACAGAAAAGAAATCACATCCGTTGAAGTTTTGCACCTCATAAAAAAAATGCGCTCTGGTGGGGCCCCAGGTCCCATCGGTATTCCGCGCATGGTTTTTAAAGGGATGGCACGTAAGTGGGCAACAATCATGGTGCCTTTATTCTGGGAGAACAGGCTGGGAAGAAGTATCCCTGAGTCATGTTATGTTATATTATGTTATGTTAAAATTATTTATAGAGCGCGCGTACACCGATTGGTTTCTTTGAGGGGATCATGGAGGGGATCCCTTCTTGTCCCAATACACAAAAAAGGCTCAAGATCTATCCCAGAAAACTATCGAATGATTGCGCTCCTAGATGTGGATGGGAAATGCTACTCTAGTATACTGCTGCAAGAGCTGACGGCCTGGGCTGAAACACGCAAATTGATCCCTCACACGCAAACAGGGTTCTAAAAGGGATCACACATTGAGACAACTTGATCTGTATTTCCAACTTGATCGAAACAACATTGGGAAAAAAAGGCAGGGCCCTGTATCTTGCATACATCGATTTCCAAACTGCCTTTGACAGTGTGTCCCGCCAGCGACTATGGATAAAACTAAAAAATTGGGGAATTGATAATACGCTCTTAACAGCACTCCTTTCTTTATACTCGGACACCTGGGTCTAGATTAGAGTCACAACAGCCTGGTCCACTACCAAAAAAATACAAACCAACAAAGGCTTGAAGCAAGGATGCCTATTGGCCCCAATGCTTTTTAATCTATACTTGGCCGATTTACCTGAATGGTTGGCTGAAGCACGAGCATTTCCTCCCACACTAGCTGAAACCAAAATTCAATCACTCCAATATGTGGACGACGCAATATTGCTCGACCAAACTCAGATTGGTCTACAGTGGCTGTTAACGGCACTGTCTCTAATCTGCAGAGATAACAATTTAAAATAAACACGGCAAAAACAAAGGCAATGATAATCTTGCGACAAACAAAAAGGAAAGGTGCATGGAACATTGAAGGTAAACCCATTGAGATAGTGACCACCTACAAGTATTTAGGAGTGTGGATCGACCATAAAGGACGGCCCTCCGCTCACATCACTGCAATGCAAGGAATAGCTCAATCTTTGGAAGGCATTTTTTGTAGAGCAAGGAAAGCCATAAATTCACCCCATTTCAGTCCTTTAATCCAAATAATGGGGGAAAAATTGTTACCATGGTGCAATAGCTTTCAAAGACAAGATGACAACATGGCTGGCAAAGCACAGTCGGCCTGTTTTCGTAAAGTCTTTTTCCTACCGACCGCTACCTCTCATGCACAAATCCGTAGGGAATTCAACCTGTGGATCCTGAAAGCTAGATTTATAGCGTATTGTCTAAAAGCTAAACAAGTCCGGTAAAACACACTAAAGAAACACATCTGGACAATGATAAACCCCCGAGGGTCCACATGGTGCGAATTTCTAGCCCATTGTGTTGAGGTATTGGAAGCAAAGGAAATATGGTCAGCCCCTCTACCCATACCAGCGGTCGCAAGACTTTTAACAAAACAGGCGAAGTTACTGTCTGCCGACAGCGATATGCAAACATTGAAAAACTTAAGTCATGAAAGCTGGGCATCAAACCTCTATAACAGCGGGACCTTGAAACATTACTTGTCCTTCCCTTTAAAACCAATACTGAAGCATCAAATAATGAAATTGCGTTTCGGATTGATTCCACTGCTGGCATACAAATATGGGCGAGGGTACAAAGAGTCTGTAGCTACTAAGTGCCGAGCATGCGGAGCAGTAGAGGAATCACTAACTCACATACTGTGCATCTGCGAGACACTGCGCCCGCTGAGAATATACTGGCTCCGCCCAATCTGGCGTATTTTACATATACGGACATGTCAAGCTGCCCTAGTCGAGTGCATGAAAGGCAAATCAGTGCAGCTGGCGGCACGCTTCTTGAAATATCTGATGGCAGTAAAGGCAGTTCTGGACTCCGACCATCGCACAGAACTATAATTCATAATGCTGTGTCAAGTTTTTTTTTAAGGCGTCATGTTTATAGATGCTTAAGCGCTGTTTTATTTGCGCAACCAACTGAAATAACTCTTTTTACACCCTTTTATAATATTGAAACAAATGCACTTTATATTGTTTCTTTATATATGTGGCCTCATTGCAATGATTTTAATTAATTGTGCAATAAAAATTATCTGTACCTATCTATCTATCTGAGAATGTCACAAAAATCTGGGGTATCAAAATAATCAAACATGACCACCAGCTGATGGTTTACCGATGTCCCTTTGTTAAATTTTAACAAATGTTGAACCAGGAAAGAGAACCCAACATTCGTTTTCGTTGCCGTTTGTAGCTGCTAGTGAAATTTTACTCATGGGCAGAAGCTTAAATCATTCTTTGCAGAACTGGGCAGTAAGACTTTAGGATGATTAAGTCTGAACCCAGAAACCTTTAAATTGCCACCTGGATTATCTGAATTTGCATTGCCTCTATGGACACTTGACCATCTGATAGTCATGGAAAAATCAGATGTTGAATAGCCACTAAATAAAGTGACAACAATATCCTATCTTTGGGGGTCTTTTTATTGATCACATTGTATGAACTTAAGGATAGATTTCTTCTTTGACTTTAATTTTCAGGGATCCTAAATCCCCATATAGGCGATGTATACTTTATTGGGTGGGTTCCAGTCTCTCACACAGTACTAGCATGTTTGGGTGAACATGGAACTATTCATCTTTCAGATTTTCTGTCTACCCATTACACAGCACCGAAGGTGGATCTTCCACACTGTCAGCCAGATTCCAGACCAGTGCACTATAAAATTCAATACCGTGTCCCGGCCTGCCTGTCCATCAATTCCTGCCCTTTAGAAATGTCTGTTGAATTGAAACTCCAACACAGCCCGAGTAACTGGTACCTTTTTGCAGTGAACCATCATTTCTTTTGGTTGATTACAATGAAGCAATATCGTTACTAGAGTGACGGGTCTCATTACTTCACATGATTCAGATTTTTCAAACTTTTAGAGGCAAATAGCCAAGTTTCTGTGCAAATGGTAAAATAGCCCGGCCACACCTCCACCAAAATTGACTGTGTGAAAGGACTCAAAAGGATCCACCAGAAAATAAATGTTATAAATAAGCAATTGACAACAAAAGCTGCGTGTTAATATTGTTATCAAAATGTGTTTAAAAGGAAGATATGCTAGTTACTAAAGATTCATGTTATTTTGCAGAAGTGATGCAGATGGAAATAACTATAGTCCACAGGATCTCACAACCTGTAGGAAGCATAATTAGTATCCAGTCACTAAGCTGCATATCTTCCCTGTATTGCTGTGAAGTTTACCTAGCCTGGGGCATAGATTCATGTTATTTTGTAGAAGTGATGCATAGGAAATAACTATAGTCCACAGGATCTCACAACATGTAGGAAGCATAATTAGTATCCAGTCACTAAGCCGCATATCTTCCCTGTATTGCTGAGAAGTTTACCTAGCCTGGGGCATAGATTCATGGTATTTTGCAGAAGTGATGCAGATGGAAATAACTATAGTCCACAGGATCTCACAACCTGTAGGAAGCCATGATTAGTATCCAGTCACTAAACGGCACATCTTCCCTGTATTGCTGAGGAATTTACCTAGCCTGGGGCATGTCCATGAATGCTCATTGAGGGGAGGATTGGATCCACTGGCAATTGAAACACGAGTCGAATTCCAACAATAAGTTGAAAGTTTAATTTGTGGACAAGCCATGGGTAGAATCCAGCAGCAATGTAGAGTCAATGAGAATCCGAAAACAGACCATGGGCCCAAATAAAAAGTTAAACAGTTTCAGGAAATCCTAGCTCAGAGAGGTGAAAAGACCAACCACGGGCCTGGCAGTGGAAGGAATGTGAAGCTGGTGAAGAGCGAAACCTCCGCCAGACGGGGAGGAGTGGATATAGCACTCTCAGGGGAAGTTAATGTTGCAAAGTTGGGAAGTAAAGGCATGAAGCAGAACTGGAAAATGTGTGCTAAACGTGAGCAAACCCCCTTTTTTGCATAGCCTGGTTATGAGGGACAGAGGGGTTAAGCTAAAATACAGCAAGCACAGACACCATACGCACACAGTGGAAACCATATCTGGGTATTGTGGTTCTATCTCTCTTGCATATGTGTGACTTTGAGTCTTTACTAAGATTGATGCTTGGATGCTGTGATTCCCCCATAATAACTTTGCTGGTTCTGTTGCCTTATCAGTGACAGCTGCTTTCTTGAGTTTGACATGGATGCCGGACCCATACTTAGTGTCTCCTCTCTTGTGGAAGGAAATCCAGCTAAAAGGGATGGCACTTAGCTGTGAGTTAAGATTTGCAGTGCCACCTGGCTTACGCATAACAAAAATGTACAACAGAAAACCCAGTTTAAAATACTTATATGGTAACAAAAAAGGATATGAAAGTAAGAAGGAAGTAAAAAGAAGACAAAATCTAAATAATAAATAAGGAAGATAAGGAGTCTGCACAATTACAGAAAGTTGCTATTAGGATTTATTTGGTTTTTGTTGGACTTGGCCCTTTTTGCAGGGTTATCCCCAAACTTTTTGCTTCTTCCTCCTATTTTTTCCTGACCTGTTGTTGTTGGTTTTAGGATTCTGGGCACTTTACCACTGCTAATCAGTGCTAAAGTGCATGTGCTCTCTGTGTAAATTGTGAACATGATTGGTTATCCATGATTGGCATATTTGATCTACTGGTAAGCCCCTAGTAAAGTGTACTGAGTGTGCCAGGGCCTGTAAATCAAATGCTACTAGTGGGCCTGCAGCACTGTTTGTGCCACCCACATGAGTAGCTCTGAAAAGGTAACTCAGACCTGCCACTGCAGTGTCTGTGCGCAGTTGTTAACTGCCATGTCGACTTGGCAAGTGCACCCACTTGCCAGGCCCTAACCTTCCCTTTTCTTACATGTTAGTCACCCCTAACGTAGGCCCAAGGTACCCCTTTGGGCAGGGTGCAGTGTATGTGAAAGGTAGGACATGCCCTGATGTGTGTGGCATGTCCTGATAGTGAACTACTGCCAATTTCGTTGTTCACTATTGAAAGGCTATCTGTTCCCATAGGATGGAATGGGGAGTTTGCTTATAACATCTTATAAACATAACTACCCCTGGGTACAAGATAGGAAAATAAAGTTTCGTATGCCTGAACTCAGAATGTTAAATGCATCTTTTAGTGAGGGTGATTTTTACATTCTGTGTTTGAAAATACCACTTTTAGAAATTAGTTATTTTCTTGCTTTGCCGTCCAGTGTGCCTCTGCTAGGGTGGATTGACTGTCTGGGTTTGGAGTGTCAGAGGCTGAGAAGGAGCAGCGGCTCCAGAGAACCTGATGAGTCTGGGCTGGGCTGAATAGACCTGGCTGCATTTAGAATAGGGGGAGGAGAGTTCCTTTCACCTGAATCGGCCTGGTCTGCTTTCCACAATGCTGTCTCCACCCCCTGCCAGGAAGCTGCACCAGAGAGGACAGAACTGGTTTTCACTGAGCACAGGGCTTCTCTGCACAAAGAGAACAAAGACATTTTGGGGTATAAGTATTAGACCTAAGACCCATGAATTTTAGACTACTTCTGGAATCAAGAGGAACCTTTGGCAAGGAGAAGAGCTGGAGAAACTGAGGAGAAGTACTGCCCCTTGCTGTGGGTCTGGGGTTGGCCTGCAGTTGCTGTTTCTGCCAAGGAAAGGAGAAGGACTTTGCTGTGTGCTGTGTCGCCCTGCTTGAGGAAAGTCTCCAAGGGCTTGAGTAGATCTTGCCTCCTGTTTCGAAGTCTCAGGAACACAAAGACTTCACCCCCAGCTCCCCTGAACTTCTTTGCTGGGAGTTTTGACCTGCCAAGAAGTGCCAGTGACTGTGTGGGGCCTCTGGAGGTTGATACTGCTTTGGGAGCTGGAAAAGCAACGCAGCAAGAAGAAAATAGACGCAACGCTCTTCTTGCATCAGTTTTCCGACGCAACGCCCTAGTGTGAGAAGAATCTCCACGCATCACCGCGACACTGCTGAAACCGACGCAGCGCCTGTCGCCAATGCAATAATCGACGCATTGAGGGATCGCGGCTGAAGAAATCGATGCAGCGCCGCTCGATGCCGCCGCATCGTTCGCCGCCGCATCCCAGATTTCCACACATCATCCCTGTGCGGCAAGTTTTCCCCGACGCATCATCCGTGGATCGGAGTCTTCTCAGAATTGATGCATCGCTTCCCCCTACAGACCGGACCCGACGCACCGCTCCCGTGTGCCCAGCGGAACTGTTGCAACACATCCATGAAGGTCTCAGGAATCGACGCATCTCTTTGTTTTTCGACGCTTCCCATCGCTGCGGCTATTTGGCTTGGTGAATTTTGTCGCAGCGACAGGTACTTTGCAAGAAATCACGCATCCATAGTTTTCTATGGGCTCAGTTGCTAAAACCTTTAGAAAGTCTTTCTACTTAATATTTGTATGTTGGATTTTTGTCGTTTTGGTCTTGTTAAGTTTAGATAAAGATACTTTATTTTTCTAAACTGGTGTGGTGTCCATTTGTGGTGTTATCACTGTATTACTGTGTGTTTTGAGTACAAATACTTTACACATTGCCTTTGGGATAAGCCTGTCTGCTTGTGCCAAGCTACCAAGGGGGTGAGCAGGGGTCATCTAGAGTGTGTATCCCCCTTACCCTGACTAGAAGCAAGGGTCCCTATTTGGACAAAGGTACCTACCTCTGCCAACTAGAGTCCCCCATTTTTAACAGTTTTTATTTGCTTTTATTAGTTTTTCCAGGAGGGGGTAAACCTCTCCAGAATTTGGATAGAGAGTAAGACTTATCTCCATTAATTATTCCTCTTTATTCACCCACACAGTTTGTTCTCCAAATAGACAGGGTGTCTCATATTTAATATTAAGACTTGTGTGGAACATATGATGATCTTCATTCATCCATTCCTTGGGTCATGACTACTTTGGGGGAATGATAGACTCGGCTGTAGTCTAATGGGACCTGGCCTGTTTTTCCTCCTTATCTTTTCAGTTTACTAGGTTTATGAAGACAACGGCCATTGATTTTGATCCTCCTTATGCTGATCTGATGGATGAAAGGATGTTCAATCTTTTCTTTTTATGCCACCTGTTAGAATCTTTCTAGATACCCTGGCCTTAGGCACTTCCATTTCAAACAGAGCAAGAGCAGATATGTCGTGGATTCAACATGTTTGTCACCAAACCAACAGATGTTGGATAGGATCTTATTTCTTCTTGCTTTGATCTCATTTTTGGGCCGCAAGTTGTATCTTGCAAGCAAGAACTATCTTCTTTCCTATCTATTCTATAGAGGGGTAAAATAGTTCACCTGTGTGGATCGATCTACTGATTCTTCGATCTAGGGCAATTTTTTGACAATTTTCCCTTTCTTTTCTTTTTTTCGATTCCAAAATGTAAGTAGACCGTATCCAGTTGCTCTTTTAACCATGACCTAGGGCATGTCCCGCATGATCCGAGGGCAAGGTTATCCAGTCCTAGGAGTCTGTCTTCAAGTTTGATGATTTTTTTTAACCAGGGTGGATCATATCAGAAGTTAACATTGCTGACTACCATATGTCGATTAAGCTGTTGCCTTGGTATGTGCATCTCTTTAGGGCGTAGCTCATGGCCATCTTTCTATGTCTTAGTGATAATGCCTCATAACCACATTTGCCTCCACAGAACCTGATGGAGTTGAACTAGGAAGCATTAGGGCTTTGTTCCCTGAATTTCTTTTGTGCTATGTCTTCTTGACGGGAGCAGATTCTGAGACCTCAATGCTCTATTCCATGGGTTACGATCACACAGGATTATCATCCTGTGCATCTGCATCAAATCACATTTGACAAGAGTCCTTCGTTTATCTGTAAAATGTTCACCTTGTACCAGCTCACGAGGACACTTCGATCTGCATTTGCCAATTACTTGGTGTTCCCTAAAACTCATAAAACGCAAGCAGAACCTGTTCCTTCTAATGTAAAGTTTGTGCTGTTCACTTTCTGCATCCAGTCATCCAGCTCCATTGAAAGATGCATTGCTCAAGCATCTGGCTCATGCCTGCATCTTTCACCTACCAAGTCATCCCAGTTTGCTCTGTCCAGATTTGTGAGGAGTAAGATTTTATTTCCACTTTTCTGGTACCCAATCTTGGGTACCCATGCCTGCAAACTCTACTGTGGATGTTGCCATTTGCAACACCTATGAATGGTTCTTTGGATCACTGCACCAGTTAATGGTACTTTGCATGCTGGTTGCCAGTATAGGCTGTTTCTATTTAGGAGTGAACCACAAAGGCACTTTGAATGCTTCTTGGTTGAGCACCTGAAAATGTCACCCTTTGGATTTTGTGGCATAGTAAAATCAACAGAGGTCATTGTAAGTTCTTTACAGAGAGACCAACCTGTAATCAGACATGTCTGTATTTGCCAGATGCAAGCATTTAGACACCAACATTAAGATACTGACCATATTGCATTATGGTTCTTGTAGCTGTGAGACTGGTCCAAGGAGCGACTTGTTGTGGTGTCAGTGTCTGTCCCTTGGGTGTAAAGGAATTTACACCTTCTGTCAGAGCCCTGTGAGGACATAAAATGCCTTTTATTTATCAAAGGTGTTTCATAAGGCTGACAGGAAATGGACTTGAATGGTCATAGGATATTTTGCTTTGCAACTATTTCTCATCTTGGTTGCAAGAACTGATGTTTAAAAGGAACAATTTACATTTTGGCCTATTGCACTTTCGACCATAAGCGCTAATTCACAAAGGACTTACGAGTCTGCCAATTGCCTCCATAGTTTGAAATATAGAGGAGTATGAAAAATGCTTTTCATGTATGACACAAGAGCTGATCAAAGGCAGACACCGAAACCAAAACAAGAGTTCGGTGTTAGCCTAAAGATTGTGGGGCTAAATCACAAAGGCATTTATGAGTATGTGAAGTAGTACTACAGGCGAACTGCTTCACATACTCATAAATATCGTTGTAAATTGACCCAATAGAGTTTTTCAGTTGGCTTTTTTAGTTTTACACCTCTGATAGAGGCAAGGTAATGGTAGGTTCTACCGGAGGCATTTCTTTATTGCAGCATTTGCATGTTCTGTGCAATCTTGAGTGAAGTGGTGGTGCTGTTGAGCTTATTCTCTCAAGTTTGAAACTTATCAGTTCATCTTCAGGATTTCATGGCAGTGATCAATCATAATTCAGCAGGAATGTACCTTAGTCAATGAAATTCGAGGGGGGGGGGCGAATTTCAACTTCCCAACTAAAAAGCAGTGGGCCACAGGGTGAATGTGTGAGGTGACCAGGGTTCGGGATGGACTGCTCTGAGGAGGAGCAGGGTCAGTACTGATTTGCGATAAGTGGACCTTTGAGGTTGATTTAGAGTTTGACAGACAGGAACTCTGTGCAAACAGCGACGGAGTACCCTGTCTATCAGCCGTGGCCTGTGCAGGTAAGATCGGTGGGGCGGTGGAGCCGGTTGGGGGGGGATTTTGACGGGCGATGACGAGGGGAAATTAAATAAATAATTAATTTTCCCTCATCGTCCTCTGTCGAAATCCCCCTGCCTCCACACAGCCCCACCGCCCTACCGCTCTTATCTGCACGGGCCGCTGCTGCTGTTTTTCAAACTCTATGCCCACCCGCCCGATTTTGAGTCAGGTAAACTACAAGTTTTAATCAATCAATCAATCATGTCACTTATAAAGCGCACTACATACCCGCGAGGGTCTCAAGGCGCTGGGGGAAGAGGGGGGTGGTGCTGCTACTGATCGAAGAGCCAGGTCTTGAGGAGTCTTCTGAAGGCCAGTAGGTCTTGGGACTGTCGGAGGTTGGTGGGGAGGGTGTTCCAGGTCTTGGCGGCGAGGTGGGAGAAGGATCTGCCGCCGGCGGTCGTTTTCCGGATGCGGGGGACTGTGGCGAGGGCGAGGCTGGTCGAGCGGAGCTGGCGGGTGGGGGTGTAGAAGCTGAGTCGTCTGTTGAGGTAGGCTGGTCTGGAGTTGTGGAGTGCTTTGTGTGCGTGGGTGAGGAGCTTGAAGGTTATCCTCTTGTTGACAGGGAGCCAGTGCAGGTCTCTCAGGTGGGGTGTGATGTGGCTGCGTCGGGGGATGTCGAGGATAAGACGTGCAGAGGCGTTCTGGATGCGTTGCAGCCGTCTCAGGAGCTTAGCCGTCGTTCCTGCGTAGAGGGCGTTTCCGTAGTCCAGCCTGCTGGTGACGAGGGCCTGGGTGACTGTTTTTCTTGTTTCGGTGGGGATCCACTTGAAGATCCTGCGGAGCATTCGGAGGATGTTGAAGCAGGATGAGGAAACGGCGTTGACCTGCTTAGTCATGGAGAGGGTGGGGTCGAGGATGACCCCTAGGTTGTGTACGTGGTCGGTGGGTGGCGGGGCTGTTCCCAGTGATGTTGGCCACCAGGAGTCGTCCCAGGCTGAAGGGTTGGAACCAAGGATGAGGACCTCCGTCTTGTCCGAGTTCAGCTTCAGGCGGCTGGTCCTCATCCATTCGGCGACAGCCTTCATTCCTTCGTGGAGGTGGGCTTTGGCGGTGTGAGGGTCTTTGGTGAGGGAGAGGATCAGCTGGGTGTCGTCGGCGTAGGAGATGATGTTGAGGTTGTGCTGTTGGGCGACGTGGGCGAGGGGTGCCATGTAGATGTTGAACAGCGTTGGGCTGAGGGAGGAGCCTTGGGGTACGCCGCAGATGATCTTGGTGGCCTTGGATCGGAAGGGGCGAGGCGGACGCTTTGTGTTCTGCCGGAAAGGAAGGATGTGGTCCAGTCCAGGGCCTTCTCTTGGATCCCGGCGTCGTGAAGGCGTGTTCGTAGTGTGTGGTGGCAGACCGTGTCGAAGGCGGCTGATAGGTCCAGGAGGATGAGGGCTGCTGTTTCTCCGTTGTCTAGCAGGGTCCTGATGTCATCGGTGGCGGCGATGAGGGCGGTTTCGGTGCTGTGGTTGCTGCGGAAGCCGGACTGGGAAGGGTCCAGGATGTTGTTCTCCTCGAGGTAGCGGGTCAGTTGTTTGTTGACGATTTTCTCGGTGACCTTCGCGGGGAACGGGAGCAGAGAGATGGGTTGGAAGTTCTTGAGGTCCTTGGGGTCTGCCTTGGGTTTCTTGAGTAAGGCGGTGATCTCGGCGTGCTTCCAGCTTTCCGGGAAGGTTGCTGTCTCGAAGGAGATGTTGATTATTTTCCGGAGATGGGGCGCGATGGCTGTACTGGCTTTGTTGAAGATGTGGTGAGGGCACGGGTCTAGCAGTGAACCGGAGTGGATGGTGTTCATGATCTCGCTTGTGTCCTCGTCGTTGATGTTGGTCCAGGAGAGGAGACGGTTGGTGGTTGTGGGGGCAGTGGTCTCGGTGGTTGCCGGGGCGGTCGTGGTGTTGAAGCTGTCGTGGATGTCGGCGATTTTGCGGTGGAAGAAGGTGGCCAGTGAGTCGCACAGGTCTCGCGATGGCTGGATGTCGTTGGTGTTGGAGCTGGGGTTGGAGAGTTCCTTCACGATGTTGAAGAGCTCTTTGCTGTTGTGTGCGTTGTTGTCTAGGCGGTCTTTGAGTGAGGCCCTTTTGGCGGATCTGATGAGGTGATGGTGACTGCGAGTGGCGCTCTTGTGGGCGGCGTAGCTGTCCGCTGTCTGTTCGTGGAGCCAGATCTTCTCCAGTTTTCGGCATGTTCGTTTGGAGGCCTGGAGGTCTTCGGTGAACCAGGTGGCTTTCTTGCTGGTGTGGCTGTTGGGCGGATTCTTGAGCGGGGCGAGGGTGTTGGCGCAGTCGTCGATCCACTGTCTGAGGTTGCGGGCGGCGGTGTCGGGGTCGGAGGGTTCGGCGGGTGGGCTCAGGGCGAGGGTTGTGGTTAGCTGGTCTTCCGTGACTCTGCTCCAGCAGCGGCGAGGCATTTGTTCGGTGCGGTGGTGCGTGGTGGGCTTCCTGTAGGTGAAGTGGATGCAGTGGTGGTCAGTCCAGTGGGGTTCGGAGGTGTGGTTGAAGGAGACGTGTGGGCTTGCGGAAAAGATGGAGTCTAGCGTGTGGCCGGCGGCGTGGGTGGGTGTAGTCACGAGCTGTCTGAGTCCGAGGGTGGCGAGGTTGTCGATCAGGGTGGTGGAGTTGGTGTCCTTGTTGTTCTCGAGGTGGAAGTTCAGGTCCCCGAGGAGGATGTAGTCCGTGGAGGCGATGGCGTGTGTGCTGACGAAGTCAGCGATGGAATCGCTGAACTGTGGTCGGGGTCCGGGGGGTCTGTAGATGAGGGTTCCTCTGAGGGTGGTGTTGGGATCGGTTTGGATCTGGAAGTGCATGTGTTCGGCGGTGCTGAGGGTGTCGTCGGTGTTGGTTGAGACTCTGAGGGTGTTCCTGTGGACGATGGCGATGCCTCCTCCGACTCCGTTGGTGCGGTCCCTGCGGGTGATCTTGTATCCGTCCGGGATGGCAATGGCGATGTCGGGGGCTGAAGCGGGATTCAGCCAGGTCTCCGTCAGGAATGCGACGTCTGGGGAGGTTGAGTCGAGAAGGTCCCAGAGTTCGATGGCGTGTTTGCGGGCGGAGCGGGTGTTGAGGAGGATGCATCTGAGGTAGTTGGGTTCTTTCCTGGGCGGTGGTTTGGCGGGGCGGGTGCTGGCGAAGCTGCAGTTCCGGCAGGTGAAGGGCCCTTGGGTGCGCTTCGGGGTGGCCTGGTAGCAGGCGTGATCTTTTCCGGGGTTGAGTGCGTGGAGGGTGCTGGCGTCGTATCGGCGTCTGTTGATGTGGCGGGCGCGGGGGATGCCCGGACCAGGGGGTCTGGCGCTGGGCGCGGTCATGGCGCGGACGGGCGGAGACGGGCTTGCCCTAGGCGCGCCTTTGGCGCGCCAGCGGCGCGGCCGCGCAGTGGCCGCCATAAATGGGGAGGTGGGAGGGAGGAGCAGGGAATGGGGCAGCGAATGGGCAGTGAGGGGGCGGGGCCGCAGGGGCGCAGCGGCGGGAAACAGGCACAGAAGGGAAAACGAGCACAGGGCATCAAGGGGGCACAGAAAGGGAAAAAAAATTAGCACAATCAGGGGCAGCAAGGGGGCACAGAAAGGAAAAACGAGCACAATCAGGAGCAGCAAGGGGGCACAGAAAGGAAAAAAAAACGAGCACAATCAGGGGCAGCAAGGGGGCACAGAAAGGAAAAAACGAGCACAATCAGGGGCAGCAAGGGGCACAGAAAGGAAAAAAAAACGAGCACAATCAGGGGCAGCAAGGGAGCACAGAAAGGAAAAACGAGCACAATCAGGGGCAGCAAGGGGGCACAGAAAGGAAAAGCGAGCACAATCAGGGGCAGCAAGGGGGCACAGAAAGGAAAAACGAGCACAATCAGGGGCAGCAGCAGGGCACACAGACGGAGCTGTGTGGTGGGGGAGCGACCTACCAGTCAAGGTCAGGGGTCGCTCTCTTCACCACGCAGCGGCCGCCATAAATGCGGAGGTGGGAGGGAGAAGCAGGGAATGGGGCAGCGAATGGGCAGTGAGGGGGCGGGGCCGCAGGGGCGCAGCGGCGGGAAACAGGCACAGAAGGGAAAACAAGCACAATCAGGGCATCAAGGGGGCACAGAAAGGAAAAAAAAAAATGAGCACAATCAGGGGCAGCAAGGGGGCACAGAAAGGAAAAACGAGCACAATCAGGGGCAGCAAGGGGGCACAGAAAGGAAAAAAAACGAGCACAATCAGGGGCAGCAAGGGGGCACAGAAAGGAAAAACGAGCACAATCAGGGGCAGCAAGGGGGCACAGAAAGGGAAAAAACGAGCACAATCAGGGGCAGCAAGGGGGCACAGAAAGGAAAAAAACGAGCACAATCAGGGGCAGCAAGGGGGCACAGAAAGGAAAAAAAAACGAGCACAATCAGGGGCAGCAAGGGGGCACAGAAAGGAAAAACGAGCACAATCAGGGGCAGCAAGGGGGCACAGAAAGGAAAACGAGCACAATCAGGGGCAGCAAGGGGGCACAGAAAGGAAAAACGAGCACAATCAGGGGCAGCAGCAGGGCACACAGACGGAGCTGTGTGGTGGGGGAGCGACCTACCAGTCAAGTTTTATACCACAGAGTCAAATTTACTCTGTCAGTGTGAAACTTCCTTTAACGGCCTGACGGACGAAGTAAGCCATCCGATTATCTGCCCTCATTAGAGTGGACGGTCAGATGTTTTTCTTTTACTGTCCGGCGGTGAGGAACAGTAAAAAAAGAAAAATTACCTTCACCTTATGGGAGAAAACTGGTGTGGGGGGTTATTAGTTTTTTTTATTTTTCGAAAACAAACTCATGCTTTGGGGGTTTGTTATTGAAAAAAAATACTTTGGAAAAGTTTGATGACCAGCCATCATGTTTGATGGAGCCATCTGGTAAACTTTTCCTACATTGACAGGAACCGCTATGACAGTGGTTCCTGCCAGTGCATAGAGATGTCCGTGGGCTCGCGGACATCTCTAAATTTGACGAGCAGAGTAAAAGCAGTAAAGCCCTCCACCACCCTGTCTGCCTTTACTTCATCTGCTAAATCCTAAATCATGTCTTCTGTTTGGAGTGGCACAGTGGGTAAAAAACAATGGTTGGGAATGCTACCTGAGGGTCTGCAAGTGGTTAAACTATTTGCAAGCATTCGTCCCATTACTGTTTGGGGGGTTTGACTGCCATTAGTATATCTGGAAACCTGAGAATGACATAGCTTTCCAAGCCTACTACTGCTAATGTTTGTGTAGTTTAAAAAGTAGTACATTCATTTGCATCTATTCAATATATTGGTACAGATTTTTTACTTTTTTGATAAAACGGTCACTAAGGGGCACATTTATAAAGAAGCATCACCTGGAGAGTGCAGAACTGTGCCATATCTAGAAAGAAATGGCCCACTTCTGCTCTCTTCATGCACTGGTGCACTTTTTGCTGCCTAGCACCATCGCAGGGACCCTTGTGTGTCTACTTTATGGACAGGATAGTTGAGTTTAGGAAGGGGTACCTTCCTGGACAAAAAAATCTATCCTTGGAGGCTTTTTTCATCTTTGGATGTGTGCTGCAAAATGCACTCATGCAAAGAGGAAATAACAAGGAAAAATAAAGATATTTCTCCTTGTTACACCTGCCTCAGGCAGGCACACCATTTTGGCACAAATCCTTATCCACAACTCTTTGTAAATATGGGCTTGCATCAAAATCCATGGGTGGATGCATGGGTCGGCCCATGCACCACCCATGGGACACATACCTGAAGCAAAGTAATGAAAGACAGTGCAGTGCTCTGTATTGCGTTTGTTTTTCTTTCAAAGCCATTTGCAAATACACATATGCATGGCTCTGTAAATACCAAAAAGGATTTTTTGATGGGGCTGTGTCAAAAAGCGACACAACCCAGATGCAAAATCTTTGTAAATCTGTGCCTATGTAAATATGATTTTGAGTCAAAATCAAAGGGTTGATGCATGGGAAAGCCCATGCACCACCCATGGAACACTTGTAGCAAAGTAATCAAAGGCAGCGCAATGCACTACGTTATTTTGTCTTACAAAGCCATGCAAATCAACATTTGTGTGGCTTTGCAAATACTAAAGAGGATTATGCATCGGCTGTGTCAAAAAGTGACGCAACTCTGACACACAATGTTTGTAAATCTGGGCCTAAATATATTTAAGTTCCTGATACAAAAAATGAACAAGTTAAAACTTCCTAGTAAAATCAGGATGGCAAGAAAAACGATACAGACATAGCAGAACTAACTCAGGGCCCCCACACCCAGCTACAAAGCCAAGAATGTATTTATTTTGGGGGGTTAACACTCCAAACAACCTCCCTGAAGAACAGTGCTTAATTAGTGACAAAATAGGTGCCAGGGCCCTCGTCAGGAAGCCACTGTAGTTTACACCACCCATTGCCCCTGCCAGCGTTTCCAATGACAGTACCAAGACAACTACTAACCATCACCCACCTACAAGTATGACATTCCAGACTATTCCCGGCCCCCCAAAGTTATAAGAATGGCTTGGGTGGCAGGTAGCAGTCATTTTTAATGTATATTGAATTAATAAACAACTGCTGTTGTACTCATCTCTAAATTTGCTCTCTTTTCGGAAACAGTTGAAGACCTGGTTGTTTCAGCAATAACAGTTGATAGTGCTTTTCCGTAACATGGTTGGTTTTTTTTTTCTCTGTTTTTCTCTGTCTTGGGGTCCTTAGCGCCGGGACACTCTGTGGAGTAGCCGTGCGCTTTACAAATACCCTTTTACATTACATTACATTAGAAAAACAGCGCCACCATGTGGCAGACAGCCATAAGTGTCTGTGTTGTCAATTAAGTGTCGGTGCTGAGCACGGGAAACCATAGACTCAAATTAAGCACTGCCTGTAAATCACAGGAACTGCATTATTCTCATGCTCACCTCAAATATTTAGTAAACGAGTCTACTTTGCTCTGTGGGCAAGAAAGTGAAAAATCATGTATACATTAAACCATTGGGAAGAGATAAATGAAAAGGAAATGCATTTAGATTGAATGTGGAATAAGTGAAGCAGTGGGCTGTAATAACTTCTGAAGAACTACAGGAGAAAAGGAAATAACAGCCCTTAAATAATAAATAAGGGTGAGTTTTATTGGCTGTCTACCGAATTGGATGCCGATGATCATGAATTTAATAACAAAACTCATGCAGCCTAATTTCCTACCTTTATCTCATGCCTAAATAGAAATGACTTTCACTATTTTTGTCTCAAAAATACCTTAAATGTATGGATTTGAAAACTAGATAAAAGTTCCTCTAAGTACCTCCTGGAAGTCTACATGGCTCAATGTTGTTACTTTGAGATACATTTAGGACGGTTGGAAAAGAAATGTCCCCTGCACGGCTCTGGAGGGGTTGCAGCCCCACCCCGAGTCCTCCATGGAGCATGCTTCTGTAGGTTGTTTGACTTTTCACATCAGCGTGCACAACAATCATTCATGTTAGCTGAGGGCATTTTGCAAAATGGTTTGAAACTCGGAAAGGTCTCCGTGGTCTGAAGGAACACGCCGAGTTTACCCCTTCTTTTCTGAGAATGACTAATGTCATGTCACTTAGAGGAGAAAAACTGGAAGTTGAATCAACAAACAAGCGTTTTTGTCTGTTGCCTGGGGTGAGAACACTGCCTACCAGACTTTTCTTTTTATAAGTATCTATGAGTGGTTTTCACATGGGTTCTTCACTCCATTCACGTAGGACATGGAAAAAAAGGACATTTCTGAGCTGCATGTATGAGGCAGAGTGAAGGGGGAGTATGTGTGTCGTGCTTTGCAGCACAAAAACAGGTATCCATTCAGGCCTGGTTCTAGCGGGGGGGCCAGGTGGGCCAGGTAGACCCAAACATGAGCCTGGCCCACCCAAACATGAGCCTTGGCCCTCGCAGTGAGGACATGAAGGCCAATAGAAAATGGGCACTATAATTTAAAACGTTTCTCCGAATGTTGTTTTTCTTCCTATTCTAGGAGTTTGGCCTGGGCTCTTTCTCACAGCCATCCCCAATCACCAAACTCCTTTTAGAAAGGTGGGCTGTGTCATGCAGGAACAATAGGGGCATGGCGAAGGGGACAAATTCTTTATTTGGCACCGAGCAACTTTTGCCTACCATCCTACTGCGTGGATATTTCCTTTTCTGTTCAGCGCTGGAGAAAAGAAGTTTGTTTATTCGGATTCACCTTTCCTGACCCCTGCAGCTGCATATCAGATCAGGCTGTGACACAAAGTTTGACTAACAGAGTAGGTAAGAGAATGTGTTACTATTTGTTTTTATTTTTTAAATCTGCACAGGCCAACCAAGGCACATACTTTGTGTACGCTTCATTTAAATTGTTTTTTATCATTATCATGGCCATGGATGCAAGAACAATAAAAATGTCCAGATAACTGGTGATTAATGATCCTGATGGACAGCAATACTTTACCTGTTGGTAGTTTTGAAATGCAGATAAGCTGTATTTTATGTGGATAGCTCAATGGGTTACTGCCTTTGTCACAGAGATTCTTGTGTTACTTGCAGTTCAGAAGTTGCAATCCTAACATAGGACAGTTACCTATAAACTGTCGTCAAAGAGCTGCATACAAACATGAATGGTATAGTTAGAACTTCACTTTTTTGTGTTACTATATAGTTAGAACTTCCCCAGTCTTTCATTATTTTAATGTTGCTAAAAGGTTTGGGCCGATATACATTTTTATTAGTAAAGCCAACCCAAAACCACTGGGGTATGCTTTAAATCCTGAGTTTGTGCTTCCCCAGCCCAAACCCTCTTAAAATATACTGCCTACCAGTATGGATGACATGTGATTCCTACACATTATAATCCTCATTGACTTATGTGACATTCCCTATAGACTGATTTACATACTTGTATGATTTATTGTCTCTGTATAATGTATGTGTGATGTAAAGTACTGTGACAACCTACACTGATATGAGTAGCGCTATACAACAAATGAAATGCATATGAGAGAGTGGCTACGGAGAGATGAAGGGCATTGTTGGAGGGTGGTAGTATCTGCGGAGAAAGAGTTCATTCGTGGGGCACCAAAAAAGACTTTTGCACTAGAGCTAAAGCCGGCCCCGTCATGGCCTTTCTGTTTTTATTTAATTAGCAGTCAGGTCATTAAGGCAACTGTGGAACATATTATAAAGTGTGTGCTAATTATATTTAAGGCTATATTCAAGTTTGAAGGTGATTTTACTAATGTTTTTTATGGGAATAATGAAAGTGGAGCTGGATGGTGGCTGATATGGGGCTGGGGTCCAAGGTCAGCTGTGAGATAGGGTGCACAGGAGAGGGGTGGTAGAAAAGTGGATAATCGTGCCTGGAAGTCCATGTTTTGAAGCCTGGCCTGTTGGTATTTGAGGGTTTGCACTTAGGTCCAGACATTGCTCTTATTTTCAAATAACTCTCCACATGCTCTGTATACACACAGAATCGATCCGTTGTATCATGGTAACTGTTTGCAAGTAGATATGATGTAATCTAGGGCTTGTAGGCTACCGCAAGAAGCGACAAATTGGGCCCGCAGTGGCCCACCCAAATGCACCCTTGGCCCACCCCCAAAAAAATTCCTGGAGCCGGGCCTGTATCCTTTTGTAACTCCTGTGTTTGGATGACTAACAAGATGGATGCTAGGCATCAGTCTGTTAGGCAGGGATGTCACTCTGTAAAAAAGCCTGGGGAGTGACGTTGTTAGACCCCCTTGGAGTGAACCAAGCTTTTGTGAATGGTGGGTGCTCAAACAGACACCTCTTTTGAACATCCCTTGCCCCGTTCCTTTTAATTCTTCCCCAGGGATGTGCTGCGGGAAGTTTTGTGTAGAAAGGTCAGGAAAATCCCTGTAATATTTTGCCACAATGCCATTGTCCTAACAGGGACACCCAGCTCCACCCCCTACCTTCTAAATCTGCAGGCCCAGTGGCATAACGAAACTTGAGGGTGCCCCCTGCAAAGTACATGCAGCCCCGCCACCCCAAAAAAAGGACACGTGGCTGGATATCATTCATGAAACATACTCACTCTTAATCCGGACTTTACCACAAAATAAGGAGAGGCTTCAGAATTCACACTCAGGCCTGCTGGTCATGGATGGACACTGGGCCTAAACCTCAAGTGAGTGTTCCAGGAATTTCTCACTGACCGGTGACCAGGCTCCCGCTGCAGTGCACTGGAGGAAGATTTCTGGAGCAGAGCTGTGCATTGAGAACATCCATAACATGAACAAGCAGCTTCCTAGAGGCTTCCAAGATGCAGTGATCATTGAAATAATTCTACGATTGACTGCTTATCACTACCTGGAGTTTCCAGTGGGCTGTGGTAATAGGGACAACATCTGACATAAAGATCATGTCCTAAATATCACTTATGAAAATATTACCTCATAGCAATAAATATTATACAAAATCTACACTGAATGGGACAATGTTTTTGTAAATGATATTTTGAACACAATATTTAGCTCATATGATATTTCTGCATATGATATTCTGATGTACACCCTAAGGCACGGGTACTCATAGTACGGCCCGCGGGCCGCCAGCGGCCCGGCAAGCCTTCCTTGGCGGCCCGCGGACCTTGCAGCTATCCTACCTGTGTTTTTTTTTTTTTTAAGTGTCCGCAAACACCGCCGGTTGCAGCAGCGCTCTATGGGGGCCGGGCGATTCTTTAAAAAACCATTCACTTGTTAATGAGGCTTTGTTGTATTTCACCTCTCCTGCATCTCCACTCGGAGTGGAGATGCAGGGGCGCTAAGAAGAGGTGAAATACAACAAAGCCTCATTAACAAGTGAATGGTCTTTTAAAGACCTGTGAAGTACTCGGGTGCGGCTGTGTGTGTGCTCCGGGAAGCTGTCTCAGCCCAGCCCGGGCTGACACACACTCGGGGTGAGGTGACAGAGGGTGACAGAGCGAGGGAGACAGACAGAGGGAGGGAGACAGAGAGGGTAGGAGACAGAGGGTGACAGAGAGAGGGAGACAGCCAGAGGGAGGGAGACAGAGAGAGGGAGACAGAGAGAGAGGGAGACAGAGGGAGGGAGACAGAGGGAGGCAGAGGGAGACAGAGGGAGGGAGTCTGGGGGAGAGGGAGGGAGAGGGAGAAAGACAGAGGGAGGGAGAGGGAGACAGACAGAGGGAGGGAGAGGGAGACAGAGAGAGGGAGGGAGACAGAGGGAGACAGAGGGAGGGAGACAGAGAGGGAGACAGAGCGAGAGGGAGAGGGAGGGAAACAGAGAGGGAGACAGACAGAGGGAGACAGACTGAGAGAGAGAGACAGAGGGAGGGAGACAGAGGGAAACAGAGGGAGAGAGAGGGAGACAGAGGGCAACTGACAGAGGGAGACAGAGGGAGACAGAGGGCAACAGACAGAGGGAGACAGGGAGGGAGACAGACAGAGGGAGACAGACAGAGGGAGACAGAGGGAGATAGAGGGAGGGAGATAGAGGGAGGGAGACAGAGGGAGGGGGAGACAGAGAGAGAGGGAGACAGAGAGAGAGGGACAGAGAGGGAGACAGAGAGGGAGGAAAACAGAGAGGGAGACAGGGAGAGAGAGAGGGAGACAGACAGGGAGGGAGACAGAGGGAGGGAGACAGAGAGAGAGGGAGACAGAGAGAGAGGGAGACAGAGAGAGAGGGACAGAGAGGGAGACAGAGAGGGAGGGAAACAGAGAGGGAGACAGGGAGAGAGAGGGAGAGAGACAGAGGGAGGGAGACAGAGGGAAACAGAGGGAGACAGAGGGCAACAGACAGAGGGAGACAGGGAGGGAGACAGACAGAGGGAGATAGAGGGAGGGAGATAGAGGGAGGGAGACAGAGGGAGGGGGAGAGAGACAGGGAGGGAGACAGAGAGAGGGAGACAGAGAGAGAGGGAGACAGAGAGAGAGGGAGACAGAGAGGGAGGGAGACAGAGAGAGAGGGAGACAGAGAGAGAGGGAGACAGAGGGAGGGAGACAGAGGGAGGGAGACAGAGGGAGGGAGACAGAGGGAGGGAGACAGACAGAGGGAGGAGGGCGACAGACAGAGGGAGACAGACAGAGGGAGGAGGGCGACAGAGGGAGGGAGACAGATAGAGGGAGACAGAGGGAGGGAGACAGAGAGAGGGTGGAAGACAGAGAGAGGGAGGTAGGGAGACAGAGAGAGGGAGGGAGAGAGAGAGGGAGACAAACTGAGTGAGACAGAGGGAGAGAGGGAGGGAGAGAGGGAGGGAGAGATAGAGGGAGGGAGACGAGAGAGAGAGAGATAGAGGGAGGGAGATGGAGAGAGAGAGAGAGGGAGGGATAGAGAGAGGGAGGGAGACAGAGAGAGAGGGAGGGAGACAGAGAGAGAGAGAGAGAGAGATAGAGAGAGATGTGTGTATGCTGGGTCTGGTGGCTCAGTGGACGAAGGCGACGCTGCAGGGGCCTGTGTTCGACCTCATGGTCATAGTTATCTTTTTTGCTCTAGCCCCGCCCCCCTCCCCCACTGACCCCGCCCCCACCGGTGCGGCCCTCGGCCACAAACCACACTGTAAATTTGGCCCCCGAGAGAAAGTTTGTGAGTACCCATGCCCTAAGGTATGCACTCAGCTGTAGCCTTCCCACTTGAATTCCTATGCCTCTGGTGCCTTTCCCCGTCCTGAGATGATCACAAGTGTGTGACAGGAGGTTGCTTTGGGCGAGTGGGTACTGGGTTGATCAGCTGAGAAGAGGTGAGTGTCTCAGAGGCCTTCGACCTCCTGAGGAGGCTTGAATGCAGCATCCTCCCAAGTTGTGTGAGCTCAGGATTCACCTGGAACCCCCTGCTGGTGAAATTGACTTCTGCGTGTCCTTACTGGCCTCGCTCTGAGGAGTACCGGTGCAAGTGTCCATCTGACATGAGCTGAAGCGATGGACTGGGTGGCAGGTCATTCAGAGAATGCATTAAGAATTGTATTCATCGACAGGAGCAACCCATGTGTGGCATGTCTGCTACTGCTCTTTACCTGAGATACGTGTTATTAGAAACAAAACTGGCAAAGTCTAAAGGCAGGAAGTTGAGTGTCCCTGAAACTTTGGCCTCATTTACGAGTTTTTCACGCAGCGCAGCACAGCAAGTCACTTTGCTGCACTGCCCTGTGTCAAAAGGAAAGGGCAGGAATGCACCGTATTAATGCAATACGGTGAATTCCTGTCTTTTGTGCCTGTGCCAGTGCACAAATTGGTGTCTAGTGCCAATGCAGGCACCATTGCAAGAGTGTCTGCATAGTTGGCACGATTGTTTTTGTGCAGGAAGGGGCACTTTCCTGCACAAAAACAATCATCAATGGAGGCGTTTTTCTTCTTCTATGTGTGCTACAGAATGCAGCACACTTAGAAAGAGGGAAAAACAAGGAGAAATAAAGTTATTTCTCCTTGTTACGCACAGTTTTGACGCATTCCCAGGTTTACATTACAGATTGTGTCAAAACCAGTGGTGGCTGGCACTGATCGGGGTGGTGGGGCGAGGAGGAGGGGGTGGGAAGGGGGTAAATAAAAAATGAAAAACGTACCTCCTGGCCGCGTCCCGCTTCGTCCTCGTCGTGTCTCTCCACTCCTTCCTCCAGCGGAACAGGAAGGACACAGGAACCACCCGGGCTCCCCTGAGCCAATCACATCGCAACAACGCTGCAATGCAGCGTTGTGATTGGTCTGAGCGCCGTGCTTCAGCGCTCAGATGGGGAATGGGGGCCTGGGCATGTTCTCCACCCAGGCTGTAATGCAGCCTGGGTAGAGAGGATGTTCTGTGCGCATGAATGTTTGGCCGGCCAGAGACGGCCGGCAAAACATTAATGCGCACGTAGGAAGTGAAACCCACTCCTCCCCTCCCTTGCTCCTTCAGCAGAGCATCCCCGCCTCCAAAAACTGCCGCGCCTGCCTCAAGAAAAAATAAAATGATAACACTGAGTTATTATAATTTTATTTTTTCTTACACTGCCAAATAGCAGTGAGGCAACGTTCCTCCGCCATAGCGGAGTAGCCGCCACTGGTCAAAACCCATGGGAAAACCCACTGCAACGCCCACGGAACGCCTCCTTGACGTAGAGTAAGGCAACATGCGCTGCCTTGCCTTACTCCATATTTATGCGGCAATGCAAACCTACCCTAGGTGGCTTTGTGTCGCCTCATAAATATGGTTGAGAGACCTGCTCATCAGCCTCTTGTAAATGAGGCCCTTGGTGTCCAGGCCAAGACGTAGGGGTTTACTGAATGCCCAGACCCAGTATCAAAGTTATATGGCAGGCCTGACTGGAGAAAAGCCTGTGTTACATTGCTTATTGACTCTCCATGTTCAGTTATGTTTTATGTGTAGTATGCAGAATAAAATGCTTTATTTTAAATACCAAGCATTCGGTTGTTAATTGTTATCACATCTGAGTTCCGAGTCTCTCCCCCACACAGTCATCCAGTACAGTTGTTCAGTAAGTCTTTGCCCGCTCTACCCAGTTACCTTGAGGGTCAAGTGGTAAAGGGCTGTATTTGTTGCTCAGTTTTGAGTTCAATATTAAGGTGGACTACGGCCATCACAGGTATAAGGCACCAACCTTCTATTTTAAAAGATTAATCTCTTGAAAAGCACTACCTCTGACAAGACAAGAACCTTTATTGATTATGTTTACAATTTCTAGATCTGAAGTTAGCCAGGAGGTTTTGATTTTAGTAAAATATACATATATTTACTTATAGACATTAAGCAAGCTCTATTCATCTTTTGTCATGTGTGTATTTCACTTTTTTCTTCTGCCCTATACAGCATACAACATGGGGCACACCACTTCAAACACTGGCTAACTTCACCGTGAGTGACTGTATTCTGCTCTTTCACAAAGACATCCACTCATAAAGTAATCACTCTAGTGCCAGGGACTACTATGGCAATCTATGCTTTTGAAACCAAAAAAAGTAGACTTTTTTTGTATATTGGCACGTGCCAGCACCTTCCCCAACAATACAGTTTTGCAAAATCCATAACATAAAAACAAGGGTACCACCTCTTCTCCCACCCTCTCACGGATGGGGATGGGGGAAGAAATACTTTTAAATTATGCAATTAACTACCTATTAAAATGTGGTACCCTAATCTACAAGGAACAGCAGAAGCAAATGAAGACTCCAACTCCCAGAAACCATTAGTGTTCCCTGCAACATGGTCTTTGCCAGGACCGGTCCTAGGATATGTGGGGCCCCGGGCAGAATAGGAACATGCGAGGCCCCTATAATTTGCATAAGATTTAACCTCACAGGAAGTGACATCATAGGAAGTAATATCAATTGGCCATTATTTATATGGCATTGATGAAGCTGCTTTGCAAGAAGCTACTTACCTAGTTTGGATATCAGTAACATGGCTAAAATAGCATTAATAATCCTAATAAAATACATACATAGATATTAAATCGCTATTAAGTAGATTAAATGAAGTTTAAATGTAGCTCAAATGAATTAAACTTGGTTATTGTTCTGTTGAATGGGATGAATGAAAATGATTTGCTAACTGGTCATTCTGATTCTGGCACTAAGAGATGCCCAAAAGAGAGGTGCAGACTTTACTAATGTGGAGAAAGGACAGTTTTGAGTGTTTTTCCAAAAGACTGGAGTTACACCATAGCTCAAGAGGGAGATAGTTCTAGTCCTGCACAACTAGAAAGGAGAAGGATCTGCCTCCGATTAGGGCCATCTAAATTTTAGGATGGCACAGGAGTTTAATTGGCACAGAGTATGGGGTTCTGGACTGAACGTAAGGAGTGCTGTAGAAGGATAGATCCTTTTTAATGCAGTGCACAACGACAAATGGATAGTGCCTTGCAGATAGAGGGTTTCGGACCAAAAACCCAGCAGACAGCATAAAGGTGAGAAGAAATGGCATAGCGATGCAGCCATCTCAGATGAGGAGCCTAGCACGGTTCTGAATAATTTGTAGGGTACTGAATGCAAGAGGGCAGGAAGCCCAAGAAAAAGGGCTTTTGCTTATTCTAATGAGAAGATAATTGACAGTACAACAGCCTCATGGTAGTGAGAGGGCAGAAAAGGAATGTTGCTTATGGATGTAGTAAAGGTAAGTGGATGAAAAATGGTTATTATATTCTGAAAACAAGAGAAGATGCTGGAAAATAAATCCAAGATTTTTTTGCTGACTCTGCCAATGTGGGCGATTGACTTACTTCCACCAGCCACCAAAGAGAACACCATATGGTATGAGATCCTTTAAAAATGAGAACCCTTGATTTGTCACTATAAGGTTTTAGTGAATTTGTCTTCATTCAGAAATCAACTGCTAGCATGCACGTACAAACATATTCTTTGGCAGAGACCTGATTGCCACTGAGGGAAATCATGTTTGGGTATCAAGATATCAGCAAGAAACCAGAAATATAACACAACAACTGACATACAGCTAAAAACAGCCAGGAGTATTGGTTTTGTCAATGGTTGTTAGCTGTTTAAGCTAAATGAGTAACAACAATAAATTATTTTACTTTCACCTTGTTGTTTTGACCAATAAGTAGCTCCTTCACACACATTTGCATAGAATCACAACTGGAATGCAGGACCATTGCTCTTTGTGCTCTGCAGAGAGGCCATATTTTGAATGATCATGCAATCTGAACACCTTTTTGACCCACAGACAGGCACAGTGTGAAATTTGTACTGCCTGCAGCCTCAACTCCAAAGTGCTCAACTGTAGCCTGTTATAAACACCTGGAGGCGACTCGGTACAAAGGGTGCATCATCCAAGAGTAATATGCTGTGAAATGAAATATAGAAACACACATGCTGGAAATAGCTAGCACTCTTGGGGAATGCAAGATTAAGTAACGCATGGGAAATATAAACAGGAACAAAATCACTGCCATGGATTACCCTAACATGAGGACCGCTGGAATTATGCAGCGGGAGAGGGCTAAATTATGTGGCAAAATAAGTAAATTATGCGACAAGAAAAGGCAAATTATGTGGCATAATGTGGCACATTTTGAAATAGTATTACTTCATTTTTTGCCATTTTTAAACTTTGTAACACTGTTTGGGCATTGGTTGCACCCCATTAGTATCAATTTAACACCCAAATTTAGCAGTGGGAACAGAAAGTTGACTATTCCAGTTTTTCAAAGGGCCTTCCCACATGCTGCAAGACGTGTCGCTTCATTTTTTGTAACTTTTGAACCTTTTTAGATAGAAAGGAATTTTGTTGTTAAAATCTGTAGATTATGCAGCAGATGATGGATTATGTGGCAAATGCATAATTATGCAGAAATCGCCGCCACCGCGCAATCGCATAACTCCAGTGGCCCTGCCTAACATGCAGCATCAGACTGGGACAGAAAATAGGCCCTGTACCAAAATAAAAGGGGCCCCCAGTAGTGAGTTAGTTAGCTAGAAAAGTGTCCCATGTTTGCAAACTAGGGCAGTTTTCAATTTGTAAAAGACATGCGGTATAAGTTTTTGTAAGGTATGGAAGACTGCACTGATTTGAGTTTGCTTTAATATCATAAAAATCAACAGTAAAAACCGGCTCACCTGACGATAAAGCAGGTCAACAACTAGCCAAAAAAACGGCCTACATACTGACCTGACAGCAGGGCTTTAAGTGGGATGAAAAAACTGGGGGGTCTTTCAAAGTGGCATGGCTGATGTAATTAAGAGCGTGGCTTAAAAACATGTAAGGTATATACATCAGTGCATAGCATAGCGTGCCGCCCGACTGGTATTTTGCTGCTTCATTCATTGCCTCCAGATAAATAATACAACAGGTAACATTACACCTATAACAAGCCAGGACTATTGGCTTTGTCAGTGGTTATTAGTTGCATAAGATGAATAAGCAACATCTATAGCTTCTTTGTATATAATATTGAAAATGCTCTAGTTCTGGCATGATGAGACTTTGAAAGAACTATAACGAGTCTCGTTGAAGTTACATTAAAGGGAGCGAAGGGTGGCACTGCTGCAGAGTTAAGATTTTTTTTTCACTCTGAGGGTGAGGGTAAAATTGGAGAGCGGGCCCGTCTCATCACCTGATTTTTAGAACTTTCATTCATTGTGCAGATACTGGATCAATGTTTTTGCAGGCAAAGTTAAGGACATAAATATAGAGCCCCTTTTCAATGTCCATTTTGATTTACCACCGGGTCTAAGACTTGAGTGACCCAGCACACTTTAAACCCTGCACCATCCACTTTTACATGCGGATTCTGCTCCTCTGTGTGCACCTCTTGTCTCACTGCCGCACTCACACCTATCTGCTTCCCCCGCCCCTTTTATTCGCCTCTGCTCCCTTTCCACTTGTCCTGGGTGAGCAGTTTCCATTGTGATGCGCCGCCATTCTATCTTTTGCTCTGCGCCCTGCAGGATTTTCTGCCTTTTATTCATACAGGGGCAGGGCACCCTTCACACACAAGGGCACTTTAATTAACTGTCTGATTGCTGTCATTAACATGCAGATGCAGCCATTAGGCCCACAGAGACGGGCCAGCAGGGGAGATTGACAAAAAAAAGAAAAAATGTAAACTCTTAGGGGGCCCCCTGGGCCTCAAAACTCTGGAGTCTTTAAAGGTGCGAGGCCCCATGGCTGCGAGCAGGCGCGGGGCCCTGGGCAGCTGGCTGCCCACGCTGCCCATGCCTAGCGCCGGCCCTGGTTCACTCTGGATGGTCAGCCTCCGATTAGGGCCTTGAAATGACAGGGAAACGAGGCTCTTACGGGCTTTTTTTACAAGCCCCTTGCGCCGCCGGTACGTCACTTTTTCCCATATTAAAACTAAAGTGACGTACAAGGGGCGCAAGGGACTTGTACACAAGCCTCTTAAGGCGGTTAATGAAGAGAAGCCCTCGTGAGGGAGCGCTGCTGTCCTTCCGCTGGAAACGAGTGCCTCGGAGTGTCGGCGCATATCTTTTAATTCGGGCCTATAAGGCTTGGCGAACGTCTCAATGCGCGGACTGGGAGGACGAGAGAGATGGAGTAAAAGCAATTGCTTGCTGCGCATCCCCTCGCCTGATGGCGGATGAAGGATGGACCCCGAGCAGCGCCATTCTTCACGGGCCTGTTACATCAGAGCCTGGGAGCAACATGGGCACGACGAGGCCCAGAAAAAGTAATAACCACGCGCCGAAAGGTTACAAAATATGACAGATGCCCCGTCAGGGGAGGCCGCTCTGTCTTCTGTTCCCTACCCTCCCTGTCCTGACGCGAATATCTCTCTTACTCCAATACACTCTCAAGGGGGCGGGGGCGGGGGCGGGGCCGGGCAGCTTCACTCTCTCTCGTGGAATGGGGTGAGGACGAGCTTGGACCAGTGAAGGAGGACTTTAGTACGACCGGCATCTATGGCTGGTACTGGTAGATAGCTGAGTGGGTTGAGCGCCTACTGCGCAGGTCACTTATTCGAGTCCCATGGAGGGGACTTGGATTAAATTCGTACCGAAATGGCTGAAATGAGTACAGGTAAAATTGGTTATATTACGACCTATCATTTAACCACTGAGAAACAATGCTTTATCTGATGTGTGCTTTCTAATTTTTCAGAGGTAATAATTTTCAAATTTGCTAGTTATCATTTGTGGAAAATAGTAGGCTGGTGTTCCTTTTGGTAAGGATTTAAATTTCTACTCCTGAGTGCTTCGCTCATCTGTGTTGATGCTTACCTTTCAGATGGTAAAATTACTTAGCCAATTCAGCAACATATCATAAATTACTATATTTCAGAGGTAAGTTTAGGAAGTGGAGGGGTTTAATAAAAAGGTACTTATTTTACTGATCTGGCGTCCCAGTGTTACAGTAGCTCCTTCTACAGGGGATGGGACCAGCCAAGTGCACTCACCGTTCTCCACTTGCCCCCAGCCCTCGTGTGTCAACTGCTCAGTTCAGGGGGTAAATGTTAACCTTAATCTCCCAGGAACAGGGACACCGTGCGGAAGTCGCTCGGTAAAACCGGGTCCGCACGTGCTTTCCGACTCATGCTTTTTTTGTAATGAATCTTTTACATTTTTTTACTGATTTTGTATTATCAATCAAAACAACATGTACGATCATATGCAGCCGGGCATCAGGTTCTATACACAATTGTATCCACAGTAAATATCGCACAGCATTATGACTCAACATTGCATCTCAAATTGACAAACACATTACATATTCCATGATGTCACCACAGAACTGCCCTGGCATTGAGTCAAGGACTCCATATTTTGTATGCACCCTACCGGCCTTGTATACCGATTCCGTAAGCTTGGCCCAATGCTGCATGTCTCTGGTCCATTCTGAAATGGAAGGGGCTTGTATGTCCTGCCAATGGTGCAATGTATCTCTTTTCGCAACCAAGAATCCCATGGCAACCAGGGTGTGGACACTGCATGGACCACCCAGATTATCCATAATCCAGAGGAGGACAACTTTAAGATCCAGCTCCAAGTATCTACCTACATATCCCAATCAATGCTCTATTTATAGTAAGCCAGTATCTACGCGCAACAGAACACACCCATATAGTGTGATAGAAAGTACCAGGTGTGGTCTTGCATCTCAGACATTCAGGGCTTTTAGCCCTACCCATGTGACAGAGTCTTGAGGGTCAATATTAATAATACTTATGAAGATATTTAAATTGAAAAAGTGGAAATTGCATAGATATGGCCAATAACCTCTGGTTATTCTGGCCGCTGTCCACTCTTCATCATCGCGGGCACCTCAATCTGCCCCCCAAGCCAACGTAAACTGTAAAAATGGGTCAGTTGAGTTTTATATATTCTTAAAATTCCCCTTTTAGTAAGTCTGTCGATTATTAATTTGATTCCTAGAGGGTTGTATCCAGAGACCTTAGCAAATCTGACTCGGTATGTATCCAAGACATGTCTCAATTGCAGATAAAGTTAGAACTGCAATTTATGTAAATGAAATTCAGCTGACGTTCTTCGAATGACTTAATGTCCATTCAAGGGGGATTCACTTGTAATTTCACTATATTGGTGGGATGTTACCACAGGGTAACGTTAATTTGGTGCGCAGAGCTTCTTCGTCCACCGGTACACGCAACCCTTAATGTTGGCCTTGGTGTGCTATTCTTTGTACTCTTATCTGTCTGCGGATATTTTGCTTCTGAGGCCTGATGTGTGAATGTTTGCATTAGTGTAGCTTTAAGAGGCATGGCGTGTGAGTCTTTGACCTAGCCGCTAGCGGAATATTCAAACCTCTTTCAGAAATGTAATCTTTGACTCCTTGCTCTTTTTTGTACTGTGCGTCTTTCAGACCTTAGGGCCTGATGTCCTAACACAGTTCAAAAAAGTGGTAGCAAATTGTGTACCAACTTTTTGTGACTTCTCATTTTGCGATGTGACCTATGAACTACTAGGTTGCATCACAACATCTCCAGTTGCAGAGGGTATCAGAATGACCTGCCTAATGAATATTGATTAGGCCGGTCGCTGTTTGCGAACCCTGTGATTGGCTAGAAATAGAGGGACGGAGCCTTGCAACGAACAGCAAACTATCACCTCAGTCTTTGCCTTCATAAAAAGGACATTTTTTAAGTAGCCCATGTTCCTTAAAGAAAATGGTGCTGGCTAAAGCAAAAGTTTCCCATATAACTTTGGGAGGATCAGGCATTGTCCACACTCAGCCATTTTGCTGTCCTGAACCCTGTGATTTTGCAAATCACTGGGTTTGTATTTGCAAAATACCTTTGTACATCTGACCCTTAAAGAATGAATCCTAGGGTTCTTGTCTTGATGTCTTGCTTTTCTGGATTTGGCTGTCTGAGTCTTTGCAGTTGTGCATAAGTCGTGTTTCTCACAGGAGGTTTGAATATAGATCTTTGCTCTCGACTATGCATTGTCAACCTCTGAGATTTGGAGTATAACCCCTTGCACTGGTGCATGAAAGGTCCATCCCTCATAGACTTGCAAGGGTGCTTGCATGTGATATTATGTTGTTATGCTATGTCATGCCATGCTATGTGATGCTATGCTATGCTTTGTTATGTGTATTTTTATAGTGCACATCACCCGTGAGGGTATCCTTGTGCTTGTAGGTGAATGAGGCTAGCTTCAAGGGGGACTTACTTAAAGCGCCAAGCCTTCAGCTTCTTGTGGAATTGAAGAGATGATGAGGCTCAGATGTGGTGTGAGAGGCTGGTGCATGCTTTGAGAGTGATGTATGAAAAGGCACAACCTCCTCATCTGCTTTTGTGCATATGTGGTACTTGTGCTAGTGTGAGAGTCCGGCTGAACAGAGGTGTCTGGACTGCTGGTGAGACTGCACATGGGTACTTAAATAGGCTGGGCCTGTGTTATATAGTGCTTATCATGTGTGGGTGAAAAGCTTGAATTGTGAGCACTTATGTAACAGGAGCAAGTGGAGGTCCCTCAGGTGTGGTGTGATGGGCGACCGGCGTGGGAGGTTTAGAACAGTCTGGCTGCTGTGTTCTGGACAGTCAGTAGTCGTTTTGTTAATTGGTTGGTGATTCCTACGTATAGGGCACTCCCGTACACCAGTTTGCTGGTGATGTGGGCATGGGTGATGGTTTTCCTGGTGTTGTTTGATAGCTACTTTTATATCTTTTCCAGCATTCTTAGGGTGAGGAAGCAGGATGTGGTAATGGTATTGACCAAAGTATACATGTCCAGCTTGCTGTCTATAATGTTCAAGAGTGGGTCTGAGGTTTGTAGGCTGCCAGGTGGAGTCCCTCTGCGATACATCTTTTCGGAAAATCACCACTTTGATCATGTCTTTGTTCATCTTGAGGCAGTGGGACTTCATCCAGGTGGCCACTTTGATCATGCAGGAGTTGAAGCTGTTTCTGGTTCTGGGTGTTTTGCTCAAAAGACACAGTATCAGTTGCTTGTCATCAGCGTAGGTGAGTATGTTGATGTTGTGTGCACAGATGACGTCTACCAGCGGGGTCATGTATGTGTTGAAGGGGGTCGGGCTGAGCGCGAAGCCTTGCGGGATTCCGCAAATGAGTTTCGAGGCTTCTGAAGAGTATGGCAGCATGTTGACTGTTTGGGTTTTTCCAGTGAGGAAGATGCAGATACATTGAAGGATGGGTCCTTGGATGCCAGCCTCATGTAATTATCTGATCAAAGATGGGGTGTGAGACTGTCGGAGACTGCAGAAGTCCAGTAGGACGAGGGCTGCGGTTTCTCCTCTGTCGCGCATCACTCAGATGATGTCCGTTGCTGTGATGAGGCCAGTTTCTATGCTGTGGTTTGGTCAGATTCCTGGCTGCATGCTGTTGAGGAGCTGGTGGTAGGTGAGGTGGTTGATGGCTTTTTCTATGACCTTTGCTGAGTGTGGTTGGAAGAAGATCAGTCAGTAGTTTGCAAGCTAGGATGGGTCTGCTGAGGGTCTTTTCAGGAGGGTGTTGATGGCTATGTGCTTCCAAACGTGTGGGTAGATGCCTGTGTAGATGGAAGTGTTGAGGATGGGAGTGAGGGCTTTGCTGATTAGGGTTGAACCTTAGTTGAAGGTGTGGTGGGGGCAACGGTCTGAAGGGGCCCCTGAGTGGATGGTCTTCATGATTGCTGTGGTTTCCTCTATGATGATGGTGTTTCAGGTGGTCAGGGTGCTACATGTGTCCGATACCAGGATACTAGCTACAAGGGTGCTGGGGTCTGGTTATGGATTAAAAAATTGCTGTATATGACTGTGATTTTTCTGCATAAAAAAACTGAGAGGTCGTTGCACAGTTCTTGGGTTGTGTGATGTTGCTCATGGCTGTTACTGGTGTGGTGAAATCCGTGATCATTGCAAAAATGTCTTTGCTGCTGTTAAAGCTGTTATTGATGCGTTCAGCTAGGGCCTTCCTCATGGTTTTTCAGATTTGCTGGTGGTAGCATCTCTAGGAGGATTTGAATGTGTTTTTTCCGCTTCTTCCTGGCTTGCTGTCCACCTCTGTTCTAGTTGCTTGCAGTTCCGTTTGGTCATTCTGAGTTCTTTTGTATACCAGCTGGCCTTCATTTTCATTCTTGCTGGTTGCCTTCCTTTTTTGGGGGCAAGGATATTAGCTCTGTTGGTGATCCCATTCCCTAAAGTTGTTGATGTCACAGGATAGGTGCATTGTGTACACTGGTTACTTTTGGTTTTCATGTTGTTCCAGGTTCGGCGGGCTAGGCCTGTCGTAATGGTTCTTCTGTGGTGGTGGATCTCGATCGTGAAGCTGATGATGACCTTATCGGTCCAGGCAGTGGATGTGGGAGTGTTGATCATGATGACATTGAGGTAAAAATGAAGTTTTGGATGTGTCTGGAGGCGTGGTTGGGGGCTTAGACATGAGGTTTCTGAGGCTTTTGAGGAGTGTGACTGACTTTTGGTTGGTCAGTTCTTCTAGGTGAAAATGTAGGTCTTCTAGGAGGATGCAGGCATTGTAGTTGATGACTTGTAGGGCGAAGAAGTCTACAATTTTACTGGTGAGTTGGCTCGGGTACCTGGGGGTTGGTAGACCAGGTCTCATCCTAAGGTGATGTTGGCTGGCGGTTTGTAGTTTGAAGCTGAGATGTTTCATGTAGTCGGTTCCAGTTTCTGTGGTGGTGGTACAGTTGATGGTGTCCATAAAGATGATGTAAATTCCTTTTGTATGTCTGTTGGTAGTCTTGCCTGACGAACTTGTATCCAGCTGGGATGGTTGTGGTGATACGTGGTGTTGATGCTGTGTTCAGCCATGTTTTGATGAGGGAGAAGAGGTCCAGGATGGTGCCGTCCGGCAGGTCCCAGATCTCTATAGGGTGTTTGCTGAATGATTGGGTGTTTAGGAGCATGCATGATATGAGGAGGGGGGATGGGTGTATGATGGTTCGAGGGTGCTTGAACGTATGGGATGTTGGGTGTTGTAGGTGTGGTTGTGGCGGGTGTGGGATTGGCAGGTGTGGTGGTGTAGGAGAAGCGGCAGAAGGTGCAAGTGAAGGTTCTTTCTGCATTGAGTGGTGCAGCGCAGCAGCAGTGTGGCGTGTGGAGGCTAGGGTTTATAGAGCTGAGGAGAGCAGCAGGGTTGTTCTGGGTAGGGTTAGGACCAGGGTTCCTGGTGCAGGGCATGGTCCAGACATGGCAGGCAGGAGATGCGCTTGCTTTTGGCACCCAGCGGTGTGCCACTGCACACATTCTTGCTGTGGCCACCATTAGGTAGGTGCTTCATTTGAGGAGGAGCGCAGGGGGCAGTGGGTGGTGCTGGGAGGATTGTGGGAGGTGGACGAGTAAGAATGAGTGGGATTCACAAGGAACAGGTAAGGACCGGGGAGGAGGGCTGCTAGTAGAGAGTGCAGGAAAGAGACGGCAGTAGGAGGCAGCGGGCAGGGGCACGGTGATAAGGACACAAAAAGGGGCAAAATCAGGCAACAAAGGCACCTCAGATGGGCTAGGCTACCCCCTGCTTAATTCGTGTAAGGATTTTATCTATCAGAGACTTTCAATCAATCAGGGAATTGTAAGCGTGCTACTCACCCGTGAGGGTCTCAAGGCACTGAGGGGGGGGTCCGCAGATCTGTTTAGCTGAAGAGCCAGGTCTTGAGGGTCTTCCTGAAGGTGTTCAGGGAGGGGGCGCGTCTGATGTCTGCCGGTAGCTCGTTCCAGGTCTTGGCTGCAATGTGAGAGAAGGATCTTCCGCCTGCTCTGGCTCTGTGGATGCGCAGGGTTTCGGCCAGTGCGAGATTGGAAGATCGGAGGTTTCTTTTGGGTACGTGGAAGTTGATTCTGTCGTTGAGGTATTTGGGTCCGTTGTTGTGTAGGCATTTGTAGGCGTGAGTGAGGATTTTGAAAGTGACTCTTTTCTCCACGGGGAGCCAGTGGAGACTTCGTAGGTGTTGGCTGATGTGTTCGTGTCGGGGGATGCCGAGGACGAGTCTGGCGGCGGTGTTCTGTACTGTCTGTAGTTTGCGGAGTAGGGACTTGTTGATGCCGGCGTAGAGTGCGTTTCCATAGTCCAGTCTGCTGGTGATGAGTGCGTGGGTGACTGTCTTCCTTGACTCAGGGGGGATCTACTTGAAGGTCTTGCGGAGGATGCGGAGGGTGTTGAAGCAGCTGGAGGTGACGGCGTTGACCTGTCGGTTCATGGAGAGTGATGAGTAGAGTACGATGCCGAGGTTCTTGCCGTGGTCTGAGGGGGTAGGTGGGCTTCCGAGGGCGGTCGGCCACCAGGTGCTGTCCCATGCAGAAGGGGTGGTACCGAGGACGAGGACTTCTGTCTTCTCGGCGTTGAGCTTCAGGCAGCTGTTGGTCATCCAGACTGCGACGTCTTGCATTCCTTTCTGGAAGTTGAGTTTGGCAGTGGTGGGGTCTTTGGTGAGGGAGAGGATGAGCTGGGTGTCGTCGGCATAGGATACGATGTTGAGGCCATGTTGTCGGACGATGGCTGCGAGGGGGGCCATGTAAATGTTGAAGAGGGTGGGGCTCAATGATGAACCCTGTGGGACTCCGCAGGTGATTTTCGTGGGGTCGGGGAGGAAGGGTGGGAGTCTGATCCTTTGGCTTCTTCCAGTGAGGAATGATCGGATCCAGTCCAGGGCTGTTCCTCGAAGGCCGCTGATAGGTCGAGTAGGATGAGGGCTGCGGAGTGGCCTTGGTCCAGGAGGGTGCGGATGTCGTCTGTGGCGGCGAGTAGCGCGGTCTCTGTGCTGTGGTTGTTTCGGAATCCGGATTGGGACTGGTCGAGGACGGCGTTCTCTTCAATGAATCGTGTCAGTTTCTGTTGACTGTTTTCTCTGCAACTTTGGCTGCGAAGGGGACGAGCGAGATGGGCCGATAGTTCTTGAGGTCGGTGGGGTCAGCTGTGGGCTTCTTGAGCAGGGGTCTGACTTCTGCGCGCTTCCAGTCGTCTGGGAAGGTGCCTGTTTTGAAGGTGGTGTTGATGGTGCGTTGTAGTTCGGGTGCGATGGCGGCCACTGCTCTGTGGTAGATGTGAGGGGGGCAGGGGTCGGTGGGGGCCCCCGAGTGGAGCTTTTCATGGTTGAGGCGGTGTCTTCGGCCGTGATCGGTGTCCAGTTGGAGATGGTGGGCTGGCTGGTGTTTCTGGGGGGCGGGGGGCCGTCTGTGGCGCCTGGTGGATGGTCGATAAAGTTGTCGTAGAGGTTTTTGATCTTGAGATGGAAATAGGTTCCAAGCTTGTCGCAGAGGTCTTGGGATGGGGTGATGTCTGTGGCTTCGCTGCGTGGGTTGGTGAATTCTTGAATGACACTGAAAAGTTCCTTGGAGTTGGTGGAGTTGGCCAGGATTTTGTTGTGGATGAAGTTCCTTTTGGTGGCTCTGATCTGGTTGTGGTAGTCCGTCATGGCGTCCTTGTAGGTGGTGTGGTTTTCGGTTGTCTTGGTGTTTCTCCAGTTCTTCTCCAGGCGTCTGCAGGTGCGTCTGGCTTCTTGGAGAGCGGTTGTGAACCAGGCGGCTTTCCTGGGGCGTTGTCTGTCAGGGTTGCGTAGCGGGGCGAGCTCATCTGCGCAGTTGGAGATCCAGGTGTGGAGTTCTCTGGCTGCGTCGTTTGCGCTGTTTGCGTCGGGTGCCCAGGTGTGGTTGTCTCGGTTGAGGGTGGAGTTAAGTTGCTCGTCGGTAACCTTGCTCCAGTTCCTTCGTGGTGGGCGTGGGGCTGGTTTGGGTGCCTTGGGTTTGTTGATGGCGAAGTGTACGCAGTGGTGGTCGGTCCATGGCGGCTGGGTTGTGTGGCTGAAATGGACGCTGTTTCCTGCCGCGAAGATGGGGTCGAGCGTGTGTCCTGCTCTGTGGGTCGGTGTGTTGACGAGTTGTTTAAGTCCGATGCTGGCGAGGTTGTCACGAAGGATAGTGGAGTTGGGGTCACTGGGGTTGTCGAGGTGGAAGTTCAGGTCTCCAATGATTATGTAGTTTGTTGAGGCGATCGCGTGGGGTGCGATGAAGTCAGTGATGGTGGCGGCAAAGGGTGTTCGGGGGCCGGGGGGTCTGTAGACGAGGGTTCCTCGGAGTGTGGCTTTGGGGGTGGTCTGGATCTTGAAGTGCAGGTGTTCGGCGGAGGGGAAGGTTTCGCTGGAGGTGGTGAGGCGGAGGGTGCTCTTGTGGGCGATGGCGAGGCCCCCTCCTGGGTGGTTGGGGCGGTCTTTCCTCTGGATCTTGTATCCGTCTGGGATGGCGGTGCTGATGTCGGGGGCGGAGGATGCGTTGGTCCAGGTCTCTGTGAAGAAGGCGATGTCGGGCGAAAGAGAGTCGAGTAGGTTCCAGATTTCCATGGCGTGTTTGTGTACGGAGCGTACGTTGAGGAGGATGCATTTTAGGGTGTCTCCGGTGCTGGCGTCGGCGGTGTTGGAGGCCGGGGTGGCGGTGAGGGTCTGGTGGCAGTGGAGGCAGGAGAACTGGCCGTGGGTCGTGTTCGGCGAGGCCTGTTGGCATTCTCTAAGTCTTCCAGGGTTGAGTGCGAGGAGGGTGGTGGTGTCGTAGCGATGGGTAGTGGGAGGTCCAGGGTTCCTGGCGCTGGCCGCGGTCGGGTCGCGGATGGGCGCAGACGGGCTTGCCTTTGGCGTGCCTTTGGCGCGTCGGCAGCGCACCCGCTGCACGCGTCCACTGCGCGACCGCGCAGCGGCCGCCATTAAGTAGGGGAGGTGGGAGGGAGGAGAGGCTGGGAGGCGGGAGCAGGGGAATTCCGGGGGGGAATTCCGGGGGGAAATTCCGGAGGGGAAATTCCGGGGGGGAATTCCGGGGGGGAATTCCGGGGGGGAGGGGCCGCAGGGGCAGCAGCGGCGAAAGGCAAAAGGAACAGGCAGGCACGAGAAAATAAAAACAGTGGTGGAATTAGAGCAAGACACAGATGGGCACAATAACAGTGGCACAACAGGGAAAAAATTAAGAAAAAAAGCGGCTGAGAAAGGTTACGGTGGTTGGAGGCAGTCTGGTCCCAGTTGGAGCGGGGAGCAGGCGCAGGAGCGGGCAGCAGCCTCGAACCTCCCAAGGAGGAGGTCGGGGTCTGGAGGCAAGAGACGGCACAGCGGAGCAGTGGGGAGAGAGTGGACCTAGACCGAGGTTTCTGCATGAGTCTTGATAGAATTGCATGGGTCATGTATCTATCGGATGCTTGAAATGAATGAGCACCTTTGATATACACTACAGGTCATGTACAGTATCTCTCCGCCCCTTTAGGTAAGACTCTGTTGTGTGCTTTTTGTTGGGCTTGGAGATATGGAGTGTGAATCTTGAAAACAGTATATGCGCCCAGCACCTTTCAGACTGGAATGTGAGTCTTTGCACTGCTGTATTGCTCGTTTATTTCTCAGACAAAAGGAGCGTGAAGCTTTGCACTTGTGTAATATGGGTATGACTCAAGCGTCCCTTCAACGCATGGCATGTTATGTCCAATGCTAGGAAGTATGACTATATTAACTTACTTTCCCCAGTGTCCTGAGAAAACACAGGCTTCAGGACAAATTATAGTTCATGATTTTCTACCTCACAATGTATATGTGTGGCCTGCACACCCAATTGGTTGAGAAGCAAAGCGTCTAAGGAGGCATTGGCCGCCCTCACTGCCCCTAAAGCCTGCGACTGTGTCCGTAGACACTACTACTTTGGCTCTGAATGGCCTTCAGGTGACCACCAAAGTCTGACTTTCTGATGGATTTCTCTATTCATCCTTTCGCGTTTATGATTTGCTGAAATGTGCCTTGATGTCAGCTAGGTACCGTTCACATTTTCAACAAAGGTCCTATGAAATAAAGCAAAAAAAGTAATAAATCCTATCTCTCCCATATTTTCAGACACATTAATATTTATCTGCATGTTGCTTGTTTCGCTTCTCACACTCTGTCTCTTTCATTGCAGGGAGTGTGCCAGTGCCATCCGAGATGAGCTTTCCCCATGGTATGAAGACTGCTGCCCCTCTGCAAGTTGCTAGGATGCTGTTCTTGCTGGCACTAGCCTGTGCCAGCCCCTTCATGGACCTTCGTGAGAGCAGCCCTCGGTCCCTCAATGTGGCTATCATCTTCAGCGGCACCTCCTACACGCCACAGAGTGCCCGCTTTTCCCCCTCAGATTTCAACAACTTCTCCATGGAGGTGAACCCCGTATCCGTCATCCTGAATGATACCAACCCCCGAAGCCTCATCTTGCAGATCTGCGATGTGCTCTCCAGTCTGCGCATCCATGGCGTGGTCTTCGAGGATGACACTCGCACGGAGTCCGTCGCCCAGATACTAGACTTCATCTCAGCCCAGACCTCCATGCCTATCATCGGCATCAACGGGGGATCTGCAATCGTCCTAACTCCTAAGGTAAGATGCTCTTACCCAGAAAGGCACAAGAAGGGTTGGGGTGGGTGCCATTTTAGAAAGCTGCGTAGCTCCTGGTAGCCCTTATTAGCTGTTGGTTATAGGTGTAGAAGAAAGCACAGGCTGATGGAAGAGAGATGCTCTGGTAAGAGGGCCTCTTATGTTTTCAGATCTTCATGCCAGTGTCTGCTCCTTCCCAGGGCCTCCTTGTTCTGCCAGTTCAGTGAATTGGCACAATCTGACCCCTTCATTGGTCGCCAAGTTGATTTGCACTCCTTGTCTGATATTAGGTACCACTCCAGACAAAACGGAGAGAGAGGCCATGTTGGTAGCAGCACCCGTGGGCACATCCTTCAGCAGGCAACATTCCAAGACAGCCAATGATTGTTTTTTTGTAATTAACAGATGAGAGCATTAACCTCAAACACACCGCATTAAGTGGTAAGCCAAGCTTGTTTAATTTCGAAAGCACACATTACTTCTGCAGGTAAATGAAAAGGATACTGGAGACAACAGTTAGAATGCCCTGCTTTGAATCTTAGTTTTTTTCCCCACAACCAGAGTGCCGGCCTTCACGCAGTGATTTTCTTCAGTGTTCCAGGAAATTCCATTAACAGCGATGAAAGACTAAGGAAATGAAAGGTGTTTGAACGCCTAACAGCTCGTGGTCTGCCTCTACAAGGAACATGATGCTGTCGGCGCTGCACAATGCCTGCCTCCTGCTGTAGAAGGTTGTGGATCCGGCTGCGCTGCTCGAAACTAAATGGAGTCTGTTGGTTTCAAAGTCCAGCGGTATTAGCTCATTGTAGGGTGAAATGTTGCTCTGTTGGTCATGGCCGGAACCATTCTGTGTTAGACCACTGACTGCACTCAGGTTTGACTGTTCATGCGAATCTCGAAGAGAATGAATCAACCAACTGGTTATGTGTTTGTGGGTATTTATAGAGCACATACATAGCTGGTACAGGAGAACTGTGCAAGGGGAAGGCGGGATGAGGTCTCAGTTGGGAAGAATGATGCTATATAATAGAGGATCATAGAGGATGTGGTCCGTCGGCTAGACTGCCGACTTTGGTGCTGGAAACCAGGGTTCGAGCCTAGGGGTCGCGTCCACATTCTGTGATTCTGGGCAAATCACTTAATCTCCCCGTGCCAGAATGTGTAATGTAAATACGGTGCTCATGTAAAGCGCTCCAATACCTTCGGGTCGAGTTCGCGCTATATAAATATGCAACAAAAAAAAACAAAAAAAAAGGAAACATGACCAATCACATTGATGAACTGGAAAATAATCTCTATCACACCTCATCATATACCCCAAGCTCTTCAGCTCAGGGTTCTGGTTGCAAGGCAGGCAAAACCATGTCATAGTTTTACACTGCAGACCGACATGTATCATTTCCTAGACCTGCTCCTCAAAGTCCGGCTTATCTCCACCAGGTCCTCACGCGTACTCCTCAGGGTTGTGCTTCTTCGGGAGCCTCTTGCGATGTGTATGTCCAGGCGATAATATTAGCTGCTCTCTGCCTTTCCTACTGCCCTGCACACACATCTGGGTAGAAACTGGCATCTTCCCTGCCTGCTGCTTCACTTGTTCAGGGCACTTGGTGAAATCCAGAGATGAAGATGAGATGAAGCTGCATCCACTGCCTTCAGGGAGAGCCAGAGAGGCGACCGGTCTCACCTCCAAATCAAACACCGAAAAAACAGCGTATTGGAGGAAGGGTCAAAAGGCGGGTTATTGCCCCCTCATCAAGAAGAGACAGAGCCAGGGTATCAAGGGAACTGTCACTCTTCGAGCAGACAGTGTGGTACAAAGCTATCGATGACATACACAGACTACTACGGAGCCTCCAGAGCTGGTCTGTTAGCCTTCATACTATATCCCCATGACGTCTATTCGTTTCCAGCTGTATGTTGTCTGGTTTGTGCAGTGCCTGGGCCTTCCTCCTCAAAGCCCTATGCCATGACCTCTTCGTTCTTCCTTGAAATGAAATGAACATTTTTTATGAAGCCCACTGCTACCTACATCGAGGGTTACTAGCATGACAGCGCCAAAGCAACAGAGGAAAGGGAAGAAGCCGCCCAGACTAGACGAGAATACGCCAAGTTTTAACTTTGTACCTAAATGCAGATGTTGTTTAATAGCTCTGAACTTTCCACGGAAAGTATTACAGATATTTGGCATGAAAAAGAGATTTGCTCCATTACCGAAAAGGGTTCCTTATTTCTTTCAGCAACTTTAAGCAGTCTAAGCCTGGCTGACCTGAGAGGCAAGAGTGTTTGCAGCCGGCCAATTTAGATTGAGTTTACTTGGGCCCTTCTGTTGATAGATTGCTGGTCCAAACGTAATCCCCTCCCTGATAGAGGACCAGTGCAGCATCTTCAGGTGATGAGAGGTGGGACGGCTTTTTTCTGACTACATCAAAAAGCGAGTTGCAGCATTCTGTACCCCCTGAAGGCCATGAAACAGATATTGGGGAGACTCAAGCTTAAAGTTCCCGTAATCTCATCCAGGCAAAATTATACTGCTAAAAATGATGGGTTCTCATACATTTTTTCATCTTCCTGTCAGCCAGGATGATGTCACCCTGTGTCTGGGGTTGAGGCTGGACAGAAGGTGAAGATGAAGATGAAGGGCTGGATTTTTTTTTAATGAGATCTTTATTGAGGTTTCATAGGATACAAGATGTAACAATAATAAGCGACTGATTTACATTCCAACATCACGATGCAATCCTCAAGATAATCAGATAAACACATCCCCAGCAGACCCCCATCCCCCACTGCTCTCTTTGCATGTCGCAGAAAACATACTAAGGGGTATCTAGTGCGAACGGGCTGTGAATTATCTTCAGGGACAGCCTAACTTATAACAGGACTCCTCATCCGACCCCTGCTATGGTGATGTGAAGGGTTGGATGATGGACCCATGGATGTGGGGGTGGTGGTAGCCGACAGAGACAGGTTGGAAGAAAGATGGAAGACTCATTGTTAGTCGAAGCCCCTGAGCTAGGCAAGCTGTTCAGGTGATGAGCAGGGGCGTGAAGGAAGCACGAGCTGATGGCCTCATCCACAGGAAGCCCTTGAGGTAGGAAGAAATAATTGGCTATGGCGGTAATGGTTGGAGGGGTGACAGGTTTGCGATTGATGGGTTTACCGTTATCTTTCTACCCCTGGGGTAAAACAAATGGGAGGAGGGTGCAAAAGAGCGGATGTAGCCTCCATAATGTCTACGGTGGAAGAAGCACACTGAATGAGTGACACATGATGGATAGTCAGGGCTCAGAGACTTCGTACACTACAGGAAAGATGAAAGTAAACCAGTTCCCCAGCAAAGGAGCTCACCCCTGCGCAAGAGATCTCGAACCTCATGATACCCCTAATAGGCTGCATACATCCAAACTGGATCCATATTCACGTGGTTGCTTTGAGGCACTCCAGGAATTCAGTCACCAGCACTAAGCATGCTTGGATTTGAAGAAAGAGAAGCTACAACAAGTCTCAGCATACTTAATACTGTTGCTTGCAAATGCAGAACTGCCAGAGTGCCTTATTATGAGTTTGGCGGTGTGGGAGCGGGACCGCCCCACCCCTGCACCGCCAGCCCATGTGTGAACTGCCTGCCAGATTTGGAGTTTTCTCCTGTCTGGCGACCGGTTCTTTGGCGTTCCCACGGCAGTGCCTATGAAATAGGTATCGCAATGGGAACATCAAAATCAGTACCTGCAGTGCATGGACTGCTGCAGTCCATGCCATGCAGGTACTGAGGCCCATGCACACAGGAGGGGCACATGCTGTGCGCCCCTGTTTGCATCCACAAGACGCAGATGTACAAGGGGGCCATGTAGGGCCCACTTTGTTTCCTCACTGCCACCCTTTTTGTGGCGGTTGCACCGCCATGAAAAGTGTTGGGGTGAGGAAACTCGTAATATGCCTGGTGAGGTCGCAGCAGCTCCAACAAGCATATTGCGGCCTCAAGACCGCTGTGCCACCACCAGGGATCTGTGAGCCCTGGCGGTTGCGGTGGTCTCAGGGAGGACCGACCGCCCTGGTCATAATAGGGTGGTCGGAAGACCGCCACTGCTGCGCCCTAGCAAGTCTGATAGTCCGTGGGCCGCCAGACTTGTAATAAGCCTGAGAATGTTAGTTTCATCATGTGGGGTCTGAAGGGGGCGATGTCACTGTATAGAACTGATAACAAATGTCATAACTTACTAATGCTGGTGGTGAGACCAGACAGACTGCAAGTAAGGAGTCACAGGCAAAAGACCTCATGCAATTCTCCTGCCCTTCCTTCTGACTGGTAACGTGTAGGGAGGAGCAGAGGAAAAATTATGGTGGCAGCAAATTCTCGTGCCAGAGAAGGGGAAGTGAACAAGAGAAGGTAAATATATGGCATTACTGGGTTGACTGTACTTTCTATCCTGCAGCAGACCTGTGGTACTGGAACAATTTTCAGACTTTCTGACTGGTGGTGCAGCCATCAATGTTGGATCATTGAACTCATAGGAATTCTGAAAAATCCAAGTATCAAATAAAGGAAAGGGGTCACAAATTAACCACGTCCATTCAGCATCAGAGTGGTAAGGGTGCAGTAAATAACTGGTGTTGCATTTAGGAGCACACTGCCACAAATATATTACTAAAGCATCGCGTGGTAGCGCACTGTCACAGACTGCACATTTTCCAATGAAAATTACATTTGCATAGACATACAATACTACACACTGCACAAAAGATGTTGTGTGGGATTTGTCATTTGTGCATCACCAAGAAAAGTGTCTTGGTTTTTCTGATCCTATTAAAGTCTGTCTTGCCATCATACTCCACAATTAGGAAAAAGTGCTTCGTTTATGCTTTCCTGTTTATTTATTTTGAATTATTTATACAGTTCATTGATAGGTATTTAAATTTAAAGTAATCTTTATTGCTCGTTCACCTTCAGGAACTCAAACATAGTTTTTTTGGGGTGCTGCAGCACCCCTTCCCCACCACTACTTCCAGGACCTATGCAGACCATGGACCATTTGGGTACACCACAGAGGACAGGTTACTTTAGATGAAAGAACTCAAAAGTCAAGTAACTGTCATAACAATCTGGTAAGAAGTATAGTTGCAAGTGCACACTAGGCCTAGCTCTTTTAGCATTGATGAATAACTCAGAGGTGTGGCAATGGTGTGGTGGACCCTAAAGCAAGCAAGGAAATTGCCCCCCTTTGTCCCTTATTTGGGTAGTAAAAGACAGCCCCAATTTGGGTGTAGAAGGCCCTTCACTCCAACTTAACCACCAGGGGCCCTATTACACTTAGGGTGCACTTTTGCTGTTTGTATCACGGTGCACCTTAAAACAAGTACGCCGGGCCCAAACAGGGAGAGTGTGCCCTATTACATTGAATGCACTGCCCACAGGGCAGCTGCAAAGTCATGCTGCCTCGGGGACAGCGCATTCAAGTGAAAAACAGAGCTCTGGCTGAAAGGGGATGTCTGGGGGATCCATAGGACCCGCCTTCCCTCCTCCAGAGGGCTGCTATTAGGGGGCCGCATTGACAGTGCACCTAGGTGGTGCACTGTCAGTGTGCCTCCTGACAGCTTCTTTGCCTCTGCGCCCGCGTCTATAATACGGCACAGACACAAAGACAAAGGGACTCTCTCATTTGCATGGGCCCACGTCCCCATGCAAATGAGGGAACACCCTCTGGTGATAGCGCTGGCGATATAAGTGCGTCAGCGCTATGTATTACAGAAAGGGCCGCATAAGCGTCTGTGGCCCTGTCTGTAATACCAAAGTGCCCCTTGGGGCGCACAAAGTGGGTGCACATGCCTGTTATGCCCCCGGGAAACTTTCCATAGTACGGCCTCTGATACGCTATTGATAGCTTTGCCCCAGCTGAAACTTTCTTTCAGTGGTTCCTGAACTGACTTGCTGTAAGACTGTTTCTGACTGAAGAATGTATGGTCTCTCCTCTGAAAGGTGGATTTGGAGATATTTCACGACCGATAGATTGGTAATACATCACGGACCATATTCAGTGGCTTAAACAGCGAAGCTGAAACCATCGTGTTGACCTTCATTAGCAACATTTAAGTGCCAAACAAAACGGTGTACAACATCAGTATCATATCACAACAGAATGATGTAGATCTCTTGGTAAAATGATTAAAATATGAATTAAAACTTAGAATAACTTAATGCATAGACATACAGAAAATATGTAAATATTAATCCGAAGAATGCAACACAATGATATATTAGAAGGCAAACAAAATCATTTATTTGCTAGATTTCTTAATAAAATACCACTTAATCAAGCTGTGGGTGATTTAAGCTATGAAGCAAAAATGCACCATCTTTTCTTTTTACATGTCTGCTGAAGCTCTGATTCAGTAAAAATAGGACTCGCCGATTGGCTGGATTTGAGTAAGTAGAAAGGCACATCACCTGCATACCCTAAAAAATGTCAGAACTTATTAACTCAACATTGATAAGTAGGTGTGCCAGCATTGAGAAGAGAATCTTAAGTGGTCCGCACTGCCCAATGCCTGAGTCATATGTTAAGAAAAAATCAGAGGTTCAATAGGGAATTGCATTGAACTGACCAACAATCATCTCAACTCAAGACTGTTCTCATTAAAACAATTTATTGCATGCTGACCACCTCCCAACCATCAGTTGAATCCAGAGCTATCAGAGGTAGCGCATGATCTCAAGATGGAGGTGGGCAGCCATTTTCTTATCCTGAAAGAAAGAGGAGTTCTCCGGTTGGATGCAGGAATTGTGTTTCCAACACACCTTGCCCACTCTCTTAGCAGCATCTCGCATTTAAACCCAGACTAGAAGACACAAGTAGTCATACAGTTACCCAAACCTTTAGATTTTCTGATTCAACCCCATAAATTAAAGTAAGGGATAGCCCTGGAACAGCACTGAGGCGGAGGAACCAATAGGACCATAGGGAAATTTCTCAACAGTCAGGTGCCGGTGAGAGGTCACCAGGCCTAGATATCATGCTCAGTGTATCCTGCTGCAAAAGTCTATGTTAGCCTTAAAGGGCACAGTTTAGAATCCCAGGAGGGCCACCTCAGCCTTAACTCATTAGGAGCCGTTCAGTTTCTATTATCATCTGTAATTCGGAGCATTAAAAAGTTGCAAAGCAACAGCTGAGTGCATCACATTTTATTTAAATTTTTGGGGTGTTCAAAGCATTCACAAATATCCTTTTGCCATGTAAATGCTTCATATAACTGTATTCACTGATTGGTCTTAACATTGAACATCACCACGTTGTGCCATTAATAACAATATGAGCATTTCTAAAGGGCACTCTCCAAAAATTGAATTGCTTATTGGCACGACCTATGAATGATGAAGGTCTGAGTGAGCCGTATTAGGAGTTATTCTTGTGCCGCTGATGGACTTGGGCAGGTGGTTAGTCCACTGAGCTTGCATCTCATTTTGGGGAGCTTGTTTCACAAGCTAACCTATGTACCTTACACTCAAGATACAGACATATTTTTATTGAATAGACACAAAATATGGCACTAGTCTAAATAAGTATGTGCCTAGATGCTTCAATACGATGCTCTATCTAGTCCTTCATAGGGCACTGTGTAGGAGTATATGAGCAAACATGTGGAGAAAGATAGAACATGACATTGTACCACTTCTTAACTCAAAGAAAAGATGAACTAAATGCTTCGAGGAAGAGTTCTAATTAAGTGAGAGTTGACTTTTTGAACGGGGTGAACATATCTTTTTGTAACTTTCCTCTAACAAGGAAGAGGCACTGGTACAGGATGATGGGTCTAGAGGCTCAGATTAAGCCTCTTTCACAAAATCGAACCATTCCTGCTCACCGACCGCTTCACTCCTACAGTCCAGGCCTCATTAAGCCCTATTCAGATGGAGACTGCGCCTGGCTCACTACCATCCTCAGCACCACCCTAGCCCCGCTGCCATCCTTCCACACAATTTATGCTAAACTGCCAGAGAGATGGCATAATTTTCTTCCTGTGTGCGCTTCACACTGGACGAATATCCTTTCAGGATGATCAGGTCAACCACCGAGATTAGGCAAAATCTGCAGGTCACGCACAGAGCCAAACAGGTATACGAGATACATGCACCACTGTCTAGATATATCACCTGAATACATGTGCTGATAATATCCAATGTGTTAAGAGCCCAGTGGACCTCTCCGTCTTTGGCCTTTGATAGTGAAGCATTTAATTAATTAAGAGATCAACTCTCCCTGGAAAGCGATGAGTACCTGCTCACGGTCTCCCACCTATGGTGTCTGGATCTGATGCAGTGTAGCCGCCTCACATCACAAGCTCCTCTGCAAGCCTGAAGTGGTACCTCATGCTCGCACGCAGAAGCATGAAGAGTGCCTTGGTACAGCCAGGAATTAAGGTAGGAGGGCTGTGAATGCCCACCCTCAGTTGGAAAGATTAAAGCCCAGCAAACGATCCTCTAAGCATGAGCTGCTGAGCATTCCGGCCTACATCTAGATGCAAATCATTCAGAGACTATCACATTATTCCAGTCTTGGGCACAAAGGTGAGGTACATTCACTCCATAAATATAAAAAGTTTGAGGGAGCCAAGGAGACACATAGAGGAGAATTGAAAGCAGGTCGAAAATCAGTGCAGGCAGTCGCGGCCCGTGCAGGTAAAAGTGGTGGGGCCGGGTGGGGAGTGATTTCGACATACGACGATGAGGGAAAATTAATTATTTAATTTCCCCTTTTGGTCGTCTGTCGAGTCCTCCCCCCCCCAACCCAGCCCCACCGCTCTTACCTGCACGGGCTGCTCCTGAGTGGAGGTCAAATCAAAACAAGACACCGTGAACTACTAGAGAAATGGCATAATTTCCATCTTGGGTATGCTCCAGACAGGGCACATGAACTTCTAAGACAGTCACATCTACTATTGTGATTGGGTAAAAACTGTTGTCTACTGCTATAGTCAAGAGGCGAATCTGGTACAAACTCCTCTGGAGACACTCACCATATCTTCTATTCCCTTGCCTACCTAGAGCAATTGTGGTAGTGAATATTAAAGCCAAAATATTGACAGGTCACAATATTGTGACGAGAATATTGAGGGACAACATTTTGAAAAGATAAGTGCACATAGGGAGGTATAAACTTACTATTCTTAACTCTACATCTATGTACCTGCTCGAGGCGTGCTCTGCAGAAGACGGACGGAAGTCAGAGGATTAACCTCTGAGGGCAACTGTGGAGAGGGATGCAATTATCTGTGAGAGAAGGACTGACAGCTGAATATTCTTTTTGTGATGTTATCTATATAATGGTCCATTTAAGTGGAATTAATGGCTGTTTATTTATTATGACACATATGAGATGATGGCTTAAATGTTCGAATTCGTTGATGGTTCACTGTTTGTAATGTACTGCTTGTCTATATAAAAAATAATAAATAAATTCTTTAAAAAAACTTAAAAGAAGCTCTACATCGATGTACCTTGAAGATAGACATTGAGTGTGACGTCCTGTTACCAACCTCCATTATATTAGGGATAAAGTACCCCCTGCCGTACATTATAAGGATATTGCATGTCACTAAGTAGTTTCATAACCCTATATAGAGCTCCAAGGTGACTTGCAATATCTTTATCATGTAAGCCAGGAGGTACTTTACCCCATATAGTACATGGTCACACCATCACCATTCTGACAAACCACTTATAACCTTGGTGCGTAGCTCTTTCATATGAAAGAACAAGCATGTTTGGAAACATGAAGAATAAAAATAAAACCTTCAGCGAAAAATTAAACACATAAAAAACCTTTTAGGTATGTGTTGCAAAACAGATTTTCAAAACTGTTCAATATAAGTCAGTTTTAAGAAAAAAAAAGCTGCCGTAGCTAGGAATGTGTAGAAACATGCAGAAAGATTCTAGCTTTACTCTATTTAAGAAGTGCAAAAAATAAACATATTCTCTCTGCTTGTCACTGTAAGCTATTAAAATACAGCAGAAGAAAGAAAAGCAATGTTCTGTTCCATTTGTAGCTTTAAACAGCTGCTTCAATTATACTCCGTGACCTGACCTTCCTTTCACCTTTACTTGACTGTAATAACTTATAATAGTTGAGTTCTGATGTCTTTTCTTTATAATCTGTGAGTTGGTAACAAATTTCTCTACATGTGAGAAAAACATCTTTGCAAGCAGGTAATGAAGGACATGGCAGCATAGATTAATACAAGTTCAACAGAAACAAATGTATGCCAAATGTTGACAGTTAAATAATGTCGGCTCCTATACACACAACAAATCAAACTAAATTAAATACATTTTAACATGTAACATTAGATAAGTTTACTAAATGACTGACCCGAAAGCTTAGAGGTTGCAAACCAATCAGTTGATGAAACAATCCCACAAAGTCAAATTCCTAAAGTTATCCCGTAAATAACTTTCTCTTTTGACTGAGGATGGAGATAGAAGAAGGGAATAAATCTCTGAATGTACAGCTCGCCCACGTTGATATCCATGAAATGATAACATTCAAACCTCAAAAAGAGATAATGTCTCATCTGTGAGCTTCCAATTCGACCCACTTTGCTGATCAGCTCTAGACCTAGAAAAAAGCCACTGATGATCTTCTTTCCCCTGATTAGACCCTCGTATGATTTTTACCAAAGGGGACACAGAATGTTTTTGCCAAGGGTAAAATTATGCATGAAGATAGGATCAGTTCTTCTGTAAAAGGAAAACCGTATCGGTGCTACTGAGGAAGAAGCGATGCTCAGTGTCATCGAGTTGCCCAAGTACGAGTCACTCCTAGTAGAGCTACAACGTCCATAGACCTCACAAAGCTGTGCTGACAGGATTTAGATCCACTGCTACCGTTCACTCTCACTACTCATTTCTTCCACGCCGCTCTGGTGGCAACCCGGGTATCCTTTGAAGTTGGAAGGAAGTTCCTGGTGTTCCTGATGTCCCTCTAATGCACTACGTCCAGACCAACAACAGCAATCTGGGGAAGCATTCTGAGAAAGTCAACTTCTCCTGCCATAAACCAACTTTCTACTCGATCTACGCCTTCGTTTTTTTCGCACTCCGCTCAAGACAAGATTTATTTATTCATGTTTTTATTTATGTGATTTAATATAGAGCAAACCAGGTCTCTGGGGGTGTCGGAGTGCTGAACACGAGTAAGCAGATGCCCAAGGGATAACATTTACTTGTTAAGTCAAGAGCGAGAGCGTGCATCTCCGAAACTGACATGATAATGCACACTGCAACACCAATCTCTGGATCAATAAGGTGTTGTAAACTTATTGAATCTGTCACACAGTGTCCATATTTTCGTGTCCTTTGCGATTATGCACCTCCTTATGCTGGTACATCATTTGGATGTTAAATATTCGATCTGTCCTTCTGAGAGACAATTTCTTATGTATATGGCAATGATGTAAACAACTCATTTGGATAGTGTAATTCATGACTTGTCTGAAAATAACCCATTCTACATAATTAATAATGTATTCCATGATTCAGTGCAGAACTAGGAAATCTCGTCAACCCAGCCCACACCCTGCTTCTACATGTGGTGTCGAATTGTTTTATTATGCAAGTGTTGTCTTGCAAAGTTCCCAATTATTGGACTTCACCTAATGTTTGCAGTTTGTGAAAAAATACTCAAGGTTCATGGGGAAAAAACTTTCAGCTGTGCACAACCCTATACATCCCAACACTTTGAAGTTATGTCTTGAGCAAGAGCATGTACTTGTCTGTGGGCTTAGCTCCCTAGACACCCACTGCACAGTGTGCAGAGAGGAGCTGTCCCACTGGTCCCCTTCAAGCTTTGCAGGGAAATCAAGAAAGTGACAAAGGAAGGGTGCATAAGAAGGATCTCTCATATTGGTATGGAAGTTGATCCCGACATGGTACAAATCACACACAACCAACCTGTCCACCAACTACCTGTTACATTCATTTATCTTTTCAAACAGGCAAGGTGAAATGGAATTCAGGATGTCCCCCAACACAGAAGGTATACCGTTGTTCTCTTTCTTCTGGTCCTGGCGCAGGTGAGGAGTCCTGGGCAGTACCTGTATCTAGTCCTGACATTTCCACTCACTAACCCATTGAGGTGGATATCGATGGTTGAATAGGCAATCCAAGGCTCTGCTAGTTTCATTTACTCTCCAGTGCTAGCTGTGATCAATCAGTCAATGATACTCTCGAGGCTGTTAGGGATTTCAACTCAGAAACAATGTGACATAAATGTGATCACAATTCAGAAAGTTGGTCTAGAATTATTTCTTTGATAACAAATGTGACAGTATCAAGTCAGTTCTTGATTTTTATTCGTTTTACACATATAATCATAAAAAGAGACAAATATACATATATAGTATCACAAAAGCATAAAATCTATGTTTCAAGTCTCATCTAATAAAAAAGATTTGTTTTGATTCGTATTTACACTACATACAGATTAATACACAAATTTCCATGAGGATGAGTAAAAAACACACCACGAAAAGTATCATCCCTGCGGTTACTACAGTGGCCCTGATTGTAAATAAAGGAACACATGGATAAAAACGTTGGGGCCTATTAGCAATAACCGGCGATAATTATCGCTAAGCGCAGTTAGCGCTTGGATAATTATCGCCGGCTATCGCAGGTTTCTATCGCGGAGATAGCGTGCTATCAGCAACGCTTATCTCCTAAGCGATAGAAACCCTGGAGAACAGTGTGAATATCGCTTGAAAACAAGCGATATTCACACTGTGACCAGTGTTAGCTAGGTGATAGGGCGAGGGGGATTTAGCCATGTAATCCACCTCCCATTGGATTACATGGCTAAGTCAGGTCTGGACCAGGCGTTAACAAACCAGCGCTAAACGTGCCTCGCTAATAGGCGATAGCGAGCTTAGCGACTGTTTCTAGTCGCTTTTAGGTTGGGAACGCCTACTTTGCATGCCATTAGCGATAAATATCGCTGGCATGCAAAGCGGCACCCAACCCGGTCGCTATCGCCTAGAAGCTGTTGCTAACAGCAGTTAGCGACAGCTTGCTAATAGGGCGTTAGAATTATCGCCGCTTTAGCGGGAAAAAGTCCCGCTAAAGCGGCGATAGAGCGCTTGATAATATGCCCCTAAAAGTCAACGGACTTTCACCAACAAACAGCATTTTTCAGACCCCCCCCCCCACACACAGTAGCATACAAATGCTTTGGATAACACATGAATATATTAAATGTTGGCTTGTATTGATAAAAACACCAGATTTAAGAGCTGGCACTAAATAATTGTATCTAAAAGTCTGATAAAATGTACAAAAAAAGAAAAAAATGAACCAGTGTTTCGGGGAGGGTTTGTCACATGGGCAGAGCAGAGTAGACTCAGAATCATATTGGTCCAGAGGAAAGCATAGGTAATTTCTGATGGTGTTGAAGCGAAAGTTTGTCATAAGACCCCATTCCCACACATTATTTGTCACTGCTAGGTATGGTTCCATAACCATACTGGTTTGAAAAATGACCGGATCCGTCACTCTCTATTTTCTAGATTGGAAGCTGCAAACCTCATGTAGAGCTCCTTTCCTCTAGCGCTCTCTCCTCTGCATATGGACTGTGGTGAGGTAAATATATCTCGCCTGCCTGAGGCTTCAGCATTTATTTTACAAAATTTAGCCTTGGGATCCTAAGCCCAGAGTCGCAAGCAAGACAGTCATCTACAACTTCGTGGTTAAAAGCAGCTTTCTCATTACTCCACACAGAAATCCAAGGAGCAATTGAGCAAGCTCCACCTGATCTATCACATAGGTCAAGCCAAGATCCTCATGTAGAAAATGCTGTGTGATACTGGGTCCTAATCCCAGTAGGTGCCTGCAGAAGTGTTTTTTCTCCTGCTGTAATTTGTAACTCGCTCCATTGGCTGGCCTGATTGAAGCATGAGGTGTGAAGATGGTCTCCGATGCGGATAACACCCAGATTCTGTTCTCCTTTCAGGAACATTCGAAGGCGGCACTCCACAACTTATGAGTGCCTTAAAGGAGTAGCTGTCTGGATGGAGTCAAACTTTTTAAAGTTGAACTCTGATAAAACCGAAGCCCATTTCTATGGCCCCAGCGGTCCCCACCCGCTGAATGTTTGGGTGCCTGAAGAACTAAATCCTCCCTCATACTCCTAATACCTCTCTGTCAGGAATTTAGGTTTTATGTTTGACTCTACTCTCTCCTTTTTGGCTAAAATCAGACAGATTTCTTCAGCTTGCGTCCTTAAACTCAAGGCTTTAAGGAAGCTGCTGAATCTGGTCCCAGAGGAGACCCAAAAAAGTGTTGTCCATACAATTGTAACCTCTCGTCTGAACTACACCAATAGCCTTTACCTGGGTCTTCCTACCTTTCTGACTCACAGACTCCAGATTATTCAGAATGCTGCAGCTAGACTTATTCGGCGAATCCCTTTCCGACAGCACATCTCCCCCCAACTGAAGCAGCTACACTGGCTTCCAGTGGTGAGGTGCATTAAATTTAAAGCCCTCACGCTGGCTTTTAGAGCACTCACAAGTAAGGCCCCCCTCTATCTAAGAAACAGATTGGGTCTTTACAAACAACTGAGAGTGCTGAGGTCGAATAACTTCAGTCTGATGCAGATCCCTAAATTCTCAAAGGCCCGACGTGGAGGTAGCGCTTTTACGATACTTATGGCCAACCTATGGAATGCCCTGCCACTTAATCCCCATAGGGCACAGCCATTTACCATCTTTAAAATGGCATCTTTAAAAAGAGACTCAAAAACCTGGCTGTTTGAATCAGATCAATTCATCAGGAGGCTGTGTGCGGTATCAGTCTTTTCGCTTTGAACACCGGGATGCTTCGATCGAAGCAGCCGTGTGCTTTACAAATCCTTTTTGATTTTTGATAGATTGGTACAGACACGAAAACCCCATATTCCAGCCCCGTTAGTCAAAAGCGGTAAACATTTCAGTTTGTAAATTTCTAAAAGGGCTAGTAAAGGTTTGCCAACGGCTTTTCAAGACACATCAAAGAAGGCCCCTACAGACATTAAAACGAAGACAGCGGTTGGCAATACAGGGCAAAAAACTACTGCGAGAATCAAAGGTGACCCCTAGATAGGGAAGTTCAGAAACTCTTGAGATGCTTTTGCCCTTTATGGAAATGGGTCAAACGTTTGCGTTTTTCCTCCCACACACCATTGTAATAAGTTTTAGATATATTAACTTTGCGGTCCAAATTATACATAAAGAGCAGAAAGTTCTCAATGAGGCCCTGTAAACCACTAGGCTTGCGGGCTAACAAAAACTCACCATCTGCGTAGAGCAGAGCTGGAACTGTCATTGAGTTTACCTTAGGTAAATCCTTCACTATTATTCAAAGAAATTAGTTCGGGATATTTATATATAAAAGAAACAAAATTGGTGCCCCTGATGTACACCTCTGGGCAACCTAAAAGTCCCCCTTCATACCATAACTTACCATAGCTGAAACCCCACAGTATAATGCACGTAAAAAGTCAACCAAGGGCAAAGGTAAACCAATCTCAATAAGATGTGCCAAACTTTGGGGCAGTTCATGCGATCAGATGTGCAACTTAGGTCCATAAATGCAAGAAAGAGAGAGCCCTTTTTGGCAATTGTATATTTGCCAATCAATAAGCTAAGGTCCTAAGCTAAGGTCCTTTTCTAAATCCATAATGGACCTTTCTGATAGTGCCAGTCTGCTGTACCCAGGCCTCTATCCTTCTTACAATGATTCGACCCTCCAATTTTACCACAGAGTCCAGCAATGATATTGGACGGTAGCAGCAAGGATCCTGTCTGTTATCTTTCTTGAATGTAGAAACAATAAGGACTGTCCGCCAGGAAGCACAGATCCTATATATTGCCGCAGCATTCAAAATGTTGGTGATAATCTGTGCCCAGAAGGCAATATTTTCCTTGAAAAGGTCCATAGGGATCCCATCCGGCCCAAGTTCCTTTTTTGAAGAGTTGATGAATATGGTTGTGATTACCTCAAGATCAAAACTAAAATCAAGAGGGAATGAGGGAGAGACTTCAGCCGTGGCTTCACCCGTAATACCCACAAGGGAGTATATACGTGTGAAGTGAGTGATCCACCTGCGCTAATATCTTCACCCAGGCCATTGTTGTTAACACCAATTAGCCGTTTTCCATTTATAACATCCCAGAAGCCCTTAGAATCGTTGTTCTCGCAGGTTCTAATTAGGTTTTCCTGTGCTTCCTTTTTCAGTACCTGCTTCCTTTTTTAATAGAGATTTTATAAGTGTCTCACCATGGCTATAGTGGCTTTATCTCTAGGTCTACAATTAAGTCAATTCGCAGGCAATGATCATCTACAATCCTTATCAAACCAACCAGGTAGAACAAATTACAATTTTTTGACAGGGCTAGTTAAGAGGATCTTAATAGATGAGTTTAACATTTCATACACCTGAATCATACTGGGCGAAAGGTGAACAATTATTAACAGTTCGTTAAGAATCAGGTGAAGATTGCCCTTTACTGTGGTTATCAACAAGGTAGTGAAATTTACCGATTGCCACTTAACCTAAGACCATTATCCTTAGAGGTAAGGAAAGTTGCACATTTAGAAGTGGTTGAAGGGGAGGCAGCAGGTAAGAGAGGAGAGGTGTGGTGCAGCGGCCAGGGCAGCTGACTTCGGAGCACAGGGCTCACGGTTCGATCCCTGGCTCTGGCGGCAGCTCAGCACCATGTGACTCTGGGCAATAGCTCACTTAATTTTCACGACGGCCCCCAGCGCCTTGAGACCCGTAAGGGTGAGTAGTTCGCGCTTTACAAATACGGATTTATTTATTTACTATACCCACTTTCCAGGCCCCTCCTCACCAAGTACACATAATCAACCAAACGGTAGTAGGTGAATTCAGAGAAAAACGAAACATAAAAATCACAATGGAGGAAACCAAATAGTAAAAAAACAATTTTAAAGAAAGACAATTTTAAGGAAACATACAAAATCGAAAATTAAAGGAAATATTTAGCATTTTAAAGGAAAGATAATTTTCAAGAAAATCCAAAATGACATTAAATTTGGGTAGAGTCTAGGACTACTGTGGGCTTTTTGGGCTCAGGGATGGATCATTTTTAGGGAGGTCAGGAATAATTGGCATTGGGGCTTACAACGGGATTTTTAGAGTTCAGAGATGGGTGGAGTGCAGGGGTAGTGAGGGCTTTTTAGGGTTCACAGATGAGGGGTGTTTAGGTGTGTGAGGTGTTTTAGGTTTCAGGGACAGGTAGAGTGTATGGGTGTTGAGAGGTTTTAGGGCTCATGGATGGGTCGAGGTTAGGGCTGGTGAGAGTTTTTAAGGTTCAACTATGGGTAATGGCTGGGGTGGTGAGGGGTTGGAAGGATTCAGGGATGGGTGGAGTTTAGATGTAGAAAGGGGTTTTTAGGGTTCAGAGATGAGTAGTTTAGGGTGATGAGTTCTTATGGGTCATGGATGGCTGGTGTTTAAGGGCGGTGAGGGTTTTTTAGAGTCCAAGGAAGGGTGAAGTTTGGGTGAACTGATCTGTTTTAAGGGGTATGTCTAGGCGTAGAAAGGGGTTTTAGGGTTCAGGAATGGGTGGGTTTAGGGGTAGTGAGTGATTTTAGGGTTCAGGGATGGCGGATGTTTGGGGTAGAAAGGCTTTTAGGTTTCAGGGATGAGTGTTGTTTAGATGTGGTGAGGTGTTTTAGGGGGCAGGGATTGATGGTGTTTAGGGTTCGTGAGGGGTCAGCGATGGATGTTGTTTACGGGTGGTGATAGGTCAGAGAATTAAAAGCATCCGAAGTAATTGCCTGACACTGTAATAATGCCCCCTGAAGTAAAGCACTGAAATAAATATTTCCGACAAAAATATTTCTGAAATTAAGACCTGCAACCATTGCATTTACACATAGGGGCCTTATTATGAGTGCAGCGGTCCTCGGTCCGCTATACATGCGGTGGCGGTCCGACCACCACCACCCATCCATCCTATTACGAATGTGGCGGTGGGACCGCCACAAGACCGCCGCCTCCACTGGGATATAGGCTGCAGGTGTGTGCGGGGGACACATGTTGTGCCCCCCTAGAATTGCACCGTTGTTCCTGCATGGTGTGGCATGCAGGACATGGTGCATGCCACACCATGCAGGAACGCGCTGCGGGCTCTCATATGGTGGCGATCTGCTTGGTAGGCTCTCCTATGACCCTTACATACCACCGCCGTGAGAACGCCACAGCATCGCCTGCCCCCCTGGATTAAAGTAGTAATCCGGCTGGCAGACTCACCACGGCCTTGGCGGTCTTCCTGGGATTGCGGCGGTAGTGGTCCCGACCAAAGACCGCCAAAGTCGTAATAAGGCCCACAATAAATAAGCATTCAAAAGCCAATTCCGATCAAATAGACTTTCTATGAATTGGTTCCTACGAAAAGGTAAATGACACTCATTCTGAAAATTTCCATTAAACAGTTTAGATGAAATGGTTTCTCAGCAATAGTATTCCATGAAATCGTTTTTCTATGAAAGCACATACAACCCAAACAAACTACTAGAGACAAAGATGTAATCAATAACGGTTCAATGGCCCCCCGCCCCGACCAATAAAGGTGGGTACTTGTCCCTGGGATTCGCCCACAATTCCAGCCAGATTGTAAAGGTTGAAGGATGATAGATTACGTAACAATATCACACCTCTCAGGTCTGCCCCATAGCCTATGGAGGTAATACCGCTTACAAGAAAAGGATCACTACAAGTTGCATTGTTACCCAGCTTGCCATTAAAGTCACCTCCAATAATCAAATGGACCTTGTTCAAAATACTATCAGCCCTTTTTCTTAAAATTTCCATGGCATGAAACAAATTCTGAATATGACAACCTGCATCCACAACCGGATTATAGAAATTGATGAGAAAAAAATTAAACCTGTAAGGAAGCACTAGCCAGAACAGTTGAGGGCTCGGGTGACTACAAGAGATGGGAATTACTTTATACAGCTTAGCTATTTGAACCATGGTTACCAAACTGCCCTTTGCTGTACCCTCATAGAACGTATAGCAGGTTTAACAAAGTTTTCATACCTGTCCCATGCATTATCCCTAGTGTGCCAAGTTTCCTGTAGCATCACAACATCAAAACTTGAAATGTAATTACTAGTCCAGATTGGATCTAACCATTTTGTACTCAGGCCAGCTTAATTTCAACAAGTCAGGTTAGTACATGAGTCTTTAAGTTGCAGGACCTCCAAACAAATCGCCATGTGTCATTCCCCTGCCAAGTCCCTACTATTCTCGGCTTGGCTTATGGATTCTACAGACGGGCAGTGATCACTTGAAAGTCAGTCAGTATCGACTGGACCCATTAAAAGGAGTAAATTAATTAAATGTAGGGATACTAGTGTAACTTAAAGGATCAGGGCGAGAAAAGGGCAAAGCTGTCTTGGCAGTCTGATCACCTGATAAATGCCTGTAAAAGTAACCAAAAGGCAGAATGGTGATACATTTACTCTGAAAGTTCCTTAGAGGTGTTGGATATAGTGCAGGATCAGCCACCCGCAAATTTAGGATTCCTACAGTTAATTTCGACACAGTCCCCACTTGAGTGCTTGGGTAAAGGACCAATCCACGCAATTCTCATGACTAGTAAAATATTATTATACGCTGCCATGCCGAAATTAGCGTTAGTAGTTAGGCAGTGACAGACCTTATTTTTCGAATTTCTGTGGGTTTTGGTCTTGCCTATAGGTAAACGTGGAACATTAACTTAAAACTGCTATGAAAGGGCAGCGGTCAGGTGAGAGGTTAAGATGGGGGCAATTAACAGCATCTTCTCGTATATCCAGATCACCAGGCTCTATCCACTTGCCCACCTCCCAGGCTTTATAGACCCATTCTGTATATTATTATTCTCAGTAGGTGGAACCCTACCATCAATGGTGATGGGGGCAATAAAGTCACCAGATGGAGCAACCAATGGCGTGTGGACAGGCCCATGACAGGTTCTATTGATTCTAGACCAGGATTATCCTCCTCCAACTGTCTTACCCTAGTGGACCTTTGTGATTGAGTGTCACAAGTGGTTAATTTCGTAATTTCACTCTACAAGCTTGCTATTTTCTCCACTAATGGGTCAACACAGGCCTCAATCAAAGTCTTAAACTTCTCAAGCAGAGGAACACAGTTATGATTTAAATGGTTTAAATGCACAAGATTTTAAGCAATATCCTGTCCTATGCACACGTTTGTTTGAATAAAAGACAAAGAAAAGATCATAAGAGACATTACTCATCTTTTACCATGTACTCCAACTCTATGATGAACTTTCATTGAACACTAAAGCGTGTGCATAGGACAGGATATTACTTACTTGACGGGCCCTTTTGGTCCTACATTATTGGGGGTTCCAGTGTGTTTTCCCTCACCTTTTGCACCGCATGATTCTATTGATTACTGTATACTACGCTAACTGGACAGGCACCAATTTTTCCTGTACAAACAACACCGCCACAGCATTAATGCACAAGATTTTATCTTTAGATGGATTTTGAGCAGTCACTGCCTTGTTACAACAGGGGTCCTTGTTATGTCGCTTCCTATTAACAGATAGACCCTCCTCACTGGCAGGCGATGTATACACACTAATGCCTTCCCTCAGCAAGGTCACAGCTGTCCTAGGATCTTCAGCAGCCATTTGGACAATATCCATATGGCAAATTGGTGTATCAATGTTTAATCAATCATCATCCTTTGAGAGAGGTATAGTAGGTGGTGGAATGATTGAAATATCCCCCCTGCTCCAAAGATGGCCGCCTTCCAGCCAAATCAATTTCTTTAGCAGTAGGTCAGGAAGGATCAAGCAAGGCTTTTGGTGATGGTATTGCCGAATCTGGGCACTTTAAAGCTTTAGATCTTAGGAAACACCTACCATGGTCCATTGGTGAACCAACGGGTACCTACAGGAACTGGGGTTTTAAAATTTCAGAGAGAGACGCACCTGGTGATTCAAATAAGATAGATCATGGAATCTCAAGTTTTGGCCCTGCACATTCAAGGACTTAAAGGGAGTCACAGTTGCCTCTGCTTCTTTGACAAAATAATGATGTAAAACATACTGCAATACAAAAATATAGACGTAAAAATATTGTGTGCCTTTACACCCTTACCATGGAAACTACAAAAATATAGTCTACAAAATAGTGTGGTTCTAAATATCAAGATTACATATGCAATCATATATATTTAAAGTATTTAAAATTAAAATAACTAAAAGAATAATTAACTTTAAAAAATGTTACATGTATGTATATATATAGATATATTTAAATGTATATGTATATAAATATATATTTATGACAATTTTTTTTAAAGTAATTGAAATCAAATATAAAAATAAGAACAAAATTAAGCAAATTTATAATAACATAAATAAATAAAACTTTTTTAAATATAGTACAAATACTAATAACTAAAGATTTTTAGAAACTTATTAAAATAAAATTTTAAACACAATAAAATCCACATTACTCAAAAAAGTAACAAAATAAAATAAAGATATAAAATTACAATTATATTGTGAGATAAAACCACCAAAATATAGTAAAAAACAAACAAAAACAACGCAAAAACAAAAATGAAAATAAAAACATAAAATTAAAAAATATTAATATTATTCACTACTACAAAAATGAATAAAAATCGGTCTATCTTCAACAAAAAGGGAAAACTATTTTCACTACATCCAAGCTAATAGACATAAAAATTTGATATTCATTTCAAACTGACAATTAAACCCCACTAAAATAGAAACTAAACCTATTAATAAAACAAAATTAACATTCGAGCTTCAACAGAAAAAGTAAAAATATGGTAAAAGTTGGAAGAATAAAATGTACTACTTCCACTCCAATAGAAGGGAAGTGTTTGACCTTGGAGGGATGTAATTTACTAATCCCACTCCAACCTACGCAACTGTAGGGACAGAGCTTGACCTTTAAAGGGTCGAATGTACTATTTCCACTTCAACCTAAGCAACAGTAGGTAATATTTTGGACTTTGCAGAGGTCAGATTTATAATCCCACTCCATTCTAAGCAGCAGTATGGATAGTGTGGAACTTTGGAGGGGCCAGATATTATGTTGCCACTCCAATCTAAGCAATAGTAGGGAAAATATTGGAAAAAATATGTATAATAATAATGATAAAATATGATGTTTTATCACAACATAAAAAGAAACATAAAAAAATCAATTAAAATACACCAATTATTACAAAATACATCAATTTCTATTAACAACAAATACTCATACTTTCTTATACAAATATTTGAAAAGCATACTTATTAAATAACAAAATAACCAATTATTTACCAATTAAAAACACAAAATAAATTATAGTAAAACACTTCCCACTCTACTCCCCTAAAATCCCAACAACCCATCTAATTAATTTGAAAGAATACAAAAAAAATGAAAAAACAAGAAAAAACCAAATCTTAAAAAAACAATAACACATTCAAATAAAGTAAATCAATTAATAAAAAATGAACAATTTACATAATTAATAAAATAATTTCCCATTTAAAATAAAAAAAGAAAAATAATAATGTAAGAATGAAATAATTTACAGAAATATTTTAATTAACCAATTGAATTAAAAATAAATTGTACAAAATCTAAAAAAATATATGTATTGAGCTAACGTACCACCATGCTCCCTTACAAACCCTAAAAGCTGCTAAATAATAAAAAAATAAAAATAAACTCAAAATAACCGTTTAAAATATTGCCAAAGCAATAAAACATCTATTAAAACAGTTACAGGCAACTAACAATAACATATTAATAATTTGAAATACACAAAATCATAAAATATTACAAATAAAAATTTACATTACATACAACTATATTTAAAAATGATATTTAACAGTTAAAACACACAAGTCTCGCCTGCAATATCCTGTCCCTCGGTAGTCTTGTCTGTGTGATATCTTTTTTCACACTATTTGTGCAAGCTTTTTGATGAGTTGATACAGAAGAAGCTTCAAGATGGGCAGAATGCTCATTAGAGTTGAAAGCCAGAAAGCCTCACAATAGAATCTTCTCAGACAGGATGTAGTGAAGACACAGGGGTACAAGAACAAACAGTCTTCTCAGGAATGCGTGGAGAGATACATACAAGAGTGACACCACTTTCCCTAATAACCTGGATCCAAGGCGTGCGAAGACTCCATATTGTTACAAACAAACTTGTACACATGAGACAGGGAAGAGTGATTTTATCATTGTTGCACATACAAAGTTTGCACCTCATGGAGGATGGGAAAACCTCACCGTAATGGGCATCCCAAAAAACTTTCCTCATTAATCTGAATTACTCTGACGCCAACAACTCAGTTGATCATAGCCCACAAGTGCTTAGTGGGAAACAGGAGGCATCAATTTAGTACTGGCATAGGCCTCCAAGGGAAAAATGGTAGGCAAGCTCACAAGGAATAAGAAAAAAAAGTTAAGGGAAGTTACATTTGCGTCAGGCATCTCTAGACTTTCGTCCTCGCAGACACAAAGCCCAGGTTGCAGAAAGAACATAAGCAGCCCAAATCTGCTCTTTACTTAATCTGTCATTGAAGGAAGGACAGCTACCTTTGGCATGGAAGGCGGCACAGATTATTCCGATTAGGAAAAATACCAAAGCTCCTATGGAAGACCTCTCTAATTTGCGTCCAATCTGTCTCCTACCTCTCATGAGCAAATTGCTGGAAAAGCACATTAACAAACATCTGTCAGACCATATCGAATCGGCAGGCTGCCTTGATCCATCGCAATCAGACTTTTGGCCAAAACATAGCACCGAAACAGCTCTGGTGGCTGTCACAGATAACATCAGACTAGCACTAGATAGTGGTCAATCCACTCTCCTGGTGTTATTAGATATTTCCGCCGCATTCGATACCGTCGACCACCAGATTTTGCTCAGGAGACTAGAGGAAGTTGGTATTGGTGGAGTGGCACTGCAGTGGATGACCAGTTTCCTTACAAATCGCTCCCAGACCGTGAATCTGGGGCCGTATCGTTCTAAGTCTAAAGAACTGACCAAGGGAGTGCCCCAAGGGTCTTGTTTAAGCCCCACCTTATTTAACATCTATATCGCTCCCTTGGCCGCACTTTTAAGGAATTTTGGGTTCATCCCGATATCATATGCAGATGACACCCAACTTACCTTTTCTTTCAAGAAATCTCTCCAGACAGCTCATACCACCTTCTCCTCCGGCATGTTGCCCATCTCCCAATGGATGCGCAACAACTTTTTACAACTAAATGCCGGAAAGTCTGAGATCATGCTGTTTGGAGAGGCTCCACTGCTGTGGACCCCAGAGTGGTGGCCAAGAGAGCTAGGGACTGTTCCAGTACCAAAGACTATGGTAAAAAACCTAGGGGTTCGTATTGAGCAGACCCTGACCATGAAGGAGCACGTGACTCACACGGTTAGCTCATGTTTTCATGCACTGAGCCTGTTAAGAAGAGTCTTACCCTTCCTCCCTGATTCTACAAGGAAGTCTCTTATTCAAACTTTAGTGTTGAGCAGATTGGACTATTGCAACGTGCTGCTGATTGAGGCCAATGAGTCCTCTCTGGATCGCCTACAAGTAGTGCAGAATACGGCGGCTCGCTTAACACTGAATGCCCCTTACAGAACTGCCTCACTCCCCCTTCTCCGACTGCTCCACTGGTTGCCTGTACGCAAACGAATAAAATTTAAGGTTTGCTGCATGACACACAAAGCAGTGTGGGGTAAAAGACCTATTTACCTGGCGGAGAAACTCAATCGCTACATTCCCCGTAGAGATCTCCGCTCTGGTTTGTAATCACTCCTCAAGCTACCTAAAGATAAGAAGTTAAGGACAGGGGGAAAACCTTTTTCATATTTGGCACCTCTCTACTGGAATCAGCTCCCTATTTCATTGAGGCAGTGCCCGGACCTTCTGCAGTTCAGAAAGGCTCTGAAAACTGTTTTGTTCTAGCTCTTGATCCTTGTGACAGCTTTCTTATTGTGGGTCCGTAAGCGCTGAGATACCCCTTCGGGGATGATTCAAGCGCTATATAAATCCATAAAATAAAATAAAATACAACAATGCATGTCTATGTATTGCCAGGACAACCATTTAATGCAGTGCTTAATTTGTCAAACAAAATTAAGTGCCAGGGCCCAAAGTTTTGCTCAGAAGCCCACCAGTGATATTGAATGGCATACCGAATACCAAGGCTGTGTAGTCTTGATTCCACATCATGCTTCGTTAATCCACCACCAGACACTCCCTGAGCATTTATCTCTCTCTCGCAGGTTCCTATTTTTTCCCCATTGTCTCGTCTTCCATATTCCTCTTTCTCCTTCTTTCCCCCTTGTCTGTTTTTCACTCTATTGCTCTGGGCAGTGCCGGCCTTGGGCGAGCTAGGTGTAGGTCCGGGGGCGCCAATATTCCGAGGGGTGCTGCAGTTCGTCCATCCCTCTTGGTCTCAATTGGGTCCCGTTAAAGACTTTGTAATCAGCCCTTAATGTACCTGAGAGGAATTGTTCGCACCCCATCACCCCTCTGCCCTTCTCCCATCTTCCTTACACCTCCTGCCGCCAGGTCAGCAATTTTTGTTCCACAGACATCTTCCAAACTTTTAATCTTTCCCATTTTTCAAATTTCACAATATTTTGAAAAATGTAACAGCAATGAGATTTTACAGATTGCAATCTACAGGTTCGAGCAAAAAATGTTCCAGTGAAATCAAGAAACATTTCCTGTTTGAACCATTCTCCTGCCGGTATCTGGCAAGATGGTTGAACGTGAGGTGTGGCTCGGTTTGAATTTTCACGCAAGATACCAACCAAAGAAATTTCATGTAATGTGTGTAATTTCACGCAAAAAAGAATTTGTAGTTTCAACCACCCCCTACAAGACATGTAACTGAGCCTTCCTGATCTACATTGACCTTACAAAGGCATCTGCCTGCGAGGAAATCTCTTAATTTGCTCATTTGTATGTACATATAAATATTACAGAAGTAGTTTTAGTGGCGAAACGCTTCCCTCCTGACCCGGTGTATACATAAACACTTACACCTTTCTCAGCTCATCCCCACTTCAGCATCCTTCTGCCGGCGAGGGGCATCTGCAAGGCTAATAGAGACATTAGCATTCATCTCAGCCAGTAGCTGATCCCCTCCTGGATTTGAGTGTCGGGGGGTGGGGTCAGCTGGGGTCTCCTTTACTTACCGTGTGCAGGAAGATGATTGGAGAAAAGCTATTCCACTGCTAAGCGCGTGCTCGCATCACCTTCTTACTCTGTAGTTGTGATGACTCTGGATACATGTCTATAGCGCTGTGAATAATAGAATGGACCACTTATCCTCCTTCAAGGCTGACGGGGTCATTAAGAGCTCTTATGCGCGCGCTCTGCCGCTCAGCGTTGCAGCCAAGGTGCGGGGCTTCGAGAGATGACGTTAAAGTGGGGGATGTTATCTTCATACCATGGGAGTGCTCTACTCAGAAAATGTATGAAGCTGCGGCCATAGGATGGGGCAAAATGATCCAGCCTTGTACCAAGCGTGGCCTGGGCCTGTCTGCTTTCCGCCTCCTCTTTAAACCAGGAGCAGCAATGGTGCACGACGCTCCAACCACCTCTATGTGCCTCCATTTTTTCACCTGTAAGTCCATCCAGCTGTCTGTCCAAGTACTTGCCCATCAGCTCATCCATCCATCTGTCCATCTGTCCTTCTTACCAGAGAAACCTCTATGCAGAGAAACATACACCAATCCCATAGTCAGCCTGTCCTTAAATTCACTTGCTATCCTTCGAACTATGCAAAAGGTCCTTCTCCCTACAAGGAAGATTTCCGAGGTGAGCGATTGACCGGTAATTGCCACTGCTGAGGAAAACTATGTGTGTGTTTGCTTGAAAGTCCGTCAGGGTATGTGAGAAGCCCAGATGTATAGGGAGGTGTTTCCAGAGTACGTGAGAGCAGAATGGTGCCTCAGTGACTGCACTTGCATATCAAAGTATGTGAGGGCAAATAATGCTTGAGTGACTGCACTGGCTGGAACCTGATTGGGCGGGAACCAGGTGATGAGTGACATCTTACGCTTGAATTGAGAATGTTATGGTGAGAGAGTGTATGTTGTGAGGAGCCTGAGAATAGCAAATAGGAGATGTGTTGGGTTTCCAGCAACCCTTAGGGCCTAATTACGAGTCTGGCGGTCCAGACTGCCAGACTGCCGGGGGCGCGGAGATGGCAGGCCAACATCCGCCGCACCATCTGCCCCATTACAAGTTGGGCTGTCGAGCCGCCATTGCACCACCGCAGCCGCCAGGAAACCGCTGTTCCCTGGCGGTGGCGTGGCGGTCAGGGCCTCAGTAATATGCTGGTGGTGGCGCTGCGACACCGCCATGCATATTACGAGTTTCAGGACTGCCAGCGTTGTCATGGAGGTTTTTCCTCCATGAAAAGACTGGCAGTCCTGAAACAAAGGGGGTCCTACAGGGCCCCCTGTTGCCCATGTGCATGGGGATGCATGCAGGGGGGCACAATATATGCCACCCTGAATGCATGCACCCCAGTTCCTGCACGGCATGGACTTTACAGTCTATGCCGTGCAGGAACTGTTTTGGGTGTTCCCTTTGCGGTGCCCATTTTCAGAGGCACCGCCGTGGGACCACCAAAAACAGCCCGCCAGACACAAGGAAACTCGTAATCTTTGGCAGTGCATTAGCGGGCCGCTGGCATGACAGTCTACTCCCGCACCGGCAAACTTGTAATCGGGCCCTCAGTAGGTGATACATGGGGAGTCACCACAGTAGGGCTATAAACATTGGTAGGTAATAAGAGGATAGACAAGGGTAGTAGCTGCCTAAAACCATACACGCAGCTAAGACTCATCCATACCCCCTACTCAAGGAGAATTGATTCCCCTCTATTTCTGTGTATCCATGAGGCCGGGGTTTGAGTTAATAGTTCCTCGCATTGACTGCACGTCACGCCGTTCATTTACTGATCAGTCATATCGAAGGGATAGAATAAGTGATTAGATATGGCATTGGTCTCCAGTCTAAAATACGGGAAAGCGTAATGCTTAATTATACCAAAAAACATTTGTCATTCAACTGACTTTATCAGTCTATATAAATTGTTGTTTTAGAGGATGTGCATTACAACTTATTAATAATTTGTTCAAATATGGGCAAACCTAGGAAAAATAAAAACTTTCTTTTATTTTGTATCATATATGCTTAAGAAATTACAAATGTGCTGCCTTATTCTACCAATAATCATATACCGTTTCCTTCCAAGTCATCAATTCATGCATATGTACAAAATGCCAAGAGACAAGCTGCTTCTTCTGGAGTGAATAACCTTACAAACGTGTCTGGTCCTTTCAGTTTCTTGGGCTTACAACTTGTTTTATTATACATCTGTAGAGGACACCCCATTTTGCATATGGAAGCTAATGTTTCAGGGCTCCCCCTGTTTTGAGTGTCCATCATCAGGACATAGATTTTAGAGTCGCTCATACTGGCATACGAAGCTCCAATTATCGAAATACATCTATGAAACAAGTAGAAATAACTCATGGACAAACATGCAGTAATAAAAGAAAGCCTTGCGTACATAGCTACTAACAATCAATGATATACTCGTATAGGTCCCAAATTAACTATTCATTCACTATACTTGAACAATCATCATTTTTTATGTCCCTATCCCATTTTTTTAAGCGCTATGTTCAATGTTTCTTATCAATTGATACCTATACCATCATTTACATGATGCTAATTAATCAATCCCTGTATCAATTTGTTTAGAAGAAATTCGCTTTAGAGTTTTTTTAAAATTACCATTTCATCATTATTTACATAATATTCATCTTCCAGTTATTATAGATTTATATTATTTAGTAATATTCCATACAATTGATCACTTACTGTTTTAAGGCCAGTGTTTATAGTTAACAATTTTTCTTATATACGTTACTTTTTACCTTCCTAAATAAGATAAGGAATGTGCTACCCCCCAACTGAGAGATTAATTAGGGCACTTCATTGCCACTTGCCAAAGGGTGTTAATTTCCAAATCACACTTAAATTCGTGATTACTCATTCTTCACCTCTCTAGTATTAATTTTACATTTCCATTGTAATGATAAAGCGCTATTCAGTTTAATCATACCTATTGTTCCATGAATGAAGGTTTATCCTCGCCATGCAGGTGTCATTATAATACCAAATGTCATCAATGTACAATACAGCTATAACAGACTCAGTGTATTCTGTTATCTGTTGACTTATTAAGGAGTCACTGAATCATCCCACCCTTTATCTCTTATGCTTCTGTTTTTACAGTCTTATATTATTATTATTATTATTGCAGCTTGTAGAGCGCAATGGTTACTTCATTACAGAGTGTCCCCGCGCTGAATTCCATTCGAGGCTAAAATCATACTTTTGGAAAAAGCGGACAGTGTATAGCTAGGGAGAGAGATTTTTCCTAAACAACCACGTTTTGAAGCTGTTTCCTAAAGGCTGATTCTGATGTCTCCAGTCTTAGGTGCAAAGTTAAAGAATTCCACCGCTTGGCTGCCAGGTGCCTAAAAGAGATGCACCCAAAGTGTTTTCTGTTGAATTTTGGAATGCAGACCAATCCAGTTCCAGCCGATTTCAGACAACGCGTGGGGTTGTAGGAGTGTATCATAGGGCGGAGATATTTCGGGCCCTTGCCCTGCAATATTCTATGGACATAGCACAAGGCTTTAAAAGAGATCCTCTCCTCAATAGGGAGCCAGTGGAGAGTCTCCAGGGCACTACCTGTTGGTAAAAATCTAGGGATATTTAACAGCTTCCGAACTGCCTCTTTTTGCACCTGTTGGAGCATATTTATGCTCCTCTTCGGTGCGCCCAGATAGAGAGCATTGCCATAATCGAATCTAAAAGTCACCAGAGCCTGGACCGCTGCCTTTTTGGCAGCATCCGTGATGAGCCCTAGAAATGTTTTCAGCATTTTTTGTTATCGTTTGCAGATGTTGTCTGTTGTAGAGAGCACTATATACCATACCACACAGAGTGGGCTTCATGTCAGTCCTTGCTCATAGCTTAGGGCCAGATGTAGGAAGCCAAATTGCAAGCGCAAACGCTGAAATTTGGCTGTGAGCAATGTAGGTAAGTTTAAACCTACTCGCAAAATAAGGAATCGCAAAAATTGCGATTCCTTATTTTGCGCAAGCATTTAGAGAATCGCAATTTGCGATTCTCTAAATGCTATGCAAGAAGGCATCACAAATTGCGATATTGCCTTAAGGAATCGCAAATTACCACCAACTTCAAGTTGGTGGTAATTTGCGATTTCCTTTAAAAAAGCACTTTTTTGCTTTTTTTAAAGTGCCATGTGGCACACATACATGCCCTTAGGGCATGTATGTGCCCCACATGTGCACACATGCACAATTCAGGGGTGCAACAGGGTGTCCTTCTGGAACCCTTGCACCCTTGAAATTGCGCGCGCAATTCCCATTCATTCCTATGGGCCTCTTGGCCCATAGGAATGAATGGGAAGCCATTCCTTATTTGCGACTCGCAATTTGCGAGCCGCAGATAAGGAATGTGTAGGAATCGCTAAAATTATTGCGATTCCTACCTACATAGCATTTTGCGAATCCTTAATAGCGATTCCCTAAAAATCGCTATTAAGGACTCGCTAAATTGCTTTTACCTACATCTGGCCCTGCGTTATCAATTTCACTTCCCTGGTCTTTCTTGAACAGCTTTCCTCCCTATTCAGTGTCTGTCCATTCCTGGGGAATAGCTTGTTAACACTTGCTTTTGATTGGAAAAATGGTGTCCTTCCACTGCTGACGTCATGGAACAACTGTTCGAAATTTGGTGTAATTTAATTTGTTGTTTGACATTACATAGAAGCATGTCTTGCTCTTTAAAGCGCCCTTTCACTTTTTCCCTTGCTCCCCCTGTATAACTCAGTCTCCCCCTTACAACCCTCCTACCCATGCTCCTCTGCTGTGCACTAGTAGCCGGATGGCAGCCTTGATGATGCTCTTGATGTTGACCCGCTTCACTTTCCTCCTTTCCCCTCCCACTTCGTTGTGTCAGCCGCAATTGGCTTTGCCAGTGCTGGGTGTTTTTAAAACGTGCCACATTGGCAATGGCAATAACTACAACAGCACATGTTAAAAATACAGAAAACAGAGTTTTTCTATGATTTAAAGATGGCTACCTCCGTGTTGCATGATGCAATATATATCGCGCAATCACGCTGCATATTGTGTCGCACAAAGCGGTGGCCATCTTGAATGTGGAGAAAGCGGTGCTTTCTATTCTTTCAAAGTGGCTGATGTATTGTTCGATGCAGTGTTGCGACATATGTTGCATCACACATGGAGGCCATCTTTAAAGTATAGAAGACTATGGAAGACAATGTTACCTATACTTTTAACCTGGACCATCACTATAATTGATTTTGTCAATGGCAGTGCATTTTAAGAACCACTAGCACTAGAAGAGCCAATAACATCGCCCACAAAGCATTGGCAAAGCGAGACTGATAAGCTATGCCAATGCTTGATTCTAAATTACAGGCAAGAGGCTATCCAGTATGAGTTGTAAGATCAGCACGAAGGGAGCAAAATATTATGATTGCGAAATGTTAGTAGTCCCTAGAGTCAGGAAAGGAAAAACAGCCAGGTATTTTTTGTTTCAACTTGAAATCTGACCAGTTTTTCTATTGCTAAACTGATAAGACGCCATTGGCCTTTTGTAACTGTTTGGGTGGGAAATTTTGGATCAACCCTGGATTTTATATGAAAAAAAATAGAAGCATATAAGATCATCTGGTCCTTCCAAGCCTTCCAAATACTCACAATACATGTACCATTACAGAAAGCTGGCTATGCAAAAGTTAAAGAACTTGTTCACTGCTGGAATAGCCTAAGTGAATTCACTAGTAATAGAGTGGAGCCATGCATCAATGATGTTCACTTTAACCTGTTTGAACACCAGAGGTAATTCCAAAGATGTTATATATGTAACAACCCATCCCTGCAGATTACTGTATGTAGCCAGATAAGGAGACCAATTGGATAGAGGATCATTGAACACAGATCAAGTATAAAGTACTAACATCAATTATAGTAAGACACAATGTGGAAAAATACAGTTCTGAAAATAATTTGCAATGGTGCACAATACAAAAATTGAAAGCAAACAAAAGGACTGATATTTAGAGAAAAGATTGATGAGTTCACACTGCTAGATAAATGAGGAGTTTGAAGGGGCTAATCTGATTTGTGAATAGATTTGGTTCACACATGAGTGTAATAACTACAAAATTGGTGTTTGATACAAAAGAAGAACCTTATAATAGTATCTGAAAAAGAAAATTACATTCTTTTAAATTATGAAAAAGGTTTAACTCTTCTGAAATTAGTGTAATAGTATGATCTTTAATTGAAGTATATAACAGTATCTGCTGAAAAAGCTTCAGAAGGTTCTCTTTTGTTTTCAAAAGGCAACACATGTCGCACCGAAATAAAATTTTACTTAAATAATTAATACTTAAGCATAGGTGTGCTTATATGGATACATAAGAATTTAATTTGTTTCTGCTGCCAGCACACTTGTGTTTGAAAAGGTTTCAGCGTGATCAGCTTACATTAGGAGGAACTACAGTCATTTTATCAGAACTGATATAACACCCAATGGTCAGAGAACCCAAAGATGACAGATGTAAAACCATTGTTTTAAAGACAATGAGTGGGTTATCATAATTAAAAATTGATGGAATAGAGCATTTGGCCAAAACCTGCATAAAGGGGATAAACCTTAATCACTGGAACAAAAGTGATAATTAAATTGAATGCTCTTTACAATTAGAATGAATATGTAAATATAATACTTGAGAGGTGAAAAATAAGCAAACAATAATTTATGCCTTTTGGTAAGTTGGAGTGAAGTATCTAAATTAATCTTTCAGTAGCCAATGTATAAAGGAAAGGAATAACGTATATAAATAAAGAAGAATAAATAATGCTCCTTAAACCAGTCCAGAGAAAATTGACGACTTATAGTCCCTAAAGGTTACCAATTGTATGGAATATTACTATATAGGGTACATTTATAACACCTGAATAATGAATATTATGTAAATACCAACAAATTCAAATGAACAGAGAACTTTGAAGCCAGTTTGTTCTAAACAAATAGATACAGACATTAATTGATCAACGAACATTATTTAAATAATGCTGTAGATATCATTTAATAATGACATTGAAATCAGCACATAAATGGGATACAGGAATACAAAAGGGTGGTGAATCAAGTATAATAAATTAATCAGTCATTTGGGGACTATACAACACTTTGTTAGTGGTTCGATACACACGCTTCAATTTTATTATTAAATGTTTGTCAATGTGTCTTTTTGATTTTATTGTAGATGTAGTAGGTCAAGTGGCATTTCATATGCCAGTATGGACGGCTCTAATATCTATGTCCTGTTGAAAGAAAGTCACAGCTAAAGTCCCAAAGCATCGACTTCCACATGCCATAAGGGACATCTACTAAGAATGTATAATTTAAAAAGTAGTAGGACCAAGGATCTCGAATGCCCTCCTAAGGCCGTGAGGGTATTTACCCCATAAAAACTTCTTGTTGGCCTTTTTTTTACACATATGCATGAATTTATGATCTGGAAAGAAATCTAATATCATTGTTGATAAATTTAGGTAGCACCTTTATATTTTTCATATTTAATACACAATAAACCAATTGGCTTGTGCTCATATATGAAAAAAGTAGTAATGAGGTCCAGGCCCTCTAAAACAACAATTGATTAGTACTGATTAAGTATATTCAATGGGAAAAGGTGTGTATTAAATTAGGTATTTCAGCAGGATAGAACACTAACAAGGAGATTGCAGGAAGAAAGAACGAATCCTGCCCCAGTGTGAACCATGGACCTTCTTGAGTTGAATCTCATTTGCTGAGCATCCGAGGGCCACATAGGCCAACTTTAAGGTGAAGATCAATGTTATTGTCCTGCACAAATGCAGGATGTGGTGCATTTGTTAACAATAATATATTTCTAACACCTGTAGCCAGACAAGTGATTATCCACTCAGTATCCGGGATATGGGTGGTTAAAGATGTGAACATGGCACTCAACCTGCAATTTAGGAGTATTTTCTTTTGGGTAAGCTACATTTGGGAATCGCCTCTTCTGTACACGTCAGCACAGGCATTCTGAAATTCCACTTTAGTGCCATGCAGGGGTCCAAGAAACAAGCTCCTCCATTTCCCTCCATCCAAACATCCATGCACGCATCCAACCATCCATCCATACATCCTTACATCCAACCATCCATCCTTACATCCAAACCTCCAACCTTATACCAATCCCTCCTTCGCTTCAACCAAACCATCAATCCAGCCACTCACCCATCCAACTCCCATTCCACAGTCCTCCTGCCTGTTCCTTTGTGCATCCATATCTACACCCATTGCATTTTTCTGAAAGACATAGCAATGGGAGTTTACTTGCTCCAGAAGTTTACTTCACCAGAAGTGAAAAGAGGTAATTCACTTCAGATCAGGTTAATTCACAGGAAGCGATAATGCAAGACTGTCTGTCAGGACAAATGAGTGAGAAAGGGTAGATCTAAATCTTGAGAAAGAAAGTGGATTTTGGGTGTGAATCCTTAAAAAGGAGGACACATATTGGAGGAATCATAAACCCCACACAAGACTCTAAACTGCCACATCCAAATTTCAAACAAAAAACATGTTTCAAATGGATGAGAGCGTTTAAAGGTCAAAGTTTGGGGAGAGTGTTGGTGTGAGGTACAACAGGGCCCGTGCACAAGTCTCCTTTCTAGTTACACATTTTGAACTTTTTCTAAATGGTGACTTTTTACTTTTTACATACCTCACACTTACACAATAGCATACTTAGAAATTACTTTGCAAGCAGCTCATTTATTAGTAGGTATATTATCAAGCTGTTTGTACACTCTGTCCAAGGCACATTGAGTGCGATGCCCGTGCATTTAGTTGTCCTGTTGGAGACCGCTCTGAGTCTGAAGACCAACAATTACATTGGCGCTGCACCTTTGACACTGCAATAGTGTACCGTGCTTTTTATTACCACCTCTGAGCTATATTCTGCAGAGGTGCACTTCGGCTGAGATTATCCTGGAATGCAATGCCTGAGTTGCAGCCCCGCTGAATCTAGCATTCATTCCGCTGAGGCCTACTCTACACCAGATCGGCTTCCTGATACATCATACACATGTTTAGGGGGTTGGGTTAGCCCAAGAGATCAGGCAGAGGGTATTCCCACTATGCTATGCTCTCGATAGTGTATGTAGAATTAGGATAGGAGTAGAAATATAATCATAATCACACTGTAATGATATAATGGTTGAACTGTTTATCTTTTTCACCATTCTTGTAATGCTGGTTGCAATGCTTTGTTTTATTCTACTAATAATTGCAGCTTAAGCTTTTTACACAAGAATAAAATTGCTTCAATAAATGTTTGAAAATCCATTTTGTATCATTCTTGTGTCTCCCTTGGGCATGCCTGAGTAACAACGACTTCCTTGGGGATCTAGAGTGGTCTTGTCCTGAGGTTGCAAATACCAGCTGGTACCCTGGTAAGGTTAGGGTCCAGATGTGGCACTGTGAGCAAGCTAGGAATTAGGCCAACATACTCTGATGACATGTATGGAATCATTCCCCACATTCTGACGGTCATGTTGTCCAGATACACAGTCCTACTTAATTCATTGGAACCGTATGACAGTATGAGATGGTGAAAATAAATAGTGTACTGTACTGTATGTGATCTGTGACATTCGACCAATAGCAAGAGAGAAACGCCTTAAATCGAACAGTGCGCCTAAAGCTCCCATCAGTGAGCTTACATCATTGCCATGCAATATTAGAGTTATCTACCAAGTGTCAACCAGTTGGACACGTTTATTGAACAGCAGTGTCGCCAATAACTTTGCATTACCTTTGGTGTTCTAATAGTCAACAATACATTCATCAGGCATTGATTTCTCACTGCTGTATATATACACCAAAACATTCACCTACCATCACCGTTCATCCACATGTAACTTAAGCTGGCAGTACTGTAGATAAAAGAAAACTGATCTCTGTTTTTGTTCCCTCCTCTCCCTTCTCCTCTTTCTCTATCTCTTTCACTGTCACTCCCTCTCTTTTTCTCACTGTTTCTCATTTTACTTTCCATCCTTTTCTCTGCATTCTTTTTATTCATACTGCCTTTTGCTTGTTTCCACGTATTATGGGATGTCTGTGTGTTTATTTCCCTCTCTATTATTCTGTTTACTGTCTTTTCTTTGTCTCAACTACTTAATCGCACAATCTATACCCGTTCCTCACATTCCTCTCTTCATTTACATTTTTCTTCTTCTGTCTGCAACTAATTTTACATTAAATTACATTTACTTCTTTCTTGCCTTGTTTTTTCTTCTCATTTCTTTGTTTTTCTATTTATTTTTGTTCTTTCTTTTTGTTGGTTCTCTCGTTCTTTGCTTTTTGTGTTTATTTTTCTCTCTGTCTTTTGATATACTTTTATTTCCTTTAATTCATTCTATTGTTCCATTCATCTTGTTGTCTTCCTTTATTCTCTTTGTCGTCCTATTGCCCATTTCTTTTTCTGTCTTACTTTACTGTTCTTTTACTTGTCCTCCTAATCATGCCTATTCTCATGTTCTCTCTGTCTTTAATTTATCTCTGTTTTCTCGCTCTCTTTTTATGTTAATTTCTTTAACTTCTGTTTTTTTCATGTTTATTCCTGTGTTTCTGTTTTTCACCTTTTCTTTTTACCTACTCACTTTTCCTGTTGTCCATCTTCTGCATTCCTCCCATCTTTTCCTCCACAGGAGAAAGGGTCTACATTCCTGCAACTTGGCTCTTCCACCGAACAACAGCTCCAGGTCATCTTTGAGGTCCTTGAAGAGTATGACTGGACAGCCTTTGCAGTTATCACTACCCTCTTTCCAGGCTATGAGGACTTTGTGGATTACATTGAGTTATTGACTGACAGCAGCTTTATTGGCTGGGAGAACCGTGGTGTTCTGACTCTCAACCTCACGGATGACCCTAGCAGCTCCCGCCTGAAGCGCCAGCTCCGTGAAATCACTGTTCAAGTGCGCCTACTCTACTGCTCGCGGGACGAGGCAGATGGAGTATTCCGGGCTGCACGCGAGGCAGGCCTCACTGGCCCTGGCTACATCTGGTTCATGGTTGGCACCAACATGGGTGGCACAGACTACATGCCAGAGCATTTGCCTGTCGGGCTCTTTACTGTGCTGTCTGAGGGCTGGAAGGATGACCTCCGGCACAGGGTACAAAATGGCGTTGCCATCATTGCTAAGGGAGCCGAAGCACTGTTCAAAGACTATGGATTCATCCCGGAATTTAACAATGACTGCCGGGCTCCCAACTTGAGCCATATCAATGATAACCTCCACAGGTAAGTCATGCTATGTCTTTCATTTAGGTACAGGGGTGTGGGTGCTACAAGGAAGGGGGATATCGAATGAGGCATAATGGCAGTTCTCTCCTCCTAAAAAAAAATGCATTGGCGAAGCCAATAGGCCGGGCGTTGTCTGCCAGCCTTTCGGCTTTGTCACTGCCTCTTTTGTTTTTTCATGTTTTTTTCTGCTTTTTACTGTTGGGGAATCTGCAGGGCCCTCAGCAATCTAAAAAAAGAGTATTGGCTAAAAGCAAAAATATATTTTTGGCCTCATAAAGTACACACTGCCAGTAGTCCCCTGAGAACTTCTTTGTGTGTGGGTGTGCTCCTTGTGAAAGGGCAGCATGAACTTAGCCAATAGCTGAAGTGGGCTGATCCACTGCCATATGATATATGCTGTAATGTACAGAAGAAAAATGAGAATAACACAATGTAACAGACCAATAGTTAAAGAGGGCAGACTTAAAGGCCCTATAAGTAAGCATATTATATATTATACATACATTTTTTGTTAAAATCAAAAGGTCTTTGCTAACGCCAGACCTAAAAATAGAATTGTGAAACTCGGTCTTCCAAATACACTCCAGACAAGCTGACTCAGAGACCCTTATGCAGGTTTCTCATTCTACTTCACAAAAGATGTGAGAGGTACCCTTCCAGTTGTAGGGGACAGGGTCAGTTACAAAAAAGTCAGGGTGGTGTCCCCCATGTGACAGTCAATTTCCTTACTAGTCAGCCACTCCCTTGTTTACACATCTACCATGCAAAACTAAAATACTGAACCCAATTATATGTAATGATTTTTCATTTTATTATTATAGTATAATGTAAAAGTTCTTTAAAAACAATATAAAAAGTTCTTTAAAAATAATGCTATTGCAATTGAAACAAGGCCTTATATCTTCTAGTATTGACCACAGATATTGCTAGTATCTATACAGGTACAGTTCATACATCAATGTACATAGATTAAAAACACATTAAATCATCAAGATCACATTAAAAATACACATTAGTATCTGGCATGTGACCACCAAAATCCACAGATAAAATAAACAAAACCATAAAGTTGTCGACACTAAACCCGAGCGGGTAACTACGCTCCGCCAGTGGAGTTTACGTAGTTTTGCCTACTCTGTGTTCCGTTGCGAACGCGGAGTTCAGGCAAAACTACGACTCCGTGGCGGAGCGTAGTTAGCCGGCCCCTCCACCCTCCCAAAATAATTAAAAGTAATTAAAAGACACTTACCTGCCCCGTGGCTGCCTCCTCCTCGACATCGCTGCTCTCCTGCCTCCTCCTCACGGTCCTGCTTCACTGATAACCCCTACGTTGTATGTCTTGCAAGTGCGCATGCGCACGTGCAAGACGTACAACGTAGGGGTTATTAGTGAAGAAGGACGGCGAGGAGGAGGCATGAGAGCAGTGATGTCGAGGGGGAGGCAGCCACGGGGCAGGTAAGTGCCTTTTAATTACTTTTAATTATTTTGGGAGGGGGGAGGGCGCGGAGCGAAGTTCCATGGAGTTGCTTTCCAACTCCGTGGAGCTTCACGTAGAGGCACTACGCCTGCTCCGCCCAGGGTTAATCGACACAGCGTTTCGGTAGAAGGAACTCGATAAAAACCACCGTCTTCAGGACTCGAACTTTGTGACAATAATCATCTATTGGTAAAAATATAAAACATAATTGCTACTACTTAGAAATGGCATGATCACATATAAAGAGTTCAGTTTCTATTCATACATTCATTCTCGCTGACTTCTACTCACTACCACAAATCCTCATTCGTACTGTTTGCTTCAAGAGCGATTCCAATTTAAGAACAGATGAACTAAACAATATGCCCATCATTTTGGTGTTAGTATTTTCTTACGATTCACTGCTTACCCCCCAACTATGTTCTTTTTTCTTTATTAGAATGGGATCCTGCGAATTTATAATCTATATTGAGCCCACATATAATCATAATCTATTTGGATGCCTGTTAGTTGTCATCCAAAGTATGCATGTTTGTTCCAGGAGAACTTCCGGGATATGTTATATTCTGCAATAAAGGAACATAATCTCCATGTTACTCATTTTTGTGGTTACAATCGCACCACCTAGTAAATCACTCCCAGTGCAATCCATTACCTTCAATGGGTAGCCTTCTTTATGGCCCCAGTATCCTTCAGTTAATCAATAAAATCAAACTCCACTTGCAATATATTATATATTGAGGTACTCTGTGGGATAAAATACAGCATGCCTATCAATATACTGTCCAAGGGTCCTCTTTGCCTTTTCTATTAATGAGGCCCAGCTGTTAATTTAATACACTTACCTATTCAATTAGTACTACTCACAGTATTTCCCATTCAATATATGGAGGCAAGTGGTACTTTTTTTCTTTATCTTTCAGTCTTTTCACCAGGCTATCTTCTACTTTCTTTTTAAAATCAGCGTTCTAAATATTCTAATACAAGGAGAAAGACAGTTTATGAATTCCTACTCTCTTAGTTATCGTGGGTGTTATCATACAAATTATATAATTCTATCGCTCCTATTTATTGCTCCTTTTGTTAACCCCCACGGTATACTTAATGTTTTAGGGCTGTGCTGTTTCAACTCGGAAGGAGTAAATATTATTGCCAGTGCGTATTATTACAGGCTTGTGTTCCATACTAATTGCTCCCAGCGTAGAAGCACCTATACCCTATGCCTCGTCGCAGGTTCCAATCTGTCAAGCACCTAGGTTAATGGCCCCTCGTTATCCCCTCTCTTTACTATAGCCTTATAGCCCGCCGTAGCGGGCTATACCGGCTATTAAAGGCCCGCTCCAGCGTTAAAGGCCCGAGCCGAAGGCGAGGGCCTTTAACAAGGGAGCGGGACTTTAATAGCCGGTATAGCCCAGCTACGAAGGGCTATAAGGCTATTAGAACATTCTGCCACTAGAGGGCAGAATGTTCTAACAAATAAAACAAAGGCTTCAGGGAGCGCGAGGGGATTGAAATCCCCTCAGGCTCCCTGAAGCCTTTGTTCACAGCCACAGCTGTGAACAAAGAAACATTGGAATGTTGGAGCTCCGGGCTTATACCAGCCATTATAAGCCCGGAGCTACTCCATTGTTTTCAATGGAGCTCCCAACATTCCAATGTTCTAATTGAGAATATATGTTTACACCGCTACACGGGTTTCTACTTATCATGCAACCTGGTCTCCATCGCCCATCGAACCCACTACAGGGACCTAATCCGAACACTACCCCCATTGTGCTTACCTTTCACTGGTTCATAGTCCCTTCTACACAATCGGGCATTCTGTTTCCTTTTGGTGGGGAATGTGGCATGCTACCCGTCCTCTTTTTATTCTGCTGAGGGGCGTTACGCTTGTCGCACGCATACGTCTGTATAGACCGTAATTTCTTGAACCAAGCGAAGGTGTCCATCGAAGCTGTGTGTGAGACCGAGAGCTTACAGTTCACTTCGAGGTTCTTTTTCTAAAAATTGAGTCGTACACTTCTGCATGGCCTACGGGTGCTAGGATGTAAGTGAAGACTGCCTGCAGTGTCTTTCCCTCAGTTTTCTGCAAGCAAAAAACATTCTTTCCAGAATTCCAGTGGATGGTTATTTTCAAAAGAACTGAAAATCATTTTCAGCCTGACACAAGAAATCAATTAATAGCTTGCTTTTCCTTTTTTGCCTGGCTGCCTTTTCCATTTCCTGTTTTAATTTGTTTCCTTTATTTGCCGTTCCTATGAGTATGTGTGTGTGTATTTGTGCGAATGGTTCTGGAGGGGAGGACCTTGTAGCGGTATTTTTATTATGAGAGAAATGTTTATTCCAAAGGGGCTTTCATTGGAGTGTTCCTCTGAAAAGTAAATTTGGAAATTGGGTGTTTCTGAGGAGATAATACGTTCTCAGACCCTCTACCCCATACAACCGTTATTGCCTTAGAGTACCACAGGAATTTTTTTTTTACCTTTGCCAGCCCACTCAGTAGAACCCCCTCTGATGCTGCGATATATTTAAGCCGGGCAAATCGCTCTCTATGCAAAGCCAGCCTCGTGCCATTCCTGATTAGTGGGCTATAGGTATCTCACATAATTTATGTGTAATTTTTGCTCATCGGATACTTGTTAGAACAGAAAATGTCTAGGGGGCACCTCTGAAACTGGATTTGTGCCACAGCTGGGTGCCTTGCAAGAGCAACTTTCATTTTGCATCTTTAGAAAATGTATTTGAAATGCATTGAAGAGGTATATTGCAGGAGTGTGTGAAATTTGTGTAATTGCCTTTTGCGTAATGAAGCAGAATTTTGTAAACATTATGTGAATGGAATTGCAGCATTTTGCGCTAACAAAAATAGCACAAAACCAGTGCCACGAAGATCAGCAAGATCAGCAAGTCGAGTTCTAGTAATTTACGGTGTATCGATGTTCCCGAAATAGGATTATTTATGTGAGCCGTCTTTAATTACGCAACCAGGTCTATTGGCGTAATGTTTGGAATTTAACCCCTTCGCTGCTAGGCCTTTTCCCCCCCTGTGCTAAGCCTTTTTTTTGGCTATTTGGGGTAGTGCGCGCTTAGGCCCCTGTAACTTTTTAACCACATAAGGTATCCACGCCAAATTTGCGTCCTTTTCTTCCAACATCATGGGGATTCTAAAGGTACCCAGGGTTTGTGGATTCCCCTGGAGGGGTCCCAGAAATTAACCAAAATACAGCTAAATTTTGGGTTTTTGGGGAAAAATGCGAAAAAAGGGCTGCAAATGAAAGCGTCTGGGTTTTTCCCTGCAAATGGTATCAAAAAAGGGTATGTGGGGCTGAAATCACCATTTTCGCAGCTGTTAGGGAATGACAGACTTTTGTCAAAAAACCAATATTTTTTACACAGTTTTGGCATTTTTCTGAAACATAGCCTATTTTTGCTATTTTTTGTGCTTTTAACCTCCTTCCAGTTAATGGTAGAAATGGGTATGAAAGCGGGGTGTTTCCTTGCTGCTTGTGGCTTTCGTGGTGCTTTCGTGGTGCCTCCCTGCTGCTGCCCTGCTGCTGCCGTTACTCAGCATCCGTGGATATCCCTGGTGGGACGAGGGTCCCAGGGGCAACGCCACTTGAGCCTTCACACTCTGGGGTGGACTGCAACCCCCAGAGTGCACCGCTGTTTTCCGCAGCTGCCGCGAGTGAGTGGGAGGCGGGGCCAACGCGCTCATAGCGCAGCCTCTCCAACCGCTGCGCGGGACGCGCGCGGGAACGCAGCCCGGACGAAGCCCGGACCAAGGGCGGGCCCGTCTGTGCCCGTCCGGGGCCGTCAGAGGCCGGGCTGGGCTACCCCTCTGACATCTCTTATCAGCCGCGCTTTGCAATGGTGAGTGGGGCTTCATATTAGCTTTATGTCTACATCTATCATGGGCAAACGTAATATCATTCCAGCACTGCGTAATACTACATCTATAGATAGTATGCTGGAGAGAGCAGTCGACATTGTTAGTACCGAAATTGAGCTAACTGAGAGGCGCTTGTCCCTGGGCTTAATGAACCCTCATTTATCGCTACAAATTGAGAATATTGATAACTGTGACTCTCAACTAATGTTGCCCATACAAGCTGACCATAGTTCACACTTACTAGTCCGAGAAAGTGAATTGGGGGCTGAGGGAACTGTGGCCTCTGGATATACTGGGGTAATGGAGGACCCTGCATCTATGACTTGTTCTAGGGACACTCTAGTATCGGCAATCGTGAATGTATCCCCGATCCCAGAAGTCGCCGGGGCAAAAAGGAAAAGAAAAACAGCTAAGCCGGTCTGTTCCAAACGGAAACAACCCCCACGTTTGAATACTCAGCGTACTGCGCTAACTACATGGATTCAGGGTCCGTCAGTTCCATCGGACTTAGTGACCACACGCACCTTGGATGATTTAACACCTTCAGAGACATTAAATCATTCTGTACATACTCAAACTGAATCGGTACCGACACCTTTTTCTAATCTTAGACTTGGGGATACTGCTATTGATATTATTATTGATACAATGTATGAACGAGTTAAAGCGCTTGTAGATAAGAATTTTGGTGCTTTATGGAAGCGTTTAGATCGTTTAGAATCTTTAACTAATAAGCTAAATCCGCCCTGCACGGTATCTAAGCAGTCATCTTTACAGGGTAGCACTCATAAAAAACAGACCTTGAGTGATGGAATTCTTAAAGATCCTAAAGATCAACAGGGGATTACAATTTCTATGCAGCCTCTAGTCTCCTGCGACACCTGTCGTAAAGCTATAGACTGCATCCCTTTTAAACCTTGCACTGACCCTGTTAACACCAAAAATGTAGCCTCTAACTCTACATTCCATTCACCTACTCAAATTTTCAATCAAGCGCTCCCAATAGCTCCTGTCAATACTGTTAATGTTAATGCCAGTGGGTATGCTGAGTCAAGCAAAGATGTTTTAAGTTTACCTCCAGCAGCCTGCCCGTATGTCCTGATTCTCGCAGGGGTTCCCCCATTAGAGAAGAATAAACCTGAGTCTTGGGACCAATTACGGAATAAAAGTATTGACTGGTTGGCTAAACATAAAGGGTACAGGAGGTATAACATAAATGATATTATAATGGTACGTAGGGTTGGCTGGGTTGGACCAGCGGAAAAAACCATTGAAGGAGACTGTATTGTCATTAATTTTCGACGACCAATACTTGTTAAATCAATTTTGACGGCCAAGGAGACTAACTGCCCCTTACCAACAAATATTCGGGCATTGCCTCTTGGCTTTTTTATAGACCAAACTCTGAGCAGCAACTTTTAATTACCCCTTCATTTCTCTCATCAAATAGGTTCTCCGCCCTCTCTGATCTTGAAAGCTTAGATTGACCGTCAGGTATACCAAAACTCATTGATGTTCCCCCTTTGACATCTATGTTGGCTATCCCAGAAAATGATGTCTTTGAGCCTGTGGCTATTTCAGAAAATGATGGTTCTGAGGCTTATGACCCAATGTTACATGTGTTAAGCTGGAATGTCGCCGGCCTGGCTTCTAAACTAAGTAGCGACGATTGGGCCAAGACGGTAAATAAATACGATATTTTAATGTTTCAAGAGACTTGGGCAACAATAGAGTTATATCTTGAAGGGTATGAATGTTTTAATATTACCACACCCCCGCCTAAACAAGGTAGACCCTTGGGTGGTTTATCTATTTGGGTGAGCATTGCGTCGGGTGGTAGTGTAAAAATAATCCCCACTAAAAATGCTAACATCCAAGCATTGATATACACACGGGGGTTTCGATTTGTTTTATTAATTTTTATAATAATGATTTTTTAACTTCACCGAATCCAAATTTTGTTAACCTTTTTAACTTTATTTCGGATATATCTAATCTTACAGGAAATCAAAAACTTGCTGGGATTTGTCTGGGTGGTGATTTTAATGCAAAGATTGCAGGGGAAATATTTCAAATTCCCTCTGTCACTTTCTGGTCAATCCATGCAAAAGGGGGCTTGAGTTATTGGACCATTTAATAAATAGTAGCCTGTCAAGTGTTATGATATCGCAGCCGCAAACAATGTGGATAGCCCCGTACCCACTTATAGAGGTCATGGCTGCGCCTCAACAATAGATTACGTTTTTATAACGGCTACACTAGAAGACTACTTAGTTAAAGCCGAGGTTAAACCATCTACTTTTGGGGATCATAATCCAATTTCAGTTTTATTTAGGGTTTCTCCCAGGCCTGATCCTAGAAAAGAGATAGGGGCCGGTAACATAGTATCCTCCACAGATAATTTAAGGGTTAAATGGAAAGGTATTAATAATGATAGTGTGTTTCATAAAATGTTAACAACTCATCGATCACTTTGTGAGACTTGCCTTTCATCTGTTGATCCTAACCCAGAGGTAGTTTCCTCATTTGTTCAATTATGTGCAGGTGTTAAAAAATTGATTTCTGGACCAGTACTTGCATCTAACTCTAACCCTAGGTGGTTTAATAGCATTTGCTCTCGGGCAAATAGAGAGCTTAGAGCTGCTCTCTCAGCTTCCCCTAGGGACCCAAGCCTCATTAGATCATTGAGGCTTGTATACAAGAGAGTGACTAAGCAGAGGAAAGACGAGATCCTAAAAGGACAATGGAACAACTTGGCTTGTGCTGCAAGATTTAATAACTCCAATAGTTTTTGGGCAGCGGCCAAGTCACTGAGATCATTGGGCATTACACTCACTCCATTAAGCTGTAATATATTGAGTGAAGCTTGGGTAGCCCACTTTTCCAATATATATGCTGCTACGCCTCAGTGTAAAGATATTGATGATAATTTCATTGTCACCCGAATTCAAATATCAATATCGGAGGTTGAGGATGCTATCGATCAAAGTTTGGGTAACAAGGCCCCTGGCCCAGATGGGCTCCCTATTGATCTTATAAAATCTAGGCCAGAGTTCTGGGCCCCTCTTTTACTCAATGTTTTTAATAATTTAACAATAACTGAAATCCCTAATACATGGTCCACATCTGTTATCGTTCCAATTTTTAAAAAGGAGACAGATCCAACCCGAGTTGTTACAGACCAATTTCTTTAATTGATAATACCCTTAAGATATTGGGGAGGATATTATTTAACAAAATCAAAATCTGGGCCGAGGAGGAAAACATTTTAAACAGATGCCAGCTAGGTTTTAGAAGCAATCTTGGAACGGTGGAACAGTGTCTTAACCTTAATTTGATCATAGGTAAATACACCATAGCTCGAAACGGCCCCATCTACCTGGCATTTATGGACCTTACCTCGGCCTTTGATTTTGTTAATAGATCACGGCTTTGGAAATGCCTTTTAAACTACGGGTTGGATGAGGCTATAGTGCATTTTTTAGCATATTTACACAGGGATCTAAAGGCAAGGGTGAGAATAAATACGGATGGGGCAGTTTCAGAGGATATAGTGGTCGGAAGAGGTGTAAGCAAGGGTGTGTCTTAGCCCCACTCTTGTTCATTTTATATATTAATGAGTTACACAATGTGTTGTCTGAACTGACTATAGATGTCCCAATGATTAATGGTAACAAACTGCCCGCTCTTTTATATGCGGATGACGCGGTTTTAATGGGTCGTACACCCAATGCACTGCGAATACTAGTTAGGGGTTTTGTTGATTTTATGAATGGCCTGAACCTTTGTACGAATTTTAAGAAATCCTTTTTAATGTGTTGTGGTCCCAAAAAAGTCTCATTAATGCTATTAATTCTGGTTCTGAAATTTTACTACGCACACGCACTTTTCCATATTTGGGTTTACAATTTTCAGATAATGGATCTTGGGTATCCCATCTGGCATATGGTCGGAGTAAATTCTTAAAGGCAGTTAATTCGATTTTAAATCTCCCCCAACCGAAAAGATTTGAGGTAGTGTTGTCCCTACTCAAAATCTATAGAACACAGTGTGTACCCACTGTAACTTATGGGGCTGAAATCTGGGGCTTTATAAATTCTAAAAGCGTCCAGGTTGAAGAAAATAGATTTTGTAGGAGAGTTTTGGGGATACCTATCTCTTCTTCGTCTTTTGTTTGCCATAATGAGTTAAAATTATTTTATTTAGAAGATTATATTAGGTCCCGCCCTGCCCTGTTCTGGTTGAAGGTTTGGCAAAACCCGGCAGCCTCGCTAACCAGGGAAATTATAGTCGACTGTTTAAAATGCGATAAGGGTGGAGATATACCGTGGCTTGCAGAAGTGAGGGCAAGTTTAACTAGAGTAAATCTTGGATACATTTTTCACAAACCAGATCAATTACAAGGAATTAATAAAAAGATTATTCGTGAGGCTATATATAAATATTATGGGGACATAAGATATGCACAAGAGCTCTCTAAAGTATCCGTCGCAAGTTATATATTAATGGTAGACGACGGAGGTCCTTCTTCTTATTTACCAGTTAGTTACCTTTTAAAAGATATTACTCGCTGGGAACGAAGTTTGCTCTTTCGCCTTAGATCTGGTACATTAAAATACCTGTTGTGTTTCCCCTTAGGCTTTCAGCCTAATATTGAGGAAATGTCTTGCCCTTGTGGCAATCAAGGTAAGCAAACCATGTTGCATTTTCTGTTCTTTTGTAATTTTTATCGTAAGTACAGTAAGCAACTCTTGATTCCGTTTTTTAGAGCTAGTGGAATAATTGATTTTAAGGTTGCATACGGGACTATCCTTCAGCTTAATGGGGAAAACTTAACACTTCGTATTTGTACTTTTTTAAAAATGGCTATTCGTTCTCGTGCTTCTATGAACCCCTGATAAATGGACTTGATTGTATTATATGCAAAAATATGCTGATTGGATCCTGACTAATATTTAAATATGTGGAGTTTTTCTGCTTGGAATTTAATAGTATATCTCCCTCTGCTGCTATTTCCCCTATAACTATCTGCACTTAGCACTTTATCAAATGATGCTGCTATATATATAATTTTATATATTTGTGACAATCCTATGATGTTTTATCGAATTTTTTATGATTAATTCTGTGAGATTTGTTTGTGCTTTTATGGACATTTTATATCCGAATAAAGATATTATGATTGATTGATTGATTGAAAGCAATAATGGATCCTGGAAAGCTATACATTTTAGAAAAGTAGACAAAATTCTGAATTCAGCAAGGGGTCATTTGTGTAGATCCATCAAGGTTTCTTTATGGAAAGTAACAGTTAAATATAGGAAAAATTGAAAATTAGTTGAAAAAAACAGCTTTTTGTGTCAACGTTTTCACCTGTAACTTCTTCTAATTATGACAGCTCTTTGAAAGCAATATACCGTTAAATCCGCTGGACCTTACTGGTTGTGGGGATATATAGGACTTGTAGGTTCACCAAGAACCCGACGAACCCAGAGCCAATAACTGAGCAGCATCTTGCAATGGTTTTTTATTATGTACCGGGTATATAGCAATTATTGTGGGAAAATGTATACATGGAAAAATTGGTATGAAAGACACCTATGCATTTCTGAAATGGGAACAAAATATAGAGTTTAGAAACAGTAGATATTTGCACATTTCCGAAATTGGGAATACTCATACTAGCATGAGAATTATCGGTTATTTTTTAAAATGACTTCTTTTTTACACAATGTTTTTCATTTGGAAGGCAGAATGCATCGAAAGTCAATAGGTAATAACAGTTGCTTTACAAGTTTGAATTACCCTAAGTCTCCCGATAAAAATGGTACCTCACTTGTGTGGGTAGGCATAGTGCCCACGACAGGAAATGGCTCAAAACCCAACGTGAACACACCACATTTTGACAATGAAAAATTACCCTTTTTTTGCAAAGTGCCTAGCTGTAGTTTTTGAACCCTAGCTCTCCCGGAACCTAGGGAAACCTAGCAAACCTATACATTTTTGAAAACTAGACACCCAGGGGAATCCAGGATGGGGTGACTTGACTGGCTCCCACCAGGTTCTGTTACCCAGAATCCCTTGCAAACCTAAAAAATTGTCAAACAAAACACATTTTCCTCACATTTCTGAGGTAAAAAGTTCTGGAATCTGTGTGGATTCACAAATTTCCACCCACCCCGCGTTCCCCAAAGTCTTCCGAGAAAAATGGTACCTCACTTGCGTGGGTAGGCCTAGTGCCCGCGACAGGAAACGGCGCAAAACACAACGTGGACACACCCCAATTTCACAGTGAAAAATGACCCTTTTTTAGCAAAGTACCTAGCTGTAGTTTTCGAACCCTAGCTCTGCCGGCACCTAGGGAAACCTAGCAAACCTATACATTTTTGAAAACTAGACACCCAGGGGAATCCAGGATGGGGTGACTTGACTGCCTCTCACCAGGTTCTGTTACCCAAAATCCCTTGTAAACTTAAAAAATTGTCAAAAAAAACAAATTTTCCTCACATTTCTGTGGTGGAAAGTTCTGGAATCTGTGTGGATCCAAAAATTTCCACCCACCCCGCGTTCCCCAAAGTCTTCCGAGAAAAATGGTACCTCACTTGCGTGGGTAGGCCTAGTGCCTGCGACAGGAAACGGCGCAAAACGCAACGTGGACATACCCCAATTTCACAGTGAAAATTGACCCTTTTCTGGCAAAGTGCCTAGCTGTAGTTTTCGAACCGTAGCTCTGCCGGCACCTAGGGAAACCTAGCAAAACTATACATTTTTGAACACTAGACACCCGGGGGAATCCAGGATGGGGTGACTTGACTGCCTCTCACCAGGTTCTGTTACCCAAAATCCCTTGCAAACCTAAACAATTGTCAAAAAACCCACATTTTCTTCACATTTCTGTGGTGGAAAGTTCTGGAATCTGCATGGATCCACAAATTTCCACCCACCCCACGTTCCCCAAAGTATTCAGAGAAAAATGGTACCTCACTTGTGTGGGTAGGCCTAGTGCCTGTGACAGGAAACGGCGCAAAACGCAACGTGGACACACCCCAATTTCACAGTGAAAAATGACCCTTTTTTGACACAGTGCCTAGCTGTAGTTTTTTAACCCTAGCTCTGCCGGCACCTAGGGAAACCTAGCAAACCTATACATTTTTGAAAGCTAGACACCCAGGGGAATCCAGGATGGGGTGAGTTGACTGCCTCTCACCAGGTTCTGTTACCCAGAATCCCTTGCAAACCTAAAAAATTGTCAAAAAAACCACATTTTCCCCACATTTCTGTGGTGGAAAGTTCTGGAATCTGCGTGGATCCACAAATTTCCACACACCCCGCGTTCCCCAAAGTCTTCCGAGAAAAATGGTACCTCACTTGTGTGGGTCGGCCTAGTGGCTGCGACAGGAAACGGCGCAAAACGCAACGTGGACACACCTCAATTTTGCAGTGAAAAATGACCCTTTTTTGGCAAAGTGCCTAGCTGTAGTTTTTGAACCATAGCTCTGCCGGCACCTAGGGAAACCTAGCAAACCTATACATTTTTGAAAACTAGACACCCAGGGGAATCCAGGATGGGGTGACTTGACTGCCTCCCACCAGGTTCTGTTACCCAGAATCCCTTGCAAACCTAAAAAAGTGTCAAAAAAACAACATTTTCCCCACATTTCTGTGGTGGAAAGTTCTGTAATCTGCGTGGATCCACAAATTTCCACCCACCCCGCGATCCCCAAAGTCTTCCGAGAAAAATGGTACCTCACTTGTGTGGGTCGGCCTAGTGCCCGCGACAGGAAACGGTGCAAAACACAACGTGGACACACCTCAATTTCGCAGTGAAAAATGACCCTTTTTTGGCAAAGTGCCTAGCTGTAGTTTTTGAACCATAGCTCTGCCGGCACCTAGGGAAACCTAGCAAACCTATACATTTTTGAAAACTAGACATCCAGCGGAATCCAGGATGGGGTGACTTGACTGCCTCCCACCAGGTTCTGTTACCCAGAATCCCTTGCAAATCTAAAAAATTGTCCAAAAAACCACATTTTCTCCAACTTTCTGTGGTGGAAAGTTCTGGAATCTGCGTGGATCCACAAATTTCCACACACCCCGGGTTCCCCAAAGTCTTCCGAGAAAAATGGTACCTCACTTGTGTGGGTCGGACTAGTGCCCGCGACAGGAAATGGCGCAAAACGCAACGTGGACACACCTCAATTTCGCAGTGAAAAATGACCCTTTTTTGGCAAAGTGCCTAGCTGTAGTTTTTGAACCCTAACTCTGCCGGCACCTAGGGAAACCTAGCAAACGTATACAATTTTGAAAACTAGACACGCAGGGGAATCCAGGATGGGGTGACTTGACTGCCTCTCACCAGGTTCTGTTACCCAAAATCCCTTGCAAACCTAAAAAATTGTCAAAAAAAACAAATTTTCCTCACATTTCTGTGGTGGAAAGTTCTGGAATCTGTGTGGATCCACAAATTTCCACCCACCTCGCGTTCCCCAAAGTCTTCAGAGAAAAATGGTTCCTCACTTGCGTGGGTAGGCCTAGTGCCTGCGACAGGAAACGGCGCAAAACGCAACGTGGACACACCCCAATTTCACAGTGAAAAATGACCCTTTTTTGGCAAAGTGCCTAGCTGTAGTTTTTGAACCATAGCTCTGCCGGCACCTAGGGAAACTTAGCAAACCAATACATTTTTGAAAACTTGACACCCATGGGAATCCAGGATGGGGTGACTTGACTGCCTCCCACCAGGTTCTGTTACCCAGAATCCCTTGCAAACCTAAAAAAGTGTAAAAAAAAACACATTTTCCCCACATTTCTGTGGTGGAAAGTTCTGTAATCTGCGTGGATCCACAAATTTCCACCCACCCCGCGATCCCCAAAGTCTTCCGAGAAAAATGGTACCTCACTTGTGTGGGTCGGCCTAGTGCCCGTGACAGGAAACGGCGCAAAACGCAACGTGGACACACCTCAATTTCGCAGTGAAAAATGACCCTTTTTTGGCAAAGTGCCTAGCTGTAGTTTTTGAACCATAGCTCTGCCGGCACCTAGGGAAACCTAGCAAACCTATACATTTTTGAAAACTAGACATCCAGGGGAATCCAGGAAGGGGTGACTTGACTGCCTCCCACCAGGTTCTGTTACCCAGAATCCCTTGCAAACCTAAAAAATTGTCCAAAAAAACACATTTTCTCCAACTTTCTGTGGTGGAAAGTTCTGGAATCTGCGTGGATCCACAAATTTCCACACACCCCGTCTTCCCCAAAGTCTTCGGAGAAAAATGGTACCTCACTTGTGTGGGTCGGACTAGTGCCCGCGACAGGAAACGGCGCAAAACGCAACGTGGACACACCTCAATTTCGCAGTGAAAAATGACCCTTTTTTGGCAAAGTGCCTAGCTGTAGTTTTTGAACCCTAACTCTGCCGGCACCTAGGGAAACCTAGCAAACCTATACATTTTTGAAAACTAGACACCCAGGGGAATCCAAGATGGGGTGACTTGACTGCCTCCCACCAGGTTCTGTTACCTAGAATCTCTTGCAAACCTAAAAAAGTGTCAAACAAATCACATTTTCCCCACATTTCTGTGGTGGAAAGTTCTGTAATCTGCGTGGATCCACAAATTTCCACCCGCCCCGCGATCCCCAAAGTCTTCCGAGAAAAATGGTACCTCACTTGTGTGGGTCGGCCTAGTGCCCGCGACAGGAAACGGCGCAAAACGCAATGTGGAGACACCTCAATTTCGCAGTGAAAAATGACCCTTTTTTGGCAAAGTGCCTAGCTGTAGTTTTTGAACCCTAACTCTGCCGGCACCTGGGGAAACCTAGCAAACCTATACATTTTTGAAAACTAGACACCCAGGGGAATCCAGGATGGGATGACTTGACTGCCTCCCACCAGGTTCTGTTACCCAGAATCCCTTGCAAACATAAAAAGTGTCAAAAAAAACACATTTTCCCCACATTTCTGTGGTGGAAAGTTCTGTAATCTGCGTGGATCCACAAATTTCCACCCACCCCGCGATCCCCAAAGTCTTCCAAGAAAAATGGTACCTCACTTATGTGGGTCGGCCTAGTGCCCGCGACAGGAAACGGCGCAAAACGCAACGTGGACACACCTCAATTTCGCAGTGAAAAATGACCCTTTTTTGGCAAAGTGCCTAGCTGTAGTTTTTGAACCATAGCTCTGCCGGCACCTAGCGAAACCTAGCAAACCTATACATTTTTGAAAACTAGACATCCAGGGGAATCCAGGATGGGGTGACTTGACTGCTTCCCACCAGGTTCTGTTACCCAGAATCCCTTGCAAACCTAAAAAATTGTCAAAAAAACCACATTTTCTCCAACTTTCTGTGGTGGAAAGTTCTGGAATCTGCGTGGATCCACAAATTTGCACACACCCCGTGTTCCCCAAAGTCTTCCGAGAAAAATGGTACCTCACTTGTGTGGGTCGGACTAGTGCCCGCGACAGGAAACAGCGCAAAACGCAACGTGGACACACCTCAATTTCGCGTGAAAAATGACCCTTTTTTGGCAAAGTGCCTAGCTGTAGTTTTTGAACCCTAACTCTGCCGGCACCTAGGGAAACCTAGCAAACCTATACATTTTTGAAAACTAGACACCCAGGGGAATCCAGGATGGGGTGACTTGACTGCCTCCCACCAGGTTCTGTTACCCAGAATCCCTTGCAAATCTAAAAAATTGTCAAAAAAACCACATTTTCTCCAACTTTCTGTGGTGGAAAGTTCTGGAATCTGCATGGATCCACAAATTTCCACACACCCCGTGTTCCCCAAAGTCTTCCGAGAAAAATGGTACCTCACTTGTGTGGGTCGGACTAGTGCCCGCGACAGGAAATGGCGCAAAACGCAACGTGGACACACCTCAATTTCGCAGTGAAAAATGACCCTTTTTTGGCAAAGTGCCTAGCTGTAGTTTTTGAACCATAGCTCTGCCGGCACCTAGCGAAACCTAGCAAACCTATACATTTTTGAAAACTAGACATCCAGGGGAATCCAGGATGGGGTGAGTTGACTGCTTCCCACCAGGTTCTGTTACCCAGAATCCCTTGCAAACCTAAAAAATTGTCAAAAAAACCATATTTTCTCCAACTTTCTGTGGTGGAAAGTTCTGGAATCTGCGTGGATCCACAAATTTGCACACACCCCGTGTTCCCCAAAGTCTTCCGAGAAAAATGGTACCTCACTTGTGTGGGTCGGACTAGTGCCCGCGACAGGAAACAGCGCAAAACGCAACGTGGACACACCTCAATTTCGCAGTGAAAAATGACCCTTTTTTGGCAAAGTGCCTAGCTGTAGTTTTTGAACCCTAACTCTGCCGGCACCTAGGGAAACCTAGCAAACCTATACATTTTTGAAAACTAGACACCCAGGGGAATCCAGGATGGGGTGACTTGACTGCCTCCCACCAGGTTCTGTTACCCAGAATCCCTTGCAAACCTAAAAAAGTGTCAAACAAATCACATTTTCCCCACATTTCTGTGGTGGAAAGTTCTGTAATCTGCGTGGATCCACACATTTCCACCCGCCCCGCGATCCCCAAAGTCTTCCGAGAAAAATGGTACCTCACTTGTGTGGGTCGGCCTAGTGCCCGCGACAGGAAACGGCGCAAAACGCAATGTGGAGACACCTCAATTTCGCAGTGAAAAATTACCCTTTTTTGGCAAAGTGCCTAGCTGTAGTTTTTGAACCCTAACTCTGCCGGCACCTAGGGAAACCTAACAAACCTATACATTTTTGAAAACTAGACACCCAGGGGAATCCAGGATGGGGTGACTTGACTGCCTCCCACCAGGTTCTGTTACCCAGAATCCCTTGCAAACCTAAAAAAGTGTCAAAAAAACCACATTTTCCCCACATTTCTGTGGTGGAAAGTTCTGTAATCTGCGTGGATCCACAAATTTCCACCCACCCCGCGATCCCCAAAGTCTTCCGAGAAAAATGGTACCTCACTTGTGTGGGTCGGCCTAGTGCCCGCGACAGGAAACGGTGCAAAACGCAACGTGGACACACCTCAATTTCGCAGTGAAAAATGACCCTTTTTTGGCAAAGTGCCTAGCTGTAGTTTTTGAACCATAGCTCTGCCGGCACCTAGGGAAACCTAGCAAACCTATACATTTTTGAAAACTAGACATCCAGGGGACTGCAGGATGGGGTGACTTGACTGCCTCGCACCAGGTTCTGTTACCCAGAATCCCTTGCAAATCTAAAAAATTGTCAAAAAAAACACATTTTCTCCAACTTTCTGTGGTGGAAAGTTCTGGAATCTGCGTGGATCCACAAATTTCCACACACCCCGTGTTCCCCAAAGTCTTCCGAGAAAAATGGTACCTCACTTGTGTGGGTCGGACTAGTGCCCGCGACAGGAAATGGCGCAAAACGCAACGTGGACACACCTCAATTTCGCAGTGAAAAATGACCCTTTTTTGGCAAAGTGCCTAGCTGTAGTTTTTGAACCATAGCTCTGCCGGCACCTAGGGAAACCTAGCAAACCTATACATTTTTGAAAACTAGACATCCAGGGGAATCCAGGATGGGGTGACTTGACTGCTTCCCACCAGGTTCTGTTACCCAGAATCCCTTGCAAACCTAAAAAATTGTCAAAAAAACCACATATTCTCCAACTTTCTGTGGTGGAAAGTTCTGGAATCTGCGTGGATCCACAAATTTGCACACACCCCGTGTTCCCCAAAGTCTTCCGAGAAAAATGGTACCTCACTTGTGTGGGTCGGACTAGTGCCCGCGACAGGAAATGGCGCAAAACGCAACGTGGACACACCTCAATTTCGCAGTGAAAAATGACCCTTTTTTGGCAAAGTGCCTAGCTGTAGTTTTTGAACACTAACTCTGCCGGCACCTAGGGAAACCTAGCAAACCTATACAATTTTGAAAACTAGACACGCAGGGGAATCCAGGATGGGGTGACTTGACTGCCTCTCTCCAGGTTCTGTTACCCAAAATCCCTTGCAAACCTAAAAAATTGTCAAAAAAAACAAATTTTCCTCACATTTCTGTGGTGGAAAGTTCTGGAATCTGTGTGGATCCACAAATTTCCACCCACCTCGCGTTCCCCAAAGTCTTCCGAGAAAAATGGTACCTCACTTGCGTGGGTAGGCCTAGTGCCTGCGACAGGAAACGGCGCAAAACGCAACGTGGACATACCCCAATTTCACAGTGAAAATTGACCCTTTTTTGGCAAAGTGCCTAGCTGTAGTTTTTGAACACTAGCTCTGCCGGCACCTAGGGAAACCTAGCAAAACTATACATTTTTGAAAACTAGACAACCAGGGGAATCCAGGATGGGGTGACTTGACTGCCTCTCACCAGGTTCTGTTACCCAAAATCCCTTGCAAACCTAAACAATTGTCAAAAAACCCATATTTTCCTCACATTTCTGTGGTGGAAAGTTCTGGAATCTGCATGGATCCACAAATTTCCACCCACCCCACGTTCCCCAAAGTCTTCTGAGAAAAATGCTACCTCACTTGTGTGGGTCGGCCTAGTGGCTGCGACAGGAAACGGCGCAAAACGCAACATGGACACACCTCAATTTTGCAGTGAAAAATGACCCTTTTTTGGCAAAGTGCCTAGCTGTAGTTTTTGAACCATAGCTCTGCCGGCACCTAGGGAAACTTAGCAAACCTATACATTTTTGAAAACTAGACACCTAGGGGAATCCAGGATGGGGTCACTTGACTGCCTCCCACCAGGTTCTGTTACCCAGAATCCCTTGCAAACCTAAAAAAGTGTCAAAAAACCACATTTTCCCCACATTTCTGTGGTGGAAAGTTCTGTAATCTGCGTGGATCCACAAATTTCCACCCACCCCGCGATCCCCAAAGTCTTCCGAGAAAAATGGTACCTCACTTGTGTGGGTCGGCCTAGTGCCCGCGACAGGAAACGGTGCAAAACACAACGTGGACACACCTCAATTTCGCAGTGAAAAATGACCCTTTTTTGGCAAAGTGCCTAGCTGTAGTTTTTGAACTATAGCTCTGCCGGCACCTAGGGAAACCTAGCAAACCTATACATTTTTGAAAACTAGACATCCAGGGGAATCCAGGATGGGGTGACTTGACTGCCTCCCACCAGGTTCTGTTACCCAGAATCCCTTGCAAACCTAAAAAAGTGTCAAACAAATCACATTTTCCTCACATTTCTGTGGTGGAAAGTTCTGTAATCTGCGTGGATCCACAAATTTCCACGCGCCCGCGATCCCCAAAGTCTTCCGAGAAAAATGGTACCTCACTTGTGTGGGTCGGCCTGGTGCCCGCGACAGGAAACGGCGCAAAACGCAATGTGGAGACACCTCAATTTCGCAGTGAAAAATGACCCTTTTTGGCAAAGTGCCTAGCTGTAGTTTTCGAACCCTAGCTCTGCCGGCACCTAGGGAAACCTAGCAAACCTATACATTTTTGAAAACTAGACACCCAGGGGAATCCAGGATGGGGTGACTTGACTGCCTCCCACCAGGTTCTGTTACCCAGAATCCCTTGCAAACCTAAAAAGTGTCAAAAAAATCACATTTTCCCCACATTTCTGTAGTGGAAAGTTCTGTAATCTGCGTGCATCCACAAATTTCCACCCGCCCCGCGTTCCCCAAAGTCTACCGAGAAAAATGGTATCTCACTTGCGTGGGTAGGCCTAGTGCCTGCGACAGGAAACGGCGCAAAACGCAACGTGGACATACCCCAATTTCACAGTGAAAATTGACCCTTTTTTGGCAAAGTGCCTAGCTGTAGTTTTCGAACCCTAGCTCTGCCGGCACCTAGGGAAACCTAGCAAAACTATACATTTTTGAAAACTAGACACCCGGGGGAATCCAGGATGGTGTGACTTGACTGCCTCTCACCAGGTTCTGTTACCCAAAATCCCTTGCAAACCTATACAATTGTAAAAAAAAATACATTTTCTTCACATTTCTGTGGTGGAAAGTTCTGGAATCTGCATGGATCCACAAATTTCCACCCACCCCACGTTCCCCAAAGTATTCCGAGAAAAATGGTACCTCACTTGTGTGGGTAGGCCTAGTGCCCATGACAGGAAACGGCGCAAAACGCTACTTGGACACACCCCAATTTCACAGTGAAAAATGACCCTTTTTTGACACCGTGCCTAGCTGTAGTTTTTTAACCCTAGCTCTGCCGGCACCTAGGGAAACCTAGCAAACCTATACATTTTTGAAAACTAGACACCCAGGGGAATCCAGGATGGGGTGAATTGACTGCCTCTCACCAGGTTCTGTTACCCAGAATCCCTTGCAAACCTAAAAAATTGTCAAAAAAACCACATTTTCCCCACATTTCTGTGGTGGAAAGTTCTGGAATCTGCGTGGAGCCACAAATTTCCACACACCCCGCGTTCCCCAAAGTCTTCCGAGAAAAATGGTACCTCACTTGTGTGGGTCGGCCTAGTGGCTGCGACAGGAAACGGCGCAAAACGCAACGTGGACACACCTCAATTTCGCAGTGAAAAATGACCCTTTTTTGGCAAAGTGCCTAGCTGTAGTTTTTGAACCATAGCTCTGCCGGCACCTAGGGAAACCTAGCAAACCTATACATTTTTGAAAACTAGACACCCAGGGGAATCCAGGATGGGGTGACTTGACTGCCTCTCACCAGGTTCTGTTACCCAAAATCCCTTGCAAACCTAAACAATTGTCAAAAAAAACAAATTTTCCTCAAATTTCTGTGGTGGAAAGTTCTGGAATCTGTGTGGATCCACAAATTTCCACCCACCCCGCGTTCCCCAAAGTCTTCCGAGAAAAATGGTACCTCACTTGCGTGGGTAGGCCTAGTGCCCGCGACAGGAAATGGCGCAAAACGCAACGTGGACACACCTCAATTTCGCAGTGAAAAATGACCCTTTTTTGGCAAAGTGCCTAGCTGTAGTTTTTGAACCATAGCTCTGCCGGCACCTAGGGAAACCTAGCAAACCTATACATTTTTGAAAACTAGACATCCAGGGGAATCCAGGATGGGGTGACTTGACTGCTTCCCACCAGGTTCTGTTACCCAGAATCCCTTGCAAACCTAAAAAATTGTCAAAAAAACCACATATTCTCCAACTTTCTGTGGTGGAAAGTTCTGGAATCTGCGTGGATCCACAAATTTGCACACACCCCGTGTTCCTCAAAGTCTTCCGAGAAAAATGGTACCTCACTTGTGTGGGTCGGACTAGTGCCCGCGACAGGAAATGGCGCAAAACGCAACGTGGACACACCTCAATTTCGCAGTGAAAAATGACCCTTTTTGGCAAAGTGCCTAGCTGTAGTTTTTGAACACTAACTCTGCCGGCACCTAGGGAAACCTAGCAAACCTATACAATTTTGAAAACTAGACACGCAGGGGAATCCAGGATGGGGTGACTTGACTGCCTCTCTCCAGGTTCTGTTACCCAAAATCCCTTGCAAACCTAAAAAATTGTCAAAAAAAACAAATTTTCCTCACATTTCTGTGGTGGAAAGTTCTGGAATCTGTGTGGATCCACAAATTTCCACCCACCTCGCGTTCCCCAAAGTCTTCCGAGAAAAATGGTACCTCACTTGCGTGGGTAGGCCTAGTGCCTGCGACAGGAAACGGCGCAAAACGCAACGTGGACATACCCCAATTTCACAGTGAAAATTGACCCTTTTTTGGCAAAGTGCCTAGCTGTAGTTTTTGAACACTAGCTCTGCCGGCACCTAGGGAAACCTAGCAAAACTATACATTTTTGAAAACTAGACAACCAGGGGAATCCAGGATGGGGTGACTTGACTGCCTCTCACCAGGTTCTGTTACCCAAAATCCCTTGCAAACCTAAACAATTGTCAAAAAACCCATATTTTCCTCACATTTCTGTGGTGGAAAGTTCTGGAATCTGCATGGATCCACAAATTTCCACCCACCCCACGTTCCCCAAAGTCTTCTGAGAAAAATGCTACCTCACTTGTGTGGGTCGGCCTAGTGGCTGCGACAGGAAACGGCGCAAAACGCAACATGGACACACCTCAATTTTGCAGTGAAAAATGACCCTTTTTTGGCAAAGTGCCTAGCTGTAGTTTTTGAACCATAGCTCTGCCGGCACCTAGGGAAACTTAGCAAACCTATACATTTTTGAAAACTAGACACCTAGGGGAATCCAGGATGGGGTCACTTGACTGCCTCCCACCAGGTTCTGTTACCCAGAATCCCTTGCAAACCTAAAAAAGTGTCAAAAAAACCACATTTTCCCCACATTTCTGTGGTGGAAAGTTCTGTAATCTGCGTGGATCCACAAATTTCCACCCACCCCGCGATCCCCAAAGTCTTCCGAGAAAAATGGTACCTCACTTGTGTGGGTCGGCCTAGTGCCCGCGACAGGAAACGGTGCAAAACACAACGTGGACACACCTCAATTTCGCAGTGAAAAATGACCCTTTTTTGGCAAAGTGCCTAGCTGTAGTTTTTGAACTATAGCTCTGCCGGCACCTAGGGAAACCTAGCAAACCTATACATTTTTGAAAACTAGACATCCAGGGGAATCCAGGATGGGGTGACTTGACTGCCTCCCACCAGGTTCTGTTACCCAGAATCCCTTGCAAACCTAAAAAAGTGTCAAACAAATCACATTTTCCTCACATTTCTGTGGTGGAAAGTTCTGTAATCTGCGTGGATCCACAAATTTCCACGCGCCCCGCGATCCCCAAAGTCTTCCGAGAAAAATGGTACCTCACTTGTGTGGGTCGGCCTGGTGCCCGCGACAGGAAACGGCGCAAAACGCAATGTGGAGACACCTCAATTTCGCAGTGAAAAATGACCCTTTTTTGGCAAAGTGCCTAGCTGTAGTTTTCGAACCCTAGCTCTGCCGGCACCTAGGGAAACCTAGCAAACCTATACATTTTTGAAAACTAGACACCCAGGGGAATCCAGGATGGGGTGACTTGACTGCCTCCCACCAGGTTCTGTTACCCAGAATCCCTTGCAAACCTAAAAAAGTGTCAAAAAAATCACATTTTCCCCACATTTCTGTAGTGGAAAGTTCTGTAATCTGCGTGCATCCACAAATTTCCACCCGCCCCGCGTTCCCCAAAGTCTACCGAGAAAAATGGTATCTCACTTGCGTGGGTAGGCCTAGTGCCTGCGACAGGAAACGGCGCAAAACGCAACGTGGACATACCCCAATTTCACAGTGAAAATTGACCCTTTTTTGGCAAAGTGCCTAGCTGTAGTTTTCGAACCCTAGCTCTGCCGGCACCTAGGGAAACCTAGCAAAACTATACATTTTTGAAAACTAGACACCCGGGGGAATCCAGGATGGTGTGACTTGACTGCCTCTCACCAGGTTCTGTTACCCAAAATCCCTTGCAAACCTATACAATTGTAAAAAAAAATACATTTTCTTCACATTTCTGTGGTGGAAAGTTCTGGAATCTGCATGGATCCACAAATTTCCACCCACCCCACGTTCCCCAAAGTATTCCGAGAAAAATGGTACCTCACTTGTGTGGGTAGGCCTAGTGCCCATGACAGGAAACGGCGCAAAACGCTACTTGGACACACCCCAATTTCACAGTGAAAAATGACCCTTTTTGACACCGTGCCTAGCTGTAGTTTTTTAACCCTAGCTCTGCCGGCACCTAGGGAAACCTGGCAAACCTATACATTTTTGAAAACTAGACACCCAGGGGAATCCAGGATGGGGTGAATTGACTGCCTCTCACCAGGTTCTGTTACCCAGAATCCCTTGCAAACCTAAACAATTGTCAAAAAAACCACATTTTCCCCACATTTCTGTGGTGGAAAGTTCTGGAATCTGCGTGGATCCACAAATTTCCACACACCCCGCGTTCCCCAAAGTCTTCCGAGAAAAATGGTACCTCACTTGTGTGGGTCGGCCTAGTGGCTGCGACAGGAAACGGCGCAAAACGCAACGTGGACACACCTCAATTTCGCAGTGAAAAATGACCCTTTTTTGGCAAAGTGCCTAGCTGTAGTTTTTGAACCATAGCTCTGCCGGCACCTAGGGAAACCTAGCAAACCTATACATTTTTGAAAACTAGACACCCAGGGGAATCCAGGATGGGGTGACTTGACTGCCTCTCACCAGGTTCTGTTACCCAAAATCCCTTGCAAACCTAAACAATTGTCAAAAAAAACAAATGTTCCTCAAATTTCTGTGGTGGAAAGTTCTGGAATCTGTGTGGATCCACAAATTTCCACCCACCCCGCGTTCCCCAAAGTCTTCCGAGAAAAATGGTACCTCACTTGCGTGGGTAGGCCTAGTGCCCGTGACAGGAAACGGCGCAAAACGCAACGTGGACACACCTCAATTTCGCAGTGAAAAATGACCCTTTTTTGGCAAAGTGCCTAGCTGTAGTTTTTGAACCCTAACTCTGCCGGCACCTAGGGAAACCTAGCAAACCTATACATTTTTGAAAACTAGACACCCAGGGGAATCCAGGATGGGGTGACTTGACTGCCTCCCACCAGGTTCTGTTACCCAGAATCCCTTGCAAACCTAAAAAAGTGTCAAACAAATCACATTTTCCCCACATTTCTGTGGTGGAAAGTTCTGTAATCTGCGTGGATCCACACATTTCCACACGCCCCACGATCCCCAAAGTCTTCCGAGAAAAATGGTACCTCACTTGTGTGGGTCGGCCTAGTGCCCGCGACAGGAAACGGCGCAAAACGCAACGTGGAGACACCTCAATTTCGCAGTGAAAAATGACCCTTTTTTGGCAAAGTTCCTAGCTGTAGTTTTTGAACCCTAACTCTGCCGGCACCTAGGGAAACCTAGCAAACCTATACATTTTTGAAAACTAGACACCCAGGGGAATCCAGGATGGGGTGACTTGACTGCCTCCCACCAGGTTCTGTTACCCAGAATCCCTTGCAAACCTAAAAAAGTGTCAAACAAATCACATTTTCCCCACATTTCTGTGGTGGAAAGTTCTGTAATCTGTGTGGATCCACAAATTTGCACCCGCCCCGCGATCCCCAAAGTCTTCCAAGAAAAATGGTACCTCACTTGTGTGGGTCGGCCTAGTGCCCGCGACAGGAAACGGCGCAAAACGCAACGTGGAGACACCTCAATTTCGCAGTGAAAAATGACCCTTTTTTGGCAAAGTGCCTAGCTGTAGTTTTTGAACCCTAACTCTGCCGGCACCTAGGGAAACCTAGCAAACCTATACATTTTTGAAAACTAAACACCCAGGGGAATCCAGGATGGGGTGACTTGACTGCCCCCCACCAGGTTCTGTTACCCAGAATCCCTTGCAAACCTAAAAAAGTGTCCAAAAAATCACATTTTCCCCACAGTTCTGTGGTGGAAAGTTCTGTAATCTGCGTGGATCCACAAATTTCCACACGCCCCGCGATCCCCAAAGTCTTCCGAGAAAAATGGTACCTCACTTGTGTGGGTCGGCCTAGTGCCCGCGACAGGAAACGGCGCAAAACGCAACGTGGACACACCTCAATTTCGCAGTGAAAAATGACCCTTTTTTGGCAAAGTTCCTAGCTGTAGTTTTTGAACCCTAACTCTGCCGGCACCTAGGGAAACCTAGCAAACCTATACATTTTTGAAAACTAGACACCCAGGGGAATCCAGGATGGGGTGACTTGACTGCCTCCCACCAGGTTCTGTTACCCCGAATCGCTTGCAAACCTAAAAAAGTGTCAAAAAAATCACATTTTCCCCACATTTCTGTGGTGGAAAGTTCTGTAATCTGCGTGGATCCACAAATTTCCTCCCACCCAGTGTTCCCCCAGGTCTCCCGATAAAAATGGTACCTCACTTGCGTGGGTGGGTCAAGGACCCGCGACAGGCAAGGGCCCAAAGCTATTGAGGCGACATCAAAATTACCTATCACAAACCAACCTGGTTTTGCATGGGGGTCCCATGAGTTTTGCCCCGGGGCTCGCAGCCATCTAGGGAAACCTACCTAACCCACACATTTCTGGAAACTAGACACCGGGGAGTCCAGCGAGGTATGGCTTGCGTGGGTCCCCCATCATTCTCCTACCCAGAATCCCGTGCAAACCTCAAATTTCGCTGAATAATTCACTTTTTTCTCACAAGTCTGTGGTGGAAAGTTCTGGAATCTTCATGGATCCACAAATTTCCTCCCACCCAGCGTTCCCCAGGTCTCCCGATAAAAATGGTACCTCACTTGTGTGGGTAGGCACAGTGGCTGCAGCAGGAAATGGCCCAAATCGTACTCTGGAGACTTCAAAATTACCTACAGCAAAACTACCTGGTTTTGGTGGAGGGGGCACCTGAGATTTTGGCCCCGGGCTCGGCGGCCATCTTGGGAAAGTACCAAACCCAAACATTTCTGAAAACTAGACACCTGGGAGTCCAATGAGGTATGGCTTGCGTGGATCCCCCAACGTTTTCCTACCCAGAATGCAATGCAAACCTTAAATTTAGCTGAAAAAAACACATTTTCCACATATTTTTGTGTGGAATCACCGTGCCGACACAAATGTCCTACCACCCAGCGTTCCCCTTGTTCTCCCGAGTAAAATGATACCTCACTTGTGTGGGTGGGCCAAAGGCCTGTGGCTAGGAAGAGCCCAAAACATTGGGATTTAGAGTATAGCACCGAGAATTCTAAGTGCTACATTTTGTTTAAAAAATACGTTTTTAGCCAATTCTGCTTTGGACACCCACACAATTGAGGTATCATTTTACTCGGGAGAACAAGGGGAACGCTGGGTGGTAGGACATTTGTGCCGGCACGGTGATTCCACACACAAATATGTGGAAAATGTGGTTTTTTCAGCTAAATTTAAGGTTTGCATTGCATTCTGGGTAGGAAAACGTTGGGGGATCCACGCAAGCCATACCTCATTGGACTCCCCGGGTGTCTAGTTTTCAGAAATGTTTGGGTTTGGTACTTTCCCAAGATGGCCGCCGAGCCCGGGGCCAAAATCTCAGGTGCCCCCCCCAAAACCAGGTAGTTTTGCTGTAGGTAATTTTGAAGTCTCCAGAGTACGATTTGGGCCATTTCCTGCTGCAGCCACTGTGCCTACCCACACAAGTGAGGTACCATTTTTATCGGGAGACCTGGGGGAACGCTGGGTGGGAGGAAATTTGTGGATCCACGAAGATTCCAGAACTTTCCACCACAGAAATGTGAGAAAAAAGTGAATTTTTCAACGAAATTTAAGGTTTGCAGGGGATTCTGGGTAGGAGAATGATGGGGGACCCACGCAAGCCATACCTCGCTGGACTCCCCTCGGTGTCTATTTTCCAGAAATGTGTGGGTTAGGTAGGTTTCCCTAGATGGCTGCCGAGCCCCGGGCCAAAAACTCATGGGACCCCCCATGCAAAACCAGGTTGGTTTGTGATAGGTAATTTTGATGTCGCCTCAATAGCTTTTGGGCCCTTGCCTGTCGCGGGTCCTTGACCCACCCATGCAAGTGAGGTACCATTTTTATCAGGAGACCTGGGGGAACGCTGGGTGGGAGGAAATTTGTGGATCCACGCAGATTCCAGAACTTTCCACCACAGAAATGTGAGAAAAAAGTGAAGATTTCAGCAAAATTTGAGGTTTGCAGGGGATTCTGGGTAGGAGAATGATGGGGGACCCACGCAAGCCATACCTCGCTGGACTCCCCAGGGTGTCTAGTTTCCAGAAATGTGTGGGTTAGGTAGGTTTCCCTAGATGGCCGCCGAGCCCCGGGCCAAAAACTCATTGGACCCCGCTTGCAAAACCAGGTTGGTTTGTGATAGGTAATTTTAATGTCACATCAATAGGTTTTGGGCCCTTCCCTGCAGCGGGTACTTGGCCCACCCATACAAGTGAGGTACCATTTCTATTGGGATACTTGGAGAAATGCTGGGGGGTTGGAAATTTGTTGTTACTTTCTGCAGTGTGAAAATTTGGACACAATAATGCAAGGAAAATGTCGCAGTCACATTTTGAGGTTTGAGGACACTGTGGGTAAGATAACTTGTTGGAATCCACAAGAGAGACATCACCATGCACTCCCATGGGTGTTTAGTTTACGACAAAAACTACAGTTGTTAGGTTATTCTTAGATGAAATGTACAGCTTGGCAGAGAGACAAAACAGACAAAGATTACTGCAGAGCCATCTATTCTTCAAGCACACACACATACTGGTTGGATTTGGCACAAGGGCGAGTGATGGTTCAGTATATAAAATTTTATTAACAAGAGATTTCACAAAAATGAAATGCACTGTCAATAATTGAAAGGACAAAAACCTGAACCAGTGACTCGCAGCTCGTGAGCTGTAAAGCCACTTGAAGGCACCAACCGCTTTACAGGCCATTCACACACCTTTCATACATGATACACACAAGACCATTCACACCACCAGGCACAAAACCAACACATTACAACATTCACCAAAAAGGACAAGGTACACCCTGCTTGACAAAAACAGAAAAGACATTTTTATGCACAACCACCTATTCCTCATGCACACATACATACTGGTTGGATTTGGCATGAGGGTGAGTGATGGTTCAGTATATACAGTTGTATTAACCAGAGATTTCACAAAAATGAAATGCACTGTTAATTGAAAGGACGAGAAACTGAACCATTGACTCACAGCTCGTGAGCTGTAAAGCCACGACAAGGCACCAACCTCTTTACAGGCCATTCATACACCTTTCATACGTGTGACACATACAAAACCATTCACAACGCCAGCCGCGGGCCCAGCACATTACAACACTCACACCAGCAGACAGCGCCATTCAAGGGCCCATCACTTTCACATGCCCACATTCCTGACACAGCAACCACACCAGCTCACGGATTGCGTTGAGTGGCGTTTGGCTAGCAGTGTGTGAAGTGACCAGCAGCTAGTCACTACTCACACACCGCCAGCCAAGCGCCAGTCTACGTACACCGCCAGCCGAGCACCAGTCCACGCACACCGCCAGCCAAGCGCCAGTCCACACACACCACCAGCCAAGCGCCAGTCCACGCACACCGCCAGCCAAGCGCCAGTCCACACACACCGCCAGCCAAGCGCCAGTCCACGCACACCGCCAGCCAAGCGCCAGTCCACACACACCGCCAGCCAAGCGCCAGTCCACGCACACCGCCAGCCAAGCGCCAGTCCACACACACCGCCAGCCAAGCGCCAGTCCACGCACACCGCCAGCCAAGCGCCAGTCCACGCACACCACCAGCCAAGCGCCAGTCCAAACACACCGCCAGCCAAGCGCCAGTCCACGCACACCGCCAGCCAAGCGCCAATCCAAACACACCACCAGCCAAGCGCCAATCCAAACACACCGCCAGCCAAACGCCAGACCACGCACACCGCCACACAAGCGCCACTCCACGCACACCGCCATCACATTTAGGATTTTTTTAATATAAATAAGAAAACACAAACAAATTGCAAATAAATACAAATCTACTAACACAAAATCTGAAACTAAATACACTACACAAATGCCAACCTTGAAACTGAACAAAAAATATTAAACAATAGAGGCCAGGCAGTTCACTTTACCACTCATGGATGCTCCCAAAAATTATTTTGCGTGTGGTACATTCTAAAACAAGCAGGCACACACAGCCCAGGGTTAGAAGGACACTCGGGGCAGTACATACGAGTCTCCTTCCGCATACCTCTTCGCCAACAGACTCTACATCTCCTACTGGGAAAGTCTTTTGAGGGTGTGGGAGGAATGTGATCAGGAAAGTGGCGATCTTTCAATCTAGCAACATCCTCCACCACTCTAACTCTAGGAACACTTGCCTGTTCCACTAAAACAAGGCTGCCTATTACAGACTCCTGAAACTTAACAAAAGTCATCTTTGACTCAGGACAAGAATCCTGGAACACAACAAAAGCATTAAAGGTTGCCAAGTGGAAAAGATGGATAGCCAACTTCTTATACCAAATGTAAGCCTTACGAAGAGCAGCGTAAGGTTCCAACCTCTGATCTACTCTGTCAACACCACCCATGTGCCTATTATAGTCTAAAATGCACACAGGTTTGCGCACTTCAGCAATGTGACCCCAAACAGTCACAGGTGCAGTGCTTTCATCATGGATGGTAGTCAGCATGTAGACATCTCTCCTGTCTGAAAACTTCACAGCTAGAAGCTCCTCGCAACGCAACGCACTGCACTGTCCCCGCACAAGCTTTTGGCAAACAAGTTCTTTTGGGAAACCTTTACGGTTAGAGCGGATTGTGCCACAAGCAACAGTGTTTACTTTGGCCAATTCCCTGAACAACCGCACACCAGTGTAGAAGTTATCTACATATAAATGGTGGCCTTTGTTAAAAAATCCTCTACCAAGTTCCCACACAATTTTCTCAGTCACTCCAAAAGTGGACGGACAACCAGGGGGGTTAATCCTGGATTCCTTACCGGTGTACACCCTGAAATTAGAAACATATCCAGTCCTACTGTCACACAGCATATACAGCTTAATTCCATAGCGTGCCCTCTTACTAGGAATGTATTGCCTAAAAACCAAGCGGCCCTTGAACAACACCAAAGACTCATCCACTGCAATTTCTTTCCCAGGAGCATAGATCTCAGAAAATCGATCAACAAAGTGATCAATGACAGGCCAAATCTTAAAAAGACGGTCACATTCAGGGTGATCTCGTGGCAACGCTAAACCATTATTGACAAAATGCATCATCCGAAGCAGAAGCAAATACCTATCACGGCTCATGACTGCCGGAAATATAGCCGTTGCCATCAAGGGACTAGTAGACCAATATGAAGACATTGATGGCTTCCTTAGCAAGCCCATCAAAAAAGTTAAACCCAAGAACTTCTTCATCTCTTCCAAATTTGTGGGAGTCCACCGGGTAGCTCTAGAGTGGGGCTTAAGGCTGGCACTGTTGTCCCTCAAAAACTGTTCGGCATACAAATTAGTCTGCTCAACAATCTCTGCCAAAAACACATCGTCCATAAACAACTGAAAAAAATTTATCGGCAAAAAGTTTTCAGTATTCACTCTACACCCTGGAACACCAGTAAAGTCTGGCAATGCCAGCTGCACCATGCCTGGGGCAACCCAGAGGTCAGCACTTTCAACGGGAAGCCTTGCAGCCCCAGGCTGCAGCCCAGATGCCTCTTGCCGCACTACACCAACGGGAAGCCTTGCAGCCCCAGGCTGCAGCCCAGATGCCTCTTGCCACACTACACCAACAGGAAGCCTTGCAGCCCCAGGCTGCAGCCCAGATGCCTCTTGCCGCTCTATCGGCACATCAATGTCCTCCTCTAACACAGGCACTTCATCCGCACTAAGAGTAGCTTCATCCGCACTGAGAGTAGCTTCATCATCTGATGATTCCATGTGGAGAGAAAACTCACTGCCTGAATCGTCCCCTGCCTCCTCTGCCTCAGATGCAGAGTCAGTCTCTGAACCATGGTCAGAGGAAGACTCAAAAAGCATACCAACAACCTGCTGAGCAGTAATCCTGCGGCTAGCCATTACTCTTACTAAGAAAGGAGACTGCACAAACAAGTCAACAACAACCAACACTGTGCAAAGCAAGTAAGTAAAAAAATGTGTGCCTTTATCACAAAGATCTATATACTCAAAAACTATACGATTCACTTACAAGAGACAGCTACACTCACCAGCACCTACTCTGCAGAGACACAGCAAAAACCAACGATATCCCACTAGAAAGAAAAAAACAAAACCAATTACTCACAATACAACAAAATACACATCGAGCACAAATGCAAAAAGTTTTTGACACTCAAAAAACAGAAGCCAAACATACTGCTATTATTACACCATTTGCAAAAAACACATTCATGCAGAGAAATAAAACTCATTTACATTGTACAAAAAAAGTCTCTTACCAAACACATGCAACTACGCAAACAGCAAAACCCCCAGTAACGAAACCGCAACCTGGAACAGTCTAAAGAGCAAAAGACTTGACCTAACAAAAAAGGAGAAATAAAGCATTACAATTGCAATTCACAAGAAATAAAAAAACATTATAACACGCTATGTCACTACCCAAATGGGGGCAGAAAGGCCAAATACACATAAAAAAATATATGTCCCCTGGAAGCGGCCAATTTATTTATTTTTAGATACCTGGCTCTAGTGGGCTATTCTGCCCCCCACCCCTCCGGGCCAGAAATGCCATAAAATGCAGGTAATCTGTCCCCAGGGGGGGCAGAAAAGTCTTAAAAATTATTTAGGCCCATAAGGAAGCGACCCTTGGCCAAGGGGTCGCTTCCTTTTAAAATTTAAAACTCTCCCTGGTGTCTAATGGGGTTTTCTGCCCCCCTGGGGGCAGAAAGGCCAAATACACAAACCGATCTGCCCCCAGGGGGGGTAGAATATAATTTTGTTAAAAATATGGCCCCTGGAAGCAACCCTTGCCCAAGGGGTCGCTTCCAATTTTAAAAAAAACAAATTCCCTGGCTCTAGTGGGCTTTTCTGCCCCCCCCCCCCTGGGTCCAGAAACGCCAAAAAAATCAGGCTATCTGTCCCCAGGGGGGGCAGAATATACTTTTAAAAAATATTTAGCCCCTGGAAGCGACCCTTGCCCAAGGGTCGCTTCCATTTACAATTAAACAAAATCCCTGGTGTCAAGTGGGGTTTTCTGCCCCCCCTGGGGGCAGAAAGGCCAAATAAAAAAAACGATCTGCCCCCAGAGGGGGCAGAATATACTTTAAAATTAATTGGCCCCCCAGGAAGCGACCCTTGCCCAAGGGGTCGCTTCCAATTTAATTAAAAAAAAGATCCCTGGCTCTAGTGGGCTTTTCTGCCCCCACTGGGTCCACAAACGGCCAAAAATCGGCCGATCTGTCCCTGGGGGGGGGGGGCCCAGAAAAGTCTAAAAGTATTTATCCCCCTTAGGAAGCGACTCTTGCCCAAGGGGTCGCTTCCTTTATAGAAAAAAAGGAATCCCTGGTGTCTAGTGGGACATTCCTGGTGCACGATCGCGATGCTGTGCGCGATCGTGCACCAGGAATGCATTGAGACATCAGGGGAGAGGAAACACAGTTTCCTCTCCCCCGATGCCTCAAGGCATCCAGATTTGGGCCCCCTGCCCCACCGCCCCACCGCAACAACAAACACTTACCCTCCCTCTGGACGCGCTGGAAAGAAATGATTTCCAGCGCGTCCAGCGCTTCCTGATGACGTCGGCGCGCGCTGTGGGGAAGCGTGGGGGGCCGGGGGTGGCAGCGGAAACTCTTCCGCTGCCACCCCCTCTGTGGGGGCAAGATCGATGCCCCAGGGGGGGAGCGCCAGCGCTTCCCCCAGGGGCTGTGCTCATGACGGAACCGCTCCGTCATGAGCATCGAAGGGGTTAACACATCAAGCGTAATACAAAATACCGGAACTAATGCACGATTACGTTGGCGTAACGTCAATTTCACCTGGGCTTTGTATATTACATGACTTTTGTACATAAGGTCATATTACTTGTGCAATTTTCCCACAGACACCTACCAAGGTGTATTTACATAATACGTGTAATTTCGATGAACATTACGCCTCATATGCATGGGTAAAATTAGGACATTTTGCACATTCATGAAACTTTAATTGCTCACAATAGCATGCATTTGGTTTGCCCGAACAACTCTTCTGCTGCTATTAGTTTTCAGTTTTCTCCAGTTCATATACAGAAGGGGATTGAATTAATATTCTACTTTATAGTGCTAGTATTTTATTTAGTAAAAGTAAAAAAGGAATTTGTGATAATTATTTTACTTGCAAAATTCAATTTTCCTGTTACATGAAATTGCAGTCAAAATCAGAAGTTCCAGATGCCTGTTCCATCTCTGGCAGCCACAAGGAAGCTATCCTGATGGTGCAGCGCGCTATGCCTCTTAGTTCATCACTCCCGGCCGCAAGGAAGCCTTCTTATCCTCCTCATAGGAATATAAAAACAAGCATTTGCAATGTAATAGGTCTCGCATTATTAAAATTTAGAGCTATTGGTGTTGCAAATGATAATGGTTATTTTTTGTGTGAAATAATATCCCTGCAGTAGCATAAGTCTTGAAACAAAATCCACAAAGAACGGAAAGGGCGCAGTACCACAGGCTGTTGCTAGGCATGACACAGGGCCTGCAGAGCAAGGCTTAGGCTGTGCACAGCTGCCACAGGGACACACAGCATGACACAGGGCCTGCAGACCAAGGTTTAGGTGATGCTCAGCTGGCACAGGGATGCACAGCATGACACAGGGCATGCAGACCAAGGTTTAGGCGTTCACAGATGGCACAGAGATGCAGAGCATGATTAGGGACATGCGGAGCGTGGTAGTGCATGCGGAGCATGGCACAGGGCCTGCAGACCATGGCTGAGGCTGTGGACAGCTGCCACAGGGACACACAGCATGACACAGGGCCTGCAGACCAAGGTTTAGGTGATGCACAGCTGGCACGGGGATGCACAGCATGACACAGGGCATGCAGATCAAGGTTTAGGTGTTCACAGATGGCACAGGGATGCAGAGCATGATTAGGGACATGCTGAGCGTGGTAGAGCATGCGGAGCATGGCACAGGGCCTGCATACCATGGCTGAGGCTGTCCAGAGCATGACACGGGGCCTGTAGACCAAGGCTTAGGCGGTGCCCGACTGTGACGTATTAGCGTCCTCCCATCCTAAACTCCGAAAGAACTAGACTTTAATCAAACCTAAAAGGACTCCTGTATGTTCAAATATTATACTGTTCTGCTGTATTCCACAGTAATAACGAGATGATTGCAAGTACGTACGTGTACCATTGCGTGTTGTCCAAAGAGGAGGTGGGCGCCCTGTAGGAAGGACATGGGAGATACGTTTTTCAGTTTAGATGCAAAGCATATGCCGGAGGTATTCCTCAAAAGCCTTGACCTTCTGTAAAACAAATGATCTGAAAATGAGCCCCTTTCGGTTATGTAGGGGAAGAGCTGGGAACTCACAACTGTGGTTTCCCTTGAAGTGACCAATGATGTAAAACACATTTCCTGTAAATTTCAATGTGGAGATGCTGTAAAAAAAAAAAAAGCGGGGGGGTGCAGGCGCACATCCTCACCCCATTTTCCACACAGCACCGGTGAAAGATTGCGCTAGAGGAGGAGGCAGCGAGGCCGGCTCCTCCTCCTCAACGGTGTTTCGTTTACACGTGCAAGGAAGGAGGCTGGGAGGGCCAGGTGACTGCCGGTGAAAGACAGTGCATGGCAGCACCACACCTAATTCAGGCGGCACAGCCCGAGCCTGGAGCTGGGGAGGGAGTGCGCAGAGTGTGAAGAGCTCGAGCGGAGTTTGAGGCGCAGGATTAAGCATCGTTTCGGTCTATTTTCGGGAGTCTGACCCTGCCCGACCTCCTGGTTTGATCTGGTTCTCGGGGCAGTGAGAGGCCGCTGGGTAGGATGCACCTGACGGGTATGTGGGCGATCCTCCTGCTGCTGCTGGCGGCCTGCCCCCTGCCGGGCTCCCGGGCGGACGTCTCCGATGATTGCAAATGAATTCACACTTGTGCAATACGTGAATTAATAGTGTTTCAATGCTACTCCAGACTATCGTGTATGCCTGACTAGGAGATGGCCATTACTCCTCCATCCAGGCCCATGTGTGTCGGAGGGCGGAAACATCAAGGGGCCCTAAAGCAACATTAAAAAAAAAGTTCTGTAAAACAAGAGAAGAAGAAACTAAGCATAAGGAGACCGTGCTTGGCCGGTGCTCCTTAGCCTTGACCGGAAGTCTTGTATCACTGTGTGAACAATTTAGGAGGTAGGAAAGAAGAGCGACGGAGGAGGGAGCCAATAGCAAGTAGCAGGCGGGAAGAAAGTAGTTTTATTGAATACAACAGGTCTTGCAGACAGCCCATGCACGCTGATTGATGCTCAACCTAATGACAGAAAACAACTACATTTTCCCAAGAGGATAGAAATTTGGAATTGAGTTGTTACGGTTATAGTCATAAGACTTCCTGATTGTTTTTTACACTTACATACCTTTTAAAATCAGAAGTAGGATAGATTTTGCCTTGCAGGACTGCCGAGGAACCCCTGCACAGACAGCTCTTTCAACCCCTGTGAGATAACAAATTATTTAGAAAGCATCTTTGGTGCAGACCAAACATTAGTCCCACTTGCTTTTTTTTATATTTGTAAGCAAAATAGATAAACCCCCGGGTCTATTTAAAAATATATAGAATTACAGATGAATAACAGTGAATAAGAGGGATGTTTTTAATCAAGGGGTTCTGATATCAATATGATATCCTCCCAAGTCATGAGGTAAAGAAGTTCTCCATTATTCACTGCTACCCATCAACAGTTTTATTTTGTGCGTCTTCCACTAAAATCAATACCCTTGCTTTCAACAGCTATTCATGGGTAGAGTGTTCATAGGAAGACCATGTACAACATGGCTTCATGTGCCTCAGTCACCTGCCCATTTTACACCTGGGGTCCTGGACATCACACTTGTCTCTTTCCCTTCCCCAAAAGATTAATACCAGCCATCACACATTCCTTGGAATTACCCGCAAATATAAAAACAAGCATTGGCAATGCCAATAGGTCTGGATTATCAATGCACTCTCAAGCCAGACCTAAAAATCCATGTACATTAATGACAGCCCTCCTCCCATCTGTGCTGCTGCCAGAGAGAGATGCCATAAATTATATTGGGGCATATTATCAAGAACGGCGTTAAAAATTATCGCCGGTTTAGCGGCAGAAAACTGCCGCTAAAGCGGCAATAATGGGCTTGATAATATGCCCTTGAGAATTCCAATAGAAGTCCATGTTCTGGTGTGAACATGGGCTTCTATTGGAATTCTCCAGGGCATATTATCAAGCCCATTATCGCCGCTTTAGCAGCAGTTTTCTGCCGCTAAACCGGCGATAATTTTAACCCCGTCCTTGATAATATGCCCCTTAGTTATCTAAGACACTTTAATAGCATTGCAATAGCATTTCCGTGCCCCTAAAAGCTCAATCTCAGGCAGCTGGATAATTAAACAAAATGATCACAGCTGCGTGGAGGGCAAGCACTTTTTTGTGGAAGCACACAACTTCTGCTCAATCAAAACATGCACTCCTGGCTCACAATAAGAGGGCTGGAGCCAAAGCCTCTCTCCTAGTGATACTCACATAATTGTCTTGTGACAGCTGCGCTGCCAAGCCAGACCATAAAATTGATCTGCGGTTCTGCATGTACCCTCACCACTCTTGCATTTACCACAACTTTCTAAAGGAATTTGAAACAAATGTCATCTTGCCTCCCACCCACAATACCCTATTTTCAATCCATCCTACTCCTTCAAATAAATAAGTATAATACCTGTTCTCCTGCCACCCACTCTTATCAACCTCCGTATCCCAAAGCTATAGTGCAGCCCCAGAGAATAGCGCTCACTTTTAAAATCATGTCCCACTCCTTTATGTGCTGTTTTCATAGGTGGCCTGTCACGGGGGATGTAGAACATTCTAGCCTCTCAGAAAATATTTATTTATTCACACATTCCATAAAACTTTACATGCTGAGGGAATGAGGTAAGGCCACCTCAGAGCTAATTTGATGGGAAATGGGATGATAAATTTCTGAACGCATGGTCTTTTTTTCTTATTAATCTTTGCTTTAGTTCATAAAACCGCTAAACATCAGCAGAAAACCTACTGATGGTAAGTGATGACTACAGGGCCTATCAGGTCTGACCTTTTACTTGCCTCCTCTAAATACAACCAATCCTACCTGGCTTTCCTCATTTTCTTTGCTTATACTAAGTAAACACGTTTTTGACATAGGTTTTTCGGTTGAGCCTAGCAGACAGTGCACCTGTTTGATTGCGAAAGACACATTGTGGGCTTGCCAAGATCATACACAGGGGCTGGGAGCCTACACTTTGCTTTCCATTGGTTGGCATTCCTGTTACTCATTTGCCTGCTCCTTATTTGTGTCCCAGCTTGAAAATCTTGTGTCTATTTTGATTGTCTCACTTCTAAGCTTCCACTGCTTGTTTTTTAAGCACTACTTTTTTTATTTTTGGTTATGTACTTCATGAGAGAGCAAGTATTTTCAAGCTGTGTCCCTCGAGTACATCGGTCTGCTTCTCCGTCTCCCTCCACATTATATAATGTTATGGTATGTTATGTGTATTTGTAAAGTGCACTATCACACGCAAGAGTATCATGGCGCTCAGCTGGTGTGTGTGCCTAGACTTGCCTATATTAGGTTGGTTAATTGAAAAGTCATGCTTCTTGCGGAGTTCAAGAGAGGAGGAGACTTTGATGTGAAGTTCCATGCTTTAGGAGCGATGTAATAGAACACCTGTCCTACTGATCTGGTTCTGTGTATGCTTTGGATGTGTGCGAGTGGGAGTCCTGTGGAGCGGAGGTGTCGGGGTGGTTGATGGAAGGAGATGGCACTGTTCCGGTGGGCGGGGTCTGAGTTGCGTAGTGCCTTGCTTGTGTGTGTGAGGAGTTTGAATTGAGTGTCTTTGTGTATCGAGAACCAGTGTAGTTCCCTAATGTGTGGTGTGATGTGAGTTCTGTGTGGGAGGTTGTGGCTGCCAAGTTCTGGGTAGTTTATGGTCTTCTAGTGGGTATAATCCAGCTTGCTGGTGACTAGGACATGAGTCACAGTTTTTTGTGTGTTGTCAGAGCCATTTGAAGATCATCCTCAGCATCTTCAGTGTGTGAAAGCAGGTTGCAGTGATGGCGTTGGCTTGTGTGGTTATGCCCAGTTTGCTGTCGATGATTATCCCGAGGTTCCTGGTGTGGGTTCTTGGTGTGGGTGAGCTTCCAAGTTCGGCCGGCCGGCCAATAGTTGGAGTCCCATGGTGAGGTGTTTGTGCCGAAGATCACTACTTCTGTCTTGTTGATGTTGAGTTTGAGACAGTTGGTTTTCATCTAGTTGGTGACTTCAGTCATGCAGGCGGTGAACTTGTTTCTTTTATTGGGGATCTTGTGAAAGAGGGAGAGCATGAGCTGCATGTCATCTGCGTAGGAGAGGAAGTTGATGTTGAGTGCATGGATGATGTTGACCAGAGGAATCATGGATGCATTGAAGAGGATGGGGCTGAGCGATGAGCCTTGGAGCACTCTTCAGATGAATTTGCGGGCTTCCGTGAAGTAAGGTGCCAGGCTGACAGCTTGTGTTCTATACGTTAAGAAGGAGCAGATCTAGTGGAGAGTGTGTCCTTGGAAGCCAATCTTTTGCTGGTGCCTGATGAGGATGGGGATGGGGCGTGAGACCATGTCTAATGCTGCAGAGAGGTCCAGGAGAATGAGGACTGCTGTGGCTCCTATGTCAAGGGTCATGCGGATGTCATCTGTGGGCAACGATGAGTGCTGTCTCTATACTGTGGTTGGGCCTGAATCCGGACTGTGTGGCATAGAGGAGCTGAGGTGTTCGGTGAAGTGTCTATTGATTTGTTTCTCAAAGACCTTTGCTGGGTATGGTAGGAAGGAAATTGGTCTTTAGTTGGAAAGTGTGGCTGGATCAGCAGATGGTTACTTGAGCAGGGACATGAAGGTGGCATGTTTCCAGGTGTCCAGAAATGTGGCTGAGTCAATGTAGGCATTGAGGATGGGTGTTAGTGCTTTGCTGATCGGTTTTCACCCCTTGGTTAAGGTGTGGTGTGGGCAAGGGTCAGATGGAGCCCCCCAAGTGGATGGTCTTCATTGTAGCAGCGATCGATTTTGACGATGGTGATGGCAGTCCATGAGGTCAGGGTTCGTTCATCGGTTGTGTTGGGAAGTTGAGTGTTGGGGTCCAGTTGAGGGTTGATGCTGTTAGTGCTGGCATAGATATGATCTGCAAAAGCTGTGTGCTTGGTGTTCGTATCCATTAGTAGTAGGGTCTTTCGGCTGATTTTAAGATGTCTTTATCTGCAGTGTCTTGACTTTTTCTCCATTTGCGCTCCAGTTGCTTGCAGTGGCGTTTTGTCGGCCTGAATTCCTCTGTTTACCAGCTGGCCTGTGGTCGGGCTCTTGCCGTTGGGTGGCGCTTGAGCAAAGCCAGGGTCTTGGAGCTTGTGGTTGCCCAGTTGTTGAGGTTTTTAATGGCTTTCGGAAAGTCGCTGGGGTGCTCGGGCCAGTGCTCAGAGATAGCGGAAGCTCACTACTCTACTGTGATGCTTTTCCAGCTGGAGCGGATGGTTCTGGTGGTGGTAAGTCTATGATGATGCAGGATGGGTATGCTGAAACTGATGAGGGTGTGGTCTGTCCAGGGCATAGTTGCTGACTGAGGAGAAAAATCGGGTCCAATTGGTGTCCGGCGGTGTGTGTGGGTTCGGTAATATGCTGGGTGAGGCCAAGGTTTCCGAAGTTTTCTAGAAGGGCCATAGAGTTTGGGTCAGTACTGTCTTTTAGGTTGAAAATGAAGGTCCCCGAGGAGGATAAAAATGCTGGTATTGATGATGAGGGGTGAGACGAAGTCTGTGATGTCACACCAATTTTGGTGTGGGTTCCTCCTGGCTTGTGCTGATGATCTTGCCCAACGATCTTGTAGCCAGCAGGGATGACTGTACCGATGTCCAGTGTGAGAATGGGGTTAGTCATGTTTCTGTGAGAAAGAGCAGGTCTGGAGCACAGTTGTGCAGCAGGTCCCATATCTTTGTGGCATGTTTGGTGAGCGAGCGGGTGTTGAGGAGCATACATGCAGTATTGTGTGGTGTTTGGGAGGTGTTTGGCTTGTGTGAGCAGGTGGCTGGGTTGGTTGAGTGTGAGTGAGTGGAGTGCTGGGTTTTGTTGGTGCGGGAATGGTGGGTGTAGGGTGCAAGAGAGTGTATGACAACTTGCAGTAGATGCATGTGAATGATCCTTCTTTGTTGTGTGGTGCGGTGTGGCAGCACTGCAGTGAGCTCTGCTCTTAACCATGGATTAGCGCAGCAGGGTATCAGTGGCTGAGGAGAGATCAAGGTTCTTTGCACTGGGTGTGGTCCAGGCGAAGACAGGCGCAGACGGGTTTGCATGTGGTGTGCTCGCTGTGCATCTGCGCTGCAGCCACCTTTAAATAGGTCCTGGGAGGAGCGCAGGGTACAAGGGGCGGGAAACTAGTAATATCTCTTCCTGTGCAGGTGGATGACGGGGAAATCCAGTGATGTCATTTCCATGTTATGCTCACTCTCATGTCCTCACCCATTGCATTCTTGCCCATGTGCTTCTCCCCCACCCACTCCACATTGCTCTCTCATCCATTGCTTCTCCTCCCCATCCCCGCCCTCCTTGTTTCTTCCGTCACCCCTCCCTCAATGTTGCTTCCACCACCCTTTCCTGTCTGCTTTTCCTCCCTACTCCCCGCAATGCTCCCCCCAACCCTCGGCCTCTGTGTTGCTCCTCCTGCCCACTTCTAAAAAAAAAACACTTTCAATGATTTTTTCTTTTTATTTACTGATCCATCTCTAATTGGCGATAAAAATAAAAAGCAGGCACGTCATTTTGTTGGCGCACACATGTGTGGTTCACACACCTACTAAATGACATGGTGGGGCGTGTCATAGTCATATTTTTCTTTTTTAGCAATGCTGCACTGCATCAGCGATGCCGTACACCATCGGTGAAAACCACTGACAAAGCCAATAGGTCTCAAAAGTGAGATGTATTTGCTCTTCCAATGCATGTTTTAATCGGAGCACTGTTTTTGTGCCCGTCATATTTGCTGGGTGACTTTCCAGCACATTCCACCTACTCCCATACATTTACTCCGAAGCTGCATCTTACTCTTTAAAAATACCTACTTCTTATCCTTTGTTAAAGCAGAGTAATGTAAATATATCCCAGGAAAGATATCACAAAATAAAAAAAAGAGAAAAAATATTAGTATTGTAAAATAAAGTTGATAAAAATGAAACCTATAGGGGCTTATTATGATGTCGGGCGGAATCACTTCCACCCGACACCCGACACCTGACCGACACCCTGTCGGCGGTCCTGACCGACTCATTAGGATGCGACTGAAGACTGTTCGGTCTCATTCCTACATTCCACTATGGGAACATGCATAGTGAAATGGGAGGTGCGGTTCATCCCGTGGAAGGCACCTCATTGTGCCTGCCACAAGGTTCAGGGATCAACAGGGCGGCACCATAGGTACCCCCTCTGCCTCCAACCTAGGCCGTTCATCAAAGGGGGCCCTGCTGTGGCTCCCAAACATGCTTTCTGACATGGTTTCCATGTCGGACAGATCGGCATGGAAAGCAGGTCGGAAACTGTGATTGTAATCTCAAGGGCGGAAAGAGCCGCCCTTGAGATTACAGGCCAGATTCCGACTGGCGGACGGGCTCTCCGAGCGGCCGGTTTACTTTCCGACTGCCTAAATCTCAATTAGGCAGTCAAAAAGTAAACCGACCGGCCCATTACGATGCGGCCCTAAAGGCTCCGACCAAAGGTCGTAGCCTTTACGGACTGTATCGTAATCGGCCAGATAATATCATGGTGTTATTTTTGGAAGTAGTACATTTAAGTTTTGAAGCAAAACCAAGCATGTACAAGTGCACCAATTCAGTTTTAGTGAGAACAGGTTAGCGTACAACCATCTTGGTTAAGTTTCCCCCTCCCTCTCTGCGCTACTGACTGACTGACTGCTTCTCACTCCTTAGCTTAAAGAATGTAATTCATCTGTAAATTCCCAAACGTCTGTCAGACGATTTGGTAAATTACCCTATTGCTTGCCTCACCAGTCAGCTAATTAAATAAACACTAGCAAGGCCAGTATGTATGGGTTTAATGTAACAAACATGCACTCCCATTGAGGTGGTAATGATGGTGGTGGTGGTATTGGTGGTAGTGCTGTTGGTTTTGGTAAGGACATGATATTGGTGGTGTGATTCTAGTGATGCTATTTAAAGTGTAAAGGTGGTATTGGCAGTGTTGATGATGTGGTATTGGTAGTGGTGTAATATTGGTGGTAGTTGCCGACGTGGTAGTGGTATAGGTGTTGATGGTGGTGATATTGTGGCGAAGGTATAGTTTCTGTTGACCACATAGATGTTGTTGGTGCTATTGATTGTGGTATCTGTGGTGGCAGTGCTAATATGACTGCTAGCTTTGGAAGTAGTGACACTGGTTTAGGTATTGTTGGTGTTTTGCAGTTAAGGTGGAATCGATGGGATGGTAATGGTCGTAGTGGTTTTGGTTCTGGTGGTAGTTGCATGGCATTGGTTGTATGATCAAATGCAATTAGCAGGCCGTGCTTGCACTTGAGTTTTAAAATGTAAAAAAGCCTGCTGCAGAAATTAAAGTGCTTTCTGGACATAATGCATGTATGAGATAGTAAATTGAATATGGCAAAAATGTAATTGCTAATAGCTGAGTGACTTTCTGAGATGCAAAAGAGTCGGTCATGCATTGCATGGAAAGCCCTCTATTGCAGACAGAATAATGCACCAAGCAGCGCTTGAGAGAGAAATACCTTCCTGGGCTAATCTATGAAGTGACTGACAATGTCACAAGCTAATGGCTGAAAGAAGCTGATCAAAATAAACAAATGGTAAGCAATAGGTCTTTCAGACAGCTGAACTTCCAAACCAGAGTTAATAACAAGCATTGGCAATGCCAACAGGCCTGGCTTTAAAGGAATGTTGTATGGTAACACCGCATTACAAGCGTGGAAGCAAAGAGCTTTAAAATAATATTGGGGTAGGTTGAAAGGTCAGGTAACAGTTTCACTGTCATGCAAGACGTAAAAATCCATGTAAGTTAACGTCGGCCCTCCTCCCATCTGTGCTGCTGCCAAAAAAAAAAACAATATAAATGATCTAGTTATCTAAGACGCTTTCTTAGCATGCTAATGTCATGTGAGCGCCCCTTAAAGTTCAAGCTTGGGCAGCTGGATAAATAAAGAAAATGATCACAGCTGCATGGAGAGCAAGCAGTTTTTTTGTGGAAGCACAGAACGCCAGTCCAATCAAAACATATAGTCCTGGCTACAAATATGTGGGTGGAGCCAAAGCCCATCTCAAGTGATGCTCACAGCTGTGCTGTCAAGCCAGACCATAAAAAGGAGGAGTAATTCCTCCGAAAAGTTAGTATACTGGAATCATGAAAGGCAGGGTGAAATGTTACAGATGGCTAGCTATAAACAAGTGATATACAAGTTGAACGACCAATTACAGGTATTGGAGGACATCTTGGGGACATACTGAAATTGACTGCTTCCTAGAAATTGAGTGACCCCCTGAATGACAGCGGTCTTATGCCTGCTGCCAAGAAGTATAAGCTCTCTATATATTGGACACATTTCGAGCCTCAGCCAAGCTAATATTACTAAGCACAATGGCTACTCGGATACTTTGTGATAACAACTGCTGATCTAATTAAGGAAAATCCCGGCTTGCACCCTGCTTCCTGTAGGCCCTCTTTAGCAGACTAATACCCTAGTCTTCTCTTTTCCCTTTTTTCACCCTCTCTTTCTGTCCCAGCATCTTCCATGAGAACCTCTAATATTTTATGTATCCATAGTGTCCTGTGCTACTGGAAGAAAACTCGTTTAGAATACTTTTACATTAAACTTTGCTGTGCTGGTATTAAATATAAAATTCAATAAAAAAATCAAACAGAAAAAGCAGGGCTAAACGGATGAAACATCTTAATTTCTAAGACTTCCAGAAGGTATTTTCGTGTAGGGCAACTACATTTTCAATTGTGAATATGAGAGAATGCAGCATAAGTAACATTAAGAAGTTTTCATTTTTTCAAAAAGGAGATCCTTGGTGGGACGTGACACAGAGGGTGTGCTTATAATCCACCCCAGCACTCTAGCTGCTTAAACAAATTACTATTTATTAAAGTCCAAAACAGTAAGTTAAAAATCTTTTTTAAAGTAATATTTTTACAAATAGTACACGTGTTTTTTATTGTCAATATCTTCAGTGCATTGCAAATGATTTATGACCTTCATTTCATATGCCCCACAGTGATGTTCCCCAATGGTATACATGCCTGATTCTGAAAGGACTGGTTTTCCTGCTCTCGAAAATACTGAGCCAATGAAGGAGAAAGGTGAAATAATCATAACAAGTAAAATTATGCTTATGACAATCATTGTGAGCACTCCAGCACTTCCTTAATTTTCTCATTTGTGAACTGGATCTGCCTCAGCAAGGAGACCTTTACCATAAATGTGGTGAGGCCAGAGTCAGGCGGGAGGCACCTTGTTTAGTGGGTGCTTAGTTAGTCATGCACCCTTTCATTCTGCATTGCTTTGAAACACCTAGTTGTTGGGCTTCATCACTAAAATGTACTATTCCCAGCTCTCACAACTGCTACATAAGGACTCAGTAACATATTGGTGGATTTGCCAAGGGCTCTGCTTACCATAATATAGGGTTGTTGTCACCTGCGCCCAGGATGCCCTTCTTCAGAGGGGCACAAGGAGCTGTTGCATTAAAGTTATGCAAACAGCTGCGCCCCCTCACTTGTAAATACAAAAGGAGCGCCCCCCCCCCCTTCTGCTTCATTTTATTTACCAACAGCAGTGAGGGCATCAGATCTCTTTCTGCGCAGGGCGTTATCCATGCAAGGGCAGGCTCTGCCTGTAAACCACTCACCCTTGAGGGGGAGTACTCATAGTCTCCCATCTCAAATGGAAGAGGCATTGTTCCATATTTTAGATGTTAGGCCCCATGTCTTTCTGCTAGGGTCTGTGCGAGGTAAGACCCAGCCCATTTTAGATGGCATTCTATGCCTCCCCCTTGGGGCCAGTGAGTATCTGTACTCTGGGGTGGCACCCCTTAAAACACTCTTTGCACCCTCCTAAGAGCATAACCAGGAGGGCAGGGGTTAAATGCTCACCACCTTTTGGGCAACCTATATATTATACCACCCTTAGGTAGTAGTTGGTTTGCAGAACATTCTATCATGGGGAAATAAATTGGGAGACAAGGGATTTCCTCCACTGCATGGTCTATGTCTACAAGTACAGCAGGTAATTCATAAATTTGAATGAGTACTTGCTGAAACAGTGAGTGAAAATTTAGAATGACTGTGCAGCTCTTCTGTAGTTGAAAAATGTACCCCTTCTCATGGCAAATTCTGTTGTTTGTGCAGGTGGTCCATTTTAAGTACTAAAGCTCACACAGTATGTTATGCCAGTGCACTGGATTACATAGTGTTGCACCAACTGTATTACACCAATGCTTTTTTAAAAAGGGATAGTGCACAGTAAATAGAGAATGCTGAGCTAAGACTGCTTTAGTATGCTAATTGCAGATACGGGTGAGCGCTCAAAGATACATAAGGTTTACCGATCAATGACTGTCCTTTTGAAGTCATTAACTGGCATTTGATTCAATAACTGCTCTTGGCAGATTGTTCTCCCTTCCTCTTGTGCGTGGTGCCAAAACCAGTCCCTCGAGGTTAAAATGCAATTGGTTTGTTCACAGTTCCAAGGCTACGGTTTCGAACACTCTCCAAGTGCAGAACTGATTTGTAAAGTTGTCTACTTCCATATAGTTTCCAGTTTCTAAGACTGCATACTGTGGATTTTCATTGTATTTTTTTTTAATAACCTAATTTAGTTTAATTCGAAATGTGTACAAAATCATAGTTTAACTATAGGAGGGGTTTTATGTATATCATGTGCAGAAGGATATTTCCTAAATCTGAGTTCCATAGTTCAGAAGATTGTCTTTGCTCTATTAACTTGTAACACAAAAAAAGCATTCCCTAATACACCATAACCACTAGCACAGATTAGAATTATGAATTTTCATTATATCAGTTCTCCAAATAAGATTCATAAATACTAATTGGTTGGCAAACTACTGAACATACCTGTGTCAGATGCAGTATATGTGTCTAATTTCAGAATATGTCCTAAGATTCTATATTTCAGATTGAGTTTTGCATTTTTATTCTAACTGTGGACATTTCAGGTTAATTATGAATTCAAGGATCCTGACTACATCAAAAACTACAATTGTACATAAGAAATAGAACTATAAATACATATTGAAAGGGCCAACATATACTGAACAGCTTGTTTGCAATGGCCAGAATTCATATTCCCTATTTTCAAAACGTTTCCACTGCAAAACTATCATTATCAGCATATAACACTTCCAAAAATCATAACAGTTAATAATGCATTTAATCCTTGAAATAGCCCAACCCCACAAGATTACCTTTCCATACTCCTGTCTTTCGTAGAAATGATCTTATATTCCAAAAATTAAGTACATCTTTTCAAAATTCCCATCTAATTTCCCCAGCTTTGAGCAAACTGAACATAGGAAGAAAACACACAGTCCAGTGACTGGCTATGCCAGTATAAAGTGAATGTTGTTTTTTTTACTCAAAATCACTTTCCATTAAACTGAAGCTATCTATTATATAGGTCACTTAGTTCTAGAGATGAGCCCTGAGCCTCTTGGCATTTCAAAAGATAGCCAAGTTATATATTTTTATACCCTGAATTTTGTAGAGACAACAAAATGTGGGCAGAAACCTGGTTTTTGACTATTATAAACTATTTATATTATCAGAAAGTAAGAAACAGTGAATAACATTTATAAAATTGTAATTGGTAAAACATTTTCTAGAACTCTATAATAACCTAAATATTTTTTACATTCACAATTGCAGCTTTTTCAACTTCAGAAAAAGTTTATCTTTTTTTTACTTTGACCAAAAGAAGCATGTATACAGTTCTTTTGAAAAGAGTGATTGCTTTATTAGAGCTAATTTAAATCTAAAGTATTTTTACCTTGCAGAAAAATATTGTGCTAATCAATGATTTGCAATACATTTAGATGCAAACTAAACTTTATTTTGAATCACACAAATACCAACAGTCAAGAAAGGATCTAGCATTTTGGAAAGCCACAACTTTTTGAAACTGCCAAATTTAATAGTACATATTTTTTCTGTAGAAGTACTGTTCACCCATGTTATTAAAAAATCAATAACCACTAAACTACACCTACAAGTGGAATAGGTACTGTGTCTGGGGGTATGACATATAGAATTGCCAGATCTATTGTAAAATTAACACGTACTAAGATTGTTGCTGTAGAAGATAACCGTTCTCCTAGTAGGAAATATATTGATTACTAAGCTATGTGAAAACTATGGCGGGGAAATGAAAAAATGTTGGACAACTATTAGAAATAAATGGTATACTGGCTGCGCTACATAAACCTGTCACATAATTTTATTTCAATTACTATAATTTATCTTTGTTCTACTAATTATGCATTAAAAGCTTAAAACCCTCCTTTATCACACACGGTTTTCAATTCCAACAATGGATGGAAGGGTAATTTAACATATTAGTCTTTCCTGAATCACAAAGGCTGTTTTCTTAGACTGATAGGCATTCCAAATCTATGTTAAACAGAAAAGAATCCAGCGACCTACTAAATAAAAATTACCTCCATTGTGCCATCAGCAAATCTAATTTGCACTCTAGCAAACACATCCTGAACCCTTCTTCCCCTCTCAACCCACATCCCACCCTTAAAGAGGAGGCTTGCTTTCCAGCTTCGAGGAACCCGCTTACAATCTGTGTTGTTTGGGGATGTAGTTCTCTGCATTCCCTACAGATGATTGTGCACAGGAGAGGCTTCACTTTCTCAAATATATATACACCAGCTTCAGAGACAGAAGTATACATCATTTATAATCATCAAAAAATCATAAACGTATACAGACAGACAGACAGACAGGTGAATGGCAATGGATGGATAGCAAGAGTGGGAGGTAAATACAATAGGTAATGAGAAGGGTGTGAAAGTGAGTAGAAAGAGTGGATGGATAGGTGGACTCTTCTCTAGTAAGAAACTTTTGCGATGGAAAGATGCATGGGCAAACGTCCTTGAAGCATTCATGAACAAAATTCACTAAACCGCTGTCACACATTCCCATCCTCACCACCCAAGTGTATAACGATTGCATCTCATCTATCTATTCTAGTTTCTTGATCCTTCTGCTGCATTTGTACTTTTTTATAAAATATATTCACCTTCAGTCTTTTGTAAAAAAAAAAATATATGCCTTTGTATTATTCACTGTTTTACTGCTATTAAAATGGTTAAAAATACAATAGACTCATTGGATTCTCATTGGTCCAGCTGGCATTTGTGATGTTGGCTCTGGTACCTGATATTTGCTTGATTACTGCTGGTAGGGTGTCTCCTGCTTCTGCACATCCTAGTGGCTCAGGCCCATAACTCGGGTTCAGGGCCTTTAACAACTCGTATAGCCCATAAGGCTTTATTGTGGTTTGTGCTTTAAACATGAGTAGGGATTACATCCAAGATTATATATAAAATAGAAGTCTTCGGTTTTGTCATAAAATGTATGAGTGCCAAGTCCTAGTGGCCTCTGTCAAAGTTAACTTTGTCTCAACAGTGGTGAAAGGTGCTCAATTTGTTCATCATGTTTGACAGAGGGGGCATGCAGATTATAGATACTTTGTGATGGGGAATGAGAGGGATGGTCTAAGATCAAATTCCATAGATAAGCATGTAGGCAGTCAGTCAGGTCGAGAAAAAGCAGACTAAAAACAGAAGGGAAAACGGCACAATGATAAATAAATAAAAAATACAAAGAGGCAGTGGGGGATGGACCAACATGCAGATGTCCACAGGTATTTCTAGAGTGAGGTTTACATAGCAAGTAAATCTTGTAATTGTGTAGTCAATAAAACTTTAACAAATTAAAAATTAAAACACTGTTCTGAAAAAGCAGTCTTAAAAACTTCACCGTTACCATTTTATGATAGAGTGACATTTCGTTCGAATAGAAATAAAGAGAACTTGTTGCTTCCAGTTTTGCTAAAACCACTTTAAAAAAATACAGTTCCACTAGCCATTGAATGTCTGTTGGACTGAAACATTGTTTGATTACTGACCGGCAGGTTCTAATAACTAATAGTTTTAAGGAAGGAAGTAGAAATTTGGAGCGCTCCTCCACTGGGCTTAGGCAGCAGCACATCCCATGGGGGTGGGGAGCAGCGATTTCTTCCAATATTGACCAAAATGGCAGTTGACAGTACGGCGATAGAATTTACACTTCTGCCGCTTCTCACGTATTTCGAAAATACCAGATTTCAGCCTCGAGGAGAGAGAGAAATACAGACAGAAAGAAATATACAGAGGATGAGATGTGGAGATGGGAAGAGAGGGAGATGGACAGGTCCGTAGATGTACAAATAAATACACTGGTTGATATAGAGGAAAGGAATACAGACAGAGACATGACGCACAGAAATAAGAGAGGCAGAAAATGTATTGATTACAAATGTAAACAATGACTACATGAGGCAGGTTGAGGAGGGGTTGAGGCGCGAGCGCAGAAGTGAGGTGGAGGGCAGCCCAAGTTCATGAGCAGCTTGATCGATCAAATAAAGAACTGAGGGCCAATAGACACAGAAAAAAAACTCACAATATAGAATAATATGAGGATTGATTTATAGATTCGAGACAATAGTGATATGCATTATTTTAATCCTTGGATATGATTGTCTTCTACACATTGCGCGTTGTCATGTAACTTCATGACAGTGTGTTCATCCTGTTGTCCGGTAGATTATTACACACCCACCGTGGTTGATAGAACCCTTTCGTTTGATTGACACCCATCACCAGTAGGTGGTATGGGCCATCAAAGGTTAAAATGTAACATAACGGGCCCGCTCTAGCGTGGACAGTGTTATATGTATATCCTTGCTGTTTGTGAAACCTGGTGGTGAAGGACAGTAAAAAAAAATATTAATGACCCCCACCATAACCATGGGAGTTATTTTACCGTTTTGAAAAATGAGCTCCCACTTTGAAAGTTTATTTTTGGAAAAAGTAAAACGTTGTACAATTTTGACGGGAGGCCGGCATGTTAGACGGAGCCGTCCATCAAACTTTTATAACATTGACACGGGCAGCTGTGACGGCGGGTTCTGCCAATGTTTAGAATTGTCCGCAGGGCTGGCGGACAACTCTAAATTTGGTGGGCGGAGGACCTTTGGTATTCAGGAGTAAAGTACTCTTCTATACTGACAGACTTATCTCAGCCCGCCAATCTCTATATCAGCCCCTTAGTGTCGCCCTCCTTGCAACATGACAGTCTGTGAATACCATGTCACGGACAAAGTATCTTTCTAACTATTGTCACCTTCAACTTTATCAATCACTCAAACACACCATTTGAGTACAAAACTAAAAGACGACAAAAGAACTTTGACTGCTGTGCAGCATGGCTGAAAGTTTTTTAAAAAGCGCTATGATGCTGCAGATAACGCTGTCTGCATCATAGCATTTTTTTGATACTTTCAACTATGCTGCTCAGCTGCAAAACATGGCATGAAAAAAAATCGACAAAGCCCAATAGTTCTCGCATATGTGGGAGCTATTTGGCTTTGTCAGAGTTTGTTTTTGTGGCGGGATGGGCAAGAAAGACCGCAGGACAAGGACAAGGTGGGAAAAGGCAGGCAACAATGGGGCTATGCACCACAGCTTAAGTGAAGAAAAAAACCAAAAATGAGGTTAGGAAAAAAGAGCTGGTCAACTTAAAGCTCTTTTTTTTGTTTTCACGGGCACGGTGGGCTAACATGGGCAGTGAAATGGGGCAAGCAACATGAGAGAAAGTAGGAGGAGGGCGGGAGGGGCCAGCAAGATGATGGACAGCAGGAGGGGCACCCAACATGAGGGACAGTAGGAGGGATAAGCAACACCATGGACAGCAGGAGGGGACAAGAAATACCATGGATGGTTGCAGTGGCAAGAAGCACCACAGGCAGCAGGAGCATTGTGGGAGGGGTAAGCTACATGACAGACAGTGGGAGGGCCAAGCAACATGATGTACAGCAGAAGCAAGCACATGCACTGTTTTGGAGTGCTTCCACAAGAAGAAAAAAGTAGTTCAGAAAGCGCAGCACTGGTAGGACACGGCAAGGAAGCAGTACCAAGGCCAGCTCCAGAGGAGGGACAAGCACAAGAAGAGGAAGTAAAGCCGGCATGCTTTGGCCAAATACGAGCCAGCAAATGAGAGTGAAGAAAAAAGTAGTTCAGAAAGTGCAGCACTGGTAGGACACGGCAAGGAAGCAGTACCAGGCCAGCTCCAGAGGACGGGCAAGCCCAAGAAGAGGAAGTAAAGCCGGCATGCTTTGGCCAAAGACGAGCCAGTAAATGAGAGTGACAATGAAGCCAACCAATGATGAACAGGTGGTGGGCTCTTAGCCTCCTGTAAGTAAACCAAATGTCTCACAAACAACAGCGCTGTCTTAGGAGAGACCTAAAAAGGGACCCTACTATTCATGGATCGTCCATCATTTTACATTCACAAATTTGACCATTCGACTTTCGTCACTCTTTATTTCAACTGATATACTTTCTTTCTCTGTGAGTCCAAAAAGCAAAGTGCTCTTTGTGTCTGGGGTCTGTACACCTAAGCACTCAGAGGTTGAACTATCGCTAAGACTTGGGTTAGATTTTTCAAGTATAGCCTAGAGACAACAAAAAATAAAAATTATTACAGGTTTTTTATGTCCACTCTGTGCATACGTGGGTCTCCAAGGTTCATTCACATTTTGCTTCCGTCTATCAAAACATAAATCATGGGGCAAAAGGTCAGCCTACCTCATTCACTGACTGCTTTGAGCTGTGAGTGGCAACAATTTTTACTGATTCCTGACAGCTTCCTGAAAAGGATGCACTTCAGTGCCAATGCTGTTTGCTTGCCCTGCTGGGCCACACTTTCACTTTGATATCTTGCCACTTTGCATGCATGCTCCTTATGTTTACAAAAAGTAAATACAAAATTGAATACTTGTCAAGGTAACACCAATTGGCTTTGCCATTGCTTGCCATGAGTGCTCCCAATTTAGATAGATAAGCGAGGCTCACAAATATAAAGCAATTAGCTAAGAATCTAATTATAAAATGTATATGGAGCCTAAACTAACTGGAACCGAATGGGGCATAATGCAGAAACAAAGCGGTTGTTTGTCACAAAATATGATAGAACGGGAAAGTCATTGATAAAACTTAGATCTCCTAGTTGGCAAGCTAGCCACTGGCCCATATGGTTTGAGATGGCTAGTGTAGTTATTTATATAGGGTTTTGTAAGCTGCAAACGAGGCCCCAATGGGAGAGCTAAAAAAGTAGAACGGGAATCAGGGATGCCTGGGGTGTGACACCCCCCCCTCCCCCCCAAGTAAATTCTTGGCTTAGTACTAAGGTCTGCTGGTCAGAGTTGGGTCTGCTATGTCTGTTTCAGTTTTTCTCGTTGCCCTAATTTCAATAAGTTGTTTTATCTTGTTCATTGTTTGGATCAGGACTTCAAGTGTCTTGTATACCATAAAAAAGTAGCACCCACAGACATACTCCTTTAATGGATGAAAATGTACTGCTTTTCAGAATTAACAGCTGTACCAGTCTCATGTTTCCAGACATACTACTGTCAATCAAACACTCAAAAGTTGATGGAACGAACGCTTGCAAATAGTCTAACCACTGGCAATTAATCGGAGTAGTATTCCAAACTAGTGTTTTTCACTCACTGTGCCACTTTAGAAAGAGGGCCTGATTTATGGTTTGGCAGATGGAGTCAAGGCAGACAGGTTGGAGGAGGAATGTACTTCTGCCACCCTGCCTTTATTTTGTCTGCCAAATTTAGAGCTGTCTGCCAGCCCGACCAGGCATCTCCATACATTTGCAGCACCCGTCATCAATGTAGGAAAAGTTTGACGAATAGCTCCATCAAACATGATGGGTGGCTTTCAAACTTTTTCAACGTTTTTTTTTTTTTTTTTTAACTCCCAAAGTAGCTGTTTGTTTTTGAAAAATAAAACAAAAATAATGACCCTCCACCCATTGGCTGTTCTCTCCCATGGTGTGCAGGTAATTTTTTTGTTTTTTTTACTGTCCGTTACTGCCAGGATATACCTGGCATTGATAGACAGTTTAAAAAAAGCCATCTGACTGTCCACTCTCAATTGAGCAAACAGTCGAATTGTTTACTTCCGGCACCACCTACTCTGTCGATCCATGGGAAGAAGATTTACACTGACAGAGTAAATTTACTCCATCGGTGTAAATCTTGAGGTCCACCGGCCTCACTACTAGGCGGTCGGACCTTGGAAGGTCTTAAATCACCATTGCAGTCGATTATCTGCCCGCCAAACTCTAAATAGGCCCCAGAGACTCACTTAATGCAAATCAGTACAGACCCAGTTCCTCATGGGTCCATCTTGAACCTTGGTCTTCTCACCCACTCACCCTGAGGCCTACTACAAACTACAAAAAAGAAAATACGAGGGGTATCAATGCTGTAATAAAGAAGGTAAGAGCTGAAGCAGTGCAATTATTTATAGGAATAACTCAGTCGGCCAGTCCACTTGAGGCAAGCGGTAGGTACACATGAATAAACCAACTGGTAGTGCATTGGAAAAAAACTTCAGGCAGAATGCAGTGACAAGGAAGTGTTGGTTAAGCCACAAGTACCAATAAAGCCCCCTCCTGGAAGCCAGAATGACTACACAGATGAATGCATTGTGGGATACATAACAGATAGAGGGAGAGATAGAGAGAGAGAGAGAGAGAGTTAGAGAGAGAGAGAGAGAGAGAGAGAGACAGCGGCGGTTAGTGCAGGTAAGCACGATGAGGTGGGGTGGGGTGAGGCGGGAGGAGGGGGAAGTCGACAGACAACGGAATAGGGAAAATTAACTAAATAAATCCTATTCCGTCATCTCTCGACTACCCCCTCCTTCCACCCCGCACCGCACCGCCCCCGCCATACCGCCTCACCACGCTTACCTGCACCGACTGCCACTGGTGAAAGCTGTTACTACAGTAATCTGATGGTAAACAGCGTTTAGTTCGCAAGCGGAACAACGCATGCCATAACAATGACTGCGTTGTTATTTCGCATACCGTTACAACGCAAGTCGGAAAAACTACTTGCGTTAAGGGGGAAGAAGGTGTTAGATTTAAAATCCAACACCTTCCCTAGTGTCCGCACAGACTGGAGTTGGAATAGTAAATTATACTATTCCAACATCCAGCGCCCCCTACAGCAAGTCATTGTTCCGACTTGCGTTGTAACGGTATGCGAAATACCAACGCGGTCGTTGTAACAACCGCGTTGTTATGGCATGCATTGTAAACGCATGCGAAAAAAAGGTATATATTCTAATCTGATTCCTAGTAGTTTAATAGCAGATGCATTTGGTGCACCATGCGTGCATTTTTGCAGTATTGGTATTCATATTATTAAGCTTGAAAGCTTGAGTAGGCACTACCATACTTCAAAGGTTTGATCTGCAAGTTCCACACAGTGATTTTCAGCAGGCACTGTAACCCAATGTACTGTTGTTTCTCTTATGACGAGGCTTAGACTGTAGACTAATGGAAGGTATCAGTGTCCAGTGCCCTCCATCCGTCACTGCGACCGGCCGCCACCATGATCAATGTCTTCATGACCCTTTTTCCAATGGTGGTAATAATAGCCTGTGATTTTCTACAGTGACATCATTAAGCCTTCCTGACTCCATTGCAAGAGCTCTAAGCATGATAAATTCCACAGGTGTCCCCCCGTGGGGGCTGTCAGGGATTCCACCAACCAGATGGGATGTATTGCCCCTAAGCAGATGCCCAACCTGTTAACCGAACGCCCTGCCTGTCCTGCCGCCACCATTACCTTGCCAGACCCTGCAGGCCGGTCGGTAAACTCATCGTCCCCATTGGCAGGCTAATCCTATTCGATCTTTTGCAAACATACATCATCCTTGGAGGAAATGAAATGCTACGTCGAGCGCTGGGCTGAGCTGGGAATTAAGGTAGATGAATGGAGAAGGCGGTTCACACCTTCTGTTTCTTTGCCGAAGATCCAAACCGCTGGGGATGGGGGACTACCATATTAATGTTTGATTTAAAGGCGATGCAGTGTTGAATTTAGGATCATCACTGGAGCCATTTTCTGCCTTTGCGCTCGATTCTTCCTGGAGGCGGCCTACTGTATCCTTCCGAGCCGGAGGGAAAATACACCCCCGAGCTCTGTCCAATTTAATGTTCAAGCGAGAAATTCATCTTTTTCTGATCCCCCAAATGCGTGCTGTAGAGCGGCAGCGCTATCATCAATCTACAAACAGTAAAAGTTCCTGGTTCTTTTCCTTGTTGGCACAAGGTGGCCCTTTTTATTTTATTTTTTTCAAAAACGTTCCTTTGATTTCTATGTTTTTATATTGCTTGGGGCAAATAGTACTTGACCAATAACTTACTGCAATATTATGAAGTGTCTGGCATGGAAGATATTCTTATGAAGGCGATAGCTGAGTAACTTTGTGAAGAATCATGAACATTTGTAGAAAAACATTAATGAAGTTGAAAGCCTTGTTTTTATTGCACACACATGTGCCTGCACTCACATGTTGGTATAGAAAGACCCACACACAAACACCGATACACCCACGCCTTGGCAGAGAGACGTACATAGATTCATGCAGGAAGCTAATGCATGTATGCAGACATAGACAAGCACATTTATATATACATCCATGCAAACAAGCCCAGACACAAACACAATAATGCATGCACCCATACACATGGACCCCATTCCGCGCACAGGCCCACACACACGCACTGATCGCAGAGGCAAACGTGTGTGCATACACACACGAGCATGCATGCACAGACAACTCCACAGACCAACATAGAGATAGACACAAGCCCACACACAGACATACGCACACACACATACACAACACACGCACACACACACAGCACACGCACACATGCACACACACCAAGTGCAAATAAGAATTGCTTCTTTCTCTACTTCATGTGCTGTACTTTCCGCTTCCATGCAACAACGTCATCAGAAGGCAAAAGGGGGCAGCTAGGGTGGAATGTGAGTGGGCTTGTGACCATAGTCTGTTTCACTGAAGCTGCATGTTGGACAAGGAACAAGGTGCATAAATGTGTGGCAGCCGCACAAAATCATGACTGGGTACGCATCCTGTTTGCAGGGTGATTCCAAGCCCACAGTTGGCCTTTGTAGCCCTCTATCACTCTGTGCCACTTTCAGCACCGGCCTGCCGAGAGCACGCGCTGAACCCAGAGGAGTGTGGGATTGTTGAGGTTCTCGAGGTTAATCAACATTTCTGCTGTCTTCCAGGGACTTGGGGCTACTGTCATTTCATGGAGCCCTTTCTAATCTCCCGCAGAAGACTTAGTTATGAGAGCTAAAGCTCTCGTCAGCCAAACCTACACATGACAACTTGTATGTACTTACTTTATCAGTTTACAAATTGATAATATCAGTTTTTAGATCCATACTGAATACTGAAAGAGAAAGAAAAAAGCAGATGCTGGGTGGGATATTATTACTAACCCTGGAGATGAAAACATAGACGGCTTGGGTGTATATCTTATTCTTAACTCTGGGGATGAAAACAGAGAAGGCTTGGGTGGATATGCTATTCTTAAAACTGGGGAAGGAAACGTATAGAGAAGGCTTGGGTGGATATGTTATTCTTAACCCTGGGGTGGAAACAGAGAAGGCTTGGTGGATATGCTATTCTTAGAAACTGGGGAAGGAAAGTATAGAGAAGGCTTGGGTGGATATGTTATTCTTAACCCTGGAGATGGAAACAGAGAAGGCTTGGGTGGATATGGTATTCTTAACCCTGGAGATGGAAACAGAGAAGGCTTGGGTGGATATGGTATTCTTAACCCTGGAGATGGAAACAGAGAAGGCTTTGGTGGATATGGTATTCTTAACCCTGGGGATGGAAACAGAGAAGGCTTGGGTGGATATGTTATTCTTAACCCTGGGGATGGAAACAGAGAAGGCATGGGTGGATATGTTATTCTTAACCCTGGGGTGGAAACAGAGAAGTCTTGGGGTAACATGTTTTTCTTAACTCTGGGGGTGGAAACAGAGAAGGCTTGGGTGGATATGGTATTCTTAACCCTGGAGATGGAAACAGAGAAGGCTTTGGTGGATATGGTATTCTTAACCCTGGGGATGGAAACAGAGAAGGCTTGGGTGGATATGTTATTCTTAACCCTGGGGTGGAAACAGAGAAGGCATGGGTGGATATGTTATTCTTAACCCTGGGGTGGAAACAGAGAAGTCTTGGGGTAACATGTTTTTCTTAACTCTGGGGGTGGAAACAGAGAAGGCTTGGGTGGATATGGTATTCTTAACCCTGGAGATGGAAACAGAGAAGGCTTGGGTGGATATGGTATTCTTAACCCTGGAGATGGAAACAGAGAAGGCTTTGGTGGATATGGTATTCTTAACCCTGGGGATGGAAACAGAGAAGGCTTGGGTGGATATGTTATTCTTAACCCTGGGGTGGAAACAGAGAAGGCTTGGGTGGATATGTTATTCTTAACCCTGGGGTGGAAATAGAGAAGTCTTGGGGTAACATGTTTTTCTTAACTCTGGGGGTGGAAACAGAGAAGGCTTGGGTGGATATGGTATTCTTAACCCTGGAGATGGAAACAGAGAAGGCTTGGGTGGATATGGTATTCTTAAAAAACAAATTGAAGGAGTATGCCCCAGAGAGCTTAAGGATGTTACGGGAAGCGTTGATGAGGAAAACCAGAGAAAATTTCTTTGGTTTTAAAGACTCCTCACTCACCAACCTAGTTGGTGACATGCTTCATCATTAGGTCCCACTGAGTAGCCGAATGCCACTCGGTGTGCTACTGACACCTGATTACAGTGGAGCGGGTATTTTGGGTGAATCAGTGAAGTGGTGATCATAAAATTGTCTTTATTGTACTCCGTTACTTTTATTATGGAGCAAGTAAGACAAGGTTAAAAATAAGTACACAAGAGTATTACCATAAAGGACCTACTTGTCCAAAGGTAAAAACTATTGGTGGTGAAAAAGTGAAAAGAAATAAGTGGGTCGGGTCTACATGTTTCAACCTACAGTGTGTATTACTAGGTTTTCATCAGGACCTGTGACCCGGGCGGTATACACACGCTAAGGTGTACCCTACCCTTGGTCACAATTGAAATACCATACTGTATACTTACAGGATGGAAACCCTTTCAGTTCTTCACGAAAGGAAACAATAAAATTACCGCGACGAAATTGGATCCTCGGGTTTCCTGATGGGGTCACATCGCAGGTTTGAGTAGCGGATGGCATGACTTGATGAAAGTTTGACTAAAGTCAGCATCCATCCCCACGTTAACCATGAGGCAAGACGCAATTTCGTCGCGGTAATTTTATTGTTTCCTTTCGTGAAGAACTGAAAGGGTTTCCATCCTGTAAGTATACACTTATTTCTTTTCACTTTTTCACCACCAATAGTTTTTACCTTTGGACAAGTAGGTCCTTTATGGTAATACTCTTGTGTACTTATTTTTAACCTTGTCTTACTTGCTCCATAATAAAAGTAACGGAGTACAATAAAGACAATTTTATGATCACCACTTCACTGATTCACTCAAAATACCCGCTCCACTGTAATCAGGTGTCGTAGCACACCCGAGTGGCATTCGGCTACTCGGGTGGGACCCCAATGATGAAGCATGTCACCAACTAGGTTGGTGAGTGAGGGGTCTTTTAAAACCAAAAGAAATTTTCTCTGGTTTTTTCCTCATCAACGCTTCCCGTAACATCCTTAAGCTCTCTGGGGCATACTCCTTCAATTTGTTTTTTCAGGTAACTTTCAGGGGACTAGGAGTACCCCCTTTAAATACCCTCTCTCTCTCTTATTGTTTTACGTATGGTATTCTTAACCCTGGAGCTTTTTTGCCACGCATAGTGGCTGTCCTAGAACTAGGGCCTTTGATAGTGTGCAGCCGTGGCAGTGCAACATTTGAAAGTGACAATGAACCCGGTGTAGTGAAAACAAAATGGTAATGATGTGATCAAATTTTACAACATTTGAAATCAAAGTAGTTATGGGTAGGACCAACATTTCCCGCAGATGAAGCAATTTTTTTGTTTTGCTAATAACTTTGGTGCCATTAGACAAATCTTCACAAAAGTTTCTAAATGAGTACACAAGTTAGTTGAGCTGCTGTCTGGTAAATTTTGGGGTGATTCATGAAGTGGGGGCCGAGAAAAAGGGGGGTCCCAAAGCTCTTTTTCCCATTGCAGTGTCTATGGGGATTTTGCAGTTTTTAGACACGACTACAGACCGAACTGTTGGACGGAATTACACCACATTTTGCAGAAAGCTAGATCTTGGTCTAGAAAGAGACCTTTTTGTAATTTTGAGTAAATCTGTTCAGTAGTTTGGGAGTTATTAAAGAAAGAAATTCATAGATATCTAGGGATGGGGATTCTTCGCAGGTACCCGCAGATCCGAAGTCCAATTTGAACAAAAAACCTCACCCACTATTAGTTTACATAAAAAAACATAGAATTTTACTGAAAAAAACATTGGTTACAGCAATGTTATAGTCACGTTGATGTTTTACCCACACAAAACCATAGAAATTCAGCAGTTATAGTTATATTTATCGTTATGCTTTTCTGAAGAAACAATATCTCATGTCGTTAAGTAACTTTAGGCCACGAGTTCCTTAACATAAGTATAACTATAACTGTTGAATTTCAATGGTTGTGTGTTGGTAAAACGTCAACCTAACTATAATGTCTCTGTGACTTTTGTTTTTTTTTAGTGATATATATATATATATATATATATATATATATATATCCAAAATCGATCCCTCCGTGAAAGAGACCAGAAGACACAGCGGGGAGCTTTGCGGGAGTTCCGTTATTAACAGCGTGTGTAGCATAATGCATTTCGGCTTGTGTAAGCCTTCCTCAGATGCCGCCGTTTGTCGAGGTTGCTCCAACGCCCTCCCTTATATTTCTATGGCCCTCCCAATGGCGGAAGGTCAGCTGGCTCCACTTGATTGATTGCAGCTGCAGTTTGATGTTGTGGACTGCAGCTCCCAGAATACAATGTTCCGGTGAATATCGATTGTGGAGCCAAGATAAAGTCCTTCAATGGACGCTGCAATGCCAAGTAAGGGTGGGGGTTTAATGTTGTGGCGAAACTCCGTGGAATTAAGTCCAGGACTCCCTCAAGTCCCCAACGTTCTGCCCCAACATGCATAGTCAAACCGGGCCGTGAAGCGGTAATACAATGATCCCTCTTCCCCGTGAAGTCACGGGCTGTCACTGACAGCGGCCACTTGCTTGGCCTGATCCTGAGGCGGTCATGCGGTGTCCGATACCTCGGAGAAAACTTGCCAGTATGCCGCAGGACACTTAGAGAACGGGTCTTCTCAACGCGCACTGGCAAGCGCGTAAAACATCCAAAATCGACCCCTCTGTGAAAGAGACCAGAGGACACAGCGGGGAGCTTTATATATATATATATATACACCACAATTTTCCTCCTTTTGATGAGAAAACACGGGGACACAGCGGGGTTATCGAGGACATCTGATTTATTAAAATGGTGGCATAACGCGTTTCGGCGGTGAGCCTTCATCAAATGCCTTAATGCTTACGGTCAATTTCATTTGCTGTTTTTAAATGCATTCCTTTGTTTCCATTGGTGGGACCACAGCTGACTCAGTTCGCAAAGACGTCAATCATACAGTCCTCAACACGGACTATAAGTCCCATGATGCACTTAGTTTGTAAGCTGGGACAACGTCACAATGCCCAAAGTTTCTACATACTCCTGTGGTAAAAAATGGGCAAATTGTTATTCACGCGTAGTCAGCTGTAATAATTTTACCCCGGCATCCATTCTGGCAAAGTCACTGTCCCGGTCTCCTTCATCCAGCCACAATACCTCCAGTGAGCGAACCCGGAGACGCAACACAAGTGAGCACGTCTCTCCGTGCAGTCACGGACTGTAATTACAGCAGTACCTCAGCTACCCTTGGTTTGAGGCGGTCCCGAGGATTCCAATCCCTTGAAAATACTTCACTCCACTTTGCCAATGAACCTCCGAACACTTAAGGATGGGTCCCCAGTGTGCCACTGGCCGCACGCCCAATATACACCACAATTTTCCTCCTTTTGATGAGAAAACACGGGGACACAGCAGGGTTATCCAGGACATGTGATTTATTAAAATGGTGGCATAACGCGTTTCGGCGGTGAGCCTTCATCAAATGACTTAATGCTTACGGTCAATTTCATTTGCTGTTTTTAAATGCATTCCTTTGTTCCCATTGGTGGGACCACAGCTGACTCAGCTCGCAAAGACGTCAATCATACAGTCCTCAACACGGACTATAAGTCCCATGATGCACTTAGTTTGTAAGCTATATATATATATCACTTCCAAAGCATTAAATAAATTACCAAACAAAATTGAAAAATTGAAAAAAAGATAAAAGAAAAATTATTAGAAAAATTAAAAACAAATAGAAATATAAACAAATGCTATAAAAGTTAAATATAAACAAATATTAATAATGAATATATTTAACAAATATTTGGAAATGTATTGGAAACTGGAAATAATAGACAGCTATTCCCACTCCAGTTTATACAACAGTAGAGAAAGTGTAGGACTTTGGAGAGGTTAAATATATTATTCCCACTACAAACAGTGTAACAGAAGGGATAGCGTTGGACTTCGGAGGGGTTAAATTTACTATTCCCACTCCGGTCTGTGCAACAGTAGGGATCGCATTGGGCTTTGGAGGGGTAAGATTTACTATTTCCACTCCAGTCTGTGCAACAGTAGGGAAAGCATTGGACTTCAGAGGGGTTACACTTACTAATCCCACTCCAGTCTTTACTTAATTAACTTGCAACCCCATACCCATACAAATCTAGCAACCCACACCTAAAGTATAACTAAAATAAAAAAGTATAACACAATTTACATATTTAATTAACAATTATTAATTAATTGTTTAACTATTATTACTTCATTAACTTCCCACCCTACAGCCCTACAAACCCAGCAACCATACCCAAAATATATAATTAGTACAAAATTTACATAATTATTAATCAATTAAATATTTAATTATACACCGACTTGGCGATGCTGCGAGTGCAAAGTAAGTGCTTTTATTTATTTATTTCCTTACTCTCCACTTTCCCGTCGTATGTCTCACTCCACTACCCCCCCACCCAGCCCCGACCTGCCTCACCGCCCCACAGCGTTAGCAGTGCGAGCCGCCACTGGTCCTATGCAAGCTCTCCAGAGTTTTGAACAGATCAGCCATCTTCTGTCTCCAGAGGTACCCCGACCAGAATATTCAGGCCAGTGAAGAAGGTTGTCCTAAAATATAGTGCGTGGTTATCTTTTGCTATTACTGATAGCCAGTTTTGCACTGGCAGTACGTAGCCGTAAACAGGGATGAACTGGAAACCAAAGGCTGCTCATGCGAAAATGATATAAACTGCCCTACAATACACCATTGCATTGTGCGAGTGGGTGTAGTGAGCTTGCCTCTTTCTTTTGGGTTTGAGGGAGGAGGAGGTGTAGGAGGAATTTCTCCTTTAACCTAGAAACAAATAATTTGAAAAAATGCGTCAAAACAATGCAAATTGCATCGCAATTTTTAGACTACATTAGCAAAGCACTTTAAGGGTTGGCCGATCCAGCCCAGATTTCTTTTTGTTGCAGATTTATACAGCGTGAGCTGAGCCCAAGGTAAGTGGCAGCTGGCATGTACCGAGGGCGGTGAGACACAAAAAATAAAAAATACACTTACCTTCTTGCGCTATGCGATGTCCTTCTCCTTCGGTCTTCTCTGAAGGCAGGCTCCAACACGGGACCCTGCCAACTCCCCTTACCAATCTTGGTACTGCTCTCACCAGCATGAGAGCAGCACCAGGATTGGAGGGAGCAGCCTCACTCTGCGCTCACAAGAGCACTGGAGTCCTGCACTTTCTCTAACCCAGCTGTCTAAGACAGCTAGGTTAGAGAAGTTAAAAATACTCATTTCTGGCCGTCGCAAGACGACTGGCTAAAGAGACATGCACATTTTAAAGCACATAGCTCCCTGCTGTCACTCGGCAGCACTGGCCCGCTCCGTCCTGTCACTCAGTTTGGGACAGGTCAGTTGCTGACAAATAAAATGGAAATCAATAAACTTTATTACCATTTTATTTTTCAGCCCTGGCCTGGGGATTTTCTTTGTGGGACGACGCTTCTCCGCTCAAACGGAGGAGCCGCCCCTGCCCAAGGTACTAGAGCACTTTACATGAGCACCAGTTACATTGCACAAGGTCACACTCACTTTTGGGAACAGGGAGATTAAGTGATTTGTCCAGAATCACCTGATGTTGAGCCGACGCGGAGGTTCCCCAGTTCTAGACATAACACCACATCTTCTCCCATGCAGCTTCCAGGTTTGCAGCCTACCATGAAATGCCACAATGCAAGTTCAGCCATGGCTTTAAGATAGGCTAAACTACGGCAAACCTTCCACAAACCTCATCTGAGTGGCTACACTTATATAGCACCACTACCCAAGGGTTTCTTGACGCTGAGACTAGCTAGCTTTCGGACGCATGCCTCCATTTGTAGGAAGCTTCCGTGCTCTTCAGTGCTTTATAGCTGTCGCCGTTGGGCACTGGGACACACAAAATTAAATTTGCAACAAGACGGAGTGGGCTCATTGCCCAGCACCAGGTTAGCGAAAGACAAACACTTAATAAATCTGGCCCCCAATGTCTTTGGACTGGGCGATCATGAGATACCAAACAATTAAAGCCATTACAGAATTAAATCTAGTAAATGAGAACATCCATTTGCTAGGAACAAGGTAAATCACGTAGACAAGAAATGCTGAAAAAAAGACAGGTGGCTACAAAATAAATAAATGGCCGTGAAAATAAGCACAAGGTGGAAGAAATAAAACAACCAGTGATGTACCTGAAGAGCATGATCAACATCTGGTGATGCAGAGAGGGATATTACACTCCAAGGACATTTTGGAGAAAATGGGTTGGAACAGTGCATTTAAGAGCACATAGGGCCAGATGTACTAAGGTTCTCATTTGCATTTCTTAAATAGGACTCAGTGGGAATCGCTCTTTAAGAAATGCAAAAGGATATGTATAAAATATGGGATTCCCTAATAGCGATTCCTACAAATTAGGAATCATTATTAGGGAATCACAAACTGGAAATGCCATAGCATTCCTGCCTATGGGCGAAATAGGAAATGGTTTGCATTTCCTAAATTATGATTTCCTAATAATCGCAATTTAAGAAATGCAAAGCCAAGGGTGCCTCTGGACTTAAGGTCCCCCTGGAGGCACCCCGAATTTCCTAGTGCACATTTAAGTACACATATGTGCTTCATGCGTCCATTTGGTATTAAGATAGTCACAAACGCTGATGACACGCAACTAGTTGTGGCCTTAAACCAACCAGAGAATTCATCTTCCAGCCTGGGCCCCTGTCTGGGGAAGGTGGCTAAGTGGATGGAGCTCTCCTGCCTGAAAAGACAGAGCTAATGCTCCTAGGCAACTCCTAGGCAACTCTCCCATCTTCAATTCTGGGTTATTGTGGCCAAATTGTCTTGGCCCCGCTCCTGCCCCAAAAAATCAGATCAAAAGTCTGGGCATGTGGCTAGATCGCTCCCTGAATTTTGAGCATCAGGCGACGAAACTATTGGCCATCTGTTACGGCATTCTTAGGATGCTTCGTAAAGTTCTTCCTCTTCTTCCCTTTTTGGCTAGAAGATTAATGGTCTTTCCTGCCTGGACTATGGGAATGCCCTTTATCCAGGAGCTCCCCGAGCAACCACCTCCAAGTTGCAGATTGTCCAAAATTGTGCAGCTCGTTTGCTCCTTCAGATCCCCTACGTCAATCCGCTAAGCCGGCACTGAAAGCTCTTCATTGGCTACCTGTATCATAGAGAATCAAATTTAAGTCTCTATGTATCGCCCACAAGTCCTTCTGGGGGAAAGGACCGCCAATTATTCAATCTATTGTCTCCCCCTATCGCCCTAACAGATGTCTCCGCTCGGCCAACCTCCTTGTTTCAGTCCCAAAAATAAAAAAAGTAAGAAGCGGCGGGCGTTCATTCTCTTATAACGTCGCTAAGCTTTGGAACGCCCTCCCTCCTCACTTACGTCTTGAGTCCAATCTTTTGGCCTTCCGGAAACTCCTTAAAACATGGCTTTTCCAATACCCCGCCTAGTAACCTGTCTTCTCTGTCTGCTGCTGCTATTAGCGCTGGGATGCCTTAGAGTAGCTACGCGCTCTATAAATATCTTTTCATTTCATGTCACAATAAAAAAAAGCATTTTTAATGCATTTTTTTTATTTTGCACATAGTTACCATTGACTTGAAGTCGATGGTAATTGCATTTTCTAAATTCCCGATTCGCATTTAGGAAATGCTTTGTACATGTTATTTAGGAATTGCAAATAGGTAATCCCTATTTGCGATTCCTAAATCGCAGTCGCAATTTGCAATTTCTACAGCATAGAAATTGCACATTGCGTACCAGTTTTGACCTATGTACATCTGAAAAGACATTTAGCATTTCTTAACAGGCTGAAATAGTGATTCGGCCCGTTAAGAAATGCTAAATGGCTTTGCACATCTGGGCCATGGTGTATTGGCTAAAAAGACACTCGCTCAAGAAGTTGTGAAAAGGTGCTTATGAAATAGTTTAATACCTCAATATCTGATGCAAAAAAAGGAGCATTATTCCTGTTCAACAACTCACACACGTATGTGCTGATAACAAAACGACGTGCCCAATAGAAGTAACATAAGTAAAATTGTGTATGGTACATTAAGTTTCATAGAAAAAGTAGCCAGGAAAAATAACACAAGTTAAAAAAAGTATACCAGGTAGTGTTTTGCCATTTAGGTTCCCCACCTAGCCATTTTCTACTGACCTTTATACTTAGTGCATGCCGGTAAGAAAAGTGGCAGCCCTACCCATTATGCTTTATGTGCCATCTAAAAATAAAATCCGCATTCGAATGCCAGAAAATAACACACCCTATGAATTTCAGCCTTCAGATGCCTGAATGTTGCAGATGCCAAGATGCTGCCAACATATTTCAGGGTGCTGATTAATATTCCTGGGGACTAAGGGCCAGAGTGCGAGTGGGTCGGTGTATTCCGACACATGTGTAAACCACTGTGTGCGCATGGGTCAGAATTATGAGTTGGTATTTAACGCATCCGATAATTATCAGATGCGGTAAATACCTGAAACTCCGTTTCATTTCGGCAGGTCGAACCTGTTGAAATTTAACAGGGAAAATGAGTACGGTATTTACGGTATCATGGGGATTTTGGTGCGTTAAACACTCCCTGAAAACTCATAATACGTACTACTTATAGCACCCGATAAATAACGCACCCCAACATATCGTTAGTTATGCGGTGCAATAAAGAACACTTTCATTCGTAATCAGGCCCTAAGAGTAATGTCAGAGTGCTGCTCCAAGATTCCATTTGGGCATCTATGTTATGCCAGTGCAGACTCTGATATTGCCCTATTTGCCAGCTGTTCTGCTAAATTAAACACTTCTCAAATATGACTATGGTTGAGCTTGATTATGAATGATGTGCAGTTCCATTATGGCTGTATATGTTGCTTAAAAATAATAATTGTATTGATGATCAGTTATGCCAACTGTGATTTTCAGTAATCGATCAACTCTCTTTACGCTTCGGCCCACTATTGGTGGGCAAGATCAACCCTCATGTGAAGTAGCTGGGATGTGGAGCGGTCCCTGTGCCAGTCTCCCATTCTAGGTCCTGACAGATGAGGAGAGAGCATTGCAATCTGACTCTTCTCCGCCTGGTGGCATGGTATGTGGCAGCCTCACCCCGGTTGGGTTACCGCAATCTGATTAAGTGTTCTAGGGTTGTGGCAGACACTAGCTATCCCACCACTTGATATAACTCCAGAGCAGTCGGTAGGAGGCTGTTTGTAAACCCAGGAGCCAGGCAAGGGATAAGACTACCTCATATAGTGCAGGAAAAGCTCCGAGTTAAATTTCACTGCTCTTTGCCAGGTTAATGAAAGCTTCTGGACTAGGTCAGTGGTACTAGTCCCATCTCCACCATCTCCACCATGCAGCTGAAGCTACTGTCCTCCACCCCCTAAGGCATCATTTTTTGGTGGTCTGTGGTTGTCCATGCCACAGACACCAGTGGTATTTATTCTACTTTTTACATCATTTAAAATAAACAAAGGCAACCAAGCATCTATTAAGTATGACAGGAGAACGTCAAAAACAAACTCACATATTAACAAAATCAAAAATAAACAACAAACAATCTTTTGCTTTTAGACTTCTTTTTTTGTACCTTTTTTAATTGATTTAGGTCTTGTGAAGCAGATGGCTAGAAAAAGCCTGAGATCACCACTTTGTTGTGTTATGTTACGTTATGCAGATTTGTAGAGTGCACTATCACAGGCAGGGTATCCGGGCACTGAGCAGGTGTGAGTCTAGCCAAAAGTAGGGCTTTGTGGGACTATACGAAAAGCCAGGTCTTCATCTTCTTGCAAAATTTAAGAACTGAGGAGGAGGCTCCTATGTGTAGTGGCAGGTCGGTCCATGCTATAGGAGTGATGTAGGAGAATGCTTGACCGCCGGATCTGGTTTTCCTTATGCGTGGGAAGTATGCAAGTAAGAGTCTGGATGAGCGGAGGTGTCTGGAAGGTCTTGAAAGCAGATGTGATTGTTTGCTGGGCCAGTGTCAAGAAGTGTATTGAAAGTGTAGGTGTGGAGTTTGAATTGTGCTTGTTTGTTGATGTGGAGGCTATGGATAGCATTTTAAGGAATCATTTTATTTGTCCAGTCTTGAGAATGATATATTTGAAAGAGGTTAGACCGGCACTTTTGTACCTGTAGCTTTTATCCAATATGAAGACCTGTTAATCTGTAGCCAGTTTCCTAGCAGGAGCAGATAAGACAAGGAGATACATAGGCCACACATGAGAGCCACACATGAGTATGTATTTTTTGATTGATGTTGTCATACCCCTTCTATGAGTTAATAATACTGATGATGTTTTGTTGCTCAGTGGGGGCGCTGATCTAGTTGTAGACAGCGCATTCCTTTATGTCGTCTTAATCAATGCCCCTGATCAGAGGGCTATACCCACCAGCACCCCATACCAGGTTTACCTCAAATATATCAGAATTAAGATACATCCACCAGGGAGTGCCACAATCCACAGATTCGTTTCATGTTTTAACGATAAGTCATGTTAGACTGTGGTTGTCAAGGGTTAGATATTGTGCCTCTGACTAGGTATTCATATCCTATTTTGTATTTTATACTGCTGTGGAAAGTCCCCAGCCACTTATATGTCTATGATTCTTTTTATTGTATCCTAGATTTTATAATGGCTGTATTTATTTTTATAGGTGTTTTTAATGTTTATTCACATCGTTTTTTTCTTTTATTGCAATAATGAATGTTTTCTTTTTCAATTGTGCTTTTACAGTCTGTTTGTATAGAATAAAGCTTCTTGTTATGATGATGATGATGATGATGATGGCGGTGTATGGGGAGCCAGTGGAGCTCCTTCAGGTGTGGTGTAATGCAAGTGCAGTTTGAGAGGTTGAGGGATTCTGGCCACCAAGTTTTTAATGATCTGCAGCCTTCTGGTGAGTTTTTTGCTGATCCCAGCATAGAGGGTGTGCCCGTAGTACAGCTTCATTGTAACGAGGGTGTGTGTGATGGTTTTCGGGGTGCTGATTGGGAGCCATTTGAAAATTTTCTGCAGCACCTTCAGGGTATGGAAGCATGAGGTTGCGATTTGGGCGGTTATGTCGAGTTTGCTATTGATGAACATCCCTCAGATAAATAAAAAGAAAACAGAACTAGGTGTGCTACTACACCAGTGGGGAAAATAAAAAAAAAACATTGACAAAATTCACCACCAATGTTACAAATAGGGATGGGTGAAAAATTTCACTCCTTGGGTGGAGTTTCCGGAGGTTTGCCCACTGTACGCTACATTTGGAGCGTTGATGTCTGGCAAAAATCCACCAACCCACGCTTTTCCTTTTACGTTGCTTGCCAACACTAAGTAGGCAAGAGCGAATGAGAATTTGCGTCCCCTAGTGCGATTTTCAAGCGCTAGAATGCCTCCCGAGAGATTTCTAAACATGGGTGATGGTGGCAGGTCGCTACTGTTTGCTTTGAGAAAGCCGCCGCTCGCAGTGAGAAAGCTGCCGCTCGAGTAGAAATCTCTCAAGCGGCAGCAAAGAAGACGCACCCTCTGGCATGCTACGTGGTGCCATTTGTGCTGGCTTTACACCACAGAACAAGCTCCTTGTGCTAAAAATCAGCATGAGCAGTGCTATGTGCCAAAATTCCGCTGCTCGCTGAACTTTGCGGAATCTCACAGAGTTTTTAGGTAACTCCGCAAAGTGAAACTCAGCGAGTTCCACCCACCCCTAGTTACAAAAGGCCCAGTGGCGGCTGGTAGGGAATGATAGCAAGGGTGCGGGGGAGGTTGGGGGTAGAAAATAAAAAAAAGAAACAAAAAAATAAAGAAAACTTACCTGATGGTCACGTCGTCAGACACCGCCTCTCCTCCGTCGCAGGAATCACAGGGGCTCCAAGGCTCCTTAAGGCAATCACAATGCTGCAATGCAGCATTGGGATTGGTCTGAGTGCCGTGGTTCAGCGCTCAGACATGGACAAGGAGCCTGTGCATGTTACCTACCAGGCTGTGTAATGCAGCCTGGTGGGGACCATGCAAAATGTGCATGACTGCTTGGCCAGCCTCCAGACGGCCTGCCAAACAGTCATGGGCACTTCGAGCGGGCTCACCACTCCTCTCCCTGAATGGAAAAATAAAATGATAATATTGTTCTGTTATTGTCATTTTATTTTTCCTCTGCACTGCTCTTAAAGCAGTGGGGCGACGCACCTCCGCCATACAATGGAAGCATAAAAAATGCACAAAGACTTCATTACACCACGTGGATATTCAGCACTGAAGACAACTCAATGGAACTACATAGGATCTTCAAAGAATTCTGTAGGCCAGAATGCCCTGCCACCATACTAGGCACTCACAGGCCTTTCACCATTTTGTCGCTAATGAACTTGTGTCCAAAACAATGAAGCTAGATGACTACCTCAGTAGCAAAACAAATCCAAATCTAACTAATGAAGAACATGATGAGCAAAATAAATGGTGAAAATGGACAGCAGGCTGACTTTAAAACAGCTATTAGATGCTGAATTCAAGGAACGGGTCAGGATCAACAGACCAGCAGGCTCACTTTAACATCTGGCTCCAGCAAAATCTTGAAAGACATCTTATTTATTTTATTTATTTATTTTGAAAGTTTTATAGAGCGCGAACAAGACCCAAAGGGGTATTAGAGCGCTGTACAGCGTTGTCGTCAGCAATTATACAGAACATAAAGAAGGTAATACATTCACGAAGAGTAGGGTGTATCAGTGGTGCAATATAGCGCTCCAAGTAAAACATCATACAAATAGAAAGAACCAAGATGTGCGATGTGCATCAAGGAATATTAACAAAAAGGGAGCGAGCAAAAATCAACAGTTGATGCAGTTAAAGCAGCTATCTAGGACTAGAACAAAAAGAAGGGAAAAATATGTCATAGAACATCAGTAAAAAATATTTCAAGATTTTGGTTATTAACAGAACGTACTAACATGATCAGCGCGATTAACGTTCATTCATTAGTAGTCTTTTGACCAGTTTTTTAAAGGAAGTAGTGGAAGGATTTGATCTGATCTCTGATGGCAAGGAGTTCCAGATTCTTGGAGCAAGACCGGAGAACGCACGGTTGTACGATCTTTTCTTTTTGAATCTTGGAGGTTTCAAGAGAAGGGTGGATGTACTTCTGAGGTTCCGGTTGGAGCCCGATAGCTCAAGTTTATTAGCTAGATAGTATGGGGTATTGTGGTGTATGGCTTTATGAGTCAGACAAGCTATCTTGAGTTGGATTCTAGCTTCAATAGATAACCAGTTTAGCTGCAAAAGGTCGGGTGAAATGTGATCAAATTTCCTAGAACCCGTTAAAAGCCTGGCCGAAGCATTCAAGGTAGCTCTGAGAGGGGCCAGGCTAGCTTTGGGAAGTCCTGCGAGGGTCACCAGCCCATATTCCAATCTAGGTATAATCATTTTATTTTATTTGATTTTTTATTTATTTATTTGAAAGGTTTTATATAGCGCTGGCTAGACCCGGAGGTATCAGAGCGCTTTACATGAGTATCAGACCATAGTTGCAGGTTACATCGTTACAAAGGTTACACAGTTATTAGAGCATAGCTACATAGTTACATGTTCGGTCGAGACAAACAATAAGGGCATATGCGTAAGGGAAAAAGTAGGCAAGGGGAGCGATTCAGGGGGGAGGGGGTAGGAGCAGGGGAAGTAGACAGCGAATGAAGGAGGGGAAGAGGAGGGGGAGGGTGAGAGACACAGCATGAAAGAAGAGGGGGGAGGGTGACGGGGGCACAAACCGGTAGACGAGTAAAGGCAGCGTCCAAAGTCCAGTAAGCTGTGATCCCAGGGGAGGTGATATCATTCCCCCAACTCAGATGCGAGAGGCTCCCTTTACACAGTGGACTCTCTCAGAGGGGTCTCTGAGACTCCAAGGCCTACCTATTTTATTTATTTTATTTTATTTATACAGTTTTATATAGCGCTGGCTAGATCCGAAGGTATCAGAGCGCTTTACATAAGGTTCCACAAAATTACACAGTACATTAGAATCAGGTAACATCAGTTGCTAGAAAAACATTTCAACAGCATAGATGCGAGGAAGGGTAAGGGGGCAGGAAAGGTGGGGTAGGGGAAGATAGGACAGGGAGACGAAAGGAAATCTGCCCCGAGTCCGGCTGGGTAGGTGACGGCTAAGGGGGAAGTCCACAGCCCATCTCCTCTTTAGCTACCAGGTAGCTCCACCGGGCCAGGGCCAAATAGCAAGGTCTCGGTTAAGAAGCAAAACATTTTAAAGAGTATAGGAAGATGAGAAAAGTGGAGCGTAGAAGGGGTGGGGGAAAGGAAAAAGGGGTAGGGGGAGAAAACGACAGAGAGACGAAGGAAAGTCTGCCCAAGGTCCGGCAGGGTAGGTGATGGTCGCGGGGTAAATCAACAGTCCAACTCCTCTTTAGCTAGCAGGTAGCTCCACCGGGCATCGGTCAGCTAGATAGGTCTCAACAGAAGAATATCCCAAAGTTAATATCAAGGTGGGTGAGCCAGGGTGGGAGGGTGGAGGGGGAGCACCTCTAGCCTCACTAGAGTAACCTCGAAGTGCCAGTCCAGGGAGTCCAGTGTGGGTGGAGGGGTTTCAAGGGTGAGGAATGGAAGAATAGAAGGTAGGAGCCTAGGAGTTTAGTCCATTTGTGTGGAGGCCAAGACGAGGTCAGGCACCCAGGTAGTTTGAGGTCCCTCAATTGCTTCATCCTGATGATCGGGACTCCCGCGGCCGCCATGTTGGAGTCAGGCATCTCCTTGAGCAAATGGATTCTCCCTCTGCTTGCTGCCCCGGAGGGGAAGCTCGTGAAAGGATTGTTCGTGTTGCGTATGGGAGGTACTAGATGTTGAGTTTTTTAGAGGGGGTGAGGGGAGGACGGCCAGTGTGTGCTTGGGAGGTGAAGCGGGGCCGTAGGTGTCTGCCACAAGTCTGAGGTATTCCTCAGGGGACAATCAGAGCTATTGTCACCCATCCAGAGATTCGGGAGTCGTTCTGCTCAGAGCCGATTCAACCGGCCACCATTGTGTCCTGGCGGAGCCTCTGTGAAATGGAGACCTTTCAATTAACGATCTTGTCTCCCTACGGCAGCAAAATGATCCGAACTATGAAAGAATCGCGAGCTGAGCGCCATGGATGAATTCCGCCCCAGATCTCCGGCGGCAGTTCGCGCGTCTCGCAAAAGAGGGGGGGGGAGCCAGGTTTCACCGTGCCAGCACCGCAGTGGGGTATCACCAACCAACTCCTCCTTGAGGAAGCTACCCCCAAGGGATCGCCCGACAGTACTGCTCTACTGTGGGGTGAGGTGGACTACCACTGGGAGTTCAAGTGGAAAATAAGCGGCATCACAGTACCTGGCTCCCGTCCTCCCGCGTAGCTCTCCGGGCACCATCTTAGCTCGCGGGTCGCGGGTGTGGTCTCCAGAACGAATCCGTCCCCAGGAGAGATGGCCGGTTCGCGGACCCCTCCCCTCCAGCCGCGCTCGTACCTCTTAAAGGGCGCAGGCCAGTTGTTGGATTGGGAAGAGGGCATGGGGGGGTGAGATCCTCTTCAATTGAAAGAGTGCAGGTCGGGCAGCGTGAGGCCAGTGTCTATGTGCCTCCCGGTCACGGCTGCAGTCCCCAGAAGGCATCCCTCCGCGGGAAAGATCGCTGGTCCGGTTCGCGGGACCCTCCCCCTCTAGCCGCGCTCGTACCTCTTCAAGGGCGCAGGCCAGTTGTTGGATTGGGAAGAGGGCATGGGGGGGTGAGATCCTCTTCAATTATTAAAGCGCAGGTCAGTAAAGTCACAGGTTATTTCTCTCAGCCTCTGGGCACAGTCCCGTAGCACCTCGGGCGCCATCTTAGTTTACTTGCCAACGGGGACGTTGCGGTTCATTTCTCGGCCATGCAGGGTCGCAGAAAAGCGATTCTTAGATTTAGGTGATCCGTCTGCATTCCGATTGCGGAAACCTTGCTTTTCCGTGGGAATTGAACGCTGCAATGTGCCGCTCTGGAATCTGGTGTGTGGATTCTCCCCGGAGCTTCAGTTCCGTGCGGCCAATACTGGATCCTTCCCCAAAAAGGGGAGAGGGAGTGCTTTGGAAAGGGGCGCCATACCATGCCGCAACTGTGAGTGGCTCCCTTAGCCCTGTGGACTCTCTCAGAGGGTTCACTGAGACTCCAGAGTAAGAATATTAGATCTTTCCCCAACAAGGGGAGAAGGAGTGCTTAGTCAAAGGGCAACAAGGGACAGGGGGCTAGGAGGAGGGTCGGAACTGGCAGGTCAACAGAGGGGGAACAAACGGCAAAAGAAAATCGCATTATTACAGACAGATAACACATACAATACCCGGATAAATTAGCGATCCAGAAAAAGACAGGATCCACGAAAGGCAAGGGTGAGGGAGGACAAAGGGAGGGAGTCAGCGAGTTGAAGAGTCCCACAAAGAAGAGATACGGATAGCAGAAAAGGAAATGAATACGTTGTAGAGTCACTCAGGAGATCAATGCAAACGCAAAAAGCTCAGAATCACAGAATGGTGATATCAAGTACAAAGAACTACTACATATACTTGTGGTTAGAGTTTTAACTATGCAAAATAGTAAATTCATTCAGGGTTCTATTATCACAACGATTAGGATAAAAACGATTGTATGTTACTTATCCACAGAGTGAACGGAGAAATAAGACATCTAAGGGGGTAGAGAGAGGGAGGGGAGGGAGATGAGATAGGTTATAGGAGAGACAGGGACCTAGGGGGGGAGAAAGAGATAAGGCCGTCCAGCTGAGGAGCAATGTCTGAGGGTCGGCAGGATGAAGTCCGACGGACCGAGGGAGAGGACAAGAAACAACAAAATGGGTCAGGGTTTGAACCGCCGGCCTGAGATCTTCGGGGGGGAGGAATGGTTTGATTTTCTTCAGTGTGTTGAGTTGGAAATTGGCTCCCCTAGTAGTAGCACTGATGTGTGCTTGCATGTTTAGGTGTTTATCCAAGGTGATACCTAAAGATTTGGCAGAGTCTACAACGTGAGGAGTGCAGTTCAGAGCAGTTAGGTGTTTAATCCAGTCAAGGGTAGGAGCTGAGTGATTAGGTGGGGTGATCAAAAGAAATTCAGTTTTGAGAGTATTTAGTAGGAGATGGTTCTGAGCTAGCCATTGTTGAGTTTGGGCAAGTGCAGCATTTTAAGTTTTTATGTCCTCTTGCGAGGAGATCTTCAGGTACAATTGCGTGTCATCCGCATACATGTGGTATTGGATGTTGGCTCTGTTCAGAATGACCGCAAGAGGCTCCATAAATAGGTTGAAGAGAGTGGGCAAGAGCGTAGAACCTTGTGGGACTCCAATCAGGACAGGGGTACTGGAAGCGAGGGCATGATTAACTTTGATCCTTTGCGTGCAGTTGTGAAGGAAGGAGGCAAACCAATTTAGGACCGGGCCCGACAATCCCATCCTATGTTGTAAGAGATCAATCAAATTTTCCTGTTTGATGGTATCGAAGGCTGAGGACAGGTCTAGAAGGATCAGGAGACAAGGGACATTTTGGTCAAGGGCTCTCACGGCGTCATCAACAATGTGAGTTAGTGCCGTTTCAGTGCTGTGCCCTGCTCTGAATCCTGACTGATGAGGATCCAGGAGTTGATATTTCTCAATATGTTTGCAGAGCTGCGAGTGAACGCATTTTTCAAGCAATTTCGTTAGTCATGCTGCTGGTGATAGGTCGGAAGTTGTTTGGATCTGATAGGTCTGCATTGGGCTTCTTAGGAATGGGAGTAACTTGCCCAACTTTTAGGCAGTCCGGAATCTTTCCGTGTAAGAGGGATTCATGAATGATCCTGGACCAAAGAGGGAGAACGGCCGAGATTAAATCTTTATAGAGCTTGGCGGGTAGAGGATCATCAAAGTGGTTTGAGGGTTTGATGGATGCCATGTTGCGAAGTATCTCAGTGCAGTCTGGTAGGAGAAAACTGCTCCAAGAGGCGTTGTTTTTGAGGTCCAAAGGTGAGTGTATTGTCGTGGATTCTGCCGCATCTCCTGATCCTGCGGGCGGTATCTTGGATAGCAAAGTTGGGGTAGTGGGTAATAGCTCCAGCTCTATTTTCATTGTTTTTTCAGCGAAGTGAGCTGTAAAATCATCACCACTAGGGAGCAGGGATAACGGGGTCGAGCTCTGGTTAGAAGATTGGTTAGATTGTTCCCTAATGATTTCGAAGAGTTTTTTTGGTCTGTTTTTGGCTCCATCCAGTTGAAGTCTGAAGTGTTCGATTTTCGCCAAGCGTATGTGTTTGTTGTGAACGTTCTCATTTTCCTCAGTTGAGAGAGATTTGTGGTGGAAGGCGAGTTTCTCCAGAGTCTCTCAGAGAGTCTTAGATTGCTCCGTTCATCATTTAGGGCACTATTAAACCATGGTTTAGAAAGTTTGACTGGGATCCTTTTGAGCTGTTTCGGAGCAACCGAGTCAAGAATGTTAGAAAAAGTGTTAATGTAATGCTCCGAAAGATCTTCAAGGTTGGTCAAATTAGGGGGGGGCTGTAGTCTATTTTTGGTGATTGAGGTTATCATACTAATATCGAGGTCTCTCATATTGCGAGTCATTTGTTTCGCTTTAAGGGGTTGACCCTGTCGACCCAGTCCCTTGTCTAAGATGAGGAAGGGAATTTGAAAATGATCAGACCAGTCACAGAGTAGGATTTCTCCTATTTGTATGAAGTTGTCTTTGGCAATGATGAGGTCTAGAGTGGCGCCTTTATTGTGAGTAGGGCCTTTACAGAGCTATGAGAAATTGAGGTCAGAGAGGAAAGTCTTAAAGGAATAGACAATTGGATCATTTGTGTCATTCCAATGCAGGTTGAAGTCTCCGAGGAATATGTGGCAGGGTTGATCCGAGCTCGAGCTAATGACCTCAATGATTTGCTCTGTGAAGACTAGATTGTCACCAGGAGGGTGATAGATCAAGTGCAGCACACAAATCTTCTTGCCTTTGTTCCAGATTTCAGAAACTAGCTGTTCACAGGAGGATAAGACAGTACAAGAGGATTGTTTTACTGTGAGGTTGGAGCGATTAATGCATGCAATGCCCCCTCCTGTTTTATCCAGTCGATCACTTCTGAGTATAGAGTAGTCGGGAGGTATTAAGATGTCAAGAATTGGGGAGGAAGTATCATTGAGCCAGGTTTCAGTGATGATCAGAAAGTCCAAGTTGTGTGCAATGATGAGATCAGAAATATCAGCTGCATGTTTCACAGCAGATCTACAATTGAGAAGCATCGCGTTGATGTGCAGGTTGGAAGTGACCACTTCTTGAGTCGAGGTGTTTATAAGATGTACGTTCTCTATGTTCAACTTTCTGAGATTAAGGCTTGGTTCCCTGTCAGGGTCAGCAATGATTGAAGGGATGTTGAGAGTAGAGTTGGGTTGGGAGACCGTTTTAGAGTTAGTGTAGGACTCAAGCAGGGCAAGAATGTCTTCATCAGATAGCTGAGGTAGGGGTCTGTAGGACCCGAGCAGGGCGAGAATGTCTTCATCAGATAACTGAGGTGGGGGTCTGTGGGGCGGAGAGTGGTGGTTAGGTAGAGGCCTCGAGCTCCAGCTAGAGCTAAGATAGGAGCAGAAGGAGGTAATGCCTTTGGTAGAGTACATCTTCTGTGAATTGTGGATATCATTCCTCATCGCGGGGGGTGAAACCCAACGCTTCTCCATCTTCAAGGAGAATTGCAGAATGCTTTGCACCAACTCTTTGACTACCGAGATATCATGCTTGAGGTCCTCAATCCTCTTCTCAAGGCCATAATTGTTCAAGCAGTTATTCGCCGGAGTTGCCCACGCAGGTGGGATAGGATCCGCTTTTGTAGGGTTAAATAGGGTTGGGTAGGACCATTGGCACAGTTACAAAGGGAGATAGGGTCAAACTCGAGATGGGGATCAGAGCTTGGAGTGGGAATAGGGAGAGGCGGAGTGGAGTTAGGAGGAGTAGAGGGTGGTGAGGCGTGTAGTGATAGTGTGGGTGAGTGTCTGTTATTGGTCATTGTACCGGCGACATCAACAAGGTTCCTGTCCCTGAGATTGGAAGATACAGGGCCTAAGGGGCGAGTATCCAATCCCACCTGACTATAAGGGTTGGTAGGGTGGTCATCACTCCCGTTATTGGAATGAATAGTGTGTGATATAGGGGATTGAGGATAGGAGGTGAGGCCAGGTAGAGGAGGAGCATTGGTGAGGGTAGTAATAAGGTGGGAGGTACTCAGGTCAGTTAAACCTTCCTCAGCACGAGACAGACGTGTGTTTTTCAGGTGGGGGGTTGGGATGGTATCTGTTAGGTTGGGTCGAGCTGTGGGGAGCATGTTAACAGACAGGAGCATGGGCAGTGGGGAGGAGAGGCTGTCAATCGCCTCAGGATCAGAGTCAGTGATTGGAACATTTTGACTGTCAGTGGAAGTGTTGGGGTTAGTTAGAGTGTTCTTGAACCTCAAAAAGGCATAATTGAATCGCTTGAGGTTCAGGTCAGAAGCTTGGATAAGGACATTACCATTATTGTAAAGGGAGATAGTCAGCTCCGCCATAAGGGCCGGGGATGGAAGCGTGGTTAAACTAAAGCCATGTGGAGTTTTAGTCTGTATGGAGCGCAGCATAGAGGTGAGGGTCTTTCTCCACTGCGCTCTTCTGTTGGTGTAGAAGATGAGATCAGTCACTATAGTGCCCTTATTTGAGATATATGTGTCCGATATCAGTGTTTCTGGCCATCTCTTGAGGATATTATGCTTAAAGGTCTTCTTAGCCTTTAACGATAGGTTGGGGGGGGTTAATAATCTTCACCGAGTTTACGCCAGATTGGACAAAGGAGTTAGAGGCGAGATAAGTATTATGCGCCATGTTGACTGAGGAGCGTAGTAGGCAGCGATTAAAGGAGCCCAAAAAGAATAAATGGTTGGGAGGTAGCCCAATTAGTAGGGGGTCCTGGTAGAGGGCTGGGGAGCGAGTGTAATCTCGCCCGTGCGTGTTGAGAACGCCATTGCAGTAGTGAGTCGGTAAGTAGGGGGGGCGGTAGACTGAGGATGGGGATCACAATTAAGCACTAGGGGAGTAGGTCTGAGGAAGTAAAGTCCCAAGAAAAAAAAAAATCTTAATTTCCACATCTACTACCTCTGTGGCATTAAGTATATTTAACAACTTTATATTTCCATCTGAACACTAGGCCTCCTTCATTAGACAAGTCATGCTGGGACGGAAGGGTGTTATACTTGTGTTGGCCTAAGAGGTAGAAGTTTTGGTATCATGCATGATCAGAGTGGAACTCTTTTCCCTTCTTTCTTCCCTGGGCTTAATAGTTGAAATGTCTGAAGAGTGAGAGCTAGTGCAAATTATTTTTCAGGTCCCTATAGAATCATTTCAGGATGCCAGGGTGAGCTGCAGAGCAGTCCTGACATGTGCTAGATACAAGATTGCTAAGTGCTCCCTGCACACCCTGGAGAAATAGGTAGCACACCTGCAGTTATAGACTGTACATAGCCATCCATGAAAAGTGATCTTGGAAGTGCTTCCAAGATTCCTCATTTTACTGCAGAGAGGCTCAATCATAGTAGAGGAGAAGTTTGCTATATACTATTTTGGTAGTGTATCAAGACTGGTGTTTAAATTTAGCCAGTGTAGGAACTCTATAGGATGCTTTCTGAGATGAGAGTAGATTGTCTATAGGGTAAATATTGGGTAAAGCAGATCCTATGGGCCACAGTAGCAGGTTATGGCTAGCACTGGTTATAGGTGCCCACCCAGAGACCAGCAAAGGTTGCTAATTCCCGAATGTAATGCTCTGCGTGTCAGCGCATCTTGCAGACACTAAAAAATCAAACATCACCAAACACTATCCTATTTTTATAACGTTCTAAGCTAAACAAATCTTGATTGTTTATTATGTGGACCTTCAGACACCCTATTGGTGTCATGCTTCATCATCAAGTCTCATTCTGCTCCCTAAAAACGAGGATGGGCTGGACAATATAATAGAGAGCAGTTAGGATAATTTCCTGCCAGGTACTTTACAATAAAAATACCTCAGAACACCTAGATATCCCTTTATTTTTGGTGTTCCTGGTGTGATTCAAAAACACAAAAGGGGGTGCTTGTGGAGGTATTGGTCCTACACCCTACTCAGAAGTCAACATATCTCAGCCTTCAGCATTAAAGGCCATAGAGTCCAGGGCTTTCAGCAGGACTAAAAGATCTAAATGCCCTGGTATAATATCCTCTAGTAATGTTACGTAAAATTCACCTAACTTGAACTTTCAGGATATCATGCTATGTGGCAGAAAAGGGAGACATGCCCCTCAATCACAATCTAATGTTGTTTTTCTCTTGGTTGCACCTTTATGCTCCATGCATCCTGACTCTACTCAACAGTGTGTGACTACAGGGGCATGTAGTCCCTCTTCTCCCATGTAGCATGGTAGGTGAATTTTACATGTGATGCGTGCATACTTCTGATTATATCACATGTTTTTTTCTACAGATTAAAGTATACAGGTAAGGAGATAACACATCTCTGGTGTTCATTTGTATGTCTTGTCTGTCCATGTGTACTAATGCCTACACTACATTTACATATTCTTACTACAAAGAACCTGCAGATAACCAGCCGTCCTGAGCCTACATCCCTGGTTTGTGTCCACCTATGATGGCGTTCCTTGGTTCATATCACATATAGCTATAGTTTTAATCTTCATTAGTTCACTGATTGGGGTGACTATGCACTGAAATCCCAAACCCAACACAAGTCCTATATATATGCTTTTGTGTTACAGGACCTAAGACAAGATCATTGTGGGATAGGGCGATTTAGCCCTTTACATGCTTTTCATGTTGTATGTAACGTATTGTACTAACCCAATAGACGTTAGGTTGACTGACATTACTAGGCGTTTTATTGGGGCATTTTGATCTTTTAGTCCTGATGAAAGCCCTGGACCCTATGTCCTTTAATGCTGAGGGCTGAAACATGCCGACTTCTGAGTAGGGAGTAGGAACATTATCTTCTCAGGTACTTCTTTTATGGTTTTTATTCATACCAAGAACACCAAAAATAAAGGGATACCTAGGTGTTCTGAGATATTTGTATTGTAAAAACCCGGCGTGAAATTATCCTAACTGCTCCCTGGAATATCGTTGAAAATATCCTGATATTTAGGGACCAGGATGAAGCATGACAGCCATAGTGTTTTTGAAGGTCTACATAATAAACAGTCGAGACTGTGGATTTGTGAATGGTTTAGCCTAGAACTTTATAAAAATACGATACTGTTTGGTATTTATTTATTGATCGTGGTAGGTGGATGTATCATATGATTCTTTCCTCTCTTCTCGTAGATAGCATTTGACTGACCATCTGGTCTCTCTTGGCTTTTATATGTGAGGAACTGACTCTGATAAATCAACAATCAGGGAGAACTTATGAGTAACCCATGGCCTGCAATAGTTACAGTCAAGCAAGGTAAATGCCTTTTATTGTCTCTTGTGAATCTGATCTCCGAGACTGTTCAGTTTTTTCAAAGCCAAGCCATATGAGTGGTTTTTCTTTCTTATTTAGGGAAGAGTTATGCCATGTCTGATGGCTTAGTGGACTAATGCATCCACTGTAGGGGCCTGTGTATGGCCTCAATGTCACAGGTACAAATCCCAGAGGGTCCACTCAGCCTTTCTTCCTTCTGAGATTGAAAAAATGAATACCCTTGAGTTGAGTAACAATAAACATCTGTTATTCAGCGGCAAGATGCCCACAGGTGAATGTACGCTTTATAAATACATGTTATGTTATGTTATGTTTACTTTCTTCCAAATCTTCAGATGGTCTTCTGTGTTTCTTACTTTTGCTGGAATGGACATTGATGTATTTTTCAATCAATCAACTCAGATTTGTAAAGCACGGCTAATCACCCGCGAGGGTATCCAGGTGCTAGGGTCTTGTTGGGATCAGTCGAAAAATCCAGGCTTGAGTCACTTTTGAATGGAAGTAGAGAGGATGATGTTCAGAGGTGAAGAGAAAGGTAATTCCAGCACTTCGCGGTGAGGTATGAGAAGGAGCGTCCTCCACTGTAGCTTTGACATGGTCATGGAGTGGGTGTGAGGGAGGCGGAGCACAGGTGTCTGGAGGTTTGGTGGAAGTTCAGGCATTGTAAGCTGGTCCTTGGTCATGGAGACCCTTGTAGGCGTGTATCAGCATCTTCAATTGCCATCTTTTCTCTATGGGATGCCAGTGGAGGTTTCGGAGGTGGGGGGTGACGTGGATCAGTTTGGGGAGGTCTAGAATGAGTCTGGCAGCTGAGTTCTGTATCATCTGGAGTCTCTCAGGAGTTATGTGGTGATTCCTGCCTAATGCTCGTTGCATTAATCCAGTCAGCTGGTGACTAGGTCTTCAGTGACAGTTTTCCTGGTGGAGACAGGGAGCCATCTGAAGATCTTTTGGAGCATGCAGAGGATTTGGAAGCTGGCAGAGGAGACTGTGTTGATCTAGCATTTCATGGTGAGTTTGTTGTCCATTATGATGCCAAGGTTGCAGGCGTGTTCTGTCCGTGTGGGTGTGGGTCCAAGTTCGGAGGGCCACCAGGTGTCATTCCATGGGGAGGTGTTGTTACCAAAAATCAGCTCTACAATCTTGTCAGTGCTGAGATCCAGGCATTTGGTCTTCATCCAGTCGGCAACACTCGTCATGCAGTTGTGGAAGTTGGTCCTGGTGGTGGATGGGTCTTCTGAGAGGGAGAGGATGAGCTTTGTGTCGTCTGCGTAGGATATGAGGTTGAGGCCGTGGGTTCTGACGATGTTGGCCACGGGCATCATGTAAGTGTTGAACAGGGTGGGGCTGAGGGATGAACCTTGAGGGAACCTGCAAATGATGCTCTCAGTGGTTCCGAGGTGAAGGGTGGTAGCCCTGTGAGGAAGGATGGGATCTATTTGAGGGCATCTCCTTGGATCTCGATGTGGTGGAGTCTCTTGATGAGGGAGTGGTGGAATAGGGTATCGAATGCTGCCGAGAGGTTGAGGAGGATCAGGGCTGCTGTTTCTCCCCAGTCAAGGAGGGTTTTGATGTCATCCGTGGCAGCAATCAGGGTGATAGTGGTGCTGTGGTTGGCGCGGAAACTGGATTTGGAGGTGTCCAGTAGGTTTATTCTCTCCAGGTCTTCAGTGAGTTGGCAGTTGATGACCTTCTTGAGGACTTTGGCAGGGAAGGGGAGCAGAGATGGGGCAGTAGTTCTTGAGTTTGCTGGAGTCAGCAGAGGGTGGAGGAGGGGTCTGACTTCTGTGTGTTCCCATCCATCGGGGATGGCGGCCGTGGTAAAAGATGTGTTGAGAATGGAGGTGAGTTCCCAGCTGATTTCCTTGCTCTCGAGGTTGAAGAAGTGGTGGGGCAGGGGTCACTGGGTGCACCACAGAGGATGGAGTTCATGATGGCTGTGGTGCTATGTGTGGTGAGCTGTACCCAAGATTTGAGCGGGTGATTGTTGGTGATGTCAGCTGGTGTGAAGAGTTTGTGGGGGTTGGAGGGTTTTGGTTCAAAGTTTCTGTAGATGGTAGATATCTTGTTGTAGAAATAGTCCGCCAGCGTGTCTCAGAGTTCCCGGGAAGGGGATATAGTGTTCTCAGTGGCTGATGAGCAGGAGAACTCTTTGACAGTGCTGAATAGTTCCTTGCTGCTGTTGGAGCTGGCTTCGATGTGGTCTGACAGGGCGTCTCTTTTCATTGGTGGTATTTGTTGAGGGCTGACTTGAAGGTGGTCCAGTCTGTGAGATCTTTGCTTGTGCGCCATCTCCTTTCTAGCCTTTTGCAGTTGCGTTTCATTGCCTTGATTTCTGGTGTGTACCAACTGGCTTGTTTGGTGGTTCTGTTGGACTTGGCGGGCTTGATAGGGGTAACTCTGTCAGCGCAGTTGGTGATCCAGGTGGAGAAATTCTTGACAGCTCGTTCAAGGTCATTTGAGGAGTCAGGATTGGTGGTGTTGAGGGCATCCGTCCACTGGGTTTCTGTCACTTTGTTCCAGCTGCAGTGGGAGGAGCTGGGAGGCTTGATGGTGGTGTATGGGGATCTTGCGATGGTAAAGTGGACAATGGTGTGGTTGGTCCAAGTGAGTTCGGTGACATGACTGTACTTGACTCTGTCGCTGGCAGTAAAGATCGGGTCAAGCAAGTGTCCTGTGCTGTGTGTGGGGTTGATGACTAGTTGGGTGAGGCTGATGTTGCTCATGCTTTCCAGGATGATGGCGGTGTTTGCGTCTTTGGGGTCATTGAGGTGGAAGTTGAGGTCACTGAGGAAGATGTAGTGCTTGCAGTCAATGGTGAGTGGGGCAATGAATTCGGAATGGTGTTGCAGAAGCCGGGGCGTGGTCCATGGGGTCTGCAGGCAAGGGTACCTCTGATGATAGTTCTGCCATTGGTTTGGAGCTGGAAGTTGAGGTGTTCCATAATCAGTGCACTGTTGTCTTCGGTGGTGGTGCACCGTATGGTTTCTTTGTGGATGATGGTGATGCTGCCTCCGTGCTTGCTGTTGCGGTCACAGTGTATCATCTTGTAGCCGTTGGGCATCGCAGTGGTAATGTCGGGCTGGAGGAGAGATTGAGCCAGGTGAAGGTGGTGATGGCGTCCCAGATCTCAGTGGCATGTTTGCAGAGTGATCGGACGCTGAGAAGGAGGCAGTGGAATAGTTTTTAGGAGGGGCTGAATAGGCGAGGGACTAGTGAAGAATGAAGTGTTCTGTCTGTGAGTGCAATGTGCTTTTGCATTGAATGGCCATGTGGGTGAGGTGATGCAGATTGCCTTGAAGACATAGCCTCTGCCTATAGGTAGCGAGTAAATTGCATGAAGTACTGGCATGATGCCTGTCAATGGATGAAGATGTCTTGTTGTAGCAGTTTGGATCTGTTGCAATTTGTGAAGTATATATGACATCACAAGGCTGATAACGAACTTGTAGTTTCTGCAAATATCCTTTGTTGTATGGGAAGATATGTTGGAGTGTTGTACTTTGGGTAAAAAGTACTTATTGTGAAGTACTGGCATGATGCCTGTCAATGGATGAAGATGTAGGAACTGTCTTGTTGTAGAATTTTGGATCTGTTGCAATTTGTGAAGTATATGTGACATCGCAAGGCTGATAACGAAATTGTAGTCTCTGCAAATATCGTTTGTTGTGTGGGAAGATATGTTGGAGTGTTGTACTTTGTGTAAAAGGTACTTATTGTGACATGGTTAACTTGAGGGATCCGAATAGGCTAAAATCCATAATTCCTCCAAGATTTCTTGCTTCCTTTAATATTGATGGTATTATGTCTAATTCCTTGAGCCAAATTGTTGTAGATTGACATGTACTATATTGACCAATGGTCAGAATCTCAGTTTTGTATTATTTGAGCTTAGGATAGTTAATCAGCATCTCTCCATCAATGACTCACAGACAGTTTTGTTATGTATAGAAACTTTTTAGGAGCTGGAATATTCTTTCCAACTTGTAAAAGGAGTTTTGCCATCCTTTCTGAATGGCTAATAAGAGCGGGCATGAAAGGAAAGTTCACCATCTATTCTCGATTCAGAAATGAATGTATCAGTGGGTTATGACCACAGTTGTGGGTACAAGCCAGTTATCCGTTCTCGGCGCCTTAACTTTGGGAATCATGTTGGCAGCCTCGAGGGGAGCATGTAGTGGTCCCTGGGACAATTGCCTGTTCCCTCTGAAGTTTTCCAAAATGAACACATGGAACTCGTAACACCGACTGCTTTAAAAAAATATGTTTTCTGTTTTGGAATGCAATCATAGGGATGGGGGTCTACTGTTCCTTGCGAGACACCATTCCTGTCATTGCAGCCAATCACAGTGGGTCACAAATTGTAAACTGCCTAATGAATATTAATTAGGAGGTCGTTCTGCTACCCTCTACGATTCAGTATTTTTTTTCTCTTGATATTCAAGTTTATTGGTATTTTGTATAACAAGATACTCACGGTAACGTTTGTAACACTGTGACATGTAAGACATTTAATTGCAATTACAATTAATATCCCCCTCTCTAGGTGGTATAAAAGGAGAGGGCCAGCCCTTTGCGCCCTGAGCAATCAGTCCAATAAACCTGTCCATTTGCCCCATATTCGTTCATGTTTCTTCGGGCACCCCCTTGCCTCATAAACTGCTTTTTCTTGGACAGCACACCAGTCCACTCCCCTACGCCATTTTGAAATAGATGGAGATTTTGAGTCCTTCCAGGCCATTGCAATGTCTCTTTTTGCAATCAATAGGGCTGTTCCTAGGAACAATTTGTCGGCACGGGATCCGTCCTTTCCCTCCATCACCCCCAGGATAAGAGCGAGAGGGTTAAGGGGAACCTCCCACCCCAGTATGCCACTCAGTTCAGTTATAAGTGATGCGCAGTATTTGGATATGACAGTGCAGGACCAGATCACATGGAAGAAGTCGGCTGGTTCTCCTCCACAGCGTGGACACTGCGGAGTTGGGAGAAATCCCGCTTTGTACAACCGCGTTGGTGTAAGATATGCGCAGTGGAGGTAATATGTCTGGATGAGGCAGAGCCTGGCAGATATAGCGAGTGTTCTGGGGTCCATAAGCGCATCTCGCCAGTCCTCATCCTCCAGAGGGCCTATCCATCCCTCCCACCGGGTTCTAAGCGGGTCTAGCGTGGATGGGGTATTGTTTATCAGGGATCGGTATATCTGGGATATCCCTCCCTTCCCCAGATCTCCCATAAGAATCTTGGCCTCCAGTGGGCTGAACTCCAGGAATGTCTCCTGGTTAGGGATGTGAGTGGCAAGGGCGTGACGTAGTTGGAGGTACCTGAAGAACTGTGTAGAGTGTAGAGAGTATGCATGTTGCAGTTCCTGAAAGGAGGACAAATGGTCTCCCTTCCATATATCTCCCAGGCAGGTAATGCCTATTAGGTCCCATGATTGAAAACCAGTCAGGGTTCCAACTTCCCGCAACCAAGTGCCATTCCATAACGGTGTTTGTAATGTGAGCCTATCGTCCCAGTGGATGTGTCTCAATGCAGACCGCCATGCCAGGAGAGCCGTACGCGTAACTCCTGGCAGGGCCTGAGGGATTGGGGCTCCATAAAGCATAACTTAGGCCTGAGCAAATCCCAGGCGCCCCAGTTCTAATCGATACGCTGGGTCTGACCACCCCCCACCAGTCATGGATTATTAAAAGGCGAGTGGGGGGATAATATAAGAAGGGATTCGTCATTCCCATACTTCCCACGTTTGTGGTCCGTTGGCAAGTCGTGAGAGCCAGACGCGCTCTTGAGCCCCCCAAAGGAAATTGACAATCACTCCGTCGAGCTCGCGAAACCAGCTGCGGGGAAGATGGATCGGGAGATTCTGGAGGACATATAATATGCGGGGGAGAACCATCATTTTAAAGAGGGCAACTCTCCCAAGGGGATTGAGAGGAAGTTTTTGCCATCGATGTAAGTCATCTTTTGTGCGTCGGAGAAGTGGACCGACATTAAGAGACCAGGTACCAAGATACTTAAATGATAGTCTTCATATAGGCATTGTTGTTTGCCAGTCAAAACATTCTCTAGAGGCATGGAGGGGCATCACTGTGGATTTGAGCGGGTTAAGGCTTAGGCCAGATGCCCGCTCAAAGGAATGAAGTATCTGTAGACATCTCGGTCCGGACCGGGCCGGGTCAGCTAGGTACAGGAGGACATCATCCGCGTATAAGGTGATTCGGTCCTCGTGGGAATTCTGCCAACGCCAGCCCTGTATCTGGTCATCTACCCGGATGCGGCAGGCCAAAGGTTCGATCGCGAGGGCGAAGAGGAGAGGAGAGAGCGGACATCCCTGCCGGGTCCCCCTCGCGATTGGGAAGACCTCTGATAGTGCCCCGTTTATAAGGACCCTGGCTGATGGGTTAGAGTAGAGCACTCCCACCATTCTCCGATAGTGGGAACCAAAGCCCGCCCTCTCTAGCACGTCCCACATGTATTGCCAGCCCACCGTGTCAAATGCCTTCTCGAAATCGAGTAGCACTAGGGCCAAGTACGGTGAAAGGAGGTCACAGTATGCAAGGGCCACATGCAGGCGCCGAAGACAGTGACGAGTGCTGCGGTGTGGCATGAAGCCACATTGGTCAGGGTTTATGAGGGTGTGTAGCACTCTTTTTATATGGGTGGCAAGAATCGTTGCATATATTTTGATTTCAGTATTAAGGAGGGAGATCGGTCGGTATTTAGCGCAGGAAAGCGGGGGAGGATGCGCCTTGGGTGTGACCACAATGGTGGCTGTGTCGGCAATAGAGGAGAACGATCCGTTCTCTATGGCTTCTTTGAAGAGAGCATGGAGTCGTGGGATCAGAGTGTCGCGGAACGCTGCGTAGTACTCCACAGGGAGCCCATCTGGGCCCGGGGTTTTGTGGGTGGCGAGTGTGGAGATTGCCTCACTCACTTCCGCAACTGTGATAGGCTCGTCCATGGCATTCTGTTCTATCTCCGAGAGCCTTGGGAGAGGGATATTCTGCAAGAAGGAAAAGCTATTGTGTGGTATGTGTGTGGGATCCACTGAGTACAGTGTCTTGTAATAATTCGCGAAGGCCTGGGCAATTGCTGTAGGCATACGGGAGATTTGCCCCTGTGTATCTCGGATTTCGGGGACTATTCGATTGGCCATGGGTTGGGTAGCAAGCCAATGAAGCAGCTTGCCATTCTTAGCGCCCCATCCATAAACTCTGGCTACCGAGGACCTCCAGATCATTTTGGCTGACTCGATGGAGATACTCTTGATTTCTTCCCGTATTAACTGCAATTGATGGCGTTCTGTTTCTTCCTCTGTCATTGCTGCCGCCATTTCCATACGGAGCGCCCTGGCTTCAAGTTGAGCGAGCTGCTGGTCACGGACCTGACGCCTATGCTTAATGAACCCTTTGGCATACCCCCAAATTGTGGCTTTGCCCGCTTCCCAGAGCGTACCTTGACGCTGCACTGCGCCTTCGTTGATACGAAAGTAATTTTTAAGTTCCTCCCCAACGCTCTCTTTGTACTCTTGGTCTTGGAGGAACCAAGCATTGAGCCGCCATATGGGCCTGAGAGCCCTCGTAGGACCTCCCGCTTGTAAAAGGAGCGGGGAGTGGTCAGACAATCCGCGCGCCAGGATCTGGATTCCAGTGACGGCCCGGCAGTCTGGAGTGGGCATGAACATGAGGTCTAGCCGGGCATGACTGTGGTGTGCCGCTGAGGTGTGTGTGTATTGTCATGCTTTAGGGTACCAGGTGCGCCAGACATCACAGAGACCCAGCGTAGCGATCCAGTCTCCAAGACGCTTGGCCCCCAACTTCCTATGAGGGGATACGGGACCTGTGGCATCTTCCGTGGGTACGGGGACGGCATTAAAATCGCCCCCAATTACGGTCAAGCCCTGAGGAAGAGTGGATATTATTTTCAATGCGTTTTGAAGAGTGGGCTCTAGGTGTGCTGGAGGAGCATATAGTGATATTAGATTAATGGTGGAGTTTCCTAGGGTACCAGAAAGGGCGGTGAATTGGCCCAAGGGGTCATGGAAGACTTGGGTCATCGTGAAGGGAAGGGAGCGACGTAGGAGGATTGCTGTTCCTCGAGCTCCTCTGGAGAACCCAGAATGCCACACCCTGTCAAACCCCTGACGCGCCAAGAAGGGGCAACGGTTCCCCACTAAGTGTGTCTCTTGCAGTAATAGGACATCCGGGCTACTCCTTCGAGCATATTTAAAAATTTCCGTACGTTTAATTTTATCTAGAATGCCATTTACATTCCATGAGAGGATTTTCATGGGTTCATCCCCATTATGTGGACATGACATTGTAGTAAAGTGGCGATGCTTGGGGATGATAATTTAGAGGCTTCCCAATGGGACAGATATTCGGGTTCCAGAGGAAGTCTTGTGTACCCAAAGTCGCTAATTGGACCGCGAGAGGGAGGATCCTGAGTGTGGTGCACAGTGTTACCGTAGAACAAAACAGCGAGAACAGTGTCTGGGATAACATTCCCAATAGAAAACCCCAACCAACCCCCCACCCCTTACTTCCCCAAATGAAGCATCTGTTGCCCAATCAACAAAGGCTTAGGTTGTAAACAAGTTAGTTAAGGGTCGTGGCCGAAGGCTGCATGCTGAGCCCCTCTGAGCTCCAGGATCTTCGTTCCTCTGGTGCGGACTTTTGGAATAGCGGTAGTTGGTTTCATATGTGGGGGCTGCGCGATAGGTCGGTGTCATCTGAGCTAGGTCCGGGGGAGCCCTCGGGATTTGTCGCAGTCGGTCGAGTAGGGTTATTTGCGGTTTCCCTGGCTACCGGCGATCCATTTCTGTCTTGGTTGGAGCCAACAGGCGATGTGGATTTGGTTCCCTGGGTCCCGCGTCTCCTACGGGACCCCGGACGTCACCCCCGGGGGATCGCAGAGTCCTTCTCAGGTGGACCTTTTGGGGGGATCGCCGCCAGGGCGTTTTTCTGTGGGCGGAGTGGGCATTCCTCAGTGGCCCAGGTCCATGCCGCCTCCGGTGTATCGAAAAAATATGATTTATTTCGAAATAACACTTTGAGGCGAGCAGGGAAAAGGAGACGGTAAGACAGGTTCATGGCCCGCAAATTTTGTTTAACTTGCACGTAGGATCTTCTGTGGGCTTGCACTTCCTTAGTGTAGTCAGGAAAAATTCATGATTTTGGACCCTTTGTAACTAAGTTCTGGTCGAGAGCGGGCTTCCTGTAAGATGGCATCGCGGTCTCTGAAGTTGATTATCCTCACGATTATTGGCCGGTGAGGTGCCCCCGGTGGAGGCCGAGGGGCGAGGGAGTGGTGGGCTCTTTCCACAACAAACCAGGGAGACAAGGCGTCCGCCAGCATCCATGATCTGAACCAGTTTTCGACAAACGCGTTGACTTGGGTGGGTTCCGTGCCCTCAGGAAGGCCGACCAGGCGAAGGTTGTTCCGGCGGGAGCGGTTTTCGGCGTCCTCCACTCGTTTGTGGAGATCCGATGTGTGGGTCAAAAGCTGCTTCACCTGTGTTTTAAGTGTAGAGACATCATCTTCCACCTCTGATAGACGCGATTCCGCCGCTGTCACACGGGCCGTTGCATTGCGAAGGTCTTGACGGATAAGAGCCATATCCACACGAACTTCACCTATTTTGGTTTCCATTGAGTCCTGGCATGTCTTTATGGCTTGTAGGATGGTGGCCAGGTCTCCCTCTGGTCGGCCGGTCGTGGGGGGCACCGTTCCATCTTGGGTGGATCCATTAAGAGTGTATTGGTCCATTCGAGTTTGAGTCGGGCAGGCCTTTGCCCCTTTATCTTTCCCCATGTTGGGAGGGATGTTCCAGGAGTGGTTTCAACTGAATTGCCCGTCCCACTCTCCTGTATAGGTTGGTGAAGCGCTGGTGAATGCAGCCCAGTAGAACGGCTAAAAGGCCCGCGCTGCTCAGCACGGTTATAGAGGCCAATGATCCTCGGGAGACGTCCTGTGGGTCACAAGTCGGGTGCCCTCTTCATCGACATGCAGTCAGTTTCAGACCGCCCATCGAGACCGTCCCTAGAGCAGAGGACCAAGCGACGGTTTCGCCGTCAATCACGTCCCAACCTGAGCGCCAGCAGGGATCCCCCTGTTCGTTACTGATGTCACAGGAGTGGGGTTCGGCCCCAGCAGTCCCGGCCCAGGTGCACAGGGACCGGGGCTCTCCGGAACGGCGACCGCCAGGCGGCGGGAACCACAGGAGCGGGTCCGCTGTCACACCGTCTGTTCTCCAGGCATAGACTCACTGGGCGTCACAGTGTCCCGGGCCCACGTCCTCTACAGAGGACCTTTGACAGGATTCACCGCCCGTCGCAAGACGCCCGCCACCTCCAGGTCCCCCCAGACTGCTCCACCGGGACACATTGGCACACACAGTCCCTCTCCCCAGAGAGTACGGTCATGTCGCTCCAGGGGGTTAGGCCGTCCCAAGATATCATCGGCGGCAGAATATCGTACTGCCCAGGTCCCCTGATGCTTGATCCTGCGCCCCAAGGCCCAGTAGGCGGGGAGCCCTCTCCTTCCCGGTCAGAGTCCGATCGTTATCGGTTTAGAGTCCCTTGCCTCACCTCACACATCCAAGAAGGGGGCCCACACACCCCAGGCGCCAAAGGAATCTGCGGGGTGGCGGGTGGTTCCAGTGCCCCCCCTCCTCACAATTGAAGGGGCTCGGGATTCATCCTCCACTTACAACAGTCTCAGCCGGGCAGTGGGGAGCCTGGGGGCCACCAATGCATCAGGCCTCTCTTTCAAGGGGGGGGGAAAGGAGGGAAATCACGGTGCGCATAAGGGCCGAGCCCTCGCTTTCTTCACTCGCCAGCCAGACACCACTTGTTCTTCCCACCACCAAAGATCCTCCTTAGCTTTCCACCAAGCAGTCTCCGGCGCCGGGGGCCGCACGCTTCACTCCCCGGCCGCGGCTCTCTCGGAGCTCGTCGGGGGCGCGCATCCCGCCGATCGCGGGCCGAACTCCCCCAACCAATGCCCGCAGTCAATCCCCGGACAGCCCTGAGGCTACTGCAATCAACGGGGGCGGCACGGCGGCCCCTCAACAAACCACCGCGCTCCCGCTCACCTCCTGGTCTTGGTAATTCCGCACCGCTCAGACGTCGCAGGAGTCCTTGGGCAGCGGGCGGGACACCCTCCGGCCATGCAACGGCATGGGATGAGCTGCTCCGCAGTCAGGAGCCGTCAGCGGGGAGCCCCAGGAGCGCCACCTTCCCTCTCCGCTCGGCCCCTCAGCTCCAGGTAGGCGCCATTTTGCCTCGAGCCTGGGATCTTCGTGAACGCTCGCTAGGCCTCTTCCCCACCTCGCAGAGCTCACGTTTCGGGTAGCAGGGTCGCCACAGTTGTACTTTGTGAGGTAATCACGCTGTGTCCCCCTAGTACTAACCACCAGAGTATTAGGATGGTGGCGGATTACCGAGGGGTCTGGAGCACTCCTAGAGTGCGACCGCCATCTTGGCTTGCCAAGCCACGCCCCTCAGTATTTTGTGAATTGACCTATCATATGTTTCCATTCACAAAAAGGTTGTGCACAATTTGCGACCACTTTTTGTGCATGGAATAATAGCATGAGGAATTACATTGAGTGTAAGGTAATAAGACTGATGATTTAATCATAATCATTTGTTAGTTATGCAGTTTGAATTAATAATTGAATGAGAACTTGCAAAGCACAAGCTGTCACCCGAAGGCTCCATGGAGCTAGAACTGATGCCTGGAGACTGCAAAGAAGGACTCAGCAGAATCAATGGATTTTAAGTGACTTTCATAATAAATAGAAGTTCGTGATCTGCTGAAGTGGAGGAGCATTCTTACCGTGTGGGGATGGCATTTCAGAAGGCATACCCCCACCCTAGATTTAAGAAATGTGATACAGCTGGCAGGAACAGCGAACCAGGCAGGGGTTATTGCTTAGGAGAGTATCTGGGCAGCACATTATGCAGATGAGTAGGGACAGGTCCACAGAAAGCTCTTCCTCAGAAACAGAGCACCTTGTATTGCAATTACCTTGAGACCTGTAACCAGTGCATCTTATGCTGGGGGGAAGAGACTCAGATGTCTATGTTGCGTATTTGCACCAACATTGTGGTGTTCTTGGTGTAGTGATTGACCAGTGTTAATGGCATGGATATGTTAACGGGCCTTGTCACAGTATTACTTGCAACATCATTATTCTACAAGGAATGGCGCTAACTGGATACAAAAGAAAACCGAGCTAAAACTTGAGCATCATTCGAGTGCCTGAGGGTGGTGGCAGCCCATCGAGGAAACGAGACTGAACTTAAACACTTCTGTCCTTCATGCATCTGCTCTTTCTCTCTCTCTCTCTCTCTCTCTCTCTTTCTTTCTTTCCTTCTTTCTATCTTTCTTTCTTTCTGTCTGTCTTTCTTTCTTTCCTTCTTTCTGTCTGTCTTTCTTTCTTTCTTTCTTTCTCTTTCTTTCTTTCTTTCTTTCCTTCTTTCTTTCCTTCTCTTTCTCAGGTCTATTGATGATTGCTTTACAGGCAGATTGGCATATATGAGCTGCAAATAAGTATAACAGATTAATGTAGTGTCACGGTACTCAGCGGAATGAGGTTTCGAGGAGCACAGTTAAAGGGGCCAGTCCATTTGGAGAGGGCACATTCATAAACAAGCCTCTCAGAGGAAAGCCATTGCTTGCACGGGTGGTCGAAATTAAAGTTTTGCGACAAAAAACGGCAAAGTTAACAAACTTCAGGAGACTGGGAGTTTTGTAACCTGTATGCAAAAAAATCCAGAAACTAAAGTTGAAGACTTTTTCTGTAATCTTTTTTTCGTCATCCTTTTTCATCTATAGTCAAGTATTTTCTATTTTTTCTTGTTCACCTTTCTGGTTTCCTCTTTCAAGTATATTTCAGGGGCTAGCCTCTGGGCCCTTATCATTGTAGTATGCTTTCTATGCATGCTGACTTACAGTTAGCAGATGTTATTCAGTGTTCAGTTGAATACCTGACTATTTTGGGGTGTATTGTATTGTATTGTAATTGCATTTATATAGTGCTTATTACCCCTGACAAGGCGCCGAAGCGCTTTTTCGGCGAGTAGCACGCTACTCCGAAACCCATAAAGAATTAGTGTTGAGTTAGTATAGTGAAAAATGAAAGTAATTTGAGTGGTGGATAGGTTAGTCAGTTATTTGGATTCCGGAGGGATAGAAGAGGAGTGGGTTGTTGCCGACGATTGTTTGGACCGGTAGGCATTGTTTACGATATGGAGTAGTTTGCAAATTATACTTTTAAAAACGGAATTTCTAAATTTAAATTTCCGGAACCCTAAATAAATGCTGTTAAAATAGTCAATCAATCAATCAATATAACTTTATTTCGGCCACATGGACCATAAAAGTCACAAAACACAGACACAAAAAAAACCCAAAAATACATTCATGGTTAAAATGTAAATTGATCTACACACCTAAAAATTGACTGAAAGACACCAGTTTAAAAAACCTCTTAAAAACTATAAAAATTGTATGTATAAGTTCATACAATCCATTAAAACATGCTAAAAACAATCATCTACACATAATTATGAGCTAGTATATACCCAAATTATGATAAGAAAAGGAGTGCTAAACCACGAACCACAGTGGAATACCTGCTTTCTCCATGAATTACTTTAAAAAGGCCGGCTGAGTATGCCACATGCAGTTTAAAAAGCGGGATACAGCAAAGATAATTGGAGGGTGGGTATCGTACTTCAAAACTCTGAAGGCCACTGCGCAGTGCGCGAAACCCATGTTCTTGCAGAGTTGTATTAACCAGCGCTTGCGCGCCGTCTGGTAGGCGGGACAAAGAAGCAGGACATGCACATCAGATTCTACCTTGTACTTGCATGCGGGACATTCACCCGTTATCTCTTTTCCCCATTTGCTGGTGTATGCACGTAGCGGGAGAGTCCCTAATCTGAATTGCATATACAGTTTCCTGGCCAGTGGGGGTTGAATAAGATCCAGGAAACGTTCCTTGCTGTATACATCTTTAATTAGTAAAAACTCTACAGTTAGGCGGCCACATGAGGAACTTTCTTGGATAGCCGTTAATTTAGCTAATCTGTAATGTTTGACTAATTCCAACCTAGAGATCGTAGGGCAAGAAATCTCCGGAGTCCTCCAGAGACGCGGTATGTCTAGCTTGATGGCAAGGTCCCTTATATGTCAAAGCCAGGGAGTTTTCTTGATCGGGCAAGTAGGCAATAACTCTCTTAGCTCATCCCTAAGGACGGCCAGCTCTGGGGTCGCCCATAATCGCTGCCAGAATGTAAGAGGTCTCAAAGCACCCTCTTCATCAAGGGGCCTAATGCCCAAATCCATTCGGAGGGGAATAAGGGGGGTACTGCAAGGTAAACCTAAGAGCTGTCTCATAAAGTTATTCTCCACCCTCATCAGATTGGTGGTGGAGCAGTGACCCCACAACTCCACCCCGTATAATGATGCCCCCCTAGCTTGTGCTTTATAGATTTCAACCACAGGGGCTGCTGGCTTAGCAGCTGAGGTTCTATGTAATTTCATTAAGCCACCCAGAGTCTGGGTTAGCCTAAGTCTAGCCTTAGCTACCTGTGGCCCCCACTCAAAGTGCTCTGATATAGTCACACCCAAGTAATCAAATAAATTCACTCTTTCCAGTGGGATACCATGTAAAGAGGGATTGGGGCGTGACGTTTTGGGGGGGTTGAAGACCATAAATTTAGTTTTCGTCAAATTGATCTCCAGCCCACACAACTTGCAAAAGTTCGCAAACCCGTCCAACGTCCGCTGGATACCCGATGGTGTTTTTGAAAGTAGCAGGGTATCATCAGCGAACATCAGCGCAGGAAACTTCCCAGATGCTAATTTAGGGGCATCAATGTCCTTGGTATTTCTAAGATGATCAATAAGCCCATTTATAAAAAGGCAGAATAAAGTAGGGGCTAAGACGCAGCCCTGCCGTACCCCTTTAAGTACGGGAAAACGGGAGGTGAGTTCTCCATATTTCCCACATCGTACTTGCGCAAAAGTTTTGGTGTGGAGCTTCTCTAAAATATGGAGTAAGTAGGCAGGAATCCCAAGGTCGCTTAGCACCACCCAGAGTTTCTCCCGGGGAACCAGGTCGAAGGCCGACTTCAGATCAACGAATATTAAGTAGAGGCTGCCACCCTCTATTGTCACCGTTTTCCAGAAAAGTAATAGTAATCTGAATATCTGGTCTACGGTTGACATGTTTAATCTGAAGCCGGCTTGGTAGGGGGTTATTATTTGCTGGTCTTCCATCCATTCCTGGAGACGGTCCAGGAGTACTCGGTCAAAGAGTTTTTGGGAATTATCGATAAGACTGATCGACCTATAGTTGGAGGGCGTAAGGGGACAGCCTTTTTTGAAAATGGGCACTATCTCGGCCCCGCGCCATGTATCAGGGGGATCCATGCACTTCAGAATGGCATTAAATAGGGCACATAAATATGGTATCCATATAGTAGGTTCCTCCCGAAAAAGGTCGCCCGGAAGTTTATCTAAACCTGGCGCTGAGCTTGCTAATAGCGTTTCCCACTTCAGTCATGCTAATCTCCCACTCCCCCGCCTGATGTATCTCCATTCCTGGTCTGGTGCTAACAGGGTTGTCAGTCCCATCTTCCCTGTCTGAATACAATGACCCAAAGTAGGTTTCCCATACTTCGGGCGCTATGTTAGGCTCAATGGCCGATCTCCCTCCCCCATCACCACCACCCACTATTATCCAAAATGTTTTCAGGTCTTTCTCTTCTAGGGCAGTCCTGAGCTTTTCCCACCTCTCTAGTTCCCAGTTGTTTTTTTCCTGGTGTATTGTCCGCTTGTAGCTGGCCCTAGCAAGTTTAATCTGTAACCTGTCCTTCGCCTTTACCGCATCCAAAAGTTCCCGTTTAGCCTTGCAGCATTTATTGTTATACCAGGAACATTTGTTATGGTTGTTTTCCCTGGTACGCACAACCGGGAAAAACACCTCTGCCAATTTCAGAGTGAGTTCTGCATGAATTTTCCCTGCCATGTCTTGTTCTACACAGGGACCCTCCGCCTGTATTACCCCCAGCATTTTGACCAAAGAAGGGATCACTAGCTGATAAACTTTAGCCAACTTGCGAGGACAGTGCTCGATGTGACCCCATCTAATTTTCCTTCTATTATTGGTTACTATGAGTGCACTCGGCACATTTAGGGGGGCCGGGGGAGAATTAGAAATGCCAAGATCCCATGACTTTAACACCAAGCTCAGGGCATTATGATCACTATCCTGCCTTTGCGTGATATAAAAATCAGAGACCTTTTCCCAGAACCTTGTTTCTACCATGATGTAATCGAGTAGAGAGGCTTGCCCTACTCTATTGAATGTAAACTGACCCGGACGGTCAGATTTAGTCCGCCCGTTGCATGCCCTTAGCGATAAAGCTAAAGTGAGCGCATTGAGCTGCAACGCCAATGGTGACCAAATCTTAATGGGAGTGATCTGGGGGTCAGGTATGGACCAATATCGATCCTCTTCCGTAGGGACGGAGTGGTTTGGGTCGGTCAGAGGTTCGAAATGGCAATTAAAATCTCCCCCCAATATCAACCAGATCCGAGGATCCAACGTTGGAATGAAATGACCTAAAAGGTCAATAGTGGTAGATTCTTGGCTGTTATTGACTGGCCGCGAGTACACATTAATTAAGGCCATATTTTCCTTTGAGGGAAAAGAAAGCAGGACACACTATATATCGACTGTGGGGGTTGACAACTGCTCTGCCCTACAACCTAGGTGAGTGCCTACCCAAATGGATAAGCCACCCGAGGGTCTCCCCCGGCCTCCCATAGCTGCCAGATGGTTGAATGATGCGAATCCCAGCCGATGATGCTCTTCTCTCGCCCAAGTCTCTTGGAAGATACAAATATCATGGCTGTCGACGAAGTCACCCCATTCAGGGCAAGAATCTTTATTTTTGAGCCCTGCCAGGTTCCATGAGAGTATCTTCAACCCACTGCCCTGCCCTCTTTCGCCATTCATGCCCATTGGGACCCTAGCGCAGGTAGGTGGGGAGACATCCGGGAGGGGCGTGCAATGCCCAAGTGGTGCCCCACCGGTCTCGCACCCGCTGCCCACACCATCCAGTGGTGCAGCGGGTGCGGAACCAGGGACACCACTAGGTCGCCTCTGCTCTCCAGATGGGGCAGAGTGCAAGGGGGGCCCGGGGCTACTACCCTTAGATGTTCGGATCGAGCCACCCCATCCTCTACCCTTGAGGTCGTTACCGACCTTTTCAGAGTTCCCACCCTGTGGTGATCCCTCCTCAAGTCAGTCTACCTCCTCCAAGATATCGTATCTATTGTTCACCGGGACGTTAAATTGGAGGGACCTGGTGTAGACATCCCGGCTTCCCTTGAAAAGAGGCATCGGCCCCCTGGCAGGGTTAAGAGGAGGTGCACAATTTCTTGGGAAGGTTTGATAGGAGGGGTAGAAAAAGGCCAGAGGGCGCAAGCTCATTCCTGTATGGGCATACTGACAATTAAGGGTGGTTTTAAGTAAATTATCTGCAGTATTGGGGTTATTAAAATTAATTACTACACACTCACCCGGATCGTTTTAGAGCCTGTTGCCTACCCACCCTACTCTTCGAACTAGAATAATCTCACCTGCTCTATCATACTCAAAGTACTTGTACCTTGCGAGCCATGACAGGCATTTGTTCCTCAGCTCTAATTGGGTTTCTTTTTTATTCGGTTCTAATGGCGGGACAACTGTCAAGATGGCTACATACGGAGAACATGCAGGAGGAAGATTTATACTGGGCAGTCTTAAGTTGCAACTTGCTTGTCTCCCCTCACCATGTTCTTGTCGTGGTTGGCTACTCACATTCCTAGAGCTAGCTTGTTCAACGAGGCTGGGACTATCTCAGTGCTTCGGAGGGACTGTGCTGGTATAGATTCTAGTCTCACGGCTATCACTCCCACCTCTCTGCTGCAGGTTCGTGTTCAATTCCCCCATCTCATGGCTAGATGGGGGGGCCTTATAAACGTGCATCAGAGAACCTCTAGGTGATATGGGGCCTATGGTGTCCGTCTGACATCCACTATCGGTCCCACTTCTGGGATTGCTGAGGGAGTACATTTGTAGCTCTGCTAGTCTTGCTTCCCCTGCTACCACCACTTTCTCCAGTTTGTCTAATCGACTAATGAGCGGGGCAAGTTCTTCTTTGATCATAGCCCTCAGATTGTTCTGCAGATCTGTCAGCAGATTCACAGCCCAAGCCGGATAGGTCTTGTCAATGCTGACTATTGGGAGTTCATGCGGGATTGGTACTCGCTCTTCGCCCCCCTCTACGCTACCTGGATTACCCTCGCTGAGCCTCTTTTTTTTGGATCCCATCTCAAGTGATTGTTTACGCTTTCCAGCATTAGGAATTCTAGTGATGTTTCTGCTCTTGCGCGCTGGTTTCTTGTAAGGTACTACCAGAGGAGGAGACAGGAGTTGTGGATTAGTCATGGTTTGGGGCGTATTTGTCAGCATAATCGGCTCGTATGGGGGAAGAAATAAATCAGGAGTGAGTGATAACCGCCTTTCCGTTAACTCAATCTCGGTATCCACCACCCCAATGGCCCTCTGCAGCATTTTATCTATTGATGTTGGGGGCATTGAAGATACACATGGAGTTTTGGCTCTCGCCAAACCAACCTTCTTCCCCATTGCGTTTTGTGCTGGCGATCTCAGAACCCAACTCGCTGCAGTGCATTTTCTTAGATCTCTCTGGTTCTAAGTCTTATATAAGGGTTTTTTGATGATGTGATATTCTACAAATGGTGGACGTAGACAAGGACACTCCTAGTTTTTAATCTGGATATGAATTAAAGCACTCATTCAGACAGTACTATGATGTTTCAGGTTTTGATTACTGGGGTTGGCACTTGGTGAAAGGGGTGAACCAGATAAAAGGAATGTGTGCGGGTAGGAAGACCACCCATGAGATCAGACCAGATCAGGTGTACGAAGCTCTGATACATTCACAAGACTGACATTCTAAAATGTGCTTTTTGTCTGGGCGACAGTAGCCCTTTCTCTGCAGTTAAGATAGAGCCGCTTGTCGTTACTGATCATATTGGAAAATCTGTGCATCTGAGCAATGTTAGGAGCCAGGGGTCCTCTTTATCTGTGGTCAGGAGGAAATTGTCTGCAATGTGTAAGATAGTGGTATCAGTGCAGCAGCATGATCTGAAGACAGATTGGCAGTCGGGCAGGAGATGATTAGCATTAATGTGACCCTGGAGTTGTACACAGACTACTTTTTCAATGATCTTGCTGATGAATGGTAGGTGAGTGATGGAAAAGGCCTGCTCTGCTTTGTGTTTTTTTATTTTTTTACACCTCTCAGTCTGATGTGTTCAGGTTGCGGGCATGCCAAGAACCACCAGCGATGGTGAGCTTGTCTGCAAGATAAGTGGGGTTCTGGTCGTGATGGTTTTATAAATGATGCAGCTGGTTTCAAAGATGGTGGGGGCTGGAAAGGGAAGCCAATGGAGTTCCATCATGATGGGGGTAATGTGCTCATATTTCTTCATGCCCTGGCTGAGACATGCTGTGGCATGTGGTATGCCTTTAAGGGCTGCCAGTGTGGAGTCTGCGAGGCCATGGAGCAGGGCGTCACCACCATCCAGATGCAAGAATATGGGGGCTTGAACAGCACTTCTGAATTCATTTTCTGGAAGAAACTGTTCCCCCTTCTTTAAAAGAGAGAATTGGTACCAGCCCACCTTTCTTTCTTTGGCAATGTATTCCTTAAGGGAGAGGTTGTCGTCCAGGATGAATCCAAGTGAACTGGCATTTGGTGAAAGTTGTGGTCCAAAGCCGTCAAGGTTCATGTCATTGAGCCAGCTTTGTTTGTTGTTCTAGGGAAAAGCTAGTAATTCTGTCTTGGTTGGGTTGAGCTTCGAGTAGGCGCTGGACATTGAGGGCTGGATGATGTGCAGGCAGTGACTGAGGGGTTGGATATCTGAAGCAGAGAAGACTCGCAAGTAGAGTTGTGTATTGTCTGCATATTAGTGAATCTCGATGGTGCTATCTGTCAGTAGAGCTCCAAGTGGCTGCATATAAAGGTTGAAGATGACAGTAGAGAATATGGAACCCGGGGGGACTCCGCAGGTGATAGTGAACTTTTGTGACCCAGAGGTGCCCCTGTGAACAAACTGGTGTTGGTTGGAAAGGTAGGAGAACCAGTGAAGGACATTGCCGGTGAATCCCATTCGGGACGCTAGGTTATGTATGAGGGTGGGCTGGTGGACTGAGCCAAGGCTATGTACATACAGAACAATAACCAATCTGTTGCTTATGTTTACCCTAGGGGTTCTCAACAGCTTTAATCTTAGATAGTCATTGTCCTCTGATAGCATGATGTGACTGTGGAGGAGCCAGTCATGTGTCAGATGTTGGACTCTGGAAGCAGGTAAGCCTGACAAAGCTGGCCATCTGTCAGATGTAACCATCTGAAAGACTAGTGAGACTGCAGTAGTGTCAGTCACATGGCAAGCATCAGTCTGTGAAAGGGCAGCAGTACTGGGTGTGGAGCCCCGGACACTTGTTGGATGTGTAAGTCAGTGGACGCCTGAATGGGATACTGAAGGGGCAATCTGTTGTCAAGTGCCTGCCTCTAAAAGGCGGATACAGCTGCGAAAGAGTAGGTCAATTGTCACCATCACTTGGGCTGTAGATTTGGCACTTCTAAGTAAGGCACTGGTCCCAGAAGGCTGGTCCGGCTGTGTAGACATAAGGCACAAGTAAGGCATCAGCCGCTGAAAGGCTGGGGAGGCTGTGAAAGACTCGAACCCATGCAAGGCATCACAAGGTCTGAAAAGCCTGTGGGCATAAGCAGCAGCTTGTAGAGGTTCATGGGCCTAGAAAATAGCAATAATTGCTATTAGGGGACACACGGTCAGGGCAGGGTCCTTCACGTTGCTTATCCTGGCCTGACCTGCCCTCCTGCACCGTGATCCTAGTAGGATGAGGAGAGGGCAGGTGAAGACAATTTGAGGAACCCCTTTCATCCTCAGGCTCAATAAAATGCAAACAGCCTGCTTCTGAAAGGCTTGTAAAGGTGCTAAAGAGGCTGATTAGCATGGTGAAAAGCTGCTTCTACAGCAGGAGACGAATACAAACCTGCAATTGTAAGCCGTTCCTCAATCTTATCTGAGCATTAGCAGGAAAGAGTTATCACTTTAGACAAAGAGCGTGTGTTTTACTTGTATAAAAACATTCCTTTTTAAAGATACCAACCAATCTTTTTCCCTCTTGGTTTTAAAATGTTTTCACTTTGATAAATGTATAAGCTGAATTACCCTTTAGTGACTGGGAAACACGCCTGTGCAGTTAGAATAGGTGAATCACTTTTAAATGCTATTTTCAGGTTTCCCTGTTTGATAGACCTTCCTATGATGAAGTGACCTATTTCTTTTGGACGTGTTTCCTGTTTTCTGTTTTCATGGGAGGGTACTTTGCGTGCCCAGTGCTGGTCGGTTGGCACTGTATAAAATGAATAAATCCATGATTGTTGAGTCACACACGTGTGGCTTCGCAAGGGTCACACTTGACATTTGGTCTCAAGGGAGCTGCCAATACAAGACTGGACTATGCTCCTACCAAAGTTTTTTGGTAACCCTGGTTCATATGATGACAAGGTTGTGCAGGAGTTAGACATATGGAAAACGTGAGCCTCTGAAAGGTCAACAGTGGTGTAGAAAGGTCAGTCACATATCAAGGTCATCCTCGAAGAAGAATGGGAACTGCTGAGGAGTCAGCTGTGTGAGGCTGATGTCTAACGTGATCCGTGGCCATTCAAAGGCTAGTCCCTAAGATCGCCTTTCAGTAACCCTAGCTCTTCCTAGCTGGTGAACGCTGCTCTGCTCTAGTGTGTGGTAGCTGCTGAGGCTGGCGAAGTAGGGCTGCAGCCCCGTGCTGGTAATCAGGGACAGAAGAGCCATTCAAAGTCTAAGACCCCCTTTCAGAAACCCTGGACGTTCCCCAACAGGTCAGCTATGCTCTGCCCAAGCGCGTGGTGGCCCGCCGGGTTCTCCAGGGTCCGCTCTGTCTTCGCCCCTGCTGAGGCTTGCGAAGCAGGGCTGCAGCCCCGTGCTGGTAATCAGGGACAGAAGAGCCATTCAAAGGCTAAGACCCCCCTTTCAGAAACCCTGGATATTCCCCAACAGGTCAGCTCTGCTCTGCCCTAGCGCGTGGTGGCCCGCCGGGTTCTCCAGGGTCGGCTCTGTCCTCACCCCCTGCTGAGGCTTGCGAAGCAGGGCTGCAGCCCTGTGCTGGTAATCAGGGACAGAAGAGCCATTCAAAGTCTAAGACCCTCTTTCAGAAACCCTGGACATTCCCCAACAGGTCAGCTCTGCTCTGCCCTAGCGCGTGGTGGCCCGAAGGGTTCTCCAGGGTCCGCTCTGTCCTCGCCCCCTGCTGAGGCTTGTGAAGCAGGGCTGCAGCCCTGTGCTGGTAATCAGAGACAGAAGAGCCATTCAAAGGCTAAGACCCCCCTTTCAGAAACCCTGGACGTTCACCAACAGGTCAGCTCTGCTCTGCCCTAGCGCGTGGTGGCCCGCCGGGTTCTCCAGGGTCCGCTCTGTCCTCGCCCCCTGCTGAGGCTGGCGAGGCAGGGCTGCAGCCCCGTGCTGGTAATTAGGGACAGAAGAGACATTCAAAGGCTAAGACCCCCCTTTCAGAAACCCTGGATATTCCCCAACAGGTCAGCTCTGCTCTGCCCTAGCGCGTGGTGGCCCGCCGGGTTCTCCAGGGTCCGCTCTGTCCTCGCCCCCTGCTGAGGCTTGCGAAGCTGGGCTGCAGCCCTGTGCTGGTAATCAGGGACAGAAGAGCCATTCAAAGGCTAAGACCCCCCTTTCAGAAACCCTGGATATTCCCCAACAGGTCAGCTCTGCTCTGCCCTAGCGCGTGGTGGCCCGCCGGGTTCTCCAGGGCCCGCTCTGTCCTCGCCCCCTGCTGAGGCTTGCGAAGCAGGGCTGCAGCCCTGTGCTGGTAATCAGGGACAGAAGAGCCATTCAAAGGCTAAGACCCCCGTTTCAGAAACCCTGGACGTTCCCCAACAGGTCAGCTCTGCTCTGCCCTAGCGCGTGGTGGCCCGCAGGGTTCTCCAGGGCCCGCTCTGTCCTCGCCCCCTGCTGAGGCTTGCGAAGCAGGGCTGCAGCCCTGTGCTGGTAATCAGGGACAGAAGAGCCCTTCAAAGGCTAAGACCCCCCCTTTCAGAAACCCTGGACGTTCCCCAACAGGTCAGCTCTGCTCTGCCCTAGCGCGTGGTGGCCCGCAGGGTTCTCCAGGTTCCGCTCTGTCTTCGCCCCTGCTGAGGCTTGCGAAGCAGGGCTGCAACCCCGTGTTGGTAATCAGGGACACTGGAGCCTGGGGGCTGCAGCTTGGCAGATGCCAGAGCAAGTGTTCCTGGAAGAAATCAATGTCATGTTATTATGCTGAGGTAAATCACTAAAGTCCATCTATCTAGAGGGTTTTTCATGTTCTCGCCTTCTGTCATATGTTTCTTGGCGGCTTTTTCCATCAGCTCTCGAAAAGTGACGCGGCGGGCAGGGGAGTGTTACTCCTGGGCGCCCTAGGGAGGGCAGGGGTCTGATTCTGAACAAAATCTGAAAAGCGCAGATCATGTCTGCCCTAGGAGCTCTCCTTTTCCCTCTCTTCCCTGCCCCTGCTTTTCCTGTCAACTTGTTTCATCTCTTTATCATAAAAAAAAAAGGTATGAAAGAAAAAGCAATTAGATAGATAGCATATTGTGGTACCTGAATCTGTCGAAGCATCACCCTTATCCAAAAGGTGTCTCAGGATTTGAGACCCACAAAAACAGATCATAATAATGCTCCCAACTATCCGAAGTTAATCAATTGTTTGTTCGCATGATGCAATATTTAAAATGTTACCCTAATCCGAAAATGTTGGACTCGAGGGGTACTTGTGGAGCGTGAACCTAGCTATAAAGCAACTGAGCACTGTATGTAGAGTGCACCTAGGGAAGGAAAGGGTTAAAGCTAGTGTCGGACTGACCTTTAGGACAATCAGGCAGTGCTGGAAGGGCTGCTCTGACAGGTCCCTGTGTGGGCCGGTTTTGTGCCTGTTTGTGGGTCTGTTTTATGGTCTGCTAGCCCGGTTTTGACTGTTGATTTCCCTCATATTAGAAAAAACCCACATTGCCTGCAGCAAACTCAAATCCATGCAGTCTCTCATACCTTGCAAAACAATTATACAGCGTTTCTTTACATGTGCAAAACTACCCCAATTTGCCAACATGGGACACTTTTATAGCTTTCCAATTCACTGATGGAGGCCGATTTTATGTTTGTTGGCCGGGGCTAACCGACCTTGGTCAAAGCAAGTCCAGGTCGTGGGGTTACTCTTCACAAAGAGTGGGCAGGGGAAAAAGAATTGGCATTTACCTACCGGCTGCTTCTGTTGGGGAGCAGGTACAGATTCACGTGAAAGTCTTGCTATTGCCACCTTATCAACGCTCTTGGAAAAGTTAATGCAATAAAGAAAAGTCACTCAGTTCCTCATAAAAGTCATATCATTTACTTTTCAGGGATTCAGTTATGCATTTAGTGTGGTAGAGCACAGCATGTTGCCTTGGTCTTATTTCAGAGCACTTGTTGTTCCTACACGTGTTTGGTGAAACTACATCCAGGGCACAACAAAAATGATTGATGGAATCCTTAAATTAATCTCAGCCACTGGTTTTTACTCTGAGCAGCATTCCAGCCCATGATTTTTAGCTCACTCTGCTCCTGCAGACAGGGGCCATCCATATGCAAACCAGTCTTGAACGTACCCAAAAGGGGCACTCGATCCCGAGATGCTAGGAACACGAAGAACCCTGTAAAATGCTCTAACTGGTTGAGTAATGCCTCTCTAATAAAGAACTGCCACATCTATTCAATGACCCTCTTGGTTGTAGGTTTGGTTACAATTTTGTATTCACTTCCTGTAATAATGTATATGGATGATGGGATGGTGTGTATTTGAGGGTACTTTACTCATCGGAATAATGAAACCAATGCCAAGTTTTTGCCATTTTGCCTCTGGCAATGTAATAGGAGCGAGAAGACAGACATGCACCTTGAGTGACTGATATGCAGTCTTGCACATTTGACATTCTGTAACAAATATCTTAATATCATGGTCGATTGCAGGCCACTGATATGCCATCTATAAACTTTTGTTGGTGACTCTGGTGCCTACAAGCACTAGATCTTTCTTCAAGGACACCTCATCACGTAATTTACAATATCATTGTAAATTGCCATTCAGGGTTTTCTCCATGGGCCATCCTTTGAGAATTTGCAGCTCAATATACATGTTCTCTTCATCCCCCTCCTTCTTATATCTAGACAACACACAATATCCATTGCAAGGGCATTAGGCAAGCATGACCTCACATAATTTGGGAAGTTCATGTTATATAAAATTCGCTAAGTAGTAGCAATGTTGCATAATGTGATTTTTTGCACAGTATACATAATTTTCTATCATTGTTGGGAAAATGACACTTATTTCATGAAATAATATTTTGTATGTTTCACACACACTGTAGGAGGCTGGCTTACTGTATGGTGTGCACTTATTGAAGTGAAGCACCTTGCACTAATCCAGACAACCCTTATGGTGATTTTAGTGGTCTTAGACAACCATAGAAAGCTCTCTAAGTGGTAACTGTAGAGAGCACCCTTCGGGCTTAGTCCAGAAGGAGTGTTAAGCAGCTTGTTTTACCAGATCTAATCATGTAGTGTAGATTAAATGAAATAGAACCACACAGTGTATTTATAAAATATGTCTATTTATTATACAACACTCACTAACACATTGGTATATCCCTTACCCGGAGATATCAACACAAATACACACAATACTTCAATCATAAACAGGTAAGTAAGCACAATACAGAGTGGTCTCCAGGGGGAGACAAAACCATATACTAAGAAAGTGGAATGTGAACTGTGACCAAAGTCAGGACAAGGAGACTCAGAAGAGTTAGGGACACAAGGAACCACCCAAGGTAAATACCCAGGAACCCCACAGAGGCTGTGTGCAGAGTGGAAACATAGCCATGTACTCAATATAAGTCAACAGGAAAGTCGCGGTTGCAGCTTTGAAGAAGAAAGACCCTTCACCCCTTCCTAGTGGACCCTGAAGAAACCCTGTGGCAGACAGAAGTTTGGAGAGTCATCCCACCCGTAGATACCCCAGGAACCAGGATACCTACACCAGGGAAGCCAGGTGCATAGGTGAGAAGTGACGTCGGAAACCACCGTAGACCACATTGGAGGACTTTAGAAAAGATGCCGCTGGTGAAGACTGTGCAAGAGTCCGGTGGAATCCAAGGGTGCATTCTCGAAGGAAAGAACCTGCAAGCAGGCAGAGGGGACAGAGTCTATACCACTCAGAGGTGACCAGGAGGCACGGAAGAGCAATGCCCACAGATGATGGAAGATGCAGGAGTGATGACAGTGACCTTGTTGTTGCAGCTGTGAGGACCAGGCCATGCTGAGGAAGACCAGGAGCCGTTCATGAGCTGTCCCACTTCGGAAGTCGAGAACCAGGGGGGCGGAGTCTGGCGGGAGCACAAACAAGCCTTGGCAGCAGCAACAGACGTGGAAAACGATGAAGGAGCAACCTTGGGACCAGCAAGGTCCAAGGGACTCACGAAGTGTAGGAGAGTCAGAGCAGGCCCCAAGCAAGCAGGGGAGCCCATTAAAGCAGGAGAAGAGGCTCGAGAAGACCCACAGGCTGAAGGCACAGGATACGCAAGAGGACCTCGAGCAGTTCACCAAAGAAGAAGGCCCACGGTGCAGAGGATGTGGTGAGGACAAAGATTTTGGCAGAAAGAGATGCTGGTGGATGGAGCTTCTTGAAGCCCGAAGATCTTTGGAGTGCAGAGCCAACAAGCCTTGGCAATGGCAAGTCAATGCGGTGCACAGGGGTTCGGTCCCAGCGGTTCTGACTAGGGATACTGGCCTCAAAATTGCAGAGAAGACAGGTCATACCTCGAGAGAAATGCAGAACTACCACCTATGTTGCTGAGCCTTTTGAAGTCCGTGGGACGTCAGGAGCAGCAGACAAGTCAGCTTCTTTGCGGTGCCTGCAGATGCAGCGGAGTGACTCCTTCACTCCAAGGGAGCTTACTTCAGGTGTCCTTGATGCCCACAGGTCTGCTGAAGATCCTGGATGAAACAGAGACACAGACAATGAAGAAGACTTGCAGAACAGCGAGACCAGGAGCAGCAGGAGACTTCTGTGATGCAGTCTCGGTTCCAGGCAAAGTTCAGTGAAGTCCAAGTGTCCAGATGGTCGAAGAGTGACGTGGTTTCAGGCTTGAGTCCTGTCCCACAACGGATCTGAGGACTCGGCCACAGATAAGCCCTTTTATACCCTAAGAAAGGGGTTAGGAGGACTCAGGGGTTCCTCCCAGAGGGAGGCTGGACAGAGGGGAGGATAGTCCTATGTCCTTTGTCCAGTTTTGCACCAGAGCGGGAGCCAAGGGCTCCCAGAACAGGATCTAACTCGCGTATGCAAGGAGGGCACCAAACGTGCACTTCAAAACAGTCTGGTGGCGCTTGCAAGCTTCCCCACCCCTGTCTGGGAGGTGGTCACACCTCCCTGTGACAGGAATCCTATTATTCTACCTTCCCCTGTTAGAGCTCAGCTCAGCAGCAGGAGGGCAGAATTGTGTCTGGGGTCAGCAGCAGCACTAGCTTGCTGGCAGACCCTGGAAGGCTATTACCGGGAGTACTAGGGGTTTCCCGGAGGAGCACCCCAGTGCATGGAATCATACCTCCAACACCGGTAACAGGGTTGGGGTATGATTCCAACATGTTTGATACCAAACATGCCCAGGTTTGGCACAGCCAATATGTAGTTAGCCATCTCGTAATGACGCATGGCCACTATCTGTATCAAAATGGCTAACCGCACATACAAAGCCTGGAGAATCGACTCCGGGGATTGTAGGGGGTGTCCTGCTCATGCAGAACACCCTCACATTTATAACCTGGCACCCTGCCTTCAGGATTGAAAGGCCTGCCTTAGGGGTGACTTATAGGTTTTAAGTGCAGTGACCTCAGATATAAAAGAAACTTATATCTGTCATAAGTGGTGCTAGCACCAGTGTACACAGGCTGCCATGGCAGGCCTGTAGTCACAGTTTCAGCGGTCTCTCATGGGTGGCATAAACGTGCTGCAACCCATGGGAGACCCCTGGTGTACCTATGCCCTGGGTACATCAGTACCATATATTAGTGACTTACAGGGGTACACCAGTAGCCAATTGTGGAGGTACCAAAGTACTTACCATGTCAAATTTAGGGAAGAAGCACAGTGGATGGGGTCCTGATTAGCAGGATCCCAGCCAGACTAGTCAAAAAAACATACTGACACCAGCAAAATTTGGAAGTAACCACAAAAGCAGATCCTACTTTCCATCAGTCACCCTCATCAGACAGAAATGCAGCTGACAAATCTGTCTCCCTATCGTCATCCTGGCATACCTTATTTGGGACAAGTAATCAGCACGCACGCTCAATCTTTCCTGGATATGTTCTACTATTCATTTAATCTGAATCCTAATTTTGCCACAGGAGCAGACAACTACCCTGAAAACCCACCCATGAGGTGGCTGACCAGGAGACGGGTAAGAGATGATCTCATCAACAAACATATCTGAAACTTAATGACCGCCTATACACATGTCGTAAACTCCCTGTAAATCGAGGAATATTTGTCTTTTGCCTCTCTCCGCTTGTGTGATGCAACTACAATCATATACTCCTCTCTGAGGCCAGTATGACTCAGGGCAGCCCCTAACCCCACTTTGGTTGATTGAATTGTAACTACAGATTTCATTTTCGCATCAAACGACCGCAAGAAAGGGATCTTTATATTTAGAACTCAGCATGACTTTTCTAACATGCTTCTTTGGGCAGGGCTAATCCACATATTCGGGCTCACACTTGTGAACCAATTCAAAGCAGTTGGGTGCAGATCCTGAATCTTCTAACACCAATCGTTTTTGTGAAGTATGTGGTCCCCATTTTGTATTACTGGCTAACATGACAAAGAGAATTAGGACTATCAGCTGATCTTCATCAGTGGTAAAATAGAAACCAGTTGATAATTTGCCAGGTCACTGTGATTTGTGAACATTTTTTCAGGACATGGGTAATAGATTAAAATTTAAGAGTTTGACACCATGCCAAATGAGAGGAATGCACTGATCAGGTGAATAATGGAAGGAATTAGTCTTGTAGTCATTTTCATGGACCACACTACTTTAAAAGGTTCTTCTGAAAAATGGAGGTCTAAATTTTAGCTGAATCAATGTCCTTGGTATGAAGGCAGGTGAGATCTCCTGAACAAAAGGTGTTTCTGTGTGGTGCAACAAAGTGGTCTCTCAGATCTACAATATTTTAAGTTGAAGGTCTGGTCTTCATTACTGTCAGGTTATTAGAGGAGACTTTTTAGGGTATATCTGGGGTCCCAGTATCATTGACTTGCAAGGAGATTTGTAAGAGCCCCTCATTGCGTTTCCTGACCCTAAGAACTTGCTAGCGTAGTAGGCCTTTTTGGAGCATGACTTCTACATGTATCCACATGAATGGACCTTTAAATAGGTATAGTCCAGCTTTGATTCAGGTTTCTGCAGGACTTTCTCTCTTACAACTCAAACACTAATGTGAACCAGTTTCAGTGCAGAGATTACTCTCTGGAGTATGGCGAAAGGTAGACTGTCAAGTGAGATTCAGAATTTCTTGTGGGAGGCATCCACCTGTAGTGTGTGCCAGATTGAAAGTATATGTTTCTGAAGGTTCTGATGGGCACCGGGGTTGAGGGGCCTTGTATTGTGACCGTGTGCTTCATGATTTTTATATGGGCTTAGATGAAAATGTGGTTTGATCTAAAGAGGGATTTCATTCTCATGTCAAAAAATTCATACAGGAAGAATAAAGGACTTATTTAGATATTATCGGATGAGAAACAACCTCCTAAAAGCAGTGAATTTCCCATCTGACGTGTTTAGAGTTCACTGATGTCCAAACTATATAGAGGGGAGAAAGGACATCTTGCGCTTTTAGATGGATGTCATTTACCTGTAAACCTCTAATTCAAACTTTAAGTCTAACATGTGTCCTGCCTTGTGAATGGAGGACGTCTCATCTTGGTTCAATTATAGATGTTTTCATAGTTTTAACCCTACCAGTGACTTGTTTGGCCAGTTTCACGCCAACCCATGAGTAAGAGGTGTTTGTAAACAGGGGTTGGAGAATGAAGTTTAGTTTAGGGCTTTTTTGCGTAATGTAGACTGATACTCCAGCTTTCTGCAGATGATCATTATGATGGAATCATACTGGAGTTTTGTTACGCCAGTCTCAAGACTTTGACGACGTAGGGTGAGCCAGTAGTTTTCTGTGGTTGAGTCTTAGTCTCTATGAGAAGTGGTAGAGGTAAGTCCCTATTGGAAGTTTTTACTTCTGGTTTTCTGCATCCCGCTTGGTATTTGCCTGAGCGGGGTAGATTGATTTAGGTCTACCAACTTCAATATTTCAATTTGGTTCCGTTTCCTGACTGCTTGGTCACAATGACAATGTTCCTGCCCTGCACATGGAGGAACATTTGTGGTGTGGTCTCATGCGTTCCTGTTATATCTGAGAGACGTGGGCTATCTTGAGCCCTTGCAGTGAAGCTGTTGCTATGACCAATACACAGTGTGATCTGTGATGAATTCTTAGCTTAGCCTGCTTTTTACAGCTCTTCGGAGAGTGTGTTGACACCATAACCATTTTTGACCCAAAGATGTATTTGCCAACTACTTCCCTCTAGTGGGATACACTTGTCAGGAAACGTCGTGTGAGTGTGGTGGATGGGGGGAGGATTGAGAGAACCCTAAAACCACCTGTCCTGGAAGGGACTCCTGGGGTCAGGTCGACTAGGGGTTGGAGAAATTATTTTCATTTTTTGACAAATTATTTAAGTGTTGCCTTATTTAAGAATTGTGGAAACAGTGACCCATGGGTGTGGGGGTGGGGGGCGGCAGTGGAAGTTTACTCTTTTTGTTGTGATGGGGAAAAGAGAAATGGGGGAAACAGCCTACAAGGACAGGGGATTTAGGCCTACTGCACAAATGCCATTATTCGAAATCAGCACAAATCTTCATATTCCACCCCTGAGTCAAAGTTCTACCTTCATGTATTCAGTTTTTCCTCTTTTCCCGAACTTTTCATTTTGCTATCTCCTATCTTTCTCTCGACATTTGCTTTTCTATTTTGTTTTTGTGCTCTCTCTATTTTTCACCAGTAATATAATGTAATATTCATTCTCTCTTTCGAAGTTGCTGATAGCGCCCCCCCCCCCTTCCATTCCAATTCAATTTGTTTGCTTGATTGGCAGGAGCCGGGATACAAGTGTCGCTGCATTTATTGCAAATTAATAAAATTAAGGGGATCGGAGATGGAAATGTGGTTCCCTGGAAATGTAATTAGATGTGATCATAAACAAGTGTCGAGCGAATGCCCTCTCAATCTCACGCGCTCGTTTGCTCGCTCTGATCTTTGTCGCCGCCAGGATAGCCGCGCTCTCCTTTACCATCCATCCTGTTACCTCCTTGCTTTGACCTCTCGCTTTCTCTCTCGCTCCCTTTTTCTTTTTCTCGCTGTCTCTCTCATGGTCCCTCACCCATCCTCATTATCTCATTCTCTCTGCCTTTTTGCCTCTCCCTCTCCCGCTCTTGCGTTCTCTTATTTCTAATGTTGCCGTAATTCTCATGTTGTCTCACTGATTGATATCAGGCATCAACACGTGGTTCTCCTTCCTCCCTGTGCCCTAACACGTCTCAAAACTCAACATTATGTTTCTCTCTCTTTATTTTTTCTCAGCGCTTCCTCTATTTCTCCTCTCTACGCCACACTTTTCCACACTGTCTTTTACTCTTTCTCTTCCTTCTCCTCTTCCCCTCTCCCACTTTCCCTCTCCCTCCATCACTCCCACTCCTCTCTCTGTTGTCCTTTCTCTTTTTCTGTCCCCTTATATGTCTCCCTCCTCTCTACTACCATCTCTCTCGTGAGATAATGAAAGGACCTTTTGATTTGACATAATTTTAGGTATTGAAGTACCTCCTGCTAGGACCTGGCTGACAACAACGCTTAAATCTCGTGGCCTTACCAGAGGTACCGACATGGCAGAGTCAGAAGTGTGGCTCAATGGTTAGAGCGGCAGACCCTGATGCAGAGATCTGGCCCGGGACCAGGGTTCAATTCCCGCCTCGGCGGGTCTTGGGCTCAATTTCCTCGGACCTGATAATTCTCGCCTCGGTGCCTATTCTAGTCATGGGTCCCACTCTGCAACTCTGGGCAATAGCTTGCTTAATCTCCACAACGGCCCCAACAGCGCTGGGATGCCTGGCTTCACCCTGGGGGTGCCCAGGAGTGGACATTTCACAGGGAAAAGCCAGGAAGGGTTCCACAGCGGTATGTGTACAGCGCCTGGACACCCCTTTGGGGGTATGGGTGCGCTTTACAAGTACAAATTTCATTTCATTTCATTCATTTCATAAGCAAGCCAGGTAGTTGGGGTATCCAATGAACAAAGAGGTCTACATGGAGAATAGGTGGTTAGGGTGAGCAGAGGAGAGGCAGTTGGAGTTTTGAGTGAGGGCTGTTTCCGTGGACTGTAGTTGCTGACAGCCAGACGTAAAGAGTTGAGCAGGGCCAATCATACGAGATAGAGCTAATGAGTGACTCGATCGAATGGCAATCTTTCAAGGGTTTTGGAGTGAAAGGGAAGTGACAATATGATCCCGCCTTTTTTGCTTTCTCAACTCATGGGTGTTCACCACCTCACTGTGGGACCAGAAAGTGAATCCATAGATTTTAGAACAGAGCTTAGCATGGATGTACCATGCGCACACATGTATGCCATGCATGGGCGCGCCCCCGTTTCTTTTGCCCTCCCCAGCGCCTTTTTTTTACGCCCTTCATTGTCATTGTAGATTGGAACGTTCAGATTTGTGCTATACTCGCCTCTGATCATTGTTCTATTTGGGCGGCTCGCGCCACAGTACTCTGTTTTTCACCCCGGGGCACTTCATTTCACCACAGAGACTTTCTTTCTACTTCGTCTGGTTAACCGTCACCCAGTGCATGCTACTGCCCTGTGTTCTACCATCAGAACTGAGGGGCTTATATACAAGCCCCTTACGCCGCCGGTGCGTGACAAAAAAAGTGACACACTGGCGGCGCAAGGGGCTTGTAAATAAGCCCCTAACAGAGACGTTTTAAGGCGTGGGCAAAGTGGGCTCTGGCCCAGGGCCCCCACCTTTCCAGGGGCCCCATGATTAAGTTTTCAGGACAGTTCCAGACAGTGGCAAACACAAAAAGTAGGGGGCTCCCTGCACAATATGAAAAGGGGCTCCCAGGTACCCGATACCTCATGAATATTCAAAGGCTTTGCACTGAATGGAGGTTCCCTGACCTACTGGGGTCCCCTTAAAGGTTTGGGGGCCCGCGAAGAGGGTTGTGAATGATCAAATCATAGTTCCTGAGGGCGTGAATGAGCTGAAAATGGATAATAAATTCAGAGTTGATCGGAGCATGGGGCCCCAATTATGTTTGGCCCAGCCCCCAAAAGTCTTAAGATGTCCCTGGCTCCTAAAAACTCTTTTACGGTTTGGTGGAGGTAGGGCGGGGGTGGGGGGCACCGTACACAGGCGGTCCCACCAAACCCATGGTTTCTGCGCTCTCTTTAGAGTCCGCCTGCACTGGGTCACGGTGACTGTTCCACTCTGTTTGATGTCAGGGCGACCGTAAGTCATTTTCCCTGCCTGTGTCTGCCATGCAAATAGGGCTGCCACCGGGCCAGCATTTTTCCAGTATGATCAGTATTTTTATGCCATGGGCCTTAAAGAATTAAATGAAAGCAGCAAAATCCGATATTTTTCAGCCTTTAACATATAAGCTTAAAGTACAGGAAGCAATGACTTCAAAAGTAATTTAAAGCTGCCTGTACGGTTCCTAAATGATTTATAAAGCAAACATCTACAGAATCTTCATGTAAACGTGATACAGAGGGTTTTATAGACAGTCGTATTCAGGTACCAGCTCCTGCTTTACAGAACCTCAAAACATAACCAAATGGCTGGTATTTTTAGCTGAGAAAGGAAGCAACCCTTCAAGAGGCCTGCCAGATGCAGGCAGGGACAATGTTAAATGGACACCATGCACAGGAAAAAAGATGTGCATTTTGTTCTAAGAAAAGAAACTCCATGATTGTGAGTTTGTTTTGTCTGAACAAAAATGTTTGCCAACACGTGCTTTAAATATGGTGCCCAGATGCCAAACCTTCAAACCTGTGAAGGAAGTTGCTGTGGCCGCTGCTTCCTTCACATCATAGATGTCTCCACCAGGCAAGCGGAGACCTAAAAATACGGTGGGTGGTACCTCACCAGGGTGGTTGAGTTCATGACCCCAGCCCCCTAGAAGACCGCCAGAGTGCCCGCCTGTAGCTAAATAAGGCCAAAAGTACATCCTCAACCACTTTAGTTGCAGAGTAACGGTGGCCCTATATTGGATACGTCATTGCATTTTTTTAAAGTGAAATCAAGAGGAGGGTGCAGGCTTTCAGTCACCAGGCACAGTATAGTGCATCACTTCACATAGAGAGGCAGCGAGGCACTCTAACCAGTGATGGCTGCTGGAGCATTAAAGTGGTGGGGTAGCGCAGGGGAGGGGCAGCGCGGGGGCAGCACAGGGAAATAATTTAAAAAATGCTGACCTGACATCTGCAGCGTCAGTGCTATTCTGGCCTCTGCTCCTCAACTCCCAGCATGCCACAGGCTCCCCTAAGCCAATTCAGACGCTGGTCTCATGTTGGTATGACCCAGCATGAGAGCAGCGCCATGATTGGTGTGAGCTCACTAAGGTGCTCGCTAAGGGACTACGACCCTGTGCTTGCTCTCCACCCTGGCTGTACTGCACAGCTCGGGTGGCGAGATCGAAGAGTGCATGACGGTTTGGCCAGCCTTAGACGTCTGGCCAAACTGCCATACGCACTTGAAGCAGTGCCACCACTCCTTCTTCTTCCTGCAGCTGTGTCCAGAGGCGGCTCCTCTACTAGGGCGGAGGAGCGTCGCCCCACTGCTTTCTCACGGTGCGAGAAGCAGAAAAATAAAATGGTAAAATTACCATTTTATGTTTCTGCTTCTCGCACTGCAAGAAAGCAGAAGTGTTTCGTTGTGGGTGGGTTGGCGGGGCTGCTCTGCGAGCAGGGCTGGGCAGGGGAGGAGTGGTGTGCCCACTCCTGAGTGACCATGACTGGTTTGGTCGGCCCTCTGGGGCCTCCCAAACCAGTCATGCGCACTCTGCCCTTTCTCCATGCAGGCTGCAATGCAGCCTACATGGAGAAAATGGCCTCCCCATAGGCGCCTGGCTGGGCGGCGTCCCCACCAATCACAACGCTGCCATTGCAGCGTTGTGATTGGCTTAGGGGAGGGGAGGTAGGCTGCCTGCTTCCTGTTCCTGCCGGAGGCAGGAGAGGAGAGAAGGAGCTGGAGCTGTGAAAACGCGGGGCCCGGCCGGCGGACAGGTACGTTTTTAAAAATTAATTATTAAATTTACACCCACCCCCTTCCCCGCGCAACCCTCCCAGCATGACCCCCCCGCCCGCGATTAATGCTAGCTGTGACTGGCTGTGTCGTGTCAGGATGGATGGCCTGCCCTCGGCTCAGCTGCACGAAGTGAGCGAGGAAAAATAAAATGATAATAACCTTTGTTATTATCATTTTATTTTTCATTTTTCACTGCTGAAAAGCAATGAGGCGACACTCCTCCACCTTTGCGGAGGAACCACCACTGACTCTATACCAGGGACTCTCCTGGCTCTTCGCAAATGGTGTGCGGAACTCATGGCACAAACAATCTTCTGTGTGGCACCTGACAGCCTGTTTCACTTGAATCTGCTTGTGACATCTGAGGGAGACATCTGGACCTATAGGCATCCTGCATATGGGTGGTTCCCTCTGCTAGGCTTATTTTGGGTTCAATGCAGCTCCATTTGGGATAGGTGATCCTTAGGACTCATCCCACTTTTGTGCCGTAGGCATTTAGAGAATCTTATGTGAAACAAGCTACTTTCTTACGGTGCACGCATAAGGCTTCTTGGCTTAGAAGATGCTACATAAGTTGGTTGACAATGGCACTTTATATTATTTCCTAGATTAAACCTGGCACCTGAACTCTAAGCTCTATCTTTTTATGATGTTTGGTGGCAGTGATGCAGGCGAAGTGGCTTCTAATGCCACTAGTACCATATGGATCACTTTCAGTATCTCCCATGGCTGCAGTCAATGCAGGACTTATCCACCATCTGGAGGCATCAATAGCACTCCAGCTCTTGTGCCAGTCTCCAAGGACACAACTATCAGAGAACGTGGGCACCTCCAATGCATTCAGCAGGCACAACACTCTCAAGACATCATCCCAAAAAGATTAACAGCTTGCTCAAGCAGTTCTTTGAAATCTTTTTGCTTAGTCCTGATCTGAGCCAAAGCTCCAGTCTCTTCCCATCTTTCCAATTGTGAGTGATGTCAAATTTACCAACAAGTTGGAAACTGGACAAGGCAGACTGAGGGAGAAGAACTTAGGCACCTTTATGCTGGCGTGGTTACCTACCACAAGTTCCCAGGCCCCTTCCTTCATTAACTCCCTCTTATTGACTCCACCATTGGTCAAAAACTGATCAGCTCCTTTTTAGGTCACAGCCTACCAGACAGTACAGTTGTCTGGTTTGCTAAAGAAATCTTGGGGACTTTCAGGGATTTGACCTAGGAATGCATTCCGCCTGTTGATACATGACAGCTTTGTGGTTTGTAACTCACATTTTCTGCCATTCTATTTGCTGGCTTTATTTGCTTTAGGCTCTCCAGGTTCAGAATGTCCCTCCGTTGCCTAAACCGTGTTTACTGTGTTCTTCCACGAACTCCCTTTTTGTAGACAGGCCTTTAACTCTTGTTCTTATCTTGTCACATTTACTGTGCATTCAAAGACCGAGGTCAAATTTTAGATGCTGTCATTGAGGGCGCTTCTTTACTTTTCTTTCTCTGACTTTAAAGTGAGAGGATTTATGTGAAAATCTTGCTGGATACTGGGGGCAGGAAAAAAGTTTTTTCTAGCACAGGACAACATTTAAATGAACTGTTTAACTATTTCAGAATATATAAGAATTATGAACACACTTTTTGTTATTTCTGAAGTATGTTGGAAACAAATACTTTATTATGATCAAAACAAATCCTTACAGTAGGCGATGCAATTTCCACACATTTCCGTTTGTGAGCTGTATAGTTTTATTAGTAAAACTGTATGTCTTTGCAAATGTAATGGTCATTTCCATTGAAAATGTGTTATCTCTAATGGCAGTGCGCTACCATACCATGCATACTACGCTTTACACCACTGCACTCCACTCTGCACCACTCCACTTTACACCACTCCACACCACTGCACTCTGTACCACTCCCCTCTACTCCACTGCACTCTATGCCACTTCACGCGACGCCTCTCTACTCTACCCTGTACCACTCTCTCTATGCCAATGCACTCTTCGCCACTCTACTCTACACCACTGCACTCTACACCACTCACACTCTACACCACTCCATCCCAGACCACACAAGTCTACTCTGCACAACTCCAATCTACTCCACTGTGCTCTACGCCACTTTGCAACACTGCACTCTACACCATTGCACTCTATGCCAATACACTCTACACCAATGCACTTTACTCTGTAACACCAGTCCACTGTGCGCCTCTCTAATCTACTCTGCATCACTTCACTCTATGCCACAGCAGTTTACACCACTTTACTCGACGTCATTACACTCTATGCAGCTGCACTCTATACTGCACCACTTCAGTCGACGCCACTTCACTCTACTCTGAAACAATCTGCTCTACGCCACTGGACTCTATGCCACTCTGCTCCACTCTGCACAACTCCACTCTATGTCACTGCACTCTACGCCACTCTACTCTTAACCACTGCACTCTACACAACAGCACTCTATGTCACTACACTCTATGCCACTGCACTCTACTCTGCATCACTGTACTCTACATCACTGCTCTGTATGCAACTCTACTCCACTCCACACCACGGCACTCTGATACTCTACTCTGCAACACTGCCCTCTCCACTACTGAACTCTATGCCACTCTACTCTGCACTACTCCACTCTACGCTACTCGACTCTATGCCACTGCACTCTATGCCACTTCACTCTAAGGCACTATACCCTACTCTGCACCACTCTATGCTACTCTACTCTGCACCACTGCACTGTATGCCACTCGACTCTACTTTGCACTCTACGCCACTGCACTCTATGCCACTCGACTCTACTCCGCGCCACTGACCTCTGCATCACTCAACTCTACCCCACTCCATTCTGCACCACTCTATGCCACTGCACTCTATGTCACTGCACTCTACGCCACTGCACTCTACACCACTCTACTCTGCACAACTCTACTCTGCACCACTCCACTCTGCGCCACTCTACTCTGCGCCACTCTACCTTGCGCCGTTCCACTCTTCATCAGTCTACGATGCTGCATTGTATGCTACTGAATTCAATTGCACTGCACTCAATGCCACTGGACTCTACGCCACTATATTCTGCAACACTCTATGCCAATGTATTCTATAGAAGTCCACTCTACTCTTTGCCACTCCAGTGTATGCCACTCTACGCAACTACACACTATGCCACTCCAAAACACAACACTCTCTGACACTCCAAGCTACAACACTGTACTCAACTCTTCATCATTCCACTCTACGACACTCTACACAACTCTCCTCTATGCAACTAACTTTTAGCCATGCTGACCAGCAGCCACGCTTGTGTACAACATGGCTAAAGCACATTGGTAAAACCAATAGCCCTTGCATAGGCGCGTCCTATTGGCTTTACCAATACTTGTTAAGAAGGAAACTGGTAAGGAGGTGTTCCCACATATGCATGCATCCATGTACGGGGAAAAATGCAAGGTTCCGTTTTAGCAGCAGTAGAAACAATTTCCGGCTTGGCCATTAGATCACAGGTTTGTGAGAGCTGCAATGGGGAAAACCTACCTACGTACTACAATTAATGGAATCGCTATGAAGATAACTTTATCCTTCCCTGCGCTGCTGACCAACATGCTCTGCCTTTTTGCCATCATCTCGTGTCATCATGCACCTTAATTTGGTGTTAGTACAAATATTTTTCCTTGTAGCAAAAAGTCTAAGGGGCTAATCAGGATGTCGGTTGGAAAGCCTTCGACCTCCGGTCAGAGGCTTTCCGACATACATCCTTGGTTTGAATTTTGACCACCGTATTACGATTACGGCGGTCGGAATTCAAATCGGCTGGTCATTCCGATTGGCTTCCAAAAGGCTCAAGGAGCCCGTCGGCCAGTCGGAACTGCCATCATAATCCCATATGGACGACATTTCCGCCGTCGGGATTATGATGTCGGTTTCTGACAGGCTTTCCATGTCGGGCTTTCCGAAATGGAAAGCCTGTCAGAAAGTGACTTTGGGGGGCCCTAGCAGGGACCCCCCTCTCCTCTGCCTCTGGTTGGGGGCCCAAGGGGCACCTATGGTGCCCGGGCCCCCCTGTAAATCCCTGCCCCGTGTGGCAGGTGTTGTGTTGGGGTCTTAGGCCCACATGCTGCTAAATCATTGGCACGGACACCGTCAGTAGGGTACTACAACTGGCCACGAGCACGTGCACCCGGGCCCTTTTATTAGCAGGCTCACGTCACTCGTGACGCCTGTGAGGGATGCATGTGGGGTGCAAGTGTGCCCACTCCCATAGGGGCGTGGTTACTAACTCTGTGCCTGCCGAGACACTAGAACGTGTCTCGCAGGACACAACATTCCTCCCAAATTTTAATGAAAACAAAACCCAACCAGAGTTCAACCTGTGGGGATAAAACAACAAGATATACACCACAGGGTCTATCAGTTACTCAGGTCCGGCATAAGGAAGACGGCAGACAGGGGCTGGTGAATTCGACTATGGCAGGACACTCTTCGCAGACATCCATCATTTAACCTGATCAGTTCAGGACACAAACTCTTGCTTGAAGATGTCATCTGCGCACTGGGGACGTGCCAGTGTAAGTATGTCCTTGAGTACCCCGCAACTTCCGTCCGCTGACCTGGACGATAGTATTTGGTGTGTAACAATAGTTTGTTAACTGGGTGCGTCAAGATCATGGTGGGAGTCCATGGTGAAAGTACACAGAATTGTTTCTGGATCGCCTGAAGTCTCTTAGGCCGTCTTGCTGTGTCCGGTGACCTGTCGGTGGGGCAATGTCTCTTCCCGCTCTCCCGCCTGGGGAGGCCCTTCGGCGGGCTTGCCACAGGACTGCAGGTAGGCTGCGATTGGGGCTGCGTGTGTGCCGTCTGGGGGCAGCTGCAAACCGCCAAGGAGCCAGTAGCCAGTCTCTCGCACAAACCTCAAGGGTGTGTGGGTCTTGGTCAGGATATGCTTTCTCTGCCACAGTTCAGGTGCAGACCAGGTCAGCGGGTAGCCTGAGTCTTCTTGTTGGCTCGGTCGGCAACAGTGTAGGACTCCAACTATCGGTACTCGGGATGGTTTCGTGTGACGCACTTGATGAGGACTGGCATGATGGCATGGCCAGTCACGTGGTGAATCGGGACGATGGCTGGTGATGACTTGCCTTGATGATTGCAGGCTTTCCGTCTGGAGTCAGTCACCTGAGGCAGGGGTGTCCAGGTGCCTCCACGTTCTCTGGGAAGCACTTGCATTCGTGTACTTTGGCTTCTTGGGCTGTCGGGACTTTGATGACGGAGGGGTGATGAACACGGTGTGAAATGTGAGGCATGAGACTCGGTTCGCGCAGGCTGTGCGGCTTACCCTCGGCCTCCCGCTGTGCGGTTGCCAATTCCTTCTCGGGTTATCCCCCTCTTCCCTTGCTGTCGCTGTGTCAGGACTCACTCCTGTTGTAGCTTGGGTTTTCTTCATCGTCCGGCCCTGTCACTCACGACTTCCTCTTCTGACCTCAGCTGTCTGTCCGATTCTTGGTGTAGACCCTCCGGTTACACTTCCACGTTTCTTGCTGAGTGTGGTGTCATGCACATGGCACTGATGACGTAGCTGCCATTGGGCCTGGACGACAGGTGGCAATGATTCACTAGGAGAGGAAGTTTCTGGATAGACTTCGTAGCCACGTGACGGCCTCTTCTGAATCTTCTCTTGCACTTCTGGCATTTGCGGTCAGGGGCAGGGATGCCGTTCGACTCCAACTGCCGACGCTCGGGCTGGACGGTCTCACTGTGAAGCGACGGGAGCAACGCAGTTTGCGCGTGCTGCGGCTTACGTGTGGTTCTCCCTTAGTGCTGTCGCCAGGGCCGTCGGTCCGCCTTGGTGGCTGTCTGGTGTCTTTGGAGGTGTTCTTGCCTTGTGGTGCTACGAGTCCTCGTGCTTCTCCTCTCGTTATCTTTGACACACCTGCGTTTGTCCAGCTCTTCTGGGTGACACGATTTCCACTCTTCTTCCTCTTCGGGTGCACTGACATGCACCATGTTCTAACAAGGTCAACGGGGCCGTTGAACTTCAATGGTCTCCGGACCACTCAGGCGAACCTTCAGTCGCTCTTCTCAGCTGCATGGTGAGCAGCCACTCATCTTGGGTGCTCCTTCTTCAGGCAGCTTCTTGACGCTCCTACTCCGGGCGTTCCCTCTCCAGGGAATGGCTTCCATGGGCAGTAGGGAGCTGTGGTGGCGGCTGGCCACTTGTGGTGGGCGACTCTCCTCTCTCCTGTCTTGGGTCACTGACGGCTCTTTCTTGAGGCAGTGTGAGGGAGGACATTGTGCTGCTTTTTTGGCCCCTTCCGGGCTCCATTGCTGTTGCTTCTGCGGAGATGTATGGAACCTCCCTGCTGATTCCAGAGGTGCTTCTTTCCTTTGGAGAGGTCTCTTGTCCTCCTGGGTATTCGTACTTCTGGTGGTCTGCGCAACCACTTCTTCGTCTTCCCTCTGGTTGCATCGCTTCGGCGCGCTTCTGAGTGTGTTTGTCACGCACCTCGGACGGCGCATGCTTCTTCTTTGCTTGGGCGCCCTCTTCTGGCACCGGGCGTGCCTGCTCCTCTTCCTTGCGGTGGTGTTCAATCACCGCCAGGGGCATGTGGCGCGATTTTCTCACTTATGGTGGCGTTGGGCAGCCGCTGGTGGTGCGCGCTCTGCACCAGTCTTTTTGTGCGTCAGTGGGGATGCTCCCTCGAGACATTGCTGTGCGACTGGTCGTCCACTCTTGCTAGTGGGGTCTTGTGTCGCAGTGTCCTTGCTTGATGTGCGCACGTTCTCCTTGCTGTGTTGAGCAGCAGCATACCAGTTCTTCATCATCGTGGGGATGTCTCTATCCCTTGGGCCCCTGACCGGGCTGTCTGTCTGCGCACCTCGTGTGCTCTGCGCTCTTTTGGGCGCTCTCTCCTCGCTTGCGGTGGTGGCCCTTCACCACTGGGATAGGTGGCACACGCTTCTCGTTGACTTAGTCTGTGGACTGTCCCTGAGGTTTGGCACGTGCGGTGCTCAGGGGTCCTGGTGGCATACTGGCTGCTCTGTGGGACTTGCTGTCTTTGGCTGTACTGTGTGGGTGTACCTGGATTCCTGGCAGCTTCGCAGTTGTGACAGCCGTGGCTTTCCTGTGGTTATCGGAATGGTTTCGCGTTTTCCTTGCGTCTTCGTGGGGATTGGCTGCCCTCGACCTTATCACCTCATCTGGACCTTGCGAGGTCGCTTCATTTGCGTTTGGTGGGGCTGCAGGGCTCGTGCCGCTTGGCTTCTCGGTGCTCCTTCACTATGACCTGTGACATTTTCTGCCTAAGTCTCTAGGTGCGGTGCAGGCATTCAACCTCTAGGTGGCGCTGTGCTTTAGTCTGCTCTCTGCAGACCACGGCGGTGTCTGAAGGGTTGCGGTGGCTTGTCCTGATTGCTGCAGGCCTCGGGTACTGGAGGGCTGGTGCAGGGCTCTGTGTAATGCTGGCACGTGGCGCTGCTTATGTGCGGGAGGAGGTGGCCACCGATGTGACGACCCCCCTTGGTGTCGCTGGCTCCAATGTGGTAGGCTACCGATGCGGCAGGTGTCCGGGATGTGGGCGCAGGAATGGCAACTCTTGCCGGTGCTCTTTACTCCTTGTTAGAACCGATGCGTTGCTGTCCCTGGCAGCCAGGTGGCGCTGCAGGTGCTTTGACCCTCTCTCTCTGGAGTCACCGGGATCAAGCGTTGAGACCGGAGCTGATCCTGCCGGTGCGGCTGGGTACAAGCCCTTCACTTCCCCTGGGCTGTGATGCGATACTGTGAGCTGCCGCTAGGGGCGCTGCAGCTGCTTCATTCGTGCCGTCGCTGGCCCTTATGGTAGTCTCGTGTGCTTTCCCGCGGCGACCGCGGCAGTCTTCCTCACAACTGCGGGTCTCGGTGGGTGTTGAAAGCGTTGCTTGGCTTCCCCCGACGGCGGTGCTTCCGCACCAGGCCCCCCTTCGCTGGAGCAAGAGCTGGCGGTGAGCACAGAAGCTTCTTAGTGCCCGAGCAGGTATGAGGGCCTGGGCTTATGCACTGCGCTGCCGCTCCTTTTGTCTCGCCTTCCGGCTTCCCCGCATTGGGTTAATCTTACCCTTCAGGAGGGCATTTTCGGTGCGTGGGGTGATACCTCGCCTAGGCGTTGTTCCGCTTGCCTGCACACTCAGTCGGTTGCTTCGCACAGGGTAGTGGATGCCGGCGTGGGCGGCTTGCTCACTGCATCGGGGAGGGGACATGCACCGGGGGGGGGGGAGGCAAGGCAGGGTCGCTCTCCGCTCCGCTCACCTGGGCATTCAGTCAGTCAGCGGATGGACGCAGTCTTTACACCGCACACAGGTGATGCTGGGGCGGGGTGAAGTCTCTCCTCCTGTGGTGCCGACCGCCTGCGGTCACTTAGATTCTGGTGCTGGCATGAGCCTTCCGAACTCCTTTTGCGGATCCCTCGCTGCTGGGCCGGTCAGTGTGCAGGCAGGTGCAGGGGAAAGCTGGAGGGCGCGTGTCCAGGCGTGCCACAGCTCCGGCGCCGGGGTCGCTCGGCAGCGATCGTGGGAGGTGCCCTGTGCTAAGGCCACACCGTCCCCACCAGGGTCTAGGACAGGGCTGCTTCTTCACTGCAGTCGCAGGTGGCCGTGAGCTGCACAACAGGGGAGGTGTCGCAAGTCAGGCTCATTTCCTCCCCATGAGGAACGATGCAGGCACGCGGGGTCAGACCCGCCTCGTCGCCATTGTTGTGTTGGGGCCTTAGGCCCACATGCTGCTAAATCATTGGCACGGACACCGTCAGTAGGGTACTACAACTGGCCACGAGCACGTGCACCCGGGCCCTTTTATTAGCAGGCTCACGTCACTCGTGACGCCTGTGAGGGATGCATGTGGGGTGCAAGTGTGCCCACTCCCATAGGGGAGTGGTTACTAACTCTGTGCCTGTCGAGACACTAGAACGTGTCTCGCAGGACACAACAGCAGGCACAATAAGGTGCCTGCCACACGGGGCAGGGATTTACAGTGACTTCCATTTCTCTATGGGAGCTTGTGCTGCGGCCGGTTTAAAACCACTGCACAATCTCTCATAGGGAAATGGGAGTCTGCGACCGCACCATGTGCCATGGTTTTGGACCGCCGACCCGAGGTCAGTCGGCCTCGAAACCGCAGGCAAGACGGTCCGAGGAAACTCCGATCGACATCCTAATCAGCCCCTGAAGAATTAGGGGGATGAGAAGAGAGGATAGGTATTTCCTCAGAAACGTTTAAAATTATTTTAAAAAACTTTGTTAAATTCATGAAGTTAAAACAAATAAATAAGGGGTGACAGTATCGTCTTAAAGTAGATTTAAGAGATAAAAATGGCAAAAGTCCACTTTGAGAGCATGGGTTGCGCAAGACAATTGGACATCTTCAAAAACTACGCACAGTGCACAACTATCCAACTACCCCCGCATTCAGTAGCAACGTTTGGAGCTCTGCTCACCACGGAAGCAGATCAGCAGGTGTTTATCACCTTCCTCTTCCTAACCCGCAAGGACAATGAGAAGAGTTTCCCTCTAAAGAAGATGCCTGAATGAGCTTGTGCCTCTGGAGGTCCAGGACATTGGGTTGTTATTACACTGTTCTTGCCTCAGTGGCCCACTACTGGGTTCATTTCTTTTTTCGGGGGGATAGGGGAGTGGGGGGCATTGCAATGCTCGCTTTAGCTTTAATAAAACCAATAAATCAGTGTTGAATACACGACCTCATGTCACATACTCCCCCAGAACCCTAAGTGGCAAAATATGATTTCACCATTGGATATTCAGTTACATAGTATTTGTGGAAACAGACACACACTCCACCCATTGTGATGATACCTACACATTTATATATATGATGGTGATCCCGGGGACGGGGGAATAACTTCCATTGGTGCAGTAGGTGTAGTGGCGCCTGGGCCCAGAGGCCTGAGGGGCCCGCTGAGCACTGTTTATTGCTGTATTTTACTATTCAAACAGCTGCCAGGGGGCCCATTTCTTTCCTTGCTCTATGGCCCATGACACCCTGGCTACGCTACTGGGTGATTCATAAAATAAACATTAACAATATTTCCTGCCTCAAAAAGGAACCCAAAAGATAAACATTGTCTGGCTCTCTTGTAATTTCATGATCAGAGCAATCACAAATTGTCCAATACTGATATTTCTAACAAAAAGCGCTCACCCACCAAGGCCATGCATTTCAGGCATCCATCCAAACTGAACTTAAAAACTGATCAAGCCTGCACCTACCACCTTTACAGAAAGCCTTCTCCACAGCACAATAGTTTAAAATCGAAATCCTTCTTTCACACATTCCATTTTTCTGTGATTGGCGGCTTGCATGATAACTCCTGGTTCTTCCAAGTGATGAGTTCTGAGCTGGGCTTCTTTTCCTGTAAAGCAATGCGGATAGTCAGAAGTAACTGTGAAGTTACTGTGAAGCAATGGTTGAGGGCCTCAGCATACAATATGTTTTCCACTCCTTTAAGTGATTTGAATACTCACGCTTTTGGCAAATAATATTCCTTTTCATTAAATTAAACAAAATATGAGTGTAATGTATCCAGCACACACGGACAGTCCCTTAGGAAGTTGGTCCACTCTTTGAGTACCAAGGTAGTAGTTCCCTAAGTTTCAGACACTCAGCTTATCCTGAGATTTGATGACCACTTCCATCGGGGCGTGGGGGAGTGCCCTGCGACCATTCAAGAGTGGATGGTTGCGAATGTTCTCAAAATGAACTGTGGTGAAAGTAGGTCTTGCTCTTTGGGGGAGATTTGCCCTGCTGGTCCAGAAAGCCTGGACTACAGGGTTCTTGTTGCATCTATGTTCCTCGGGATAAAACACCTGATATCGAATTTGATGCACAGATTTAAAAGGCCTGGTCTCCCTGGAAGCCTGCCCCCTTGCGCAAAACCTTTCCTGTTTTCAGGCGCGGTGCGTCCATTGGGGCGTTGGGGCGTAGACCCCCCACCCGCAGCTCCCTCGGCGTCTTTCAACTTAAGTAAACTGAATCAGTTTACTTAAGTTCAAAGACGCCGAGGGAGAACTGACAATCATGTCAGTCAGCATGACGTCGGACCGCCCACCCCCTTCAGAGTCTGAAGGGGGTGGGCGGTCCGGCGTCATGTTGACTGACATGATTGTCAGACGGACCAGGGGCAACAGGCAGCTGCACAAGTGCGCATGAGTGGGGAAGGGCAGCGAATTTTCGCGCCGTGCCCAGTCATGCGCACTTGTGTTTGCACTGGCTTGCGCATGCCCATTAGGAGAGCGAGGGTTGAGCAAAGGCTCAAACCTCGGTCTCCTAATGGGCAGGCGGGCGAGTACTAACCGTGCCCTAACCCAATCCTGGCGCTGCTGGCAGCGCCACGATTGGCTGAGAGGGGCTGTAGGCGCCAACGGACCCGAGGCAGCGCGGACGGCAGACCTGCTGCTCAGGTAGGATTAAGGATTTCTTTTATTTATTTTAAAACTTAACTCCCCCACCCCCGCGCGACACCCCCTCCCTCCCCCCCCGCGAGCCGCGACTGCCTGTTTTGTCCCTCGAAAGCCGCATGTCGTTGTATCTTCTTGTGCCTTGAAATATGCTGTTTTCAGGGCCTTCCTGAACCCCCCCTTTCTAAGTAGCAAAGAATTCACAATATGGCCCTCACTCTTCCATGTAAGCTGCACAAGCAGAACGAGCATATTTCGGCGGCTTTACTGTCACTGGCTTCCTGTGAGGCAAACTATTTAATATTTTGTGCACTGTTCACCATGCATTTTCAGATCATCTACAATTCTGCAGAACGGTGAAAATGTTTCTTATTAACCAGCCTTTCCTACATTTTGTTCTTGTTGGGGCTTCTTGTTTCTGGTTCCTATCACCAAGATGCCTTTGGGTGAGAGCTTGCACTATCAATCAATAAATCAATACATACATGAATATACACATACATGCCTGTGACCTGACTGATAAAATTGCTTAACTAGCCCTTCTTCCCAAGCCTCTTGTAATGCAGGATAGCCGGTTCATGCTTTCAAAACTAAAGCTGGTATATAGCGTTCATGTTCACTTGCCCAAGAAAACACAATATTTCAGTAGCAACATACTTAGGACATCTGTGACCTGCTCCGCTGTTCTTTGTATCCTCCTGTCCACGCAGAAGTCATATTTCTCCCATTCTCTGTTTATTGCTTTCAACTTTTTTCCATTTCTCTCCCCATTTTCAATCTTTCCAACTGCACCCCACCACCACACACACACCTCGAATAAGTTTCTATTTCCTTTCTTGGCAGCATGCATCTTCCATCCTCCTTTTAATCTGTGATTCATGGAGCTTTATTGGCATGACTGGGATATCTGTATCAGCCGAGCTTCGAAATTATAAACACACAAAGTTAATAACGTGAAAGAAAATTAGATTTCCGTGAATCTAATTAAACCAGAGATAACTCTCAGATGAAACACAAAGCACCCGATAGGTTTTACTCTTTCATCTTAATATTGATCACGGTGATTCCTATTGGGGCTCATATGTCAATTTTGCATATTCATTTATTTTCTTTCCCCATATATTGCTGGAAAGATTTAGATTTGTTTTTTCAAATTCTACAACAAGAACATATTTTGTGAAAGTGAATATGGTTGGGGAAAGCAGACTAGGGGATGTATATTTGCTACACAATCATATTACATTTGAAATGACAAGAATAGTTTCACATTGCCAAATGAGACATCAGATTTATGAGCATTGGACAGCAGTGACTTAAAAAAGTGACATATATTTGTCACTGATGAGTACGACGAGGTGGCAAATTTATTCTAAACTTCCATTAACTTTAAAACCCTGTCAAATGTTTTTGCGGTGCCTGGTTCAAAAATGTGATGTGGGGCTCATTGAACTTTTTTGCCAGGTGCCATAAGCCCCTAATTCCAAGTATTCCCCCAAAAAATCTTCAGGGAAAGTATAAACAAGGCAACTGTAGCATTTAGTGCCATCTGGTGGTATGACTATGTAATCTACTTTTTTATTAATAAAGACAGGCTTGTTTTAAATTAAAATTCTATCAATAAATGTTGCTCCAGGTGCGTGGGTACCTGAAAAGCACACGGCCTGGGGCATAATGTAGTCTTTGCCCCTCCACCGGCTGTATAACATAGGTGCACATGGCTAAACCATGCGTGCCTCTACCACGCAGCACGAACCACGAATGCGTCCTAACCACGTATTCCTTTATCATACATGCCTTTCCCACGCAATTTTGTTGTAAAGGCATGATTGTTAAGGGGGTATGCATGGTTAAGATCGCCACTACCCTGAACCCCGCCCTAAGCCTCAAAAATTCTATCCTCCTCTCCTACCTCGTCCCCCCGCCCTGAGGCCTAAAACCTGCCCTTCCCTTAAAACTACCCATTCTTCTCCCCCTGCCCTGAGACCTAAGACCCTGCCACCTACCGTAAACTACCCCAACCCCAGCCCCCCTCCCTGAGCCCTAAAACTTTCCTCCGCGCTGTCCATACAACTACCCCAACCGCTCCCACTACCCTGAGGACTAAAACCCTGCCTCAATCAAAAAAAGTACCCTACCCCCCCTGAGTCCTAAAACTGCCCACTCCTAAAAATTTACCCCCAAACCCAGCCCTTAAAACTACCCCGCCCTGCGTTCTAAAACCGTGCTCCCCTTCCAAAAGTACCACGACCCCCCTGCCCTGAGCCCTAAAAGCGACCCCACCCCTAAAAACTACCCCCCCCAAAAGCCGGCCTAGCCCCACTTGCCTGTTCGTGCCAGGAGCTTCCTGTTCCAACGCTTCCTCCTCTTCTCCCTGCCCATCCTGAACAGCAGACCTCTATCTGCCTTAACCACACATATGCGTGGTTAAGACAGATGCGTGGCTCAGGCAAGCGTGGTTACGCTTGCATTGGAACGGCACGCATGGCTTTGCCCCTGTTGTTCTGGCCATTTCCCCCCCTACACCTTGTGGAATATACAGTAACACCCATGTGTTTTTTACGGACACCTCTGGCCAATCACTGCATGGCACGAAAGTGACAGTTTTGCGGAAGATGCAGCCTTATAGAACGCTTCTTATTTCTGCTTTTCGAATCCTCTGACAATTAAACTTGTACATATCATTAGGAGGGCATGAAGTTGCAAAGATTTTTTCTACGAACTTGTCATAAGTCATGCGATTACTATCAAGAGTTTTCAGCCGCAGCCCGTGCAGGTAAGAGCGGTGGGGGGGATTTCGACAGACGATTACGAGGGAAAATTAAATAAATAAATAATTTCTCCTCGTCATCGTCGAAGGAAATCCTCCCCCCCCCCCCCAACCTGGACTCAGCGCCCCACCTCTCTTACTTGCACGGGACGCGGCTGAGAGTTTTCAAAGCTTTCAATTTAAAATTGAAAACTTTGTGCCCCTCTTACGCAGTGGCGGCTGGTGGACTTTTCAAGTAGTGGGGCGTAAACTGCCACGCCAAACTGTAACAAGTGTGCAAGATCAAACGTCTTCATGTTATCAGTCTTTGAAGGGTGCTGACAGACTTCAGTGATTATGTAGAGGGCCACAGCCATGAACAAACACTGCCACGTGTCCAATATAACACGTGACACAACACCATAATGTGTGCAATCCTGAGAATAATAGCCTGAGGACAATATGGGTGAAACGTGCAAAACAGAGTTTGGCAAGCACAGGAAAACAGCACTAAATGTGGAAACCCAGGAAGTAAACACAGTCAAAGAGAACTATGTGAACGCAGCACTAAAATACACACAAAGCAGAGAATAAAAATCAGTGGAACAAAACACTACCATATGGTACACTTTGGTATGATATTAGAGTATGTACAATGCGCCAATTAGCATATGAGCACAATACCTATGTTTTCCAAATTCCCCGACTAATCATTACACTGGTGCGCTTTAAATCCATACATTGTCTTTTAATTCTATGAAAGTTAATCCCTGCGTTCAGCTATGGTCAGTAACATAACTTTAGGATACTATAAATGTGGAGGTAAAGTACAATTATGTTTCCATAAATATAACCGGAGGCGGTTTTTCTATTATGGCATAATTTTCATAATCACAATACTTCATATTTCTTAGCTCAACATGCTAAAGTCACTGATGCATAAATCATTGACAACCTAAATAACACAAAGTTAACACCCCAAAAAATAAACTTCTCCCCAGTGTCACTTGCATACATCTTCAGTTCCACTGACGCTGAACAGTGCCAATGCCAACGTTATTTAAAATCGATTTATATTTGTCACCTCTAAACCAAAATGTCAGGCAAAATTTCATCTCACAATTCATCTTTTACTGTAACTTTCTCGCTTTTAGTTTTACAGCAAATGTAAACACATTCATGGTTCAGCTATCGTCACATATTGTTTCAAATACTGATCCAACTTATTTCTGCACAGTTTTGATGGTTTACCAGTGGCATGTGACATCTCCCAATCACTCTCAGTATTCCAGACTATACGCTTTTCACTTGCAATGACCTATCCTCACTTCGACCCTTCTCCTCACAGGGCATGTCCCATAGCCTGCCTGTGTGAGTGGGGGATTACTGCTGGCACCCCCACACTGTAGTGCGCCAAGTGCAGATCTTCTATTACAACAGAGCTCAGGCAGGCTGAAGCAGGGCTAAGCACCTCCGCGGCACTTGTGTGGCACAAACACAGTCCCAGTGCATGCTGAGCTTTCAAGTCACCAATCGTGAAGCCTCGTGAAAACATGACCCTTCAGTGTCAAAAGGAACGCTGAAGTACAGGTGCAGATCTCTATTTCAGTACAGCAGAGCAGTGAAGCTTTCCACTGGGTCGTCGCGGGGAGGGAGGGGGACGAGGGAGGGGGGAAGGGTTTAATAAACATGTCCAGTGGAAGTAGAGTAATCGGAGATGCTGAGAACGGATATGTTAAGTGCATTAGAGAACACGGAGAATGTTTAAACAAACAGGCAGAATTACAAGCAAGAATATGGCAGAAATGTGGGGAGGAACGTGCAGGATAATGGTGGAGTAATGCGGTCTAAAACGTTTAAACCAAAGGGGGGGGGAGGTGGGGTCACAAAAGGCAAAAGTCGAGGGTTCAAATGTTACATCTAATGGTGGGAATAAGCAGTAATGGCCGAAAAGGGAGCATGGGCCAGAAAGCACTTTTTGGGGCGGGCGGGCAAATAGTTCATAGGCGAAATGGGAGGCAAATGTGAGGGAAAGCAGATTGCAAGGGGAATGGGATGGCGTGTAATGTAATCAGAACTTCCGCCTGCAGAACGGGGGAGCTAGGTTCAAGTCTCGGCGTCTCTGGTCAAAAAATAAAAAAAAGGAGTGTGCCCTTGTGTAAAAAATATGGTGGTCATGTTAAGTGCTCCAATACCATCAGGGCGAACTTGCGCTATAAACCTACAAAAAAGACACCCACACTCTACTGACATGATCCAACACTTACTATGTAGGCCACATAGCCGGTATCACAGGCTCCAAAGATTATTTCACACTTGAAAAAGGAAAGACAGACTTTGACTCCACAGGAATTGGATGGCTTTATTGAATAGGAGCACGGCCAGCATGCTCGAGGGGGGGGGTCGCGGGTGGGGAATAAATAAAACAATTAATGAAACGTACCTGAGCGCCGGGGTACCGCACCGCACCGCCTCCGCTCCAGGCCTGTCACGCTGGTGGGCTGGCAGCTTCCCTCCCCGCCGCAACGCAAGCCAATTACAACGCTGGTAGGCGCAGCAGGCCAGCGCCACAGCCCGGACATTTTCTCTGCGTAGAGAAAAAGGGAGAGTGGGCGGTCCTGCTCAAGGGCAGGGGGGGAGTGGCTTGCCCACTGTTGTGGGTACTGACTGTTTGGTCGGCTCCAGGACCGACCAAACAGTCAGTACCCACAACAGTGGGTAAGCCACTCCCCTGCCCTCGAGCAGGACCGCCCACCCTCCCGCCCCCAACCAGGCACAGAGGCACTTCTGCTTTCTCGCAATGCGAGAAGGCAGAAACATAAATGGTAGTTTTTACCGTTTATGTTTCTGCCTTCTCGCACCGCGAGAAAGCAGTGGGGCGACGCCCCCACGCCCCAATGGGGGAGCCGCCACTGCCGTTGTTTCCGGAGTCAAAATATTGGCAACATCCATCCAATTTTAATGTTTCGAGGAAAATGTATTTTAACTTAATTTGCTAAATCAGGACACATCCATTGTCAGTTCCAACTAGCATTCACGGGGAAATATTAACACTCGTGAAGAAATATTGCCAGGTTGCAGGGAGAAAAATCATCTGGAATCACTGAGAACAATGGGTAGGCACATAACTGGGTTCCACGGAAGACTTTCCTCGTCTGATAAAAATGACGCAGATCCACAATCATCATATCTGTAGAGCTGACCACGACAAGCAACTCAAACAGCATCTCTCAAAGGGGAGGTCCTAGTCAAATAGGGCGACCAGAATTTTAAAGCTAAAAAACGGGACATTGCACAAAAATAGAAGAAGGACTACAATTTTACTTCAAGCGAGCGCGCAGTCACCCTATAGTCAAACCAGTTTCCAGTCTACCTCGATGAACCGAATCTTAAATCCTAGCTCTGCACTCCAAAGGTATCCCGAGTTTTCCAGGACTGTCCCGGTTTCTCACCAGCTCTCCCTGCAGATTTCAGGAAATTTAGCTCATGCCCTGGTTTTTAGAGAGGGTCGACTGAAAATGGCGTGAGGTGCCTTTTTATATTTTACAAAGCAGGGATAGTTTGCAGTTGATTCAAGAAAGCAATTTAATAAACAGGCAGGCTACTGGGTTTAAAAAATCTATTTTATGTATGGTCTTACTGCCTGTTCTGTAATTCTCTGTTGAGGAGCGCTAACATTCTGCGCGCTCCCTTGAAGTAAAATTGTATTCCCCTGCTCAAGCTTGGCTCAGCAGCAGGTGGGCAGAATCGTGTCTCTGGTCGGCAGCAGCCATGTTGTGCTGTCCAGGTCTAGAAGACTGGTACCGGGCGCACTCGGGGCCTCTCGGAGGAGCTTTACAGTGCATGGAATCATACCTCCCACACCGTTTACGTGTGGGGGTATGATTCCAACATGTTTGATACCAAACATGACGAGGTTCGTTACAGCCAGTTTAGAGATGGTCATCACATAATGACGCAAGACCACTCTATGTATCATAATGGCTGATGCACTTACAACCCAGGAGAATGAACTCCAAAGGTTGTAGGAGTGTCCTGCTCATGCAGGGGCACCCTCACACTTAGAACCGAGCACCCTGCCTTCAGGATTGAAAGTCCTGCTTTAGGGGTGACTTATAGGTTTTAAGTGCAGTGACCTTAGATATAGGGAAACCTGTATCTTTCGTAAGTGGTGCTAGCATCATCTTACACAGGCTGCAATGGCAGGCCTGTAGTTAGAGTTTGAGCGGTCTCCCATGGGTGGCATAATGCATGCGATGCCATGGGTACCTCAGTACCATACACTAGGGACTGCTAAAGGTACACCAGTGTCCAATCTGGGATGTACCTAAGTACTTACAATACCAATTTAGGGGAGAAAGCACAGAGACTGGTGTCCTGATTAGCAGGATCCCAGTCAGACTAGTCAGAAACAGCATAGCACCAGGCAAAAAGTGGGGGAAACCATAAAAGCAGATCCTACTTTCCTACATACCCTCACTGGTCCGGCTGTGCCAGAGGCTGCGTCTCCCTAGCTCACAATTATTATTCTTGCACCGAAGTTGTCACTGCAGGGGAAAGAGCTGGCATTCAGAACTACACAATGAGGACACCTTGGTAAGTGTTCGTTGTCAAAAAACATCTGCCTCATTTTAGATCCCCTGAACAGGAAGGGCACTTTGGCTCTTGCTGTAAAGCAATCAAAGAAGGCATTCACTGAAGTCTAGTGGTGGGCAAAGTGAAACACTATCACTTCAAAGTCAGCCAAATCAGTGCAAAGTGTCTTGATTTTGCCTAAGACTTAGTTTCAATTTACCTGACTCATTTCCTGCACTCTTAGGTCCTACCCAACCTGTAGGGAATTGCGGTTTCCCACTGCCACTCAAGACTGCCCTAAGTTTGAGTCATAGTTGATAAGCACCATCATAGCTTCTCTTTTGTCACTGCCATCAGACCCGCTCTGGGACACTGCACTGGTGAAATGAGACATATGTGGCACTGCTGAAAACAAATATAAATTCTGATGAGTAGTTTGCTTTCAGGGTCATGCTACAGTGGAAATGATGAACTTGACAGCGCAACCTTTTTTTTGCCCTATTTAATAAAAAGAAAAAACATTGGTTGGTGAAGTTCAAAAATACAGTTGATATGGTGGAAAGCTTAGAACTTTGCATAGCCCTAAATCCCAATCAAGTTTACCTGGATTAATACACTGTCACCAAACGATGTTGACTGCAGGGGATTGTCTTTTAGGGCAGTAAACCCCTTGGGCAATCATGGAACTGGCCTCAAAAAAGACCTTACAAGATAGAAGAAGTGCATCCCTGGGAATTAGGTGCCTACTGTGGACACTTTGTGAAAGGAAGGTTCAGAGTAGCCAGAGTTATAAATAATATTTACTATAATATTGGTATAGACAGGTCCTTAATACATTCCCTTCTTTGTTTTTGGTGCTAGTATGTAGTGAAGCTTCTCCTGGTCGCTGCTGCCCTGCGCCGGTTTCCTGTTCTGCAGGCACCGCAACGAAGCTGACCGGTCTGCTGATCCCGAGCTCCCAAGGACTCCGAAAGGCTCAGAAACACAGATGGTGGTTCTTTACATCCCTCGAGGACTGCCCTGTCCTCTCACCAAGTTTGAGGCCAGTATCCCTCGCCGGAGCCGTAGGAACCGAACCCATGTGCACCACATCGACATGCTGTTGAGAATGCTTGTTGGCTTCCTTTCTCCAAGATCTTCAGGCTCCAAGTAGCCTCAAGCTCAAGCATCTCCACTGACCAAGATCTTTGTCCTCACCACAACTCTTGCATCGTGGGCTTGCATCTTTGGTGAGCTGCTCGAGGTCCTCTCTCGACTCCAGTGCCTCCGGCCTGTGGGTCCTCTTGAGGGTCATCCTTGAATTCAGTGGGCTCCTCTGATTGCTTGGGGCCTGCCATGACTCCCCTGCTTGTTGTGAGTCACCTGGACCTTGCTGGTCCCGACAATGTACCTTCTTTACTTTCCAGGTTGGTTGGAGTTGCAAAGGCTTGTTGGTGCTCCCAACGGACACCGACCCCTCAACTCTCGATATCCGATGTGGGACAGCTCGTGCATGGCTCCTGGTCTTCCACAGCATCGCCTGGTCCACACAGCTGCATTTCCAAGATCACCAACAGCTCTCCTGCAACACTCGACATCGGTGGGCATTCGTCTTCCGTGCCTTCTGGTCACTTCTGAGTGGCATAGACTCTGTCCCCTCTGCTTGCAGGTACTTCTCATCCTGAATGCACCTATGGGTTCCACCGGACACTTTCACCTTCTCCAGCAGCGGCATCTTCCTGAAGTCCTCCATTGAGGTCGACTGCGGTTTCCCACTCCACTTCACACCTTTACACCCGGCTTCCCTGGTGTAGGTATCCTGGTTCCTAGGGTATCCACAGGTGGGGTGGCTCTCAAACCTCCTGTCCTCCACTGGGTTTCTCCAGGGTCCACTGGGAAGGGTCCTTCTTCTTTAAAATTGCAACCGCGACTTACCCATTGACTTGTGTTGAGCCCGCAGTCGTGTCCCCACTCTGCACACGGCCTCTGAGGGGTTCCTGGTTACTTACCTTGGGTGGTTCATTGGGTCCCCTGCACTTCTACATCTTCTGGGTATAGTCTTGACTTGAGTCGTGGTTCGCATACCACTATTTTAGTATATGGTTTGGTCTCCCCCTGGCGACCACTGTGTACTTGTGCTACTTACCTGTTTCTATTGAAAATTATTGTGTGCATTGTGTACATCTCCGGCTAGGAGATATCTGTATGCAGGGCTGGACCGGCTGTAGCAGGCACCGGGTGTTTCCCCTGTGGGCCACCAGGGTGGGGGCCGGTTTTGGACCCCTGGGGGCCGTTTTTGTTACAGGGAACCGGTTTTGCAGCATAACTGCAATATCCGTCCCCTGTAACAAAAGCGGTCCATGCAAACAGCTTGGCCGCCCCCTCCACCCCCCGGGGGCCGGCCGAGTTGTTTGCCTGGGCCGGTTTTAGTTCCCAGTCCGGCCGTGTCTGTATGTGTTAGTGAGAGTCTTATAATAAATACATATTTTTATAAATACACTGTGCGGGTCTTTTTCACTTTATACCAACAAGATTATGTTCTGGTAAAAAGAGCCTGCTTTACACTCCTTCTGGACTAAGCCTGGAGGCTGCTCTCCACAGCTACCACTTAGAGAGCTGTCTAAGGTTGTCCAATACCACTAAAATAACCATAAGGGTTGTCTGTATTAGTGCAGGGTGCCCACTTACATAAGTGTGCACCATATACTAAGCCAGCTTCTCACAGGGTGCCACGAGTAACATGCCCTGAGTGTGAGAACAATCAGGGGCAGGGGGCCGCAAGCACGCGAAAATGTGCGTGCGGCATTGGCCGGTGCGATTTGAAACCCCCAATGGGGGAGGAGGGCGTTGGGCCAGCACGAGGCAAAAAGGCAGGAAGCAGAAGCCCTGCAACATTGTTGCTGGGAAAATCTTCCCACCCACCTGCACCAGAATTGCGGGCATAGTAGCTGCAGTTCGACTGGGCGACGGGGGAGAGGCGGAGACAGCTCCCCAAACCTGCCAATAATAACATAGTAGGGCAGGAAGAAGAGCTGATCAAACAGGGCCCTTGAAATGCCTCACGGCAGGGACACTGGAGAGAAAATGAAGGGCCAACAAAGGGTTTGCGCCAGGCAGACACAGCACATGCAGCCCAGGCAAGACCAGAGGGACGTCTATGCAGGACATCGGTAGCAAGGGAAGCCTAGAAGCCTCAGCACTCAACACCAAGGGGCCTGCAATGTGTTGTGCTGGAAGGGCTGTGAGCGCTTGATCTGAAGGACTTATTGTGATGGAACAACATTATCAGATTAAAGGACTGCAAATGATTTAGGACCTCTGATGTAGAAGATGTTATAGATTTGGAATGTTTAAAGAGATGCATTATGTATGACTCATATTAATGACCGTTAATTTATGATGATTTTTGACCCATCGTGTTTTTGATGTTTAATAAACTTCAGTCGTTTACATACCAGAATGATTTTTGCCCCAATTACTCAAGGGAATGGGGGGGAGGGGTGAAAGTAGATGGCTGGAAACCATGAGTGGTCTCTCTCTGTTCTGGGGTGGGTTGGACGTCTCAATTCGACCTAATAGTTGTGTACAAGACCCAGTCTTATCCTCATTAGGGCCCCAGCTAAAATCTCACCTTCTTGTCTCACAAGCCACTCAGAAACCCCAAACTCCGTTCGTTGATCAGCCGACTATATTAGTTGCTGACAATGTACCCACCCAGCATGTTCATACCACTTATCCAGTGATGGAGTAAAAAGTGGGCAATTTCTCAAGCGATTGTAACTGGGAACTCAACAAGTCCCCGACTTTAGTTGAATGCAGTTCAACAAAGGCAGCGCCAGTTGTAGAATGAGGATGCTTAAAAACTAAGTGTGTTTGCATCTGACAGTTCTGACCACAGGACCTATGTGCATGCCATTGTAAGTGCAATTCTGCTCTTTTTCTTTTTGCAGTTTCATATAGCGAGAACTCCACCCAAGGTATTGGGGCGCTTTCCATTAACACCAATTACATTACATAAGGACACATTCATTTCTTGTGGGCCTCATTTACAAGCCCACTGTGCCGCCGATGGGTCTTTTTTTGTGTCGCACCGGCGGCGCAATGGGCTTGCCCATATTTACAAGGCCACGTAAAGTCACCCTACGTGACTTTTCATGGCCTTTTAAATATGGGCCCCTTTTACCCATTACTCTGCGCAAAAGGGAAGTTCCATGGGTGTTGCTGTGGGTGTTCCCGTGCAACATACATGGAACCTGACACATTCTCAGATTTACAACGTTTTGTAAAGCTGGGAATGCGTCAGAATCCTCCTACACCTCCTCAAGGGAGGCATAGGTGTCGCACAACAAGGAGAAGTACTTTTAATTCTCCTCATTTTTCCTCTTTCTATGTGTGCTGCATTTTGCAGCATGCATAGAAAGAGGAAAATGCCATTAATGATAGTTTTTGCGCAGGTGTTTTTGTGACACCTTGGTTTTGTGCAGGTGTTTTTGTGACATCTTCCTGCACAAAAACAATCATTGATAGCAATTTCTGAATAGAAAGAGGAAAAACGAGGAGAAATAAAAGTATTTCTCCTCGTTGCGCGACTCCTATGCCTGTTCCCTGCAAGGCAGGCACCCCTGTGACATGACGCAAGGGTGCCTGCACTGGCGCATGGCAGCCAATTGTGCACCAGCGCAGGTGAAAGCGCACGGATGCAACGTATTGTTGTTAACATGGCACATCCCTGTGCTTTTAAAATGAAGCAGCTCGCCACAGCAAAATGGCTTGCGCCACTGCGCTGCATCATTTTATAGTAAATGAGGCCCTAAGTGATTTGCCCAGAATCTCAGGACGTTGAGCCGACGCCGAGATTCAAACCTGATTCCCCAGCTTCAAAGTCGGCAGCTCCTTTCTTCTTCTCCCTTACATGCTCCATACTCTTCCTCCTTTTATAGTGCCAGCTAATACTCATAGCAGGCCACTCCGGTGCTATCTGGAACCAAGGCCCGATGGGTCTCTCTCTCAGAAAAATGTCTGAGGCTCAGTCGACCTCAATGGTTGGCTTTCAAACAAAGTATAACATTTATTTCTGCACATCATTTCTCCACTTTGCCTATTACATAATTCCATTGGGATCTATATTTTTATTCCGATCAAGATGAGCTCATACATATATAATTGCTGAACATAAGGCGCATAATACCTCTACTCTCAATAATAAACAACTGTCCACACAATATGTTTTGGGTACATATCTTTCTTTTATTACTTTAACTTTTAAAAGCCAATGGAATACACACCCAGCGCAAAGGTTCTGCTTGACCTAACTTACAAACTTTTCCTGTCTTTGGGCCTCTTTATGAGCAGCTCACAGTGAGAGGACACAGCTCCGGGATACTGCAAGTGGTCCCGTGTTCCAAACCCAGGATTAGGAAGGCCACAAATGACAGAGTTCAGAAACATCAGACCAAATCTCACTGGGTGCGGGCAGAGGTGAAGCCTGGACCCTACCGAGTAGGGTGACCAACTGGCATGGGTGCAAATTCAGGACGGTCAGTGTCAAAATTCAGGACAAAGGGACAAAATTCAGGACAAAAATTCAGGACAGAAGGTCAAAATTCAGGACAAAAATTTGGGGCAAAACATATGTTTTGCAGACATATCAGAGGAGGTCGCACAATAGTATATAAGTAAGAAAATAGACAACCAAAATAAGTAAAAGTCAAAATAAGTTTATATAAGGTTGAGACAATAGTGCACTTCACAGTTTTTCAGTATGCGCGCAGCTGTGCAAAGCGAAATCAGGCCCTTTCTGCAATTAAGATTTGTGCTAATGTAACAATAAACATTAGATAGTATTTTTTATTTGTATGTTTACATCTTACTTTTAAATGTACGGTGAAAACGCTGTTCCAGTCCCATGACAGAAAGAAGCACTTCGCTAAATAGCCTATTACATTCATTTTTACTCAGAATTCTTTTACCTTGCACCTTATATTTATTAAGGGATAATATTTTCAGGGACATCAGAAACTGAACTGAATAGTATTTTAAAAGTGGTTATCACTTCTACCCTTCACAAATATCCACCTTGACAATGTGGTAAATGACCTATCGATGGAGGTTTTGCACAAATGATTGCTCTGCCTCCGACAGTTATTTTATTTTTAATTTCTCCAGCATGGCGCCAAGACAAAAGCAGAATGCCTTGCCCCAGTCTGATGCAGGAGAAGGCACACCACATGCTGTCACTACAGTAGGGCCCGTTGTCATTCTATAGGTGCTAATCAGCTGCGGTCTCAGAATGACAATGGGCCAGTCCACAGTCTGTGCAAGGTTCGGGAGGGGCCGCTGCAGGCAGCCTCTGTCTACAGTTTAAAAGATAAGTGCGAGAGGCCCAGAGGGAAAACTTTTAATCTCATGGGGCTTCTCGCAGTGGAACAGCATACCTTCCTGAAATTCCCCAATTTGATTTTAGTATGATGTGTGTCTGTAAGGCGTCCGTAATTTGGGGACCCCAAATTACGGACGCCTTACCGACATCATTCTAAAATAACGGACGGTCCGTGAAATTTATGGACGGTTGTTCACCCTACTACCGAGCCGCCTTCTGCTCTGCAGGAGAGTGCATACCAGTTCCGTGGCTCCGGTGCGCCCTCCCCCCTCTTCCTAAACACTGAACCGAACACGCCCCCTGCTGCCATGAACCACAAGCTGGTAAATGCCTGCTGACAAGGTCCCTTTGTTTGGGGAACCGGGAATTACTTGCGGAAAAAGACCTGGAAATACCCGACCTGGTCCACGTGATGTTCCTCATAGTGGTGGAGAGGATGTGGCGCAGCGGACAGAGCTGCCGACTCGGGAGCTGGAGATCTGGGTTCGAGTCTCGGCTCCACAACCTGTGATTCTGGGCAAATCACTTAATCTTCCCGTGCCCATGGATAGCGCCTGGATACCCCCAGGGGTGATAAGCCGCACTTTATAAATATTTACATTTAATTGGTTGGAATAACTTGTGTTGCATGTGTGGGGCTAATGGAATATGAGATTTTGCACTCCCGTTGCCCCACATCAAATAATGGCCAACCTGTAATGAGACCCTCAATCACAAAATCACTATGTATGCCCTGGCCAGACTTATAGTTCGACTAGTTAATGATTATGATGTATATGTACATTTGCTTTGAGTCAGTACCTTCGCTTGATTCATCCTCTTATAATGCACCAATTTATGGTTGAAATTATTTACTTACGTTAAATACATATTCTTCCTAAGACTGAAGTGATTCCATTATATTTCGTGTGCTCCTATACCTTTAAAGAAACTGGTTCCTGCTACAGGCTGCTTACTCCGCCTAACTTCAAGCTAGGATAGGATTTGTGACTGTAAAAGGGCATTTTGCACCTTTTTTCACAGGCGTGTTTTCACTTTCTGACAGTCTCTCTTGACAGCCCCATGAAAAGATGAGAATAAACAGGAAAAATACTGTGTTACTTCCGTACTGCTTAACACTGGAGTCCTGGCAGCTCACCCGGAACAATTCAGCAGGCCCACCTCTCAACAAGCAGTGCTCTAACGGAGGACGCAGATTGGCTCACTGAAACACCGTCTGTGGTCTGGGAAAGGTAGCGCCTCTGTCAGTGCGAGCTAGAGAGAGGCCCTTGGTAACTCTAGATTTTAGAGCTACCCAGTGACTACCTGTAAAAAAAATCCTCGTGGTGACACACGTCAAGACCGTGGCTCCTGCCCAGGGCACAAGTCCTAAAAAAAGAAGTGGGGAGACTAACCTAGTTAGGCAGTATGCAAGTGACATCACGGCGCACAACATCACAGCGTGCAACATCATGGCGCATGACATCACAGCGCACATGACATCACACATGGCATCACAGGAATTGACATCATAGAAAGTGGCATCACAAGCCACGACTTTACATGAAGTGGCATCACAAGAAGTGACATCAGAACTAAAGCCCTCACATATATGTTTAGCAGGTCTATCATGTGTATGTTTGAGCGCATTGCGAGGATATTAGCACAGTGAGCTATGGAAGATGATATGTGACTTCTACACCTTGCAATCTCCCAGTTTTATGTACAATATCCTGTACATTAATTTACAAACATATAATTTATTGTACATGTAATATGCATGTGTTGATGTAAAGCGCTCTGACACCCTGCATTGGAATGAGTAGGGCTATACAAGAAAAAATAGTGGTACTTAAATTATTTCAACGCCTCCTCAGGGGAAGTAAGCTCTATATAAATGCAATTTGTTTTGTGTACATACTGGGAAAGGCCAACATATCTGACATTCTTACAGTGCACCCATATCTTCTAAACAGGGACTGAACAAAGTGAAAAGCTGCCTTCCTTAAGTATGTGTGAAGTGCTAACCTTTGTTTCCCCTCTGCTGCATTTGCATCAGGTGTGAGGCTCCTGACTGCTCCCAGCCAAGAGACTGGAACAAAAGGAGGCCTGATGACCCCTCAAATTCGGTCTTTGTTATGGGCCCTGCAGGAATCTTAAATAAGAAAGCCCCATCCAGTCCCCGCCAGCACGGTGTTGCTTGTTGCAGATGGAAAGCAATCAACGTGCAGGCGCTGCTGAAAGTGTCCCGGTGTTTGGAAATTACACCGGGACGAGTTCAGCACATTATTCAGTGGGGCCCAAATTCTTGGCAGGGTGGACGGCGATCACCCTGTGAAAAAAGTGGGTGGACGCCGTCCACCCGCGTCTACCTCCGACTCGTGCCCTGCTCTTGCCTCCACCCTTTTTAGGTCTCGCCTGAGCCAGCGCATGGGCTGCTCTGCGAGACATTTAGAAAGCGGGTTTTCAAAGTGCTACCACAGGCATTTTGGTGGCCTCAAGCTTGCGTGCACACAAGCGTGCACGCGCGCAGCCGCCATCTGTCTTTCCTCCTGTCACGGGTCATTAAGTGGATCGCGATCGCGATGCACTTTCACTTTCGCGGCGCGACCAGAACTCATGGAAAATACATGTGACCCTATTTTAACACTACACATTAGACGCTACCCCTGGTGCAACCAAGAACACAACATGGCTCCAATTCATACAGTTGACTTAGTATTTGCCACTTCGCAGCAGAGCAAAGCATAACGGGATCTAGCAAGCCACTTATAAGCACAGTCTGTTACTAAGCAGCACATGAGCCTATCAAAACCTTGCCAGCCACTATGCCATATGAATAATTTCTAAACATCAGCAGACATAATCAAATAAAGTAACAACAGTCCAACTTGGCTCTGGTAAAGAACTGCAGAACAGTAAATGGTGCCCAGACTTCCAAAGCTCCACAGGCACGTTCAAATAGCAGTAATGCACTTTGCAAATGCAGGCGACAAGACATAACTGGCTTGAAGCCCAGACATTTTCCTCTTTTCTGAATAGAGAATGCTTTCGGTCCTGCGATTCGATTAATGAATAAATAGGAATCCAATGGATGCAAGACTCAGATCGGTTTCTTGCAATACAGGCAAGGAAGTTCCACTGAGAAGAGAACAATATACTGGAACAGAATAATGCCTACTGGCCAATTCGAGGAGCATGCTCTTCACACTTCCTCTACTTTCACACTACACTAATCTGGCTCTTACATGCTAGTTAGTCTGCATGAGAGACACATCCAAGAAACGACTTAAAATGATAGACAATGACACCAGTCAAGAGCTTTAATCCTCAAAATGAAGACACTTAATCTCTCTTTATCTTACCCTTTCTATCATTTTTGCCATCTTTACCTTACCTTTCTCTACCTCTCGCATGCCTCTTTCTACCTCACCATTCTCTCTTTCATTTCTCTCTCTGCCTCACAACTCACTGCCTCATCTCTCTCTTCCCCACTTCTCATACACTATCTAGCCTCTCAATTTACCTCACCTATTGGCCTTCTATGTCTCTCTTTTTATTGATGTCCTCTTTCCCTCACCTTTCCCATTATTTTATTTCTTTTGCTCTACAATGCTCTCTCTACCTCTTCCACTCCATCTATCACTCCCTTTGCTTTCATCTCTCTTTCTATCTCCATCACTGTTTCCGTTCACTCTCTCTGCTTCCAATGTCTCGCTCGTTTAATACATCTGTCTTACCTCTGTCTCTCTCTCCCTATTTCACCATTCTCTACTTCTCCCTCGCCCTTCCTCTGTATTAGCCTCATCTCTCTACCTCATCTGCACCTCTTTTCTCTCTACTTCTCATATCTTTCTATTTTTCATCCCACCGGCTCTACCTGCCTCTCTGCCTCGCTACTTTGTTTACCTGACCTGTCATTCTGTGCTTCACCTTTCTATTCGTGCTATCTCATTATAACTCGCCTCTCTTCCTATCTTATTTCTCTAGACCTTGCCCCTCGGGTTGGCACCTTTCTTACCAGCCTACATTTAAAACTGCATGCCAGGCTTCAAAAACAAGCATTGGCATAGCCAATAGGTCTCGCCTTTGGGGCCTTATAAGTTTTTAGCCATGCAACAGTTGATGTTATTGCACCAAGGATATTGTGCTGCATAACTAAATACTTATAAGGTCACAAAAGCGAGACCTATTGGCTATGCCAATGCTTGTTCTCCTTAGCCTCAAACCCCTAAATAATAAACATTCTCTTCACACCAGCACCAGTATCAGCCCTCCAATTGACGACATTCCCAGAGGCCTCTGCGCTGACTGGCACTGGAACCTTATGCAAAACAGCACACATGCATGCATCTATCATACAGAGTAATACACAATGAGAGCCCCGGGGACATGCGCCTTCAGAGCAGTTAATCTGTTTAGAACAAATGCCTCAGAGCCATTCCAGAGTGATATCCGCATTATCCCGCCAAAATAGTCTCTAATATGTAAGCGCTCGAACTGCTGGTCTCTTTGGCGCTACACGAGCCGCTTATGACATGGAGCAAACAGACCAGAACACACCAAAGCTTTCTTGTAATTCCAATTATTAGGGAATATCCTAGGGCTATAGTACACTTTGTCTTTTCTGAATGAGGGTTTGACTCGCATAAAATTGGGGGAGTAAATAAGGGGTGTACATCATTGTGTCACAATTGCTGGATCCGTGCCATCTTTCCAGAATCTTCACATGGAATACATTTAAGTACAATTAATCTAAATTGGAATCATTTTTTTAGTCAGTGTTTAGTGATAATCCCTTAAGTCTGGTATATTCGGCATTTGTGACAAACTTTGGAAATACCTTGTGTATAATGAAGCTTGTCTTCTGGAGGGAATTTCACATCTTACCATTGGCCGTCTATTATGTGTTACGCCTTCATCTAGTCTGATGAATAATGAAACTAGTAAATTCTTCTTTTAACTCTATGGACCCCTTTCAACAGACTTTTAATAGGGCACAGTAGTACCACACATGATATTACTTATACCATGCAACCAGTGCTGGAATTGGAAAAAATGTCCTCCAGGAACCCATAAATTAGGGGTCGAGGCGTGGCGGAGGAAAGGTGGTGGAATCACGAGGGGCAGAACTTGAAAAGCAGATTCTGACAGGCAACTTATGCATTTATTTTTTTAAGAATTCTGCTGCTTAAAAATGGGCAACAAAGACATATGTGATAGCAAATCTGTTGTAGATTACTTCATTGGTCACAAAGAGGCTGCATTTCAAAATACTTTACAGGGTTAAGACACCTGCTGCAGAGATCATTGTGTGCCCAGCAATTTTGAGGGGATTATCATAGCAGCAAGATAACTCTGGTGGTTAATACAGTTCTGGGAGAGTTATGTGTTTTGTCCAGTTGCAGTTTTGACTCATAAAGAAGCATAGAGGGTTAATACGCCTGCTGCAAAGTACGTCCTGTATAATGCAGATCACAGTTTGGTATTTTATTTAGATAGGTAAGAGGGCTACTGCTTATGACACTGAGATAATTTTGTTACTTCCAGTTCAAAAGTTGTAATCCTTCAAAAATAGCACAGTGAACTGTTTACTGGCATCAAGGAGCAGCATGCAAACTGTAAATCATGGGTTTAGAATACTATTCATTTTTTTCTCAATCTGATGTTAAAGAAACGGTCCTTCGAGAATTATTGAAGTATTATTGGTACAGACAACCACAGTCACTGCATTATGTTTTGTATCCCAACTTTGTTTCTCCCGAACATTCACTCTTAACGTATAATGTCTACAAGTATGGATGATTTGTGATTCCTACACTTTTAGGACCTGGAACCCCCGATAGGACCGCACCCCAACACCACCCAAACGAGTTACCAACAAGACACAAGTAAGCTTATTTTGTGGATCATTTTATTACAGGTGGTGAAATCAACACAACACAAGAAAAGGTGCATGGAAAACATAAGAATCATCTGTAAACCAATCATATACAAAATGTGTCAAAATCATGAGCAAACAAAACCAACAACTCAATAATTCAATGTGCCAGTTGAAGCCCAATAACCGGACTCCCCACTTTTTCCCAAGGGGTCACCTCGCAATCCTGGACACCATTGAACCACGCAAGGTGCAACCACCTGCATCTGCGAGGGGCGGCCCCATGCCCCTGTACCCTTGTGCGCTTAATAGTCACCACCCCTCGAACACCAGGCTCCCCAGGGGCTGCGATAAAGGTGGGCAGGAGCAGGGCACCGCGTGCCGACCCCCAAGATCTAACTGTGCGCCCTAGCTCGCAAGCTGGTGTACATCCTATGGTTGGCCCAGGACCAGGGCCGGACTGGCTACCGGGTGTTTTGGCATGCTGCCGAGCTGGGGGCTGATGTCACTGCAGTGGGGACTAATTTCGTTGATGGAGACCTGCGTGTGCTTCGAAATAAACATTGCAAAACGAATTTCGTTCAGCACACGCAGGTCCCCATAAACGAAATCAGCCCCCAGCTCGGCAGCATGCCAAAACGCCCGGTAGCCAGTCCGGCCCTGCCCAGGACTGCCTAACCTTACCCCTTGCTACTGTCCTATGGGGGGGACTGCTTCTGAAGGACCCTCCCCCCCCTTGCTAACTGGAGGGTGTGACTTAAGCATCCTAGACCCCGCCACAAGGGCGACCAGGGGCCCCAGGTCCTTCGCCCTCCCCACCACAAACATCTGTTGAGCAAATGCCCAAATGTCCCTGATGAAAACATCCGTCCCACCGTCTGAAAGATGAACACCATCCTCGTGGAACAAGTCCCCACCCTTGAGGAGTCTCTGTGGTATATTCCAAAGGCGACCCGGGCCCGGGCACAGTCTAGACATCTCAGAGTTCAAACGTCTCACTGACACATTGATTGTTCTGGATTTTATGTTCTTACCCCAATTCCGGTGTGGCACCATGTGCGACCATGCAATGGCCGCCTCTGGAAGCGCTCTACACAGTTTCGCAAACTCTAACAAAATGGCCTCCCTGAGGCTTTTACGGCCCAACCTCACCAAATCGTTACTGCCAAGGTGAACCATGATGAGATCAGGGGACTGGAGTCCCTCACAACCCCTAGCGACCTGAATTAACCGCTGGAGCTGAGATATGCGCAGACCACCGATCCCGCACCATCGAAATGCCATGTCACGCAGAGCAAGAGGCTTCGGTCCACGGAGCAGTTGCAACCTGTAGGCCGTCTGACGAACAAAGGAGTGACCGATCACCCACACGACCTTGGATGGCATCCTACTACAAAAGGAGGAAAGACAAAACACATGTGAATATTCATGGTCCGGGTACCAAACAACCCATGCACTAGATTTCATTGCAGGTCAGGGCGAATGCAATGCTTGTAAGATTTTGAGGACCAACGACCCAATCTTTTAACTTCCACAATTGACATTCCTGCTCCCGCCGCCTCTGTTGCGGCACCTATTATAAAAGAGTGGAACGAATAGCCCTTCTGGTTGATCCCAGCCTCACGTAGGGCAGCGGACATCACTGCTGTGAACTGGTATTTGGAAAGGCGTCCCCAATAAAGTGGAGGAACAGGGCCGAAGACTCGCTGCAGGGGTGAATCGCCAAATAGGACCCCATCCATGTAATAGGACAAATATGGGAGCCCGGGGCTGCACTGAGCTTGATCAATGCCCCCCTCCCCTCTTGATCAGTTTTGGACCTACGCAACGTTATGGTCAAGGAGTCCTTGTCCAACTGCACGTCCGACCACTGAAGGCCCACGCAAAATCGTCACGTGCAGATCCCACCAGTTTGCCAACGCAAAAGGCACCATAATAGGCCACAGTGAATGCTGCGGCGAAGAGTGTCACCTCATAAGAAGACGCACACATTTTATGGAGGACAGTTACCAAACGACTCAACAGTTGTGCGTTAAGAGGACGCCTCTTGTCTGCCCCTGAACCCTCTACTCTGGTCCATCCAGCCAGCGCCTTTTGGATGAGGAAAGATGTCTGCAAGGCAGGCACACCTTGAATTTTTACAAAAAAACGAATGGCAGACAAGTGGGCCCGAGCGCAGGATACAGTCTTGCCCTGTCCTCTCAATTCGCCTAAAAATAGACATATAGTGCCCTGATCAAATGCGAGAGGAACATTCTGTGCTCGTAAGAAAGACCTATAGTTTGCAAAACACTTCTCGTAAGAGACCCTGGTGCGCTTTGCCAGCGAAACTGCAACTAAATCCGATAAGGCAGGACTCCAATCCTCCACAGATATGAAGGGAACTCTGTCATCTCCACTGCAGCCTGTGGGTGAAAACAACGAAATTCCTGTAATTTGGATCGGGTTAAGGCATCAGCAGCATTGTTACGAATGCCAGGTACGTGCTTAGCTCGGAAGGAGATATTAGCCTTTAGACACACTAAAATCAAATGATTCAATAACCGCAGCACCCCTTGGGAAGACGCCCCATGTCTATTAATCGCCTCGATTGCCGCCATATTGTCTGACCAAAAAATAACGCTCCTATTCCTGACAGCCTCTCTCTAGATAGTAACAGCCACTATGATAGGAAAGAGCTCCAAAAAGGCAACATTCCTTGTGGTGCCATTGTTGTGCCAGGCCTCGGGCCACTCGCCCCTACACCATTCGGAGCCCAAAATTGCACCAAAGCCAATGCTGCCAGCGGCATCAGTAAAGAGGCCCAACTCACTATTAGTAATCGGTTGAGAGGGCCACAACACTGAGCCGTTAAATTGCTGTAAGAAGGCCCCCCAAATTTTTATGTCCTCTCTAACTTCACTCGACAGCCGGGTATGATGGTGCCTCTCCTTAAGACCAGACATGGACCTGGCAATGGACCCTTAGAAGGCACGGGCCATCGGAATAATCCACAGCGCGAAATTCAGTTGGCCTACCAGCACCTGTAACTGATGGAGAGTCACTTTTTCGGATGCCAGCATGGTATCAATGGACCGCCAGAAGGCCTGAACCTTCTCCGCTGGGAGGCGACACTCCCCAGCCACTGTGTCAATCTCAATCCCCAGACAGGTAAGGCAAGTTGAAGGACCAACAGTCTTATCTGGTGCAATGGGCACCCCGAATCCCTTAAAGAAAGAGGTCTAGGTATCCAGTGCCCTGGCGCACATGTCAGACCCCGGGGGCCCCAAGAGCAGAAAGTCATCAAGGTAATGAATTATGTCACCATAGCCTGTGGCTGAAGTAAATATCCACTGTAACAGGGAACTAAATTGTTCAAAATAGGTGCAAGACACTACAACCCATGGGCATACACTTATCATGGTAAAAGGCACCCCCGAATTGGAAACCCAGGAGGTGGTAATCATCAGGGAGGACCGGTAGAAGTCGGAAAGCAGACTCTATGTCTGTCTTTGCCAAAACAGCACCCCAGCCTAATTTCCGCAAGATTGCCAGGGCCTGGTCAAGAGATGCGTATCTGACTGAGCACAACTGAGGATCAATGGCCTCATTCACTGATGAGCCTCTGGGTGCAGATAAATTGTGAATCAATCTGAACTGACCCTGTTCTTTTTTGGGTACGACTCCCAAAGGGGAACAAACAAAGTTTGTAAAAGGAGGGGCAGAAAAGGGGCCTGCTATTCTGCCTAAAGAAGCCTCTTTCTCAGTCTTTTTGATTACCACCTCGCGGTGTGCGTGAGCAGATACTAAATTGGTGCAGTGTGGGATTGGCGCTACCGAAGAGACAGGTATCCTGAAACCTGAAGAAAAACCCAAATAGAGTAACTTTGCTGTGTCGCTACTGGGATATAGCTTTAACCATGGGATCAATTTTAAAACGTCAACCGGGGTGGGCAGCGTAGTATCAAGTGGAGGATTTGGCTCCCTTTCTCCCCTTGTCCTTGGATTTCTTATTGCACTTGAACTCGGGGTGGGACGCGTGACCGCAGAAGGAGCAGCTGTGCTTATATTTGCAGGATCCTGGAGGACGTGTGCAAACCTTCCTGTTAAAGCCTCAACAGGAGCCCTTTCTCTCGTCTGACTGTTGCTGACAATAAGGCGGTTTAAAATGGGGCTCATTATTGACACTTTCCAGCCAAACATTAACCTCCGTCTGATCCCACTCAGTGTCTGGATCCTCAACCCTGGCCCACCTAAAGTCCCGGTCATAATCCAACCATGCTGACCCCCCATAAACATGGTGCGCTTTCAGAATTTTATTGGAATAAAAAATCATGGAAGTTGCCAATTCCGGTTTCTTTTCTAACATCACCGACATATTATAGACATTGAAACCGAACAACCAATTGTTGATAGTTTCCTCAACCTTAGGCTTTTCCTCCCTAGGAGAAGTGTCCTTACCCTCCTTTTCCTTCTGGTCACATTCCCTTCGCTTTGCCCTTATCAAAGAAAACATGTCAACAAATTTATTCTTCCAAACCTTTTCTTTCACCTCTGGTGGGACATGCGAAAATAACTTCCCAGGCCTAGAAACAGGGATTCCTGCCTCCTTAAAGGGTTGCCGACCACACCCGTTTTCTCCTCCCTCCACCCCCCCCCCCCAAGTCAGGTTTCTTACCTGTGCCTGCAATAGGCAGATCTTTAGGCCGTAACGCCTGAATGACAGATGATGCTGTTGCGCTACCACCGCTAGTCGCCCCTAAACGTGATGCCCCGAAAGCTTCAACCTGCTTCTTCAGGTCAGCGATCACTACCACAATCTCGTTGGACGGGACCCGGGGGTGGTTGACAAAGGAATCTGATTCCCACTAAACGGTGATGCAGTGAGTTTATTAAGTACCTGTGCCACCGAGAGCAACGCCTGCGCTACAGGATCCTCATTTTGTGCGGGTTGAAGAAGGGGTGCAGAGGGAGGAGGGGCAGGCACCGGCGAGGGGGTCACCGAGGGGGTCAAGGGTTGAACAGTACTCTCTCCAGCCGCCCCACAGGGAAAGACAACAATGTTTGCCTGATGGCATCCAAGGCTGCGCGAGCCTCCTGATGGTCCGCTGGTGGAGGTGCATTAATGTTAGTCGTCATTGGCGCCCCAGGGGTAACTAAAGGGTTCACAGGCAGCGCATTTGATGATGATGCTGTTGCCTCCGCAAGGGGTGGCGGACTAGTAGATAAAGGAACCCCACCCAACTCTACAGTCGCGGTAGGGGTAGGGGTACGAGGCACCCTCCTGCCCCTACGCTGAACTGGGGGGAATGCAGAGCGTGGGGGTACATGTGAGCGGCGTGGACGAACCGTCGCCACTGGGTTACTCTCCCCTACAGAGCCTGATGCTGAGGCCTCTACCTCCCCTTCCTTATACAACTTAGCCAATACCAATCTCAATAAGTGGGCTAAATCCTGGTCCTTGTCTTTTCTCTTACCCACCCGGCCACCATTAGCCTGAGAAGCCATGCTGACAATTGGGATTGAGAAACTGGACTCTATCCCTACGCAATCAAGCTGAACAACGTTAAACCAATGCCCCTGTACTCAGCGCTGTAACTCACAGAACAGTGAAACAGTGGGGAGGACGTTCCTCAGTAGAGGAGCCGCCACACCTTCCTCTCACTCTGGTACACCCAGGGAAACGCTAACCCGACCACTCAAACTCTGAGGAGAAGATACAAATTCTCTTAGCCTCGTTCTACTACATTTCTACCTCAGAAACTACAAACATTGAAACACCAGGATTTCAAAACATAACCTTCGAAGTAAGAGACAGAGACTTTAACCACTAGGCAACATTGACTCATGCACCTTCTCAAGGCAACCCAAAATGACAACTGTACATTATGGACAAAGTCACACAATGCCACAACCCAAAGCCAGTGAAAAATCCCCAGAGCCTGCGACACCCTACGATAACAACAATTCGACCCCAACCCGCCCCTCCGTGTAAGGTACTCACCGCCTGGTCGGTGTTCCTGGCTCAGGGGCCACCGGGTCGCAGAAACTCAACTTAGGGGGCACCTCCCCTGTAGCCAGCCTGGGCCCGGGAGGCAGGGCAGGACAGGAGACACAAAGCACTTGTAGGCTGTAATCCGTTTTTAGGTCTCGCGTGGCGTTGCAGGGCAGAGCCCTGCTCCGCCCCCGCGATGGGTTTTGTAAGAGAGGACTTTGAGAAGAGGGCTTTAAGCCCCGCCCCTCATTTCCATTGTCCGGCGTCACCGTTTATGCTAAACAGTGGCCTGCCATTGGAAATGAGGTGTTTTGGTTGCCTCCCTTTGGCTTGCATTTGGACTCGGTGGCCTGCTTCACGGCTGTCGTGAAGCAGTTTCTTATCTTTATGGGGCCAAACACATGGCCCCATAATGATAAGAGATCCCCCTGCTGCCACGTCGTCTCCACACAGCCAGTGAGCCTCCTCCCAGACTCCCTCCCTCTGCTTCCCCAACGTTCACCCAGCCTCTCCCTCCTTCAACAGAGACAGCAAACTAATTTAAACTGACATTTTTTCCTTTATGTTGTTTCTGGAATTCTTTGCCCTTGCCTTCATAATTGGTGGGTACTTTATTTATCCAAAGGCTGAACCAGAGGAGCTTCTGAAAACGAACGTATTCCCCCATATTTTGACAGGGACACAACAGCGTGCACAGACCCACCGTCAACAGACCGTGTACAGCTCCTACGGGCTTCCTCCGGCCGGCAAAGTTAAAACACAGCATGAACCTACCGAGGGGACTGCACGGCAGAAGCTGTGACGGAGGTAGATTAGTAAAATAACATTAATCGCACAGTCACCAGGGTGGTAATTTTCCATTACTCTTTCGTTCTACTCTGCCTCTTCCCAAGTGGCTGGGAACCGGATTTCACTGACTGAAAATTCTGGAGGATGGGAAGACACAGCATATAATATACACTGGTTTATAAACATTTTATACTACATTTTCTAAGCAGTGCGAATGAAAGGTGTTACGAATACCCAATTTAATGACTCAATTCACTGCCCTCGGAGGGCGGAAGATGAACCAGAGGAGCTTCTGAAAACGAACGTATTCCCCCCATATTTTGACAGGGACACCACAGCGTGCACAGACCCACAGTCAACAGACCGTGTACAGCTCCTACGGGCTTCCTCCGGCCGGCGCGGACAGCCGCGCTGGCAGAAGCCGTCGATAATCCCCCAGGAACACCGGAATACCTTCTCCTGCTTTTTAGTTAGCCGCTTCCGGTTTTCATTAATGTTATATGTTATTGGCCTGACGACAGGGAGATAAAGTTCAGAAGAAGCACGACTATGGCGCAGTACAAATGTTTTCTGACCACAGAGGCCCCTGCTTGAAAGCTAACCTACAGTGCCTTTGTGCTAATAATGTGGTTTAAATAAAAGGGAGCTATATGTATAGCATATCGTCTTCTGGCGCGAACATGGCGATGGACAGCTCTTTTATGGACTTTTACTCTCTTCCCATCTTCCACAACAGTGATCCGCGAGCCTGATTGCTCCATTATTATTATTGTAGTTTTATATAGCGCAAACTCGACCTGAAGGTATCAGAACGCTTTACATGAGCACCGGGTACATTACAGACGGACACATTCATTTTAGGCAGGGGGGGGATTAAGCGATTTGCCCACAACCACAGGATGTTAAGCGTCCCTGCCGAAACTCGAGCCTGGTTCCCCAGCTTCAAAGTCGGCCACTCTAGCCGTTAAGCCACCTCCTCTCCCCTTAAGCCTGCCGTTGACATGTCTGGGAATTCATAGGATTTAGCCTCAAGTTTTCAGGGGGTAAGGGTCACAGTGACCGACACGTCTTCTTAAAACACCAATTATTGGCTGCAGCGTTGAATCCTGAGCTAGGGAATCACACACCCAAACATGTATTAAAGAGCGCTCCAAGCTGATGTGTAAGGCCCCGGCTGAGCATGAAGCAAAGGGGAGTTGGGGGTGTGAAGGGGAGGGGCGAAACCATGGAGGGGATTGCTACATGTGCAGGGCTGCAGCAGAGGATTAGAGGGCATGAGTATTCTTGCATGTGTGTATGTGTTTTTTTTAGCTTGCCATCGAGCTGGTAATGGCTTGATTCTATCTACTCTGATGTCAAGGGGGGGGGACTCAGGAACCTCGAGAAACATGGTACAGGAGCAGAAACGTACGCTGGGTATACGCTGCTGGGCAGATAGACGCAGCCAGGCAAGTACAGTCAGATGGCGGCTTCACAGACAGAAACACATACATTAATGAACGACACGTTTTGATGGGCCGGTTACTGTTATTTAGGGGTGACAGAATGCCCTTGAAGCAAAGGGGCGCTCCAGAAGTGGCCCAGACAGCATCAATCGATTGCTGTGACATGGAACTCGCTGGTGCTTAAACCATTCTTTCTCCTCATTGGTCCTCCTTCCACCCGCACCTCTCAGCGCTTCGACGCAATCTGTGTGGGTAGAAATGGCACGTGAGAGAGGGAGCACAGGAGCTACCACAGAAGGATGGAGATGGAGAAAGGACAGCGAGTGAGAAGAGTACAAGAGGAGAATGTACGCGGGGTGGGAGGCAGTGGAGAGTAAGCAGGGTGGCAGGGGCAGCGGAAAGTAGAACGGAAAAGATGGAGCCGACAGACATTGAACGCGAGAAGATGTGAATGAGGGAGGGAGGGTAGGTGGATAAAAGAGAGGGCGGAAAGGCCTGGTGAGCGAGAGAAAGAAATGTTGGAGAACTCTTGCGGAAAAGTGAAAACGAAAACCCACGAAAACAAGCATTTGCAATGCAATAGTCTCGCATTTACACGAGTTTAAGCTATTGGCATTGTAATAACAATGCCTTTTATTTATGTTTTAAAACCAAAACATAAATTAAAGGCATTGTCATTTACAATGTCAATAGCTCAAACTCGCGTAAATGCGAGACCTATTGCATTGCAAATGCTTGTTATATATATATATAGCTCTTAACCGCGCAGATGCGGCCTCACGGTGGAGTTAAAGAGCCTCTTGCAACAGCCCGGAACTGCCTGCTCCCCGAGGTGGGAACCCCCGAAGCAACCCTCACAGAACAGTCTAAAACTGCCGCTGCAGCTTACAATAAAGTCGGGCGCCGAAATCTAAGCGCTGTCGAAAACAAAAGAAAGCAGCAGGAGCCTTCGGCAGCGTCCCAGGCCGATGAATTAAAAGCCCGGGCCTTCCTGAATCAGCTGCTTAACAGCTGTGCTCCGCGCTCCACATTACCAGTCCTTCATCAGGCTGTTAAAGGGAATGGGGAATATTATAATGAAGCCAATGTTACCGCACCAATTTCCTCATGTTTTCCCCAAATCCCAGCCTATTTTGGAGTATATTTCCTACTGCTTTTAGCTGGTAGATATGTGTCCGTCCAAAATTAAAATGCTACATGGAGATGTAAAGGTCAGAGGAGTGCACAGCGCTGCTAGCTAGTACAGCAGGGCTGAGTAACGGTGTCACCCACGATATGGGGGCCAACTGGCAGGAACGTTAGTAATATTTGCTCATAGTTTGAGCAAACCTGAGCTGAGATTTGGACATATATTTGCAGACTTACTTGAAAGAAAGCGAATAATTAAATTTTGCACTCCACAAATACTGACGTTTCACAAAAGTAAAAGGTTAGTTATGTAAATCAAAATGTTGCTTTGAGATGATTTGGGTTTTTTTCTGACAAAAGTTAAGTTGTAAGTTTTCATTTTTTATGCAGCTACTTGATCAACATTTAGCATTCTCCTAAAGTGTTCTTAATACTACTACACAGTGATACAAAGTTTCTAAGGATTTTTTCCTATGGCGACTCTGTTTTAGGTTCTGTTTGTTCTTTGCATTTTCTATATTAAATACACAACTGGCACTTCGTCCAACGACCGAAAACGACTTCAAAGCTTCATAGTAGTCGAGCACGATCGCCCCCACTACACACCCCACGTTCTTTCGCTCACACAAGGCATTAATAATGGATACAGATAAAACGAGGAGAGCGAGACCAGGGGAAATGGATACCGCTGGAAATAAACGATTCCGGATCGCCGGCGCGCGCCCGCGTTCGGTAATCTCAGCAGCGGAGGGAAGTATTTACACGTGGAGCGGTCGGGATGTTTTTTCATCGCAGTCTGTAAGGAGTGAGAGAAAAAAAGAGATGGGAAATTCGAGGAGATGAATTTCCTTTCAAAACTCATGGAACTAAATTGTAGATTGGAAGAACGTGGGGTGGGATTAGGGTCAGGCGGGGGTATGGGAAACAAAAGATGCCCATTAAGCGGAATGATTGGAAAAACGGAGAAATAGCCGCGCAGGCTTCTGCAAACTGCCAAGAGGGAGAACTTGATATGTAGATATGTAAATTCTAATCTCTTCTGGCTCGCTCCAGGTTGGTTTTATTTATGCCGGTGCATGTGTAATTATCGACTTCCACCACCTCATCAGAACCTGTCGTACATTTCCCAGGGGCTGTCGCGCGGCAAAGCCTGCCGGGGCACGAGGCTGTGTGGGTAGAAGAAAACCTGCGCGCTCTAGGCTAGGGGAACAGTGCTTTAAATGGGCACGCAGGCACTGTCCGCTACTGAGTACCTGCACTTGTTTAATTTGTAAGAGAGAGTACCTGCACTTGCACGGTTGCAATACATGTAACTGAAGAATCGGCGATTCTCAGGAGCAAGCAGGTTCTCTAAAGAGTGAGTACCCGCACTTTCTATATTTCCATTTAAAACACTGGGGGAGCAGATTGGAAGGAGGACCCAGAGCCCTCTTGAAAAGTGGGTTTCTTTTCAAGAAAAAAAGCAACAATTTTACTGTTTCTGTAAAGCCAAGGAATGTGTACTTTCCCAAAAGCAATACCAGGAATACAAGTCCCAGAGTTCAAAGAAAACAATTCTGGACTGGAGCAGCTTGTCAGCATGGACCTGAGATACTTGGCAGTTATGGGAGCATCATTCTGCGTGGAAAAAGAGAATACTGTGTGGACACTGACCTGGAAAAAAGCCATTCTGGATAATTACTTCCCATTCCATGGGGATTACCTCATCATTTGCGTCACTCTGTATCCCTCCATCTAAATCCGCCTAGCTCGCAAGTGAGCGTACGTGCTTGGGACTTTTTTAAATTACCTCATCAAACTCATTTTTGTTTGGAAATTAAAACTAAGGCCCTTAAACAATCAACATAAATATTATTTGTAACTATGGACAGAGCAGGTATACAATGGTATATTACCACCAAGCCCCTCCTTCTTGCCCCAGTCCTTGCTTTTGAAGTGAGACCTGCCTCCAAGACAGATGAGATTGCAAGTTCCACGCACCTTAAATGGGTGCCGTAAATGGGGCCAGTATTCTCTGTTTTCTTTATTTTTCAAGTTGGGACAAGAAGTAATCACTACTGGCTTTGTTTACCAAATATGCCCACATCCGATCTCTCCCAGCCTGGATCACAGCCAATCTGTGAGAGGTTCAAGAGTTTTTTCTACTCTGGCGAGGGTGTTTTAGAATACAACATTTGATTTGGTGTGTTGAAGGCATTTTTGTTTGTTTATCTGCCTACCCGCATCTGCCATCTCACAGAGTTTGTGTATGGGTGTTCCTGACCTTGTCCAATTATCCAGTCCCTGCAGCTTGGGCAAGGGACAGCTCTTAATGAATTTTGCTCTGGCTTTTTTTGGGGGCTGGAGAGCGGGCTGCATTGCTTCGCCTTTGGATACCCACAGGTTTTAAAGAATGACGCCATGTATGGTTGGGCTAGGATGTTCCGGACTTGCAACACTTATGCAGGTCTTGGCTTTCCTTTCTCATCAGTGCTTGAGTGACCGAGGACCTAAACAGCTGACACATCATCATTAAGTGCGCATCTTGGGCATTTGTTCGTTTATTCATGGACTATGGATGTGACCTTTGTTGGAAAAGTTTGCCAAACCCTTTAGGCTTCACTGTTTATGTTGAGGTAATGCCTTGATTGAGCTTGGATGCAGGCAGCTTTGCTTTGTCTAGCTTCTGCTTAATATTCAGCTTTTTCACATTACTGTAGGGGTTGGATGGGTTTGCGCCGTTCAAGTGCTGTGCCGACCATTGCAATGGTATGAGGTTCAAACCTCACTTATGCATCATGATTGCAAGAACAGTGGAGAATAATGCACCATTGAAAGGGCTCTTTTGATATTTCTTGTTTTCCTTGCAGTGGCTGCGGACTTGACCAATGTCAGGCTGGCCTGACAGTCACCACCTATGTTCTCAGTTAAACTGGGTTGTTTCTTCAAGGCAGTACTGGGTGTCATGGGCCCTGGTGCTGGGAGGGAAGATGGACTCCCCCACCCTCTGCTTTGGTAGTTGACAGGCACGATTGTGTTATCTTGGCACCTCATTTCTCCGGCCCCATTGTCACTAAGCCTCCCTTCCCATGACAGCTATGCTCAGACGTCAGGGAGTGTCTATGGCACTTTTGGGCTATCATGCAGGTGGTTTCCTCTGTTGTCCCCTTCCTGTTCCACCGCTGGATCAGTCAGCACCTGTTTTGGGTTTCTTAGTTATATGTGTTTTCTTTCACAGTTGGGATTCTCCTGCTGACTGTGGTACATCCTTACGTGGCACAAGGGGCTCCTGTTTGGCCTACTTTTTCCATCCACCTCCTTGTTCTGTCATTCTGCTCTGCTTTCAGTCCCCCATTTTCCTTGCTGGAAGTTTTGGCAGTATTCTTCGTTTTGGGTTCAGTCTTTGTTTTCTGCTGTTTAATGTGTGTGTTGTCTTTTACATGGTTTGCAGGCATGATTCGGTTTGTTGTGGGAGCAAGGCATGTGCTACCAGGCTGGATGCTTTTGGTTGACCATGTTTTGGTTTCATAAGTTTCTCCTGGCCTCATGAAGTGGTTGGTACTATACAAAGGGTGAAGTTACTCTCTTACTCAAGTTTTGCTGTTTTTCTTCAGGGTTTACCATCTGTGGAGCTGTCCGCCACTGCCAACTAACCAACACTACCTGTTAAACAGTGAGAAACTGGAGCTCTAGGGCACATCAGCTTCACACACTGACATGACCATGGTCCTTCCACATGAGCTGCCACTAGGGCCTACCACAACTCAGTGATGTGTGTTTATGGTTACTGCTTTCCTGCTGTAGTGCCACCACACCCTCTGTACTTGTCTGGCTGCACTACTTTGGCTGGGCTTGGTTGCTGTGCTGGGCTAAATATGTACAGCTGGTCTCAGGTGGCATGGCATAGCTGTATGGACTCTAATGTAGTGCAGGTTGGCGCTTCCACACTACCCAGTCTGGCTGCTCTATGTCTCCCTTCCTATGAGTTTGGATGTCGATTATTCTGCTACTATGGCACCTGTGACAATTGCACTCTGGTGTTCTTTTTTGTTTCTGCTTTTGGCCTTGCATGCCTGCTAGGCTCTTCCGATGAGTGGGCTAGTGGAGATGGTTCTCAGGTGTCTGAGTTCTCTTTGATTTGCTTTCTTGGGCCTGGCACTTTATCATTTGACCCAGCATTTGTTTTCTCTGTTCTCTGTAGTTGGGCTGTGTTGATGTTGCACTACTCTGGTTTATTGTTGCTGGGTCTGCTTTGTTTTTTTTTTGCGCACACGGTCATCCATATTTAGGCCATTGCTTATTTGCCTGTCTTTTGTGGTTGGTGGATTGCATCAGCTTTGTCGAGGTGTGTTGCATCCTCTATGTACTGTGGCAACCCCTAGTGTACTTGAGGTTCTGCAGCATATCTTGGGTTGCTCTGGAGCTAGCTTTCTACCTGTGAGACTCTGGGTCAGGGACTATTCTTCGGCCTTCGATGCCTTGTTTATTGGCACCTCCCATTCCACTCATTCTCTAACATACTCCCCATTAAACTTTCCCGTGATCAGCAGCAGAGCGTGTGGGGCTCTGCCCCCATTTCAAGGATTTCCCCCGGGGAGGGCCAACCCCCCCGGGGGGCTGCACAATGCCTTTCCCTGGGGAGCGGGTGTGTTTGGGCCTCCCTCCCCCTTATCTGGATTGCCCCCATTTCCCTGATGGCAGATGCAGCCTGAATACGGTCCAGTGAGGGCCAAGGAGTGAATCCAAGATACCAGGACCCCCAAACCAAGTCACACCCCTGATGGTGGTGGCCTCACACCTGCTCCCTGTGCCCATGTCTGGGGGGAGCTGGGCAGCCACCACCTGATGCGGCACCCTGCCCTTATGGACCGAGCAGGAAGACTCTAGATGCCGGGCCCGCAGCGGCATTGAAGAGAGCTGGCTGCGCAGGGAACCAGTTGGGGCAGCCTGGGGTGAGCTCCCCATTCTGTTCTAAATGAAAATACAAGTGGAGGAGCTCGGGTTGGACCAGGCACCCACAACGGAAGAAAAAAACCCAAAACAAGGCACAGGGCAGGAGCCCTACGCAACAATAGAAAAGACAAAAGCTCTCTCGAATGCAGCGGGAGAGACGCTAATAAAATATTCACATAATGGAGAGGCTAATCTGCATATGCTCTTGCTTTGTGGTGACCCTAAAATAGGCAGGGGTACCACCAACATATTTTCAAAAGGTGATTGATGGCAACAAGAGGGCAGCAGCTACTCTTGCTCAAATATAGAAAACTGGCCCTAACTTTTTGGGGGTCACAGAATTTAGGACTTTCCAGGATTTTCACTGTTATTTCAAGTATTCCCAAGGCTGCAGCTTCTGCTCCTCAGCTGGGAGTACCGCTTCCTTTGGGGGCTGGTTCTGTGACTGCATTTTATGTGCCTGAAGATAGATAAAAAAGACATAGACTTGTGCTCACAGTAATTTTGATCAATGTTAAAATTATCTATTGATATTAAGGATTGTATTTACACATGATTAAAGACTACAGTGAAAGGTTGATGATGTTTAACACGTGACTTGTTTGCCTGTTAATGTGGTGCACCCTTAGACTTGCTTTACGTGTAATGTGATAACCCTTTGACAAAGCCAATAGGCCTGTTTTATTTAAAGTGATACCCCCCTATATTGTGATTTGCTGTCTTGTATGAGGGGGTGCTGTGATTTTGAGGGTCATGATGTGGGGTCAAATATAATTTCAGAATGTCATCTAAGGTATTTTAATCTGCCTTTTGTATACATTTGTAAATTAGTGCGTAGTATTTAGTAGTGTTTATGTAATAAATGTAGTTTTCCTTTCCTAAAGAAAAAACACTGACTGGACAATCATTTATTAAGTGTCAATATTGCGTACAAGCAAACGTTGATTATTAGGCCACACCACCTCCTCTGAGTAGGCATTGGACTGCTCTGCCTCACTACCCTGAGAGAGTAAAGTGCTACAATGGGGTACTTGGTTCCCAGGAAGGGGAAATTGTGGACCTAGTACTTGCTAAGGCCTCACATTCTGCACAACTAATAACCCAATTTCCTACACCATTGATCTCTAAATTTCAGTGCATTGCTCCACAATTGAATGTTACTGATTAGTTCCCTCAGCTACAGTTTTATCCCAAGGGTTTGCATGTTCCTGAGGGCATCTTCTATCATGAACATGCTAAAAGCTTTCCTTAAAGTCATACTTTTAGATCACAAACTCTGTAGCTATCACTTCAATGGCCTCAAGTGTTAATCCAGTGCATCTAGTAGCTTCTTTAATCTAATATAAAATGTCTGCTTCATTGTAACCATCCATGAATCCGAAATCAAGAGTGTTAGAAATGGGGGTCTCTAGTTGGCAGAGGTAGGTACCTTTGTCCAAATAGGGACCCTTGCTTCTAGTCAGGGTAAGGGGGATACACACTCTAAATAACCCCTGCTCACCCCCTTGATAGCTTGGCACGAGCAGACAGGCTTATCCCAAACGCAATATGTAAAGTATTTGTACCAACACTCACAGTAACACAGTGATAACACCACAAATGGACACCACACCGGTTTAGAAAAAGAAAGTATCTTTATCTAAACTTAACAAGACCAAAACGACAAAAATCCAACATACAAATATTCAGAAAAATTACTTTCAAAAGGTTTTAGCAACTGAGTCCGTAGAAAACTATGGATGTGTGATTTCTTGCAAAGTACCTGTTGTTGTGACAAAATTCACCAAGCCAAACAGCCGCAGCGATGAGAGGCGTCGAAAAACAAAGAGATGCGTCATTCCTGAGACCTTCGTGGATGCGATGTGACAGTTTCGCTGTACACAGGGAAGCGATGTGTCAGTTCCGGTCTGTAGGGGGAAGCGGTGCGTCGATTCTGAGACGACTCTGATCCGTGGGTGATGCGTTAGGGAAAGTTTACCGCACAGGGACGATGCGTGGAAATCCGGGATGCGTCGGCGAACGATGCGTCGGCGGCGAGCGGTGCTGCGTCAACCTTTTCAGCCGCGATCCCTCGATGCGTCGATTCTTGCAGCGGCGATAGGCGCTGCGTCGGTTTCAGCAGCGGCGCGGCGGTGCGGGGAGATTCTTCTCACACCACGGCGTTGCGTCGGAAAAACTGTTGCAAGAAGAGCGATGCGTCGATTTCCTTGGTGTTGCATTGCTTTCCAGCTCCCAGCAGCAGAAACAACCTCCAGAGGCCCCACACAGTCACAGGCACTCCTGGCAGGTCAGAACTCCCAGCAAGGAAGTTCAGGGGAGCTGGGGGTGATGTCTTTGTGTTTCTGAGACTTCAAAACAGGAGGCAAGCTCTACTCAAGCCCTTGGAGACTTTCCTCAAGCAGGGGACACAGCAAAGTACTTCTCCTTTCCTTGGCAGAAACAGCAACTGCAGGCCAACCCCAGACACACAGCAAGGGCAGTACTTCTCCTCAGTTTCTCCAGCTCTTCTCCTTGGCAAAGGTTCCTCTTGATTCCAGAAGTAGTCTAAAGCTCAGGGGTTTTAGGTCTAATACTTATACCCCAAAATGTCTTTATTCTCTTTGTGCGAGGGTCTCTGAGCCCAGTCCAAACCAGTTCTGTCCTCTCTGGTGCAGCTGCCTGGCAGGAGGTGGAGACACCATTGTGTAAGGCAGACAGGCCCTATTCAGGTGCAAGGGAAAACTCCTCCCACCACTCTAAATGCAGACCGGGCCTATTCAGGTGCTAGTGGGAACTCCTCCCCCTACTTTGAATGCAGCCCAGGTCTATTCAGCCCAGCCCTGACTCATTCAGGTAAGGCAGGACTCACATCAACCCCCCCGGTGGCTGTCTGAGAGAATGCACCTCCCCAGCCCCTGTCACTCCAAAACCAGACAGTCAATACACAAACAGGCAGAGGCACACAGAATGGTTAAACAAGAAAATGCCTACTTTCTAAAAGTAGTGAAACAAGGGGGGTTTTGTCCAAGCTCCGGCGCCAGGTAGGACATATCAATACGCGCAAAAAAAGAGAGACCTGGGCAGTGGCGGACTGGTGGAATTTGAAACTGGTGGGCGTATGCAGAACGAATCAACGTATGTGAGTGAGCGCAGCGAGCGAGCACGACGGCAGTCAGGAGGGTGCGGGGGGGTTCTCCCCCGTGAAGAAATGTAAAAAAAATTGGCAACTTTTTGGTGTGATTTTCAGCACTATTTCTGTGATAAATGGACTAAAATTCAGTTCTTCTAGGCATTCATAAAAGAAAACTCATACATTATTTCAGAGAATTTCTGGGTTGCCAAGCAAGTCTGACTTCTGAAGAGGGCTAGGGTACTAAGCAAGACTGCTTTGGCTCTACCCTTTCCAATAGAAAACACTAGTTAGTGATGTGAACAAGTTCAATGGACAAACCTGGGGTCTAGGGAGAGTCCCTCTCCTGAGAAAGAAATTTAAAAAGATTGGCAAATGGTGCATTTTAAAGCAAATGAATGCAGCGATAAAGCAAGGCTTATTAAGCAGTGGGAACGTATAGTCTTGAAATATTAAACACATTAAAAACTGCCCCGTATCTTCTTGCATTAATTTGTTCAACAGTTACTGGAATATGTAAATTGTTCTGCATGATAACCTTAGCCCTTTAAAATGTATGCTTGCCCAGTGTCTTGCACTGCATGCAGCATTAACTTTGGAAAAATATGCTCTAACCAGACTTTGGGAAGCACCCAGAGCTGCTGGCTGTAACCAGTCATATAGAAATATGTGCAGACAGGTCTTTAAGTGAGATGAAAAAATTGGGTGCTCCCTTTAAAGGAACATGCCAAATACATTTCTGTGATTCCCATAGTGTGCCATCAGACCTGTATTTTGGTTTCTCGCTGAGAAGTAATTTTTCCAGATAAATGGCACAGCAACTGACATACGCCTAAAGCCTGTCAGTATGATTGGCTTTGTCACTGGGTGTTAGCTGTTTAACATAAATGAGTAACAACAATGATTTCTTATAAATAATTAACATTGAAAATGTTTTAATTCTGAAATTCTGAAATAGTGAGTCTGTGAATTAAATAGCATTGAGGCCTGTGGAAGGAGTTTTGGACTTCAGTTATGTGTGCTTTATGTTAGATATGTATCCTCTTTTTCTCTGCATATCTTGTCCATCTGCACTTCTTCAACCACCTCTCTTTCCTCTTCAACATCCTCTTTACACTCTTTCCCGAATGTCCTTCCTCGCATCTGTCACTTCACCTCCCCAAGATGCACTGCACTCCCTCAAATTTAAGCACTTTAATTTCTCTTACTTTTGCCTTGCAAATATTTTGACATCAGTGTACCCCCTTCACACACACACATCCACAGAATTTCAGTTGCAAATGGAATACACAAACATTGTTCCTTCTGTGTGTTCTCCAGAGAGGCCAACTCAGTGACCGGCACTTTGTTTGGCTTCAGCCTTAGCGCCTGAGCGTTCAATCAAAGCCCCTCATCAACACCTGGCATGGCTCAAGCTTCAAAGCATACACAGAAAAAAATACCGATAAACAACAAAATTATAAAATAGCTAATTCGTGGGGAATGCAAGATTAAGTAAAGCATGTAAGATAAGAGAGGAACTAAATCGCTGAAATGTATTCCCTCGATGTTTTTAACATTCATTGTTTGCAAGTCAATCGATGTTTTTGGCATCACTGTTAACTCAGGGGCATGTACACAGGGCCAGTTTTAATGCCATACATCAGAGAACTGGCCACTGTAAGCACATGTTACACAGAAAGCACATATCTCTCGTTTCGGGCCTGACTCGGATATTTGGATCCATTTCACAAGGGAGCAAATGCCGCAGCTCCACTTCTAATGGAGCCAGCAATCTTCAGCAAGGGCCTGGGTGTCAGTGGGGGAGGTTAGAGTGATGAGGGGTCTCTGCACAATATACAGAACACAGCATTAGTTTGCAATCACTTACCATTACCGAGAACGAGGCACCAGATCAGACGTGCTTGCATCCACTCGAATGTACAGACTGCACGTGCATTTTTAACTAAATCCTCTCCGTAGAACGCGCCGCCTCGGGTCCGTTCTGGCGCCTAGGAACAGCCGCATCACTTCTGGCAAGTGGCAAACCTCTGTCAGCCAATCCTGGCGCTGCTGGCAGTGCCAGGATTGACTGAGGGCATGGTTACTCTCCGCCGCCTGCCCATTAGGAGAGCGAGGTTTGAGCCTTTGCTCAACCCTCGCTCTCCTAATGGGCATGCGCCAGCCACAGCAGACACCAGTGCGCATGACTGGGCACGGGCGAAAAGTTCGCTGACCTTCCCCACTCATGCGCACTTGTGCTGCTGCCCCTGGTCTGACAATCATGTCAGTCAACATGACACGGACCGCCCACCCCCATCAGACTCTGAAGGGGTGGGCGGTCCGACGTCATGCTGACTGACATGATTGTCAGTTTCCTCGGCGTCTCTGGAACTTAAGTAAACAGAGAGTTTACTTAAGTTCAGAGACGCCGAGGGAGCAGCTGCGGGCGGGGGGGCAACGCCCCAATGGACGCACCGCCCCTGGACCTGGCTACCAATTTATATTGCTGCTATTTATTTAAGCAGACTGACAACCTAGACTCAATAGTTCATAGGCTTAATGTGATATACTCACAATGAGTATATCACATTAAGCCTATGAACTATTGAGTCTAGGTTGTCAGTCTGCTTAAATAAATAGCAGCAATATAAATTGGTAGCCAGGTCTCTCTTTTTTTACTTTCTAAAAGTGGCATTTTCTAACACACAATTTAAAAACCATCTTTAGTAAAAGATGTGTTATTAAGTTCTGAGTTCAGAGAGCCTAAACTTAATTTTTCCATCTTATCCCTAGGGGAAGATATGCTTGCAAAATGTTACAAAGCATTCCCCATTCTGTCCTATGGAGCAAGATAGCCTTTCAATAGTGAAAAACTAAATTGGCGGTATTTTACTATCAGGACATGTTACACACATCAGTACATGTCCTACCTTTCACATACACTGCACCCTGCCCATGGGGGGTACCTTGGGCCTACTATAGGGGTGTCCTATATGTAAGAAAAGGGAAGGTTATGGCCTGGCAAGTGGGTGCACTTGCCAAGTCGACAAGGCAGTTAGCAAACTGCACACAGGCACTGCAGTGGCAGGCCTGAGTTACCGTTTCAGAACTACTCATGTGGGTGGCACAATCAGTGCTGCAGTTCCACTAGTATTTGATTTGCCAGCCCCGGCACACTCAGTGCACTTTACTAGGGACTGACCAGTAAATCAAATATGCCAATCAGGGAGAACCAATCATAATAACAATTTACACAGGGAGCATATGCACTTTAGCACTGATTAGCAGTGGTAAAGTGCCCAGAGTCCTAAAACCAGCAAACACAGGTCAGGAAAAAATAGGAGGAAAAAGCAAAAAGTTTGGGGATAACCCTACAAAAAGGGCCAAATCCAACACAACCCCCTTACAGCCTAAAGCCAGGGTAGACCAATCCATACCTTGATGGGCTTCCCTGCTTGGGGCGATAGAACATGGAACCTGGCCCGCAACAGCAGGTGTCTATTCCCGTTCTACGCCTTCCTGAACCTAGTTGGATCCCTCTATCCTTACTCTCAGGGCCCACTAAGCTAACCCATGGGGAACCTTTCTCCTCACCTGTAGACCCCATCTGTGCAGCTCCTAAACTTACTTTGCTCACAGATGTGTCCCAACAGGCAGACAGTAACCACATGGCCAACACAGTGGTGTGGCCCAGTCCCCCCCCCAGGGTGTGAATCCTGCCCCCCTCCCAGGGGCAACTCTGTCCACCAGGACAGCAAGCCACAGTGGCCACTGACAACTGTCAGTGATGAGAGCCAGGCCACATGCCTTTCAGGCCTCTCTAACCTCTGTGGTGTCAGAAAGTGGGGGGCGGTAGCCCTAGGTGGCTTGCACCTTTTGTCCACTCTCCCTCCTGCCAAGTCAGGTATGGCATCCTGACACTGGCCCACCAGCCCAGGGTCTGTACCCTGCCGCTGGACAGGAGACGGGGTGGGCTCTCCCACACCCTGCTCCCCTCCCCGGGGCTCTGCAACCTCCCACTGGGGGCAGTCCCCCTCGATTCCAGAATTGTCAGGGCACCTGTGGCAGGTGTTCTGCATAATTCTCCCACCAGTTCAGGGGTGCTATCCTGCAACTGGTACACCAGCCCAGGGTCTGTACCCTGCGGCTGGACATAGGACTGGGGTGGGCTCTCCCACACCCGGGCTTCCTCCCTGGGGCTCTGCACCCTCCCACCTGGAGCGGTACCCCCAGAAAACAAACTGGTAGGGGCACTGTTAGCAGTCGCCCCTTCCTCCAGGTCAGGGGGGCCACCCTGAACCGAATATGTGATGTTACAACGCGATCAAAATGATCGCGGTATGTAACATCGCAGTTTTTACAACGCAAGTCGTTACAACGACTTGCGCTGGAGGGCGCTGGACTTAGGAGTAGTAAGATTTATTATTCCAACACCAGTCTATGTACAGTAGGGAAGGTGTTGGAATAGTAAATCTTACTATTCCTTAGGTTATAGCGCCCTCCAGTGCAAGTCGATGTAACGCTTGCGTTGTAATGGCAGCGTTCTAAATGAGTCTGGTTTGGCTCTAAGAGCCGAGCCATGAAAATGTTTGGCATGCATATAGTGCAACAAACATAATGTAAAAATATGATACAATCTCTTCAAAAAAAAAAAAACTGTCTTTTAACATACGGAAGTGTTTCACCCTAACTACATCAGATTATATCACTGCATAAACAGACATTTCTTAAAAGCGATAGTTTTTAGAAACATTCATGCCTCGCCCCCAATGGCAATGTCATTAGTGAACTAAAAAGGAAATCAATAGTCAAGTTATCCCTAAATGTAGCCTAGATTCTTATTATAGATGGAGCAACTTTATAGTCTAATTAATCAAATATAAGAGGTGCTTGCACAGTGCTCATCCTTAACTCAAGTATTTAGAAGTGCGCTTATATGTCATCATGTGCGAAAAAGGTGATTCTGTAAAATAAAATAGTTGCCTGGAATTCCAAGGTGAGTCTGTAAAATAAAATAGTTGCCTGGAATTCCATAATTTGGACAAGCAGGGAAGCCGGGATTGATTCCAGGTTATCTGTTTTCTCATTTTGAAATTCAGACACCAGACAGGTATCTCTCTCTCTTTCTCCCGTTTACATCAAAGGTCACTGTTTTATCTTTCATGCTTTGCTCCACATGAGCACTGAAATAGTAGACCCAACTCAGGACCCCCAAACCCAACTACCAAGCCGCGTATGCATTTATTTGAAGGTTGTCACACTCCAATCACTCCTCCCTGAGGCTACTTCCCTGGATCTTCTTCCTGGGCATGTGATTGGGCAGCATTTATGTTAGCCTACTTATGAAGTAATTCCACTGCTCATGACTGATATATACACAGTAAACACATATCCCATGACAGTGAATGCAATGACTGTGTCATATGCAGTCGGCTAGTGCGTGGTGCGCAGTAAAGAAACAAATGGCTGAGCTGTTGTTGTGCGCTTTGTGTCTCTCCCCCAGTGGTGATCCTGCTATGTATTATTTTGACTGTTGCCTAACTTCCCCAAGGGCTGCCACCAGTCCATCCAAGTTAGGGATAACATCAGTGGGTAGGGTGCATACTGCATTATGCTGGATTACCTAGTGTGTGAGAGTGGCTCTTTTCAATGCATCACCGTTGCATACTCTGCAGTAATCCTGCACAGTGACTAGCCGCTGTCATCAAGACCACTGGAACACACATGCACCCTGCACATGAGGGATACTTCCCTGTGCATGTGCACTTTGCATATGTGCATGTGGGGAAATAGTGTTGCTTCAACTTAGTTGCACTGGGTCTAGTGTCAGTCAGAGAGAGTAGATGCTCGAAACTTCTTCCTGCAGTTTAGGTGAGGCTAGATGCAGAGCCCCGTAACACAGCTAGAGTTTGTAACACCATACAGTACTAGTGAAAAGGTGTTGAAACCCTGTTCTTTGGTGTAAATGATGCTTGTTGATGTCTGTGAAACAAAACTGGTTGTGCACATGATGTGGGGGAGTTTGTAGGTTTTGGCAGCCTGACTGTAGTTACAGGGCAAGGGTTTTAGAAAATAAATCCATGGACATCCTGGGTCATTTAGTCAGCATCCTTAGAAAAAGCACATAACAAGGCTCACAGGCGGAGGAAGATGATTCTGCTTGGGAACAATAGCTGGAGTGTTTTTACAAACAGAAGACTCATACATTTTTAAATATGTATGCACTATGCAGCATGCCTTCAGTCATAGCTTCAGTGGAAACACAAGGGGAGTTTCTAGCAGCGTTATGGTGGAAAAGCAAAACATCCTGAAATTCTCAGTACTGTTGCACCCTTTACAGACTATCAGGCAGTACTTCAGGTATTCCTACTCTCCTCATACACTCCCAATCTCGATCTACCAATAGCACTCCCACACTCATAGCCACACAATACCGGAAGCACTCTCACATACGTCATAGACTAATTCTAGAGGCAGTCCTAAAAACATCTGGTGAGAACACCTGCATTCAGGTATTCTCTAATCTCCCTACTTCCAGGCAGTTGTCCTCAATAGAGTGAATGGAGCTGACTTGCAATTTCATGTGTAAACCAGATAAATTGGCATTTCCAGTGCATGTTTTTTTTAAATTCTTTGTGTATAGAGCTTTTCCCTTTGTATATGGTGTACTTTCTTCTCTTTAGACTTCTGGACCATAAGCATTTTCCAGGTAATTGGACACATTGGGACCTTCATAAATGTGAACAAAAACACACATATGCAACCCCATACGTGTACACAACATGCATACCCATGCACACGCAAGCTTTAAACCCAATCATCTGGCTTTTAACAAGCTATAAAGATGCATTTTGCTTCTAAGTCGATACAGCATCAGAATACTCTTCAGGGTGATTGCTGCAGTCTATAAATGATATTACATTAGATTAGAATTCACTTAAATTTCTGTACATAATGTTAAATTACTTATGTTAGGCATTTGAGGCGTACAGGCCACCCTACGGTTTTCCCAGATGGTGAAATGGCAACCAATTTTTGCACTTTTATTTATTTGCAAAAAATGAAGATCCAGACAACAAATGGCATGTAACAGCGAGTAAAAGGCGCTGCATAAGAACAAGGCAACGTATGGTTACAAGAACAGAGGGGATGTTGGGAAGGGAGTTGGAAAGGGTAAATAACACAAACCTCTACAAACATAAATAACATTAAGGCGCAGATCAATGTGTCATGGCGTAAAAACGTTGTGGAAGTGCTGGCAGCATCTCATGATCTCCCCAGAATCTCCATGGGCAAGACTTGGATTTTGCAGGCCTTCTTAAGTGCATGGTAAGATGTGAGTGTTTTTGGTAGCAGAACTAGGATTTTGAGGTGGCTAGGATGTGTTGGGCAGCACAGCATAGGGTAACAACTGGATAGTAGAATCTAGTGTTCCATGGGTGGGAGACCATAAATCACTTAAAATACCAGGGCAGAGTACATTGACCTCTTCCCTGTTCTAGGCAGAAAGCCAGCCTCTCGCCCCATTCTTGGTCTTAATGTCCACTTGCTGCAGTGCTCTTCACTCCCATCAGCCTAATGGCTTTATCCAACCACTACTGATACATCATCTAGACATTTGCACGCAAGCAAGCAATTGGATCCGGGTAAATCATTCATTTGTTTTCTCCACTCATTCTTGTTCAAACTCAAAAACAGTTCCCCAAAGACTTTCAAGTGCTGCTTCTCAGGCACACATATCCAATACTTTACTTTTGTGACACAGGTAGCCTCAAAGTGTTGTATCAGATTGGAATCTAGAAAATGTTGCCGTTTCATTGTTTGTATGTGTTGTATTTACAAAGTGTGAACCTAGCTACAAAGCAAGACAGCAGTCAGTGTACAGGATACGTTTGACATTACAAGGGCATTGCAGGAGCGTGGGTAGGAGAGGGAAGAAGGCAAGGAGGTGAGGAACTGTGCTTGGTCTACAGGGAGGAAGTTGTTAAGGTAATGGAACAGGTGAAGGGCAGAGGACTGCGATGGTGGACTGCTTCAGATAGAGCCGCAGCCCGGCCATTTGAGGCTACATATCTATTTGCTTTCTGATTTCTTTCTCTCTGCATGTCTAGAGTGTTCCCCCATTCTCAGACTCTGGAACATTCATGTCGTCATTGGGTTATTTTGGCCAGATCTAACCCTTTCCAGATGCACAGTTTTTTTTTCTTTCTTCCTTGATGGTCTTGAAAGTTTTCTCTGTAATGTGCATAGTTAGAGCATTCACTTTCTCTGTGTTTTTAGAGGTTTCTCCTGGCTCACTTCTCTTGCTTTATAGCATATTGGGTCTAAACTGGACAGGATTTAAAGGAAACAAAATGCAAGAGAGTTGCCACTCAGTGATTTGTTGTTAATATTAGTGACACAGGATGATGAGTAGGTGAGTATGAAAGGACATTCTAAAAGGTTCTCCAGAATGATAGTCAAATAATATTTGCAATTGGGCCACATCACCGCCAGCTGCCCACAAGTCATTTATTATCCAGTTTATATGATAGACAGTTATACATGTGTGCATTTTAATTATTGTTATAAGTAAGGGTGGACGTAATTCAAGTAATTTCATGTAGCATAATTATGTGAAATGACCACAGAATTACACGTATTTACGTAAAATGCATCTCACACTCCCAAAAATTCCCTAATGGATAAAAATTCAACTTGAAAATTTGATTTTGAATTGATATTGATTTGCTCATGTTGCTCAGCGTTCACATTCGGATCTGCAGTTTTGCAGAATATACCAAAGCAATCCGCTCGGGTAAAAAAGCTACCAGAAATGCTTGTTGACCCCCCACGTTAAAAGAACTATGGTCCGCATTTAAAACACTGCAATTTGCAATAGGATTTGTAGTTTTGTGCTAAAAAATTATCCGAACGGTTTAAAGGTATAAATTCTACCTGCAATGTCATCTGTGTTCGAAAACTACCTGTACAACTCACGTTAAACATTTAATGGTATAATCTCAATAATTTTGAGTACATCTTGTGAAATTTTAAAAATTGCGCCATTTACAATTTACAATTTAACGTAAATTTACCCAGGCCTAGTTAGAATAGGTTACTTGGGTTTCAAACGGTGCATGGCTATGATTGGTATGACAATGTAACAGTGTAGGAATATATGCGGATGGCAAAGCAATGCAAAAGCTCATAGATAGTTTTTGTGTTAACCAAGATGGGTGGGTTTGGAATTTGTAGCGGTCTTGTTAGATGATGCAGGTCTGAATGTCAAGTAGGAATAAGAATCCTCCCACAATAGGTGCTGTGCATGTCGTCCTGACGTATTGCCTAGACCTCCCTTTCCCAGTGTGCATCTGAGTTTCTCTCTGACATGGTATCTCAGTGTCTGTCTCTGTGTGTTCCAGGGTGTCCCTTTCACTTTTCCTTGTCCCCCAGTTGTAGCAACTGTCTCTACCTGGACCTGTAACTGCCTCTACTTGTCTTGGTGTCAGTCTATCCTAGCTCCAGTTCCCAGTCTCTGTGTCCAAGTCTCCCACTTCCAATGCCATGTTTCTCTGTCTCAGTGTCTGTGCTTTGCTGTCACACTATCCATGCCTCAATGTTCCCTTGTCTTTGTGTCTCTGCCCCTTTGTCATTCACTCCCATTTTCTTTGTCATTGTCTCACACTGTTACAGGGCGCCACCACTGACGTGACCATTGCCATGGGTGCAGAGACAGAGTGCATTGATGCTAGGACACTAACAAACAGACACTGAGACATTGAAGCTGGCAAATGAGAACTGTCACTACCATGAAGACACAAGCAAATCCCTAACCTGGGGGAGAGGTGTGGCGCAGCGGCCAAAGCGTCTGACTCCGGAATGCAGGGCTCACGGTTCGATCCCTGTTGCTGGCGGCAGGTCAGCTCAGCATCACATGACTCTGGGCAATAACTCACATAAACTCCCCGACAGCCCCCTAGCGCCTTGATATCCTTAGGGGTGATAAGCAGCACTTTACAAATCTGGAATTAATATTTGTTACTGACACTGGGATGCTGACACAATGACGCTGATATTGAGACACTGATCTACGGACACAGACATTGATACTGAACACTACAAAACTGCTGATAGCTACTGCCACACCAACCTTGTCTGTGCACACATACACTGACACTTGTACAGACTAGTACAAAAGGACAATGACACAGAAACACTAAAACTAACACGAGGGCATTGTAGGTAATGTAGCACAAACTGATATTTAGACAGAGCAACTTGTGTTAGAAGCAGAAACTCAAACACACAATGTAAGAGGGAATAGCCAAGTCTTCCATGTTTTTTTTTAAAAGAGACAAGTCCGACAATTGACCAAGGGACAGAGGCAGAAGATTGCAGTTGTGGGCAGCTAAATAGAAGGAGCCTCCCCATGTTCTAGATCAATAGATTTAGGGAAAAGCCACCAATTCAGAATGAGAAAAGAGAAAACTGTAAGTAGGCTGGTAAAAATACATTTACTCCTGAAATAAGAGGAACCTAGATTATTTAGGGCAGGGTTCTCCAAAGTGGGTCCTGGAGGATCCATGCCTGATTTTTAAGATAACTACATTTATCTAAATGGGGATATGCTAAAAATCTGGCATGGATCCAGGCCCCAAGGACCGACTTTGGAGAACCCTGATTTAGGGCATTGTTGTTTGGATGCTGACATTTGCACATGGCATATATCACATAAGAACTGACATGGGGATATGACACTGTGACACTGCACTAGAAAATTAGTAGATGGAAATATAGGGTCACTGAAATTGATATTGGAACACTAGGGGGTAACAGACAGAGGAACGCAGACACATATGGACTAATACTGACATGCCAACACTGATCCAGAAGCAGTGTCAAGTCCACAAGCACTAATACTGAGACACTGACGCAAAGGCACCAGCAGTGGCACATTCACACCAGTGCCCCATTTACAGAATGGATGCACTGTCCCAGTCTGTGCCAGGCATACTTTTAGAAAGGTGCTCTTGGCGTAGCCCAGGACAGTTTGCCCTAATGTCATGAATGTGCTGCCTCCAGGGCAACACACTAGAATATGCAAAAAAGTATGTTGTACTTTACTATGTCGCCTCTAGGGCAGCCACAAATTCGCTGCTGCCTTGTTGGCAGCATATGCAGTGATATACAAGCGTCTGTGTTTCAGGAGCCTGCACTTTAAAAAGGAAACTAAGATCCCCTGCAGGTGGGTGAAATGAGTAACTGCACCTGCCGGCAGGGGGATGTCAGGCGGGTCCATGGAACCCCATTTCCCCCGCCAGAGGGCTACCCTCAAGCGACACACTAGCAATGTGCGCTGTTAGTGTGCCTTCTAAAGGCCTGTTTGCCTCTGCATTTGTAATAGGGATCGGGGCACAGTGGCAAAGTGATTTCCTCATTTGCATGGGGAACGCCAACATGCAAATGAGAGAACAACCTCTCAAGATAGCGCTGGCACTCCATGTGTGACAGCACGATCAGTATTACAGAAGGTGCTGCTCAAGTGTCTATGGCCCGTTCTGCAATGCCATAGAGCCCTAGGGCACACAAGTGGGTGCACACACCCGTTGCGCCCCCAGAACACTGTGCATAATATGGTCTCAGGATGTTATGACACACGAATACCGATACTAACATAAGGAAGTGATATAACACACGGGCATCAGACTGGAGGCACTGACACTGGGCCACTGGCACTAGAGCGCCCACATTGACACAAGCAAACCTGCCAGGGGGAACAGACACTGAGGCACCGATACTCCCACATGAATACTGATGGGGGAATACTAACACAGGAGTACTGACACTAGGACACTGACACAGGAGCACCGACATGGATACATTGACAGGGATATTGATAATGGAACACAAGCATGGACATTGGGAAGTCCATCGCTGCCATTGAGACACTGCCACAGATACACTATTTGGAAGAGGACACTGACATTGGAATAGTGACAGTCCGACAATGGGGATACAGGGACCGAGGGTCATTGACAAGGAGAGCACTGAAACTTACACAAGGTAGTTACTTTTACTGGGACAAGAGAACACAGGGACACTAATGCATGGACACCCAGACTAGGCCAGGAAGACAGGCTAGGGGACCGGAGACAGTTATACCAAAGGCCTCCACCCCCTCAGGCTCCGTGAGGCCTTTGTTTTACAAATTAGAACATTCGACCCTCCGTAGCGGGCTCAACCGGCCATTAAAGGCCCGCTCCCTTGTTAAAGGCCCTCGCTAATGCTGGAGCTGGCCTTTAATGGCTGGTAGAATCCGCTCTGACGGGCTCTAAGGTTATAATATTAAGTTAATAAGGTAGCATATCAGCTTCCACACACAATGACACCTCAGCGTTGCCCTTAATAGACCCGCTTGCGTCTCAGCCAATGTGAGTTCGTAGAACACATATTTTCAGTTTCCAGCTCTGGGAAAATGCCCGATTTTTTTATGTGATCACAGTGGAGAAAAGAGACGTCTATCAGGGTAGGCCTGCTACATGTGTTGAAGAATAGTGGCACTTCTTTTCCTCATTGGTTGAGCCTCCTTCCTCGTTTACATTACTCTACCTTCCACCTGCCCATTTAATTTGGAAGCACTACACAGTCAGCGACAGACAGAAAGAGACCAGTACAGAATAAGGTCACTGGCCTTGGCCCAAAATGTATCACTGTCAATCCCTGTCAGTGCCTTGGGGGCCAAGCAGTGCTTGATGTGTAAACAAATAATAATAAAATAAGCACAGTCGACCAAAGTTTCTCTCCAGAGCTCACTACAGGCATTCCCAAACGCTTGGATTGCTGTGAATACAACGTCCTTACTTTGATTCTTCCTCACGCCTCTTTCTTCTAGCACACTACACGTTCATTCTCTTCCTCTTACTATTGCATGTTCTTTTATTTCCTGCCTTTCCCTTTTTTCGCTGTTTTCCAACCGTTCTCTTCCCCCTTCATTCTCCATTATCTACCTTTCTCTCTACTGGCTTGGTTGGAAGTCTGATATACAAAGCATTTGCCCTAAAAAATATGTGTAGGTACCCCTCACCTGCAACAACCTGCACAAATTAGGCACTGAGGGCCTCATTAATGAAAACTGTTGCATCGCTGCGTGAAAACAGCGATGCAACAGTTTTCACTGCACCCTCCTTGTGACACCATGGATGCACTGTATTTAATGTATGGCGCTCCATGTCGCAAGGAGTTACAGATACGTCAGTATTACTGACGTATCTGTATGCGCAAAAGGGACACATTGCTGCGGTGTGTCTGAAAACAGACGCAACTCCAGCAATGTGTCCTTTCACATGAGGCAAGCCCCATGTGAAAGGGCCTGCGTCAGTCTTACGCCTGCTGTGAGGCAGGCGTAAGATATTGACGCAGTAGCATCCTAGAAGTGTCGCAGTGAAATCTCATAGATTTCACTGCGCCACTTCTACGACCCTTTATTGCGGGGGAACACCCACCCTGCATACATTATACCTGACGCAGGTATAACGTAGCTCAGGCCTTTACAAAGTGACGCATCTGTATATGGCACAACATGGCACATTATTTACGCCACTGTAGCATCACAAAAAGTGACGCAATGGTGGTGTAAAAGTGTCGCAGGCCTTCATAAATAAGGCCCTGAGTGTCTGCCTGGTTACTGCTTGCTCTTGTGCATAGTGGAAATGGTCCCACTGCTACACTTACTCCCTGAGCTGTGCCCCTGCTCACCCAACACACAATGTCTATCTACCTTGTGTCCTTGTCCTGCTCACTGGTCCATCAAGGTCCCCTGCAGGTGCTAAGTACAGTCCTTGCAGCGCTCTCTGACAGCAGCTTTGAATGCATCATGTCTATGGGCGCATAATTGTCTGCCATCATGTTTAGAACTGCTCTCAAAACCCATTTACTTAATATCAATGGCTGTTAGAAAAATGTACCTAGAAATGCAGTATTTAACACACATTTCCCCAAAGGTTCCTTTATGGAGAACACACAACCCCATGTATAATTGAATTCATGTTCTATTCGGTTTTCATCAATTTTACTGGCCGGAGGTGTTTTGACTACATTTCCTGAAAGTTCCCAATGTTCCTGACGCACGGTGCATTAAAATGAACTATTTCCTACTAATTATCACAAATTAATGTACAGGAACTGAAATACTAATACTTTTTTTTTTAAATCGCAAAATATGTTCTTTAAAATCTCACCTTATTGTGCCATTTTTAAAAAGATGTGGTGGGAGGCAAACGCACCCCTTTCTACATCTAAGACCCCTTTTATGTTTTCATGTTTCCTTGGAGCCAGGCCCCCTTAAAACATCTACCCATGGCTACAGAAATGCCTGAGTTTTAGCAGTTAAAATGTATCCCAACACATGTGGGACCTCTGCGTGGACCCTCCCCCGGGCATCCTTTAAGCACAGGATAACTGATAGTGACAAAAATGACGTCCTGCCACAGGAAGACCTGCTCTACGTGGGCGGAACAGTTGGGTTCAGACATCACCACCTGCAGCATACCAGCCTTGCTAACATTCTCCAGCCTAGGCGGCAACATACTAAGCTTTGCCCATCTCTAGTAGAAAGTTGTTTCCCTCAATATATTGTCAGTTGCGTTGGTGTTGCAAATTAAAAGTTTTTGGCAATCAACAGAATGAAGGCACTATACAACGTACATTGATATTATACACCAATCGGATTGCACAGACCACAGACTGAAGTGCCTTTGTTCACTTCACTTATTATCATTATTTAGATTTGTACAGCGCATGGCTACCCAACAAAGGGTTTCCTAGCGCTGGGCTACAACAGGTACCAGGAGCAGTGATGCGGCTGATGAAGATGGCAGGGTTTAAAAGACCCAGGTTTTTAGTGTCCGACGGAAAGCAAAGAGCGACTGACACAATCTCAACTCAGCCAGGAGAGAATTCCATAATTTTGGGCCCAAGAAAAAAAAAGCTCAACCTCCCTGTCCAGCTCTCTTGACTCTAGGAACAAATGCAAGGTCCGCGTTGCTTGAGCGCAGGGAATGACTGGGAGAATTTGGCAGTACCAAAGATGTTAAGTAGGAGGGACCAGAGTTGAAAGATATTTGCGTACGTAACACAATGCCTTAAATTCAATGTGACGTTCAACAGGGAACCAGTGAATTTGTGGAGCAGGCTAGTAGTGGAATAAAACTTGGGGGGATGCAGTAGATGTCTTTCTGCTGCATTCTGCACTATTTGAAATTGTCTAAGCAGATTCTTCGTGACTCCAAGATACAAGATATTTCAGTAATCTAGCCTCGAAATCACCATGGCCTGAATGTCGGTTCGTTGGGCCGAGACACTCAATTCTGAGCCATCTCAAAATAGCGAAGCAGGTGGCGGCCACCTTAGAGATCTGATAACTCATAGAAAGACTCATGTCCAGCCAAACACCAAGATTGTTGACTACTGGGACAGCGACAGGCATGGTACCCATCACCTCAGGTCATTAATGCGGGCCCCACAGATTAGGACAGTTTCCCAGCATCAGCACCTCGGTCTTGCCTCCATTTAACTTCGGGAAGTTGGAGTTCATCCGGAAGACATCTGTTAAGTGTCACTGACCTCTTATTCTCCTGGAAGGACAGAGAGGCAACGATCTGGGTGTCATCGGCATAGGATAGAAGTGTGAGGCTGTGCTTTTCAACCAAGTCTGCAAGTGGCCTTATGTACAGACTAAAAAAAAGGGGGCTGAGTGTGGAGCTCTGAGAACCCCCGGGCTATAAAGGGTGTAACTTGAACCGATGCTGCTGGGAATGCCCTTGAAAGACCCGATCCCAAATGAAGGAGCTCAGCCAAGCCATAGCCAAGTCCTGAACCCCAATGGCCTCTAGTCTCTGCAGTAGAATGTTATGGCTCATTGTATCGAATGCTGCACTGAAATCTAGCAAAACCAGTGCAGTGGTGCTGCCATTATCCAATTCTTGCTTTAAATGATCCGTTACAGCAAATAGGGCAGACACTATAGTGACCGGCTCTAAAGCCCGATTGAGAAGGGTGCAGCAATCCATAGTGTTCAGTGTATAGTGCGAGTTGATTATTCACATGCTTTTCAAGAGCTTTAAACAAAGTAGTCAAGAGGGAAATCGGTCTATAATTTGCCCAAATTGAAGGGTCCAGATTGGGTTTTTTAAGCAAAGGCATAACCATTACGTGCTTCCATGCTCTTGGAACATTACCTTCCGAGAGAGAGGCATTTAAAAGCTGAGTGAGTAAATCCAGCAAGAATGGGCCAAGCTTGCGGAACACTGCAGGAGTGTAAGGATCAAGACTTAACAGAGGTTAGGAGGGATTTAAAAGTCAGAGGGTTCCAGGGGCTGAAAAGCGCTCAGTGAGCAGGTCCTGATGAGCTGATACTGTAGAGATTTAAGCTTTATCGGAGAGGGGATAGAGGCATGCAGATCCGCCGAGTTGTAATCTGGAGTTGAGAGGAAAGTGGCTTGAATATCATCAACTTTCTTTGGCAAGAAAGTGGCTAGCTCATCACACTGAGATTGAGTGAGAGAGACGGCCAGAGCTATGGTTGCAGGATCTGAGAGTGATTTCACTATTTGAAACAACGTTTTCAAGCAGTTTTGAGCTGCACAGATTTTATCAGAAAAAAAGGTGGCTCTGGTTGTGTAGCAGCTTTTATGGTAGTCTTTAAAGCCTGCTTGTAATTTTCTTTAGCATCTACACTGTAAGATTTCCGCCATATTCTCTCAAGGGATTTGCAGATCTGTTTTTTATTATGCAATATATCTTTAAACCAGTGAGCGGGAGGACGGGATCTCTTGGGCTTTTTCTCCCTAACTGAAATTAAAGAACCCAATGCAGACCCAATCCACCCATCAATAATTGAGACGTCAGAACACACTGAGTTTGACAAGGTCGGGTGGTTGGATTCAAAGCTGCAACATTAAGGTTAGACCAATTCTTGCCTGAGGATATGGACTGGACAGCCCTTAACTGAAACGGCCCTGGGATAATGAGAGAGAAAGGGACTGCAAAATGGTAGAGCAAGGAGCTGTGAAATGGAATAGGACAACCTTTCTGGAGGCAATTAACCAGAATTCCTGGCACCTGGTTCAGTTCAGACGCGGACGAGCTTGCCTTAGGTGCGCCTTCAACGCACCATTGGTGTGCTCACTGCGCACGTCCGCGCCACAGACGCAACTAAATAGGCAGGCCGTGCGCGATGACGAGGCAGGAGAAAACACTGGAGCGCTAACCACTCTTAATGGTGGCAAAATGAAATGACTGCCGTAAACTATCTGTTCCCCCCACAAAACAAGTGAAATCTTCACAAAAAGTAAAACTTTTTTTAAAAGGTAATGCAGCAGCAGTTAGCAGATCTTAAAAACTGTGAAACTAATTAAAAGGATAAAAACAAGGGCCCCAGGTACTGTACAAGTAGCGGTCCTGTCCACGCCACAGCCGTGACTAAACAGGCAGGCCAGGCGCGTTGACAAGGCAGGAGAAAATACTGGAACGCTAACCGCTCTTAATGGTGGGAAAATGAAATGGCCGCCATAAACTATCGGTTCCTCCCACACAACGAGTGAAATCCCCACAAAAAGTACAACGTTTTTTAAAAAGGTAACGCAGCAGCAGTCAGCAGATCTTAAAACCTTTAATAATATGTCATATACTCTTTTCAGTGTCCTCCTTTCTCAGAATGGGATGAATGAAAGTCAGAGAAAGGCTTAATGCCACTGGGGATGCTACAAACACGTCTCCAGAGCGGGCAATCAACCACAGAACAAGATATCTCATGATGTTTAGCACGTGGCTCTGAGAAATGTAGTACCTGAATATCAGGGTTAGGTTATCCTTTAACATAAATATCATCTCTTAATTATTGTCTATGAAAATATCACCCCATTGGAGATAATAATAGAAAAGTTGCACTCAATAGGTTGAATGGGACACAATGTTTTTGTTGGTGGGTATTTCTTTATATGATATTTTCAGATACAACCCCAGTGCCACTAGTCCAAGGTGGCAGCATTGAAAGAATGGAAAACAATTATCCGAAGTCACATATCGTGCAGGACTTCCAGCTGCAGGGAATGAGACAAGGATGATGCAAAAACTTTGCACAAGGGGAAGTCTTAAATGTTGTTCTTCCTTGTGAACGGTGACATTTTCCCACTTCCCCTACTGTGAAGTTAAATATTCTCTATCTTCTACCTCTGACACCTCCTGTGACCTAAAGGTCAGGGGTTATAATACTGACTAGGACCTGCTCAACCCTCAACAGAAGGATACAACAGTAGCTAAAATGGATGATAACACATTTCATTTAGAGCACTTAGAAACGGCAGAAGCGCATTATGAAGCGCTATATAAAAAGAAGTTAATAGTGTAAGCCGTCTAAGGAGCTTATCCAATGTGCGCTTGTTGAGCTTCGCTTTTAAGTGTTACTTGCATTCTCCTCGTCTCTCTCTACCCCCCCGAATATATTTTCTGCATTTTCTCTCTATCTAGGTGCATACCTGCCAACTTAAAGAACAATCTCACCGTGTGAGGAGGGGGCGGGGCCATAAAGAGGGCAGGTCTTCGTGCCGAGAAGTACCTACCAGGCACTCTTGAACCCCGCCCCCAAGTAACCTCCTCCCAAAGAAAGAAAAAAAAGAACCTTGCGGATGCTGGTACAGATGTCCTGGGGTGTTTTCACACCCTTTAATGGACGTCGGCAGTTCAAAGCCTCGGAAAAACCCACTATTTACAGTGGTTGCCAGCTCATTTTCCCTGCCACCGTGTGATATCGGCTCCTCACTGGGAAACCGTGTGATGGGAGCCGATATCGTGTGTCACATGGTGGCATCATGTAAGTTGGCAGGTATATAGGTGACTGGTTCCTCTACCACTAACTCCCCCCAGTCAAAGAAGGCAGTCTAAAGAGCTTATTCTTTCGAGGACTCAGCTATGTTTTCTGTTGAGAGCTACCGTTCTGTGATGTCAAAGAGCTGTATAGGAATATTACAGTAATTACGTTGTATATCACATATGCTTCAAACTGAGTTGTCTCTTGGTGTTCAGCAATGACAGTTATTATCCAGCTAAAGTGTACTCATTTTGTTGATGGCAGAATGATTAAAGGATAAGTAGACCCTTCCGGATTCGGTCCCGTGAACTTCACGTCACACACAGACCTCCGGAGGGTGCTCAGGCTGCTGTACCCGAGGTCTTACAGCATCTCAAACTCATGTGGTTTCAGCTTTCCTTCTCTACTTTATTCTGACCAGTATTACAATCCTTTGCAACAATCCTATGTGGTAAGACTTGTGTTGACTTATAATTACCCTCGTGTAAATTATGAGGCACTCCTGGGGCCCAATGGGACCAAGCTTTTACAGAAGTCAGATGAGTGGATATTGGGACCTAGACACCACATTGGAGCTTGGTGATGCTAAGCGCATATTTTCAAAAACGAATGGTGTACCCAATAGGGGACACACTTTCGCTTAACAGATCAGATAGATTTATTAGGGTGCAGTAACAGGCTCATGGTATGACAACCTGTTGTACTGAAACTTTTCTCCCTTTGGGTTGGGATTTTATCATTCCACCATACAATTGGTTTTATTCTCTCTTTTATTTCTCTCTTTTTTCCCCTGTTCTTTTGTTCCTTGTCTCTTTGCCTATTGTTAATGACATAATCATTTTTGGGTTCTTCTCTTTTTTATCCAATGTCACAAATGCACTTTATATAATCAGCCTTGAGAAAGCCTACCCTAGGTCTGCGTGCCGAGAAGGGGCAAAATATGTGTTGGCTCTCTTTTCTGTTTTGCGCTGCTAGAATTGTTGAGGACAACTAGAAAAATAAATAAAATAAACAATCCTTGGTTACTATGAACCTACTTATCCATTTCTGAAATACAGCAAACAAGATGATCTAATTATCCAGCTCTGTCCTTCACCCAATTCATCGTTATCTATATCTATCTCTTTCTCTATACCCTTGTCTAACTCTACTCTAGCCTCTGTACATACCTCTACCTCTGTCTCTGCCTCCACTACTACCTCTATAGCTATCCTCTAACTCTACTTTACCGCTTACACATACCTCTGCATCTTTCTATGCATCCACTCCTACCTCTAGATTTGTCTCTTTTAGTGTGTCTAACGCTAGACTTCCCTCTGCACCTACCTCTACATCTATCTCCCTCTCCCTCTACCTCAGCGGGTGTCTAGCTATACCCTTGCCTATGTACCTACCTCGTACCTCTGTAGCTATCTTTTGCTCTACCTCTACACCTGTCTCTAAATCTACACTTGCCTCTACATCTCTCTCCACTCCTACCTCTACGTCTCTTCCCCTACTGCTACATCAGTGTCTAGCTCTACACTTGGCTCTGTGCCGACCTCTACATCTGTCTCCACTGCTTCCTCTATTTCTATTCCCCAGCCTCTACACCTTTGTTCTAGCTCGACACACACTTCTACATCCACATCCATCGCTACACCTACCACTGCTTTTACATCTACCTCTCCACCCACACATTCATTTCCTTCTTCACCTACATCTCTTCACCCCCTTTACCTTTATACATACCTCTTCCTCTAACAACAATTCCACACCAAAAATAATCAGTTACCACACCTATTCCTGTCTCTGCCTCTAAACCTACATTTCCCTTTACACCTAGCACTTGCTCTTTTTAAATTTGCTATTTTAAAACTATCACACATTTGCATTCTTTCAGTGTTCTTTATTTTTTTCTTTCTAACCATTCTTCTGCAAAAATCATAATTTTCACGTTTCCTCAGTTTCGACTCCTTAGCATGTTAATTATTATTATTGTTTCTTTATATTTTTCATAATGTCTTCTGTCTGACTGCCACCCTCTTATTCCCTTTCTTCCCTCAATAGATCTCGTTCTCTAGAATTTTCTTCCGATTCACTCGGGCGCTCTCACCTTCCAGTACATTCGATTTCCCCTCCTGCGACCCTTTCTTTCTCTCTCTCTCTCTCTTACCCAGGACCTTCCAAGTAGATAATTCGAGCCTGAGGCCCACCTTCGGGCTCCCTGAATGCCCCCTTCCATGAACAGTGTGCTGAAATCTATTGAAACTGAAAACTAGTTGGTAATCACGGAGGGTGCGGACGGGCTTCCGCTGCCAAGGGCGACACACATTCAGTTCAAACATGTCTGCTATTGTGCGAAGCACGTTGTTAATTCGCCGTTATTATTTTTGTCTTTGTTGGCGTTGCCGATTTGTAGATATTTTATGAACATTTCCTACGGCGGCAAAGACTTCTCGTTCAATGAAGACGGCTACCTGATCAACCCGTCCCTCGTGGTGATCGCGCTGAACAAGGAGCGCAGCTGGGAGGTGGTAAGAGAACCTTTTATTTCCCTCTTCAATCTTTTATTGATCTCTGTTCTTTGTGGCCCGGTTCGTCTGGTTTCGAGAAGGTGGAACGGTTATCAAAGCCTCAGTGCGGAAGCCTCCGTTAAATCTTGGGCACGCGCCCACCTTCTCATGGGAACATGGCGGTGCGTGTTTGTGCTTCTCCCCCTGCGACAAGGCCCGACCAATTGGGGACTTAGGGCCAGATGTTCAACCGTTTTTTCCGGTCGTAAACGGGAAATCGGCCTGTTTGCGACCGCAAAATAGGTCTGCCCTATGTACAAACCCTACTTTGCGAGTTGGTAACCTATTACCGACTCGCAAAATACGGTTTGCAACTCGCTATTAGGAAGGGGCGTGCCAAGGGTGTCCCTTCCTAATAGCGAGTCATAATTCAATGTATGAATGTTTTGCGACCGCAATTGCGGTCGCAAAACACTCACAGTTTACCACCCATTTCAAATAGGTGGTAAGTCACTCGCAAACAGGAAGGGGACCCCTTCTCCTTTGTGAATGGCAGTGAAAATATTTTTTAAGAGCAGGCACTGGTCCCACGGACCACTGCCTACTCTTAAAAAACGAAACAGAAACGTTTCATTTTTCTTTTTTAGATGCATCCTGTTTTCCTTTAAGGAAAACGGGCTGCATTTTAAAAAGAAACTGCTTATTTAAAAAGCAGTCACAGACATGGTGGTCTGCTGACCCCAGCAGACCACCATCCCTGGGAGCGCTAGTCTTTCCCAATGGGGTCGCAAATTGCGACCTGGCTCATGAATGAGGCAGGCAATTTGCGTCTGAGACACTGTTGTAAATTCCATTTTGCGAGTCGCAAAACAGCGCAATTTGTGACTCGCAAATTGGAAGGGTCGTACATCTGGCCCTTAGAGGCCAGATGTGGAAGTCATTCTGAGGTCGTAAGCATTGCGATTCGCAAAACCACAGGGCTGTGGAGTGCAGAATAGCTTGTTGTGTATTTAAGCTATTGTGTGAGTCACAAAAGTATTTCTGTCTTACAAATGTGTTTTCCAACCTCTTCCTCAATTAGGAGGGGATGTGAAAGATGTGCAAGTATGTATATGTGATTGTAAGTTTACGTATACTTAAATCCACATATCTATACCATGATCATATACATATATTCAAGGAACATACATGGGAGTTAAGAATGTTAAATCTATACTTAGCTATACAAACACCACTTTATGATATTTGGGTACACGATAATTTGTCCACCCTGTTTCGGCAGGTCGATATTTCTTGTTTTGGTATTCTGATATAGAACCATATAAATCATCGGGACAGTTTGTGAATACTGAAAACTATGTCTTTGCAGGTATTCCCAACTCTCCTTACTGTACTCTGTACCACTCTCTTAGGAATACTCATGTTCCCACCAATGATTCTAACTATAATACACAATAACACCTGCCATACTGTCGGGTTTTCCCCCTTCTAGTAAGTTTGATTTAATTTTGCAAATAAAATTGCAATTCCTGAATCCATGAGCAAAGATTTGTGATTTCTGATCGTTAACCCACATTTTTGCAGTCATAAACATAATTTTTGACTCCAAAACCTTTTCAGAACCTCATTATAACAAGAGTTCATGTCACAAGCTGGTGAAGTAGATAGACCCTCATTCTAAACAGCCTTGCTAATTTTGAATCCGGTGTAAATGGATTTTTGTACCTGATTTGAGAAAACTAGGTGTGCAGGTTTTCAGAGAATTATTCCCCATGTGGAATTTGCCTGGAAAACCCTGCATCAGGGCAGGATTGGAATGTGGTAAATCTCTGATACCACAAGTTATCTCTCATTCTGATATCAATAACTCAGTCAGAATGTAGTGGAAATTTCGCCCTGGGGAAATTCCAAAGCATGCGGTATTACTACCCGATAAGTCAATGTGAAATGACCCTCAAATGTGTATACTAAGGGCCCAATTCCGATCACGTTCGGAAAGCAAACCGAATGACTCGTGTCCGGAATGCTTTCCGTACGACTCATGTCAGGGGAGTCCAACCGAACAAGTACGATGCATTTGAATGCACCCGGATACGATTCGGTCGGACTCCCATTGATTTCAATGGGAGCCTGTGTACCGAACGCGTACACAGACTCCCACTGACAAAAGGGGTGGTTGGGGATCATCGTGCACCCTGTGGCGGGCACCCCTTGGTGCCTGCCACACTGTGCATGCTCTGAAAGGGGGGAACCATGGGTACCCCCACGGGCACGATTCGGAGGGCGAAGGGGGGCCTGCTAGTGGCCCCCAAAGACCGATTCCGGCAGCCTTTTTGATCCGGGCAAAACAAATCGTAAAGGCTGTCCGAATCGTTCATCGTACTTGCTCGCTTGGAAAACCTACTCCATAGAGCTGTACGATTCGTCTCCAGAGGGCTCTATCTATCCCTATGCCTTCCGAAACCGATTCGGTCAGCACTAAGGGTTTCCAGGCATCGTACTTGGTAGTTCGGAATTGGGAACAAGTCGGTCGGAAACAAGGGCTCCGGATCGGTTTAGGTAAAACTAAATCCGATTCGGATCCCTTCCGACCGAGATTGGAATCGGGCCCTAAATGTATCTCCTGAAAAACAACAAGGAAGGAGGAACAATTTGCATCTGGTACACAGACACTGTACTGGCTGTAGTGTGATGCTGTGGTTCAATGCAACGGTACTACTTATATAAATTAATAACTTTACAAATACATGAGCTTAATACACCTAAAGCCTTTGCTAATGGAATCCCCAGAACAACCATTACAGATGGTAACAAATCCGCACAATATAAACCTATTATACTTTTTTTAAAGTACAAATTTGTAGACAGTTTTACATTGTGACCTAAAAATTTAGTGAGTGTAGTAGAACCACAAGTGCAGGAAGATCAGTTCTGTACGAATGGGTCTCATAAAAGAAAAAAAAAAGTTTATCAAAAAAAATCACACCAAATGAGCACACCCCTACCAAGAGCACATACTCACAGTAAACACAAAAGGAAATGAAATCCTATTCAATATATTGGACCCAGGTAAACAGTGTCTAACATCTTTCCGAGACCATCTACAGTAGTCAACAGTAGCCCGAAATGCTGCAGTCAATAAATCAAAGAGGGTTTTACGTCACTAAAAGCACACTTTAAGCATGAAGTGGCAATCGACACCACAACCACCAATATCAAAGGCAGCCTAATGTCACTAAAAGCACTCAACCTATTCAGTGATCTACTGTGATGTTACCACCCTTATCAAAGACTCTAATCTCACTGAGAGCATTCCATACAAAGCCTCATTGTGTAGATGCAGTCAACTTTAGCACCGGGTGTCTTAGTTCACCATCATCAATTGTAAAACCTCACTAAAAACAATCCACACAAAGTGAACTTGATGATGCATCTAACCTCCAAAAATGTTTCCTAACCCCACTAGAAACAAAACACACGCACACACACACACCTCACCCCCCACCCCCACCCAAAAAGGTTGAATACTCTTTAAAATCACAAATAAAGTCTACTCCTGTCACTTCAACCAACCTTAGCAAAGATTGTCTAACCTCACTTCCCCACCACACATACAAGGTCGCTCCCACTAGGGGCTGTATTATGTGTAGGGTGCACTGCCATAATATGGAGCACTGATCAGTTCTGAACCAGGCAAAGCCACTGAAAGGTGGCCTACGGCGCACCTTTCAGTGGCTTTGCCTGGTTCAGACCTGATCAGTGCTCTATATTACAGTTAATACACTCCCCTCAGGGTAGCTATAAACTCTTGCTTTCCTTGGGGTCCCACTTTATTTAAATGCAGACGGCCTGTTTGAAGCAGCCAGACGGTCTATCTTTCATTTTGTAGACGGCGACACATCCTGCCTTTCAAAGGGGGATAGAGAAGCCCCTAGAGGCTGGCGCAGAATGCCTGGCAGGCCATTGGGACCCCTTTATTCCCTTTCAAAGGTCACCCATGGACGGCACACTGACTATGCACTGCCTCCTTATGGTGCATGCTCAGTACACTCCCTGACTTCCTTTGTCTCTGAGCTTGTGTCTATAACATTGCATAGGCAGAGTGTTACCAAATGTGCAGAGGGAGGGAATGCCACCTGGCGTTCACGCTGGTGCACATGTAGTGCCCACACGATCTGTATTGCTGCACAAGTGTCTGCAACCCCTTCTGTAATCTCAAATGCTCCAGGGTGTAGAAAGTAGGCATATATCTGTTACACCTCTGGGGCACTTTATGTAATAAGGCCACTGATAGGAATTATCAGGAGTTAAAATGATCAAGCTGAAATACTATCACTGCACCTTAATTTTTTTCTCCCACACAGTTTTGCTTCCTGATTCGAGTTCTGCAAGTCAGAATGAGGAATAATGCACAATTTGCCACCAAGTTAAATTCCAAAGTGAGGCACACCACCATTTGTGGTCGATTTTCAGATTCACAGCTTGAGTCGTTTTGAGGAGCACATTGCAGACACAGGTAGTGATTTAAACTCCTTCAGATGCTACCGACTTGCACTAAAATCACTGCATAGTTACCATGGTACTAGATGGGTGCAAGCAACCATGTCGAAGGATACCCAACGCATGCAGTGACTCATGTGATGCAAGAAATCCTCAGCGAAGGTTGTCTTATGTCAGTCAAACTTGTTTATATATTTAATTTACTAAGGTGACGTAAGCAACCAGAGCAGATTTTGTCTAAAAGCACCCCTTCACAAGCAAAGTTGACTGTGGCAATGCAACAAAACTCAGCTACACATAATGGGCACTGCTGACCAAACTAATGCAGTCAAACGTCAGACACCGTCACTAAAAGCCATCCAGACATACATAGAACTTGTGTAACCACAAAAAGCCCTAGCAAAGCTTGTCTAACCTCATTTAAACACTCCATGCACTGAGAAGACTTGGGTAACCACCTTCACCACATCAAACATTGCCTACCCTCTTTTAAGTGATTTCTCACATAGTATCACCACATCATAACTTCACTTAAAGTGGTCCATATACATTTGCACAACATGGGACAGTTTCGTTCAGGGGAAGCAAACATTTCTGTAGTTTGCAGTTTTTAAAGTCCACAATGTCCACTTAAGAAGACATCTCATCTTTAACTCAGTTTGGAAGTGGGACCTTGCTTACCATACTGCAATGCAGATATTGTCCAGAAGGTTGAGCTGCCTTCTCATGGTGTCTAATGGTACTACTCCCAACACTTTGCATATTCATTGTATGTCTTTCAGACACTTCTCTTCAGCTACCCTTCTCAAAAAGCACAAGACACACCAGTTGTATATTCATGATAATACATAGACTGCATTGTGCAAGCAAATAAAAACAAGAGTGTAACACAGAAAAAACGCAAAATATCAGAAACTATTATTCATACAGTTTAACCGACTTTCTTTTTTTTATCAGTACACAACCTAACTTCGTTGGTCAAACATTAAACAAACTAGGCATGACACTGCTCCACCAGGTGACCGCTCTCCCGCACCCATTCGTGTGCAACCTGAAGGACTGGTGCTCACCTCTCAGATTGGGAGACAGTAAGATGACAGAGCTGGTAGATGTACAACCCACCTATCACCTAAATCCAGTACCTCCAACAGGTGAATAAAACCAGAATACACTATTTATTAGATAAGTTATGATTAAATGATGCCACACAACAAACAATGGAGAACAAGAGCCAGTGCCAAAGAGGTGAAGAATACTACAGGATATTCATCTTCTTCTCCAAGAAGTAAGTGTTGGGCAAATTACTCCAAATGGAAAATGAACATATTGCTACCCAGCCGTCAACAATGGGCACTGTCCCTCTGAAGCATACTCACTTTCTATGCAGGGCACACATTACACAACCTTTCCTAGACATTAACTTAGCAATTTCCACAGTAGTTTCTCATGATCATCTGAAACACATTGATGAATAATTTCCAGAAATAGCAACGCTCAACGCAATTTAGCCAGGGCAAGGGATCTAATTTGCCTCCGCCTCAGCTCACGAATCATTGCCTAGATTTAAAGCAGCCCATACACTAGCATGTAGCTGTTGAGCGTATATCGAAACTGCTACTGCCTAGAAGACCAAGATCCGATAGAAGGCAATGCTATAGGTCATGATCCGTCTTTTCACCTCTAGATGGTCCATACCCTTTGCAAGGGCAGTATTAATACCAGAGAGAATAGGAGTGACGAAGGATAAAGCATGAGGTATGAGGAGACAAAAAACAATGAAGTCACAATACATTCAGAAGAATTAATGTTGAAACTGTTTAGATGGTCTATACTTCTGACCTTTACATTTGGCCCGGCCCAAGCTTTTAGATGTTCTATCCTTCTGACCTTTACATTTGGCATGACTCAAGCTCAATCCTACGTGTGGCAATCTAATCACCTAAAGGTCATTTACCAAACTGACTACCCAGTATCTATAGAGCTAATAACACTGCTCTGCCATCTCTTATCAATATTTGAATATCTCAGGATGATGAGTAGAACATCCTATAATATTTTGAGGTTCTTTAACAGTACCCCGACCTCTAATTATGCTTTGGACCTGAAAGTATGCCGAGTAATGCAAACAGTGTTGTAGAATCTAAGAAATACATTGCTCTGCATAGGCCAAACTTGTGCACTTTTATCTGAGGGCCTGTCAATATTTGACATGTCCTATAGCCCTCTCTCAACCACTCACTCCCTCAATCATAGCAGGATTCAATAAAATTAATGAGTCTGATAACCTTGCACAAATAGCAACTCTCACAAGACCAGACTAAGCAAAGTCTCCATAGCACATCCATCGTTTTCACACCTGATGCTATCTGCAGGAGTGCTCTATAGTTCTGTATCTTGGATAAGGGCAAAATGTCATCAGTGATATTCATTACTACCCATATGCCCAGCCTTGAACATAATTGTTAGACTTGGCATTTTTGGCGTTGTTTCCCCTGACTTTTGGCCTCAACCTCCTGTAGTTTTGATGCTGTGCTGGATTTCGATTTTGCTGGCTTAGATGCTTTTGGCACTTTGCGACTGCTGATCAGTGTCAAAGTGCAAGTGCTCCCTGTGTAAATTGTTATTACAATTGGTTCTCCCTGATTGGCATATTTGATTTACTGGTAAGCCCCTAGTAAAGTGCAGTGAAGTGTGCCAGGACCTGTAAATCAAATGCTACTAGTGGGCCTGCAGCATTGATTGTGCCACCCACATGAATAGCCCTGAAAAGGTATCTCAGACCTGCCACTGCAGTGTCTGTGCGCAGTTTGTTAACTGCCATATCGACTTGGCAAGTGCACTCACTTGCCAGGCCCTAACCTTCCCTTTTCTTACAAGTAGGGCACCCCTATGGTAGGCCCAAGGTACCCCCCACCCCCAGGCAGGGTGCAGTCTATGGGAAAGGTAGGACATGTACTGGTGTGTGTATGACATGTCCAGATAGTGAAAAACTGCCACTTTCGTTTTTCACTATTGAAATGCTATCTTGCCCCGTAGGATAGAATGGGGATTGCTTTGTAACATCTTACAAGTATAACTTACCATTGGGACAAGATGGAGAAATAAAGTTTAGGCTCTCTGAACTCAGAATGTAATAACACATCTTTTAGTAAAGATGGTTTTTAAATTGTGTGTTTGAAAATGCCACTTTTCGAAAGTAAAAAGAACAATTGATGGACAGAATGCAGTACAATGTCATACATTCATCCCAGTACAGAGATCTGGGCCTAAATCCATCGTTTTTTTCCTCCCCATGCCATTCCAGTTTGAACCCAGCCATATGCAAATCAGTCTTGACCCTGTGCCCAATGGGAACAGTTCAGCCCGAACTGCCAGGCCAGGTCCTCCCTGGACTAGAAACAAGCATCCTAGGACCGGTTTTGGAGTTTCACCCCTCATCAGCCAGGATAGCTTGACTCCAGTGGCATGGAGATCACAGGACTCACGTCTTGGCATACCCGTACCACTCGGGGTGACAAATGCAAAAAGAACAATTGATGGACAGAATGCAGAACAATGTCATATATTCAACCCAGTACAGAGATCTGGGCCTAAATCCATTGTTTTTTTGCTTCCCATGCCATTCCAGTTTGAACCCAGCCATATGCAAATCAGTCTTGACCCTGTGCCCAATAGGAACAGTCCAGCCCGAACTGCCAGGCCAGGTCCTCCCTGGACTGGAAACAAGCATCCTAGGACCGGTTTCAGGGTTTCACCCCTCATCAGCCAGGATACCTTGACTCCAGTGGCATGGAGAGCACGGGACCCACGTCTGGGCATACCCGCCCACCACTCGGGGTGACAAATGCAAAAAGAACAATTGATGGACAGAATGCAGAACAATGTCATACATTCACCCCAGTACAGAGATCTGGGCCTAAATCCATCGCTTTTTTGCTCCCCATGCCATTTCAGTTTGAACCCAGCCATATGCAAATCAGTTTTGAACTGTGCCCAATGGGAACAGTCCAGCCCTAACTGCCAGGCCAGGTCCTCCCTGGACTGGAAACAAGCATCCTAGGACCAGTGTCGGGGTTTTCTTGTTTAACCATTCTGTGTGCCTCTGCCTGTTTGTGTATTGACTGTCTGGTTTTAGAGTGACAGGGGCTGGGGATGTGCATTCACTGTAGATAGCCACTGCGGGGGGGGGATTGAGGTGTGCCTGGCCCTGCCTGGATGTCTCAGAGCTGAGCTGAATAGACCTTGGCTGAATTTAGAGTGGTGGGAGGAGATTTCCTTGCACCTAAATAGGTCCTGTCTCCCTTGCACAATGCTGTCTCCACCGCCTGTGGTCATACTGCACCAGTGAGGACAACACTGGTTTGGACTGGGCTCAGAGACCCTTGCACAAAGAGAACAAAGACATTTTTGGGTATAAGTAGTAGACCTAAAACCCCAGAACTGTAGATCACTTCTGAGAGCTGGACCTCAAGGCCAAACAAGCAGAGTTCAGCACAAATGGTGACAGCATACAGCCAGTGCAAGGGGGTAAGGTTTACATTCCCAAGGACCTGGTACAAAATTTCCAGAAGGGGGAGGATATTTATGCATGGTTTGCATCTTATGAGGCAGCACTGCGTATGAATGAGGTCCCTGAGAAGAATTGGGGGGCTGGCTTGTGGAGACACTTTGAGGCCAATGGAGGAACACCCTGACACCTTTGGAGGAGGCTGGTGCTCTGACCTATCCCAATATGAAGGATGCTTTATGCCTCAGGTATGGGCTCACACCTGAGTAGTACAGGGAAAAGTTTAGGTCCTTCAAGAAGCTTGAATCCAATACGTGGGTTGAGTGTGTGAACCTTTATTGCAGAGCACTAGATGGTTGGATAAAGGGCAGCAAGGTAACTGATTACCAAGGGTTGTACAATTTGATTGGTTGGGAGCACTTGAGTAGTCTTTGTGTTCCAGAGCTGCACCAGCATCTGATGGATAGTAAGCTGACTGACCCCAGGAAGCTTGCTCAGGAGGCGGACCGCTGGACGAGTACCAGGGTCTATAAGGGGTATGTGGGAAACCCAGCCAAGGGTGGGTGGCTTCCCAACAGATGAGTGGGGGGGGGACAAGGATAACCAAAAGGAGTTCTCTAAAGGGCCCCAAAATAGTTCCCAGGGTAAAGATTCCCAGCCCCCAAGTTCTAAGAAGCCATGGCCCCCTAAGGGTAGGCTAGACAACCGGGGTCCCCGTAAGTGTTATGCATGTGGTCAGGAGGGTCACATGCAGAATGATCCCAAGTGCCCCAAGGCACCACCAGAACCCACTGGTGCACTGTTACCGGGGTTAGTAAGTGTGGTGTTGGGGGAGGAGTTGGTTCGTAGTGAGGGTGGGGAGACAGCTGTGATGACCCTGATCTCATTAGAAGATAGAGAGATGGTCTAGGAAACCTGCCTGCCGATAACACTAAAAAGTACCTGCAGTGGGCAACCATCAATGGGAGGAGGGTGGAGGCTCTGAGAGATACAGGAGCCAGCGTGACATCTGCCAGGTGCCAAAGGGTGTCTGAAGAGCAAGTCATTCTCAATGTACTTCACCCTGTAGTTGCTGCAGACAACTCTGAGCGCCTGTGTAAGGTGGTGCAGGTTCCCTTTGAGTGGGGTGGGGGGTCTCAGGTTCCTTGTAGGTCGTTGTAAGTCTGTCCATGTCTGTTGACAGTCTGCTTGGCAAAGACCTGGAGAGCCCACCTTGGAAGGAGGTGGAGCGCCAGGCTCATTTAAAGATGTTGGGACTGCCTGAGTGGGCCTGTGTGACCACTCGGTCAATGGCAGCCAGTAGGGGTGATCAAGAGGACCTGGAGCCTGAAAGAGTGGCCCAGGTGCCTGCCAGAAAATGGAAGGGAAGGGTGCGTGGGAAACCAGCCCCTGAAGTTTCCATGGCCCAGGAGGAGGCAGAACCTGAGGGGGATGCCCTGGAACCTGCAGGGGAACAAGTGGCCGAACTGGGAGACCTGCCTGAGCTGACCCATAGACAGCAGGAAGGAGGTCCCTCCAGGGAGGAGTTCTGCAAGGCGCAGATGGAATGCCCTACTCTTGTTGGTTTGTGGCAGCAGACTGCAGACCAGGCAGCAGGTGGTCCGTCCGGATCACATTTGATTTATTGGGAGAATGGTCTCCTTTACAGTGAGCCTAAGGTTGCTGAGCCGGGGCAGCACGTGTGCTGGTGGTGCTCGCGTGCTACAGGACCTTCCTACTGGATCTGGCTCATGATGTGCCTTTGGCAGGACATTTGGGGTGCGACAAGACCTATCACAGGCTTGTCACCCCCTTTTACTGGCCCCAAATAGAGAAGAACATTGGCGCACATTGTAGGTCTTGTCAGACTTGCCAGGAAAGTGGCAAGACTAGAGGGAAGTGTAAGGCTCCCCTCCAACCCTTTCCTGTGCTGAGCACCCCTTTCAAGCGGGTGGGCATCGACATGGAACCCAAGACAGCCTTAGGCAATAAGTTTATCTTCGTCTTGGTAGACCATGCCACCCGGTACCCGGAAGCTGTCCCTCTGAGGACAATCTCGGCCCTTGTGGTGAGCTGTGCATTGATGGGGATCTTTTCCCGTTTGAGGTTCCCCAGAGAGGGGGTCTTTGACCGTAGTACCAACTTAATTTCCAGGTATATGAAGTCACTGTGGGAGGAGTGTGGAGTAATGTACAAATTCACCACTCCTTACCATCCCCAAGGGAAAGGGTTGGTTAAGAGATTCAACCGAACCCTGAAAGGCATAATAAAGGGTCTTGCAGAACCCATGCGACGTAAGTGGGACGTCTTCCTACCATGCCTGTTGTTTGCCTACAGGGAGGTACTGCAGAAATCCTTAGGGTTCAGTCCCTTTGAATTGCTGTATGGGCACCCTGTGAGAGGACCTATGAGTCTGGTGAAGGAGGGCTGGGAGAAAACTCCTGGTAAGACCTCCCAAGATGTGTTCAGCTACATGCTGGTCTTCAGAAACAAGACTCTGCGCTTCTGGTAAATCGCTCAGGTGAACCTGGAAGCCAGCCAGGAAGAGATGAAGCGTTGATTAAGCCTGGGGGAGTTCGCGGAGTTCTGCTCTGCAAAACTCTGCTAAGTGACGCAAAAACTCCACCACACTCCGTGGAGCAGTGCTCGCACTGATTTTTAGCGCCGGGAGATTGTCCCGCACTATAAAATCAGCACAAACAGCACTATGCGCAGCGCAAGAGGGCGCTGCTTCATTCTGCCGCTTGTGTAGATGTTCTACACGAGCAGCAGTATCCTCAATGTGATTGGTAGATTTCTCAACGCGAGCGGTCGTGACCTGCTGCAACCACCCGCATTGAGAAATCTCGCCGGGAGGAGGTTTAGAGCGTGATTTTTTTCTCGCGAGCGCTCGCCAACGCTTGTCAACTTACAGTTGGTGAGCCGCTTGAGAGAAAAAACTCCGCTCCGCATCACTTCGCGGAGTTTTTCGGAACTTCGTGCTCCATCTGGAACGCGAATGTGCGAAGCTCCGCGACTCCTACAGCGGAGCAGAATTCTTCACCTACTCCTAGCGTTGATACAACCAGAATACCACTCTGGTCGAGTTTCAGCCTGGCCAAAAAGTGTGTGTGATGTGTGTGTGTGGTCCATTTGAGGTGGTGGAGCGCAAGAGTGATGTAACCTACCTGGTTAACTTGCAGACTCCCAGGAACCCTTTGAGGGTCCTGCATGTGAACTGCCTCTCACTTTGAGAGGTCGGAATTGACAATTCTCCTGGTAACAGATAATGGAATGGAAGAGGAGAGTGAACCTCTTCCTGACCTCCTGTCAGCCAAGGAACATGATGGGTCAGTGGATGTAGTGAACCTCTGTCCCACCCTGACCCCAGAGCAGAAGAGGGACTGTCGCCAGGTGCTGGGACAGTTTGCCTCCCTGTTCTCCCTAACTCCAGTTCTCACCAATTGGTGTGTCCATGATGTGGACACTGAGGACAGTGTACCTGTAAAACATAAAATTTACAGAGTAACTTACAAAGTCAGGGCCAGCATCAAGGAAGAGGTTTCCAAGATGTTGGCGTTAGGGGTGATAGAGCCCTCCAGCAGCCCCTGGGCTAGCCCAGTGGTATTGGTTCTAAAAGCTGCTGCACCAGGTGCCACTCCTGAACGCCAGTTATGGCTGGACTACCGTGGGCTCAATGCCGTCACCTGGACTGACGCGCACCCCATCCCCAGAGCTTATGAGCTCATTGATCGGCTGGGTGCTGCCCAGTACCTTAGTACATTTGATCTAACGTTTGGGTACTGGCAGATTGCCTTGACTGATGAGGCAAGAGAGAGGTCTGCGTTTTCAATGCCAGAGGGGCACTACCAGTTCCGTGTCATGCCCTTTGGGTTGAAGAACACCCCTGCCACATTCCAGAGATTGGTCAACCAAGTACTGTCCGGGCTGGAGGAATTCAGCACAGTTTACCTGGATGACATTGCTGTGTTCAGCTCCAGCTGGGAGGAACACTTGCAACACCTCTGTGAAGTTTTGAAGGCTCTGCAGAAGGTAGGCCTCACTATCAAGGCCAGTAAGTGCCATACAGGGCAGGGTTCTGTGGTGTACTTAGGGCACCAGGTAGAAAGCGACCAGGTGGCGCCCCCACAGCCTAAGATCAACACCATTCTGGCTTGGGAGCCCCCCAAGACCCACACAGGGGTGAGAGCCTTTTTACGACTGGTACTACAGACTGTTTGTCAAGAGATATGGCACCATTGTTGCCCCCTTGACAGAGGTGACTTCAAGGAAGCAGCCATGAAAAGTGATCTGGACCGATACCTGTCAGACCGCTTTTGATGCCCTGAAATCTGCTATGTGCACGGCGCCCGTTCTCAAGGCACCCAACTTCTCACAAGAATTTGTTGTGGAGACAGATGCTTCAGAGCATGGTGTTGGAGCAGTACTCTCACAATTGAACAACAAGGGCTTGGGCCAACCCGTAGCTTTCATTAGTAGAAGGCTACTTCCCAGGGAACAGAGGTGGAGTGCAATTGAAAGAGAAGCTTTTGCTATGGTCTAGGCGCTGAAGAAGCTAAGACCCTACTTATTCGGGACTCACTTCCGGGTTCAGACAGACCACAGGCCTCAGATGGTTGATGCAAATGAGGGTTGAGAATCCAAAACTGTTGAGGTGGTCCATCTCCCTAAAGGGAATGGACTTTATGGTGGAACACCGCCCTGGTACAGAACATGCCAATGCTGATGGTCTGTCCAGATTCTTCCGCCTTAGTGATGAGAACTCCCAAGAGGGTGGGTAGTTCTCTCCATCCTTCAGCTGAAGGGGACACAAGTTAGACTTGGCATCTTTGGCGTGGTTTCCCCTGACTTTTTGCCTTTACCTCCTGTATTTTTGATGCTGTGCTGGATTTCGTTTTTGCTGGCTTAGATGCTTTGGGCACTTTGCCACTGCTGATCAGTGTCAAAGTGTAAGTGCCCCCTGTTATTACAATTGGTTCTCCCTGATTGGCATATTTGATTTACTGGTAAGCCCCTAGTAAAGTGAACTGAAGTGTGCCAGGGTCTGTAAATCAAATGCTATTAGTGGGCCTGCAGCACTGATTGTGCCACCCACATGAGTAGCCATGAAAAGGTATCTCAGACCTGCCACTGCACTGTCTGTGCGCAGTTTGTTAACTGCCATGTCGACTTGGCAAGTGCACCCACTTGCCAGGCCCTAACCTTCCCTTTTCTTACATGTAAGGCACCCCTATGGTAGGCCCAAGCTACCCCCGGGCAGGGTGCAGTGTATGTGAAAGGTAGACATGTGCTGGTGTGTGTGAAATGTCCTGATAGTGAAATACTGCCAATTTCGTTTTTCACTATTGAAAGGCTATCTTGCCCCATAGGATAGAATGAGGAATACTTTCTAACATCTTACAAGTATAACTTCCCATTGGGACAAGATAGAGAAATAATGTTTAGGCTCTCTGAACTCAGAATTTAATAACACATCTTTTAGTAAAGATGGTTTTTAAATTGTGTGTTTGAAAATGCTACTTTTCGAAAGTAGCCATTTTCTTGTTTAACCATTCTGTGTGCCTCTGCCTGTTTGTGTATTGACTGTCTGGTTTTGGAGTGACAGGGGCTGGGGATGTGCATTTACTCTAGACAGCCACTGGAGGGAGGGGGCGGGGTTTAGGTGTGCCTGGCCCTTCCTGGATGACCCAGAGCTGAGCTGAATAGACCGTGGTTGAATTTAGAGTGGTGGGAGGAGATTTCTTTGCACTTGAATAGAGCCTGCCTCCCTTACACAATGCTGTCTCCACCCCTGTGGTCATACTGCACCAGTGAGGACAGAACTGGTTTGGACTGGGCTCAGAGACCCTTGCACAAAGAGAACAAAGACATTTTGGGGTATATAGACCTAGAACCCCAGAACTTTAGATCACTGCTGGACTTAAGAGGAACTTTTGCCAAGGAGAAGAGCTGAAGAGCTGTGAGGAGGAGTACTGCCCCTTTGCTGTGTGGGGTTGGCCTGCAGTTTCTGTTTCTGACAAAGAAAGGACAAAGACTGGTACTTTGCTTTGAACCTGCTTCCAGAAGATCTCCAACGGCCTGTGTGTGCTGGCCTCCTGTTCTGAAGTCTCAGGGACACAAAGACTTCACCCCCAGCTAGTTTTCTACGGGCTAAGTTGTTTCAAACCTTTTTAAAGTCATATTCTTATTACAAGTATGTTGGATTTCTGTTGTTTTGGTCTTGTTGAGTTTAGATAAAGATACTTTATTTTTCTAAACTGGTGTGGGGTCCATTTGTGGTGTTATCACTGTATTACTGTGTGTTTTGAGTGCAAATACTTCCATTGCCTTTGGGATAAGTCTGTCTGCTTGTGCCAAGCTACCCAGGGGGTGAGCAGGGGTTATCTAAAGTGTGTATTCCCCTTACCCTGACTAGAAGCAAGGGTCCCTATTTGGACAAAGGTACCTATCTCTGCTAATTAGAGACCCCCATTTCTAACAATAATATTAGCCTTCAAACAAAGCAAAACGTTGTCTCGCACGTTAGGAAATGCAGAACCATCTTTCACGTTGTATTCTGGTTCTTAATTGCCTTGACCACTGGCCTGCTATTGGACCAGATCACTATGGCCCTCCATCAGAAACTAAACATATCTGCTGCACCATAATGCTTTGAAGCAGCTTGATGAATGCTGCACTTGTTAGTAACAACATACAAACCATCCCTTGGGCCAATTGTGCAAGCACCACTGCACAAGCATAGCAACCCATACTACACCTGGCATCAATAAACAAACCCAGTTGAGGGATAGATGCAGTCTGTTCAGGCCACACTTCTCCTCTTTGAAAACATTGAAAGAATCCTGTCCGAATCCTTAAATCACAGTTCCCTTTTACTGCAAAACATGCTTTGTGATGCTCAGCTCTCATCGTTGACAAGGCTAGTTCCAGAATAATTTTGAGATGGCCACCAAAAACCTGAATTTCATTCAAAGCAACAGATACCTGAAAGCTTTAACCTTTAAACCATGAAGTTGATACTGATCTAAGATCAAATTAAGCTCATTCCCCAAGAAGGTCAATCCTCCAGTGGACCTTCCATCTGAGACACACTAAGATCACCCAACAGACAACCATTCACATTTCCAGGAAGGATGGGGCCCAGCAGCAAAGAGAGTGTAGGTCAGGGCACATCCTAAAAGCCTTCTTCTTAATGCACCCCAAAACTAGATTAAATGCTCCACGTTTGTATTTGTCTAAATAAAAAGGATCACCAAAATGAAAGCCAGCCAATCCGAAGCCTGCTAAAGGTGTCAGGAATAGAAAAAGTGGTAATTTAGTATTTAGTCACACACACGCCTTTGTAAGGTCATCTGCTTCATGGCCAAATGGTGAAGCCATGTTTATCTCACTGGACATATTGCTGCATTAATACCAGCAATCAAAGACTAGCTTGTGGGATGGATAGGTTATGAATCAAGAAGAATTGGTCCAGCTTCTTCTTCACTACCACCAAAGGGAACAAACCAAGGGGCATATGTACAAGGAGATAGTGCCGCCTTAGATGCACTTTTTTGACGTTAATGCGGCAATTTTTGTATCGCCATATGTACAAGCTGTCGCTAACCTCAGTTAGCAGCAGTTTTCCGGCGAAAACGTCCATGGAAAAGATCGCCACTTCTGTTAGCGATAATGACATGCAAGGGATGCGTTCCCGTGCAAAAACGGCCGCTAATCCCACTTCGTGATATTTACAAGGGAATCCTTGAAGTTTGGAAGACCAAAAAACTGCCTCTAACTGCAGTTAGAGGCAGTTTTTTAAGACAAGAAAATAGCTGGTCTTAAAAATGGAGATAACACTTGGGGCCTCATTTCAGCAGGTTTTGGTGCTGGACAGCGCTGCAAGCAATGTTGCTTCGCTGCCCTGCGACAAAACTACAGGGCAGGAATGCGCACCATCAAGAAGATAGTGCGCATTCCTGGGCCTCAGTCATGAAAAGTGTTGCAGCGTTGCAACACCGCCCTTCTTGCGACACCATGGATGCGCTGTATTCACTGGACAGCGCTCCATGTTGCAAGTAATGACAGATACGTCTGGAATCCTGATGTATCTGTCAGCGCTAAAGTCAAGCATTGCTGCAGTTGTGTCACAAGCATGATGCAAATCCAGCAATGCATGGGGCCAGCCTATCCCTGTGTCACTGCGTCACCCTTACGCCTGCCATCAGGCAGGCATAAGGTACTGACGCAGTACCGTCCTACAATAGTCGCAGTGAAATCTAATGGATTTCACTGTGCCACTCCTATGAGGCCTTGTCGCGTGGGAACGCACATCCTGCATACATCATACCTGATGCAGGTATGATGTGGCACAGGGCTTCACAAGGTCACGCATATGCCTACATGCTTCACTTTGCAAATACGGCGCAACGTGGTGCTAGATTTTGCCTGGTCTTTTCTTGAGGGGTGGCAGGGTGTCGGCGCAATTGGAGATACATCGGTGGCATTTGCGGGCTGCGGTGTTATCGTCTGTAAGCGTTGGCGGAGCGGTGGTGCTGAGGGAGTTGACGAGAAGTGCTTCGGTGGCCTTGATCCAGCTGCGTGGGGGGGCGATGATGGCGGTGGTGTACGGTGGGCATGGTGAAGACGTGATGTATACAATGATGGTCGGTCCAGGAGAGTCCGGTGGTGTGGCTGTAGTTAAAGTTCCCGCTGGCGGAGGAGACATGCTCAACCGTGTGTCCTGCTATATGGCTTGGTGCGGTGACTAGCTGCTTGAGTCTGATGTTGGCGAGCTTCCCCAGGAAGGGGTGGTGTTCTGATCACTGGGGTTGTCCATGTGGAACTAGAGTTCACCGAGTAGGATGTCGTCGATGGATGGGAGAGCCTGGGGTGCTATGAGGTGTACAATGGTATCGGAGAATGGGGGTTCATGGCCAGGGGGGCCTGTAGATGAGGGTGCCGCAGAGGATGGGCTTGGGGCTGGTCCGGATCTGGAAGTTGAGGTGTTCCATGGTCACCGTTGGGTCATTAGAGTGTGTGGTCAGTCGGAGTGTGCTTCTGTAGGTGATGGCAATGCCTCCTCCTGGACGGTCGGGGTGGTCCTTGCGGGTGATTTAGTAGCCGTCAGTGATGGCGATGGAGATGTCCGGTCCGGAACAGATGTTGGTCCTGGCTGGTGATGTGGCGTCCAGGGTTGATGGCGAGGAGGGTGCTGGCATCGTTGTGGTGCAGTGTCCAAGAGGAAGGGTCCTTGGTGCTGAGCGTGGTCCAGGGGCAGACAGACGCAGACGGGCTTGCCTATGGCTTACCTTTGGCACGGGAGATGTCCATTACAACGCAGGCATTAAATTGTAATGCCGGTACAATGCAACTTCAACAACGTAGGTGCCTTTACATCACATGCCATTCCAACGCATTGTGAAGTTAGTAATGGAGATTTTTAAATTTCATGGTGGGCATGGGTTTCTGGGATCAGAGATAAAATTTGGGGTGTATTATGGGGCCAAATATGAAATTTGGGGTGTGTTTTGGGGTCAAATATGAATTTTAGGGTGTGCTTTGGGGGTCAGAGATGAATTTCCGGGTGTGTTTTGGGGGGGGGGTCAAAGATGATTTTTAGGGCTCAGGGTGCGTTTTGGGGTGCAAGGGTTAGTTTTAGGGTTGCACTCACTGAATTGGGAATAATAATTTTTTCATCTCCGCTATCCAACACTTTCCCTACTGTTGCAATATGCGTAGTATTAGTATGCATTGTAATGGAATGCGATGTAATGGTATGCGTTTTAACATCATATATACCTTTGGCACACCAGTGGTACGCCTGCTGTGCATGGGCGCACAGCGGCCACCATTGAGAAGTGCTGTGGGGGGACTGGACAGCTGGGAGGTGGGAAACGCGGGAAAGGACACTGGATGGGGCGGGGATGCGGGGGTGTGTGTGTGAGCGGGTGTTGTAAATATTTTAATGAATGAAATCTTACCTCGAGGCCGGGTCCCATGTCTTTGTTGCTCCTGCTCTCCTGAGTCTGCTTCCAGGAACAGGAAGTAGGCAGCCAGGCTCCCTCCCCTAAGCCAATCACAACGCTGCAATGCGGCGTTGGGATTGTTCTTGAGCGCTGTGACAAGGCTTTCAGCCAGGGGCTGGAGGGTGGGCATGTTCTCCATGCAGGCTGTAATGCAGCCTGCATTGCGAACAGGGAAGTGTGCATGACTGCTTTGTGCGGCCTGAGGGCGGCCGACCAAACAGTCATTGCGCACTTGAGTGGGTATACCACTCCACCCCTGCCCTGCTCCACGAGTGGAGCAGCCTTACCCACTCTCCTGCCCGCATACGAAACATAGCACGATTACATCAGAAAGTTATCATCATGTGATGACTTTTCCTCTTGTTGCACTGCTTGAAAGCAGTGGGGTGATGCTCTTCCGTCATTGCGGATGAGCCGCCACTGGGGGTGCATCACACCAGGTGCTAGGCCTGGGTGACTCGACCCCTGGGCCTCCTGTGCTACGCGTCCCACCTTCTCCTTACCTGGACATTGACACTGTGGCACAATCAGCTGCACTCTCTCCAAATCTGTGAGTCAGCCAGCAGGAGCCTCAGCCAGGTGGGATTTCACAAGCCTGGGTACAGCAGTCACCGCCAAGTCCGCTGGGGAACCTCCCAATGCAGGCGATGCAGCAGGGCCCTCTTAGGCGTGAAGTTGCAGCGCTCCCGCCCCACAAGTTCGGCGCAGCTCAGGGGCATCACCCTCCACAGCGTCCGGCTAGCGCAACTTCAATTGGCCTGTGATGCAGAGAGGCGCCGCCCACCATTGGTAATCCCCTCTGTGCACCGTGGTGTAGTGGTGGATCATAGTACGCGATGCAGACCTCCCTACGTTAGTGCGCAGGAGCGCCTCTACCATTCACAGCTCCAAGGGGCTCAAGGCGGTCTTCTCACACATGTCAGCAACGTGTCTCCATGCGACCTGCCAGACTTCACCACCAGGTAAGGGCGATCGCCGCGCCTCAATGTCTACCGCCACGGCTCATCGACTCCAAAGCACCTCCGCATCCCACTCCAGGCTCCAGACGCAGGTCCAGCAAGGCATCCAGGCTCCAGACGCAGGTCCAGCGAGGCATCTAGGCTCCAGACGCAGGACCAGCGAGGCATCCAGGCTCCAGATGCATGTCCAACGAAGCATCCAGACGCAGGACCAGCGAGGCATGCAGGCTCCAGACGCAGGTCCAGCGAGGCATCTAGGCTCCAGACGCAGGACCAGCGAGGCATCCAGGCTCCAGATGCATGTCCAACGAAGCATCCAGGCTCCAGACGCACGACCAGCGAGGCATCCAGGCTCCAGACGCATGTCCAACGAAGCATCCAGGCTGCAGACACAGGACCAGCGAGGCATCCAGGCTCAGACGCAGGACCAGCGAGACATCCAGGCTCCAGACGCAGGACCAGCGAGGCCTCCGGGCCCCGGGGACTGTGCACGCTTTCAAGGTTTTGGATGCCATGGTGTTGCGAAGAGTGCGCAATGAGAAGTGATGCATCACTGGTGTTGCACCGCGATGCGCCTCTTTTCATGGATGTAGCCCTGCATTTCCTCTTCCCCTGGGACTCTGGCTGGTCATCCTGGATGTTGGGGGGCTTGAGGGGGTTGTTGATCTGTGCTGCACTTGGCCCTGGCTGCTCCATTCTGCATTCCATTATTTTTTGCCTATTTTTCATTGGAGGTCGACTGATAGGCTATTTTTGCCTATAGAGGCAAAAAAAAACTCACGTTGGGCTGACTAACGTGTGTTTGTTTGCCGCTAATGGGCCTTTCATTAATTTTCACCCGCTAACGCCCGAATTCCTATCGCAATCAAGCTAATGTTACCGGCAGTTTTCACCGCTGATCCCTGAAACTATCGCCATGTAGCGACGTCTTGTAAATACGTCGCTAACAAGGCGATAGTTTTCAGCGGTACATGGCGGTGAGAAAACTGCTGCTAACTAGCGTTAGCGGTAGTTATCGCCAGTCCTTGTACATATGGCCCCAAGTGTTCTTCTAAATAATTACAACAGCAGCTGAGTCCATGGTACCACCCCCAAAAATTCTCTTTTCTACTATCCTAAAACCATCTGGAAAACAATACAGAAACTGCCAAACCTGCTCTTCTGAGTAAAGAGACAACAAAAACATCAAAGATTAAAAACTTGTCATTAACGGACCTTCGTGTAACAGAAACCATAGACACATTAGACAATTATGTCATGTGTCCACCACTGTTTGACCGCGAGGTACCTGGGTGGTAGAGAGGCTATCATTTCTAGTAATCTCTGAGCAGGTCTTCATGCCAGCCCCCGCAACAGTTCTCCTGTCCAGCTTGCCGCAGTTCGCTACCTTCTGCTACCTTAGGTTTGTGCCTTTTCTGCTAATTTTTCTGCCTTCTTTTCTGCTTGTGTTCTGCCTTTTCTGCTCGTTTTTCACCTTTATTTTGCCTCTTTCTGCTCCTTTCTGTCATTATTGTACCTCTTTCTGCTCGTTTCTGCCCATTATTTTTCCTGTTTCTGGTCATTTCTGACCTTTTTTTCCCTCTTTCTGCTCGTGGGTGACCTGTAATTTACATTTTCCTGCTCGTTTTTAACTCTCTTTTGCCTCTTTCTGCCCATTTCAGCCCTTTATTTTGCCTCTTCCTGCTCGTTTCTGACCTATATTTTGCCTCTTTCTGCTTGTGTCTGACTTCTATTTTGCTTCTTTCTGCTCGTTTCTGACCTTTTTTTGCCATTTTTTGCTCACTTCTGACCTTTATTTTGCCTCTCTCTGCTAGTTTCTGTCCTTCATTTTTCCTCTTTCTTCTCGTTTCTGACCTCTATTTTGCCTTTGTGCTCATTTCTGACCTCTATTTTGCCTCTCTCCACTCATTTCTGACCTTTATTTTGCTTTTTTCTACTCGTTTCCGACCTTTATTTGCCTCTTTCTGCTCGCTTCTTAGTTTATTTTGCCTCTTTTTGCTTGTTTCTTCCCTCTTTCCACCGTTTTGCTCCTCCCAGCACCCAGCACCCTACCCACTCCCCAGGACACAGTAAACTCAAGACCTGGCTCTTCGACGGAGACATCGCATCCACAGTGCCCAGATACCCCAGGGGATGACAGTGCTGCACCATACAAATGCTGATTGATTAATCTCTGTGTCTTGTGTGCCTATGACATCTGGTCTCAGAGTGTTAAAATAGGTTGTAAAAGGAGCATACAGGTTTGGATTTACATGTTGATACCATTCTGTTGTCTGTTTTCTTGTATGTCCAAGAAGTCTCTTTCTTCAGCTCTGCATTTCCCAAGCCTTGAATTGTTCTGTGGGTCGTACTGAACAGCCTGCTAATATTCTTGGTCAACGCTCATAACACGATCTACAGTCCAACATTTAGCCTACGAAACCACATTTTATAACAATCATGCATCGAAACATAATCTCCATGCACGCATACAATTGCTTGAATTCAAGTGACTTCAATAGCAAAATCATAGAGTGTACAAAAAGAACAGGAATTCAATAAATGGTGGACTTATCAACACACAAATTCTTGCCTTTTGAATCAAAACCATTCCCCTCCTTGGAGAGTTCCTCATTCAAACCTGTAGTAAATGGTTCAAACACATCAAGTTTTCAAGTTTTCAAATCAATCAAATCAACATCAACATTAAGCCTGGGCGTAGTTCGCGAAGTAGCGCTACGCGAAGCTACGCAAAGTGCAGTTCGCACTACGCGAGCTACGCGTAGCACTACGCGAACTGCGTAGTGCACTGTTCGCAATGATTGCACAGTGCCGGATGCTTGTCCGCACTGTGCAATCATTGAAAACGGCATCTTGCACAGTGCGAGCTGTCTTTTACTGCCGCTCGAGTAGATTTTTACTCGAGCGGCAGCTTTCTCAACGCGGACTGGTAGTTTCTCATCGCGAGCGGTCGCGAGCATACACGACCACTCGCAATGAGAAACCTGACCTCCCCGCGTTGAAAATCTCGCCGGGAGGTTTATTTTCCACGCTCGCGATCGGCAACTTGATGTTGCTGATCGCGAACGAGGAAAAAGTCTCGCCGGTATGTCATTTTGCTTGCTCGCGGTCGCCAACTTGACGTTGAGGACCGCGAGCAAGCACAAAATGACCGCTGCACTACGCTACGCTACGCGTGTTTGCACTGTGCTACGTGCAATTCGCGTTGTGCGAAGTAGCGCAAACTTCGCAAACTACGCGAGCGTAGCGTAGTGCTTTGCCCAGGGTTAATCAACATATGTCACTTCGCTAGTATTTTCCTTTACATCTTGTGAAAGATGCCAAGCAAACAAACTGTGTTACGACAGTAAGCACATGACCTCTGAGGGCTGCTTAAAGAAGACTCTGGCAAGTATGGCAGGAATCAGGAGAGGTGTAAAGTCTTCAAATTTTAATGGCCATGGTACCTAGCCAGATGCCCTGTTAGTCATTCATTTGGCACTACTTGTGCCTTACCCCTTGACAAGTCCACAATCTGAGAATTGTCAGTCAACTAAGTTTGGATCTGGGCTGAAGCCTGTTCACCTAAGGTGAGAAGTACCTGTGGAGCTGGAACAGAGGGAACAATTGGGAATTTCCCATCCACTGGTTATGTAAGACTGTTTTGAATGAACTGTGGGGGGCCATTGCTGTCCAGCTAGCCATTGAAACCATCCCTCAATGAACTCCAGGGCGAAGCTGTCACCCCTACGACCAAAGTAGTCTGCAGCAGTAGCGGCCATTCGTAGTATGAAGTGGTGAGGCAGGGGGAGGTAAACACTAAAAACAAACAAACAAATATAAATAAAAAATAGGGAAACTTACCTGCTCCGGCGGCTGCTACCTTGCTCACGATCCTCGCGTCCTTGCTAGGAGCCTGCTGCACACTGCGCAGGCTCCAAGCTCCCAATCCCAGCGCTACTCACATACTGGAAATAACATTCCCAGCATATGAGCAGCGCTGGGATTGGTCGGAGCTTCTCGGTTCCTGTGTTGGTTTCTCCACCCAACTGAACAACGCAGCTAGGTGGAGAAAGGCTAAGTGCGCATGACGGTTTGGCCGGCCCCAGAGGGCCGGCCAAACTGTCATAAACACTTGGTAGTGCCCACCACTCCCCCCTCCTCCCTGGTGCTGCAGCTGCAACGTCAGGATGGGAGACCACACCCCTCCCTCGCAGCCTGCAGGGCTAAAAATAAAATGATAATAAAAACGTTTTATTATCATTTTATTTTTGTCCTGACTCCTTTGCCTCTTCTGGCTTTCAGCAGGGGGGGGAGGGATGATGGTCCTCCGCCATAATGGAGGAGCCACCCCTGGGCTACAGCTGGACTTCCCAAGGTTAAAGGTTAAGAGCTAGAGGTTATTGTTTGCCTCATATACAAGGGGAGCATATGGTGAGATGATGAAATCTCTACAGTGATTCAGGCACATTTCAAAATGATGGCCAGTTCACAATACTATTGCTGAAATAGAGAGGGCTGCTATATGCGCTGAGGTAGCCACCAGTAACTCTACTGAGTGTGAGGAAGCCACACTTCTTTGGTTTTACAATGTCATCGTGAACAGGCAGAGGATGGCCTTTTCAGGATCTAATAGTTTTCAGGAGCGGCTCCTCCACTAGGGCGGAGGAGCGTCGCTCTACTGCTTTTTCGCAGTGCGAGAAGCAGAAACATAAAATGGTAAAACTACCATTTTATGTTTCTGCTTCTCGCACTGCGAGAAAGCAGAAGGGTTTGGTTGGGGGCGGGCAGGTGGGCGGGTCTGCTCTAGGGCAGGGAGGAGTGGCTTGCCCACTGTTGAGGGTGCTGACTGTTTGGTCGGCCCCCTGAGGCCGACAAAACCAGTCATGCGCACTCTGCCTTTCCTCCATGTAGGCTGCATGCAGCCTACATGGAGAAAAAGGCCTCCCCATAGGCACTTGGCTGGGCGCCGTCCCGACCACTCACAACGCTGCCATTGCAGCATTGTGATTGGCTTAGGGGAGGGGATGGAGGCTGCTTGCTTCTTGTTCCTGGAAAACAGGAGCAGGCCGAGCAGTGAAGACGCGGGACTCGGGAAAGGTAAGTTTTAATTTTATTATTTAAACCCCCCCTCTCCCCGCATGACACCCCTTCCCTCGTGACCACTTGCCCCCCCCACCCTGTGCGACCCCACGCCCGCCCCCCCCCACCTGTGAGCCATGCCGGCCGTGACTGATTTTCTTAGGTAAGGGTGGGAAGGCTGTTCTTAGGGGTTGGGGGAAGGCATGCCTTCTGGCAATTCATTAGGGAGCCAGGATGCACTGGATCCATCATGACCATTGAGTATAGTAGACTAGCCATGATCAGCTACCTTCCTTGCTCTCTTCTCTCCTCCCCACAACATCCTCCCTAGTATGCGTGGCCCTTCTGACAAACTGGGGCTTTCTCGTTCTGGGATTGCAAGCTAATAATAGAGACTGTGACTGTACAAGACGAGAACAATTAATGCACACCAGTACTCTTCTCTCCAATAATTCTAAAATCACCATGTTATCACAACCATGGATTATGAGCAAACAAAGTAATATGATAGAAAAGAACACTTGGAGAAGTAGAACCAATATGCATGCCTTGTCACCACAGATGAAGACGGATAGTTGAGTTGGAAGGACTTTTTTGCCTACAAACAACATACTCGAATCGAATGATGCTCCTCTTTATGAAGGGCTAGCCTAATGCAAGAAAACCGTATCTTAACAAACGTGTGGTTCCTGCCCGGCAGAATAATAACAAGCTGTTCCTATAACCTATAATAAACAAGCACTGGCAAAGCCAATAGCTCTTGCCAACGCAAGAGCTGTTGCCTTTGCCAGTGTGTTTTAGCCATGTGTATACCAGTGTGGCTGCTGTTCAACATGACTAAAAGTTAGTGACTTAGAGGAGAGAAGAGTGTCATAGAGTGGAGAATTTTGTCTTAGAGTGGAGTGGCGTAGAGAGGAGTGTAGTAGAGTGGCATAGAGTGGGGTGGTGTAGAATAGAGTAGAGTATCATGGAGTGGTATAGAGTGGGATACAGTTGTGTATAGTGGAGTAGAGTGTCATACATTGGAGAGGCATATAGTGGAGTGGCATAAAGTGACGTAGAGTGGAGTAGAGTGTACAGAGTGTTGTAGAATGGATTAGAGAGTCGTAGAGTGGAGTGGCATAGAGTGTAGCAAAGTAGAGTGCCGTAGAGTGGAGTGGCTTATAGTGTTGTAACATGTTATAGAGTAGAGTGACGTAAAGTTGAGTAGAGTGGAGTGACATAGAGTGGCGTAGAATAGAGAAGATCAGCATAGAGTGGAGTGGTGTTAGAGTGGAGTGGGTAGAGGGGACTGGTATAGAGTGGAGTGGCATAGAGTGGAGTAGAGTGGCATGTAGTGGAGTGGTGTAGAATAGAGTAGAGTATTGTGGAGAGGTGTAAAGTGGCCTACAGTGGAGTAGAGTGTCATACAGTGGAGGGGCGTAGAGTGGAGTGGCACAAAGTGACATAGAGTGGAGTAGACCGTCCAGAAAGCTGTAGAATGGATTAGAGATTCATAGAGTGGAGTGGCGTAGAATGCCGTAGAGTGGAGTGTCATATAGTGTTGTAACGTGTTGTAGAGTGGAGTGTCATAAAGTGGCGTAGAATGGAGTAGAGTGGCATAGAGTGGAGTGGAGTGGTGTAGAGTGGAATAGTTTCATAGACTGGAGTCAGTAGAGTGGACTGGTATAGAGTGGAGTGTCGTAGAGTGGAGTAGAGAGGTGTAGAGTCACATAGAGTGTTGTGGAGTGGAGTAGAGTGTCATGGAGTGGCATGGAGTGGAGTACTGAGTGTTGTGGAGTGGAGTGGCATAGAGTAAAGTGTTGTGGAGTGGGTTAGAGTGTAGTAGGGTGCTGTAGAATGGAGTGTCAGAGTGGGATAGAGTGTCGTAGAGTGGCGTGGAGAAGAGTGGCTTAGAGTGTAGTGGTATAAAGTGGGATAGAGTGGGGTGGCATAGATTGGCATAGAGTGGAGTAGAGTGGAGTGGCATAGAGTGGAGTTGCGTAGAGTGGAGTAGTCTAGAGTGGTGTGGAGTGGCATAAAGTGGAGTAGAGGGTCGTAGAGCAGAGTGGCGTAGAGTGGAGTGGCATAAAGTGGAGTAAAGTGGCTTGGAGTGTCGTAGAGTGGAGTAGAGTGGAGTGGCATAGAGTGGAGTGGCCTAGAGTGGAATAGACTGTCATGGAGTAGAATGGCGTACAGTGTTATAGTGTATTGGCAAGTGGAACTACATGGAGTGGAGTGGCATAGAGTGTCGTGGAGTGGCATAGAGTGGAGAAGAGTGGAGTGAAGTGGGATAGAGTAGAGTGACGTAGAGTGTAGAACAGTAGAGTGGTGTAGAGGCGAGTTGCATAGAGTAAAGTGTCATGGAGTGGCATAGAGTGGATCAGAGTGGAGTAGAGGGGCATAGAGCGGCGTAAAGTGTCGTAGAGGGGCATAGAGTGGAGTGGCATAGAGTCTCATAGACTGAAGGGGCGTAAAGTGGCATAAAGGGGAGTAGAGTGGCATAGAGTGGTGTTGAGTGGAGTATGCATGGTGTGGTAGTGCACTACCATTACAAACAACACATTTTCAATTGAAATTATCATTACATTTGCACAGACATAAAACTTTACAGTGCACAAATGATAATTTGTGGAAATTGGCATCACCTACGGTGAAGATTTGTTTTGATCATATTAAAATATCTGTTTTCACCAGACAGACATTAGAATTACAAAAACTATGTTTCATTTGTGATTTCCGAATCCTGATATATTCTGAAATATTTACACAGTTCATATACTGACATTTAAATGTTGTGTGCTAGAAAATAAACAGCACACACAGCCTTTCTTTTCAACCCCCAGTACCCAGCAAAATTGTCGCATGAATCCTCTCACTTTGCAGTCAGCAAATGCAAACTAAACACCAACCTCTCTCAGAAGACAGTCTCACATTTGACCTCTGTCTTTGAATGCATAGCATAAGTGACAGGATAAAAACGAAATGTAAAGGCCTGTTTATCGCTCACTCACTTTTGAACTCCAGCATTGTTATTTTGCGGATGCTTTAGCAGTCCCCATTCCCCTTCTTCCAGCATCTATGGCATGGGTGTAAAATTGAGGAAGAGGATTGTCCAAGTTATGCTGTTAGTGAAGAGCACTGAGCAAAATAAACAAGCTCATAGACGGAACATTGTTCCTCACAGGCATGTGAGATTGATGAACTGGTGGTGGCAGAGAAACCTTTTCAAAGCAATAGAGCACATTTACTGCTTCCTGAACTAGCATACAAGGGAGAGAACTAAAAACATGTACACTTCTGGAGTGCCTCACAAAAAGAAATTTAAAAAAGTATCAGAAAGCAAGCACTCGTGGAAGAATACAAGGAGACATTCAGAAAGTTGGTAAACAGGCTATGCTCCACGAAAAGTTTCACTTGTTTCTTTATGAGATTTGCAGTTCTCCTCTAAAGCATAAGTTGGCAAAAATGATAATGTAGCCTATAAAACAGTATGAATCCATATAATGCCAACCACCCCAACCCCAACTTTACCCATTTTCAACCCACCCCTAAGCAGTCCTCAATTCGACAACAGTCCGATGTTCATGTTCAAGGCCTTGTCTTTTTGTCACCTGGCAATCTCTGCCTCAGAGAGGTCTTCCATTATACATGGTATTCTTAGTCTTTGTGGCAGCTCAATTCGCAGTGGTCTGTAGCCAGATGATGCCCTAGTGGGCCACAAACCTTCATATAAACCTTGTCCCTTTTATGGATCCTCTATGATAGCTTCTCCATCCTCAGCAAGGACCAGATCCGCATCTGGCATGTCCCTATGGTTGGCAGCCGCAGCCCGTGCAGGTAAGAGCGGTGGGGCCGGGTGGGGAGGGGGGGATTTCGACGGACGATGACGAGGGAAAATTAATTATTTATTTAATTTTCCCTCGTCATTGTCCATCGAAATCCCTCCACCTGGCCCCACCGCTCTTACCTGCACGGGCCGCTGCCATTGGTTGGTATGAACGGTTTTCCACACATCACTACTAGTTCTTAGGATGGCGGATGGACGGAAGTCCGTCCGCCATTCTTTCGGAATGGGGACCGCCCTTGTAGGCGGGCCCATAAGCTGATTTACGATGCGACCGCCATAGCGGCGTTCGCAATGTCTATTCATTGTATTGCGGCGGGTGCTGCGGGTGCTGCAGTCAGCACATGTGGCAGACACCATGTGGTGCCTGCCACATGGTGCTGGGATATATAGGGGGGGCAGTAGGTGCCCCCCAGGGCCCCTGTTCGAGGTCCAGGGGGGAAGGGCGGCCCGCAATAGGCCCCCAAGTCCGTTTCCACCTGCCTGGTCACCGCTGAAAGACAGGCGGAAAGGGATATCATTATCCCTACGGTGGTGCCTGGCAGGCACCGCCGCCTTTCTGTGAATTGCGGGCGGTCCGACGGGCAGTAGGACTCATTCTGACTGTCGGAACCATAGCGGTCGGTCTTTCCGACCGCCACCGATCCGACCGCCATCGTAATGCGGTGGTTGGATTGGGCCTTACAAATGGCAGGGGGACCGCCACCGACGGCCATCCTAATGAGGCCCTTTGTTGGTTACAAAAATCAAATGTGCAGGTTTTCAGTTAAGAAAGGTTGAGCTTGTGTTCACCTACGTTTTTTCAGCACGGACTTGATTTCAGTTTCAATTTTTGTTTCTTTCCATATTCCAAGGGCACTGACAGAGCTTGATTACAAATAAAAACGGTATTGGCTGTGTTAGGCGCTCACAATCTTCTGCATAAAAAGTTGCCTCAGGAAATCATTATTTTGTACATCAAAATGAAATATGCAACAGAAGAACACATTATCGGTCAGTAAGGACCCATTTGACAAATAAAAGGTGAACAATGTTAACAAACAAACGTGATTCGTGATATACGGCTTAGGTGAAAAATGCTTAAGCAAATTCAGCCAGTTAACTACTAAAAGGGTGCTGTCAGACACCCCCTGCTCCTCCAAGCATACATTTTCCTGTCTGTTTGAAAGGGCGGGTTAGTCTCCGAGGAGCTTAATACACCTTGGACGCTACAACGCACATAAAGATAGCAAATGGAACCAGTCCCTCTCTCCTTAGACCCTCACCATGAGTCCCCATTTAATTATGATATGTGTGGTAATTCCTGTGCTGCATATGTAACAATTGCGAGTTTGGCAGCTAACACCACAAACCAAACCTGACGAAATTTATCAGGGGAAAATCCCTGATAATTACCAGGACTTGAGGAATTTAGTGAATTAAGCACCAACATCCATATGCAAGCCTCCATCATATGGGACAAACGGGTCATTGGGAGGTATTATCAGAACTAATAAATTCTAACCCTGCTGAGTTGGATTTTATCAGGTCCGATGAATATAGGCTTAAACACCGGGCCTCTCGCTATGTATGTATGTATGTATGTATATGTATGACTACAAAATACCTCAGCACAAACAATCAACGCTTTTCCCCTTCGAAGCAAGCCTCGAAAACCACTCTTGCACATTTGAAAGAGAGCAGAGACTCCAAAAAGACAGCGGAATGTGATAGCCCAAAATACATCAAAAACCATAGCAGCAATGGAGCTGGAGGAGGAGGGAAAACTGCTTGACTGCCTCATTGACATAAATGTGCAAGGAGAGAGGCAGGTACCACCTTTGGCACAAAATTAGGTACTGGCTTATTTAGAGCCTGTGGTTTAGCAAGAGGTTGGGTAAATTCTCCAAGAGTACATGGGATCAGAAGGGAAAACTGAAATGGGAGGATGCCCATCAACTGCAGAAATAAATCCCAAAAAACAACCGCCTGACTCCACAGAGAGACGGAGTGCGAGCACCTGATGAAGTTTTTTTGATGTCATAAAGTTTTTTAATAGATTTTAATATAAGAAAAGAGTACAGCAGAAGCTGTTACATACAATATGATGCCGTGCACGATTCTTAGATTAACAATTTATTAAGATTAGGTAATAGGTTTACTAGAATATAGAGGGCTATATTTTGTAAGTGTGCATTGCTTCTCACGAGAGGAAGAGAGAAGAGGAGGAGGATATATATCAAGAAAGGCTATGGGGGAGTGGAGGAAGGGTGAAGAGGAGTAGCAATCAAGGTATAGGTAACATGGTTAGCTAATAACAGAAGAGGAATTTGGGAGCTAATATTGCAAGTGTTTGTTGTCTCCTGCTTGCTATTGTTAGTGCGAGTGGATGGAAGAGGTAGAAGGCGTATCTGGTATCAATCAAGGTGTTTTCGGGTTTTTTTGGATATAGGGCTAGTTTGGACCAAAGTCAAGAAGTTTTCATTTTTTCATTTTGATTATATATAACATTATCAGAGCTTCTTAAGAAACACCCTCAGGCCCACCAAGTGAGGTAAGATATGTTGTTATAGTTCTTCCATTCACTTAGGATGATTTTTACTGATAGTATTAATAGTATGTATGGTAGAAGAGGTTCTGCTACCAGAAATCGGCTGAGGAGGACTACGAGGAGGACTACTGCTGCCTACCGGGCTCGTCACACTGGCTGCTCCGCGCCTTGCACATGATGTGCCTTCAGCCCCGGGACTGCATCGAGCCCAGGGGGGCCTGTGAGGGAAGAAGGGGCGCTCCTTGAAGCCTGCGAGCCGTGGATGGGGCCGGAGGTGCCGGCGCACACAGCAGCAGCTCCAGCCGAGGAGGGCTGGTTTCCACTACCACATGGCACCGGGGAGGAGCGCAGCTGAAGCGGGTTCCCCCTGACCCGACCCCTGGGGGCGCAGACCGCATGATCTCTGGGTCACCATTTCTCTTTGGCTTTGTGCGGGCAAAATGGATGCAGCGTCGTCTGGTTTCAGCGCAGGACCACTGGAGTGGCAGGAGCTGCCCGGGCAGCACGGAGGTGCCCGCTTTGCGAGCGTGGAATAAGCTTCCTTTCATGCCCGGATATGTGGGGGCTCCGGCCAGCTGAACCTCTAAGGTGAGGGTGCGATGGCTGTAGGGAGGGCAGGGGTTAAAGGTCAAGAAGTTGATTGTGCAGTTCTGGGACTAGTCAGTGAGTTCACCGAGGACACGCTCTGCTTGGCACTGACGTGCCCTCCCACCCAGGTGCCCAGATGTGTTTAGCAAGCACATCCACCCAGCTGCCCCAGATGTTTTCGGTGATCAGTGCGTTTTTATCCGTGTTAGTTTCTTCTTGCTGGCTGTGAAGGGGTACAGAGGTGATCAGGGTCCCAGGATGCCTGACCCCAACATGGCCGACATTGGTGACTTCTTCCCCCTTGCTGAACCTTTACCTACTCAACCCTTCCTGGACTGTGCCTGACCTCAAGAGGACTTCTAGATCTCTTTATGACCATGGCCTCCCAACTCCCCCCACCCCCGCACCACTCTGACATTCCCTGAGGACACATGACCTCTTTCCTGACAGCGGAGTTCGAGGATTTGTCCGACGCCCGGTGGAGCTGCTCTGTTCAGCTAATGAGGAGATCGGACTTGGTTCACCCCCTGACCGTCACCTGCCCAGCCGGACCTTGGGCACAGTTTCTCCCTTTCTCCCTGTCTTGCCCACCCTCCCCCTCTCCCACCCCCGTTGGTGCTTCCTTGAGAGCTATAGGGGAGACTGGCCTCGGACTAGCTCACTGGCCGTCACCTACCCATTCGGTCTTTGGGCTGACTTTACCTCTGTCTCTTATTCCTTCCTCCCCCTCGTCCTCTCCCTCTCCCTGAGTGAATTTACTATTTGCATAGTTCCAACTCTAACCACTAGTATACGCAGTAGTTCTTTGTACTTAATATCACTATTTTGTGATTCTGAGCTCTCCCGTTTGCATCTCTCTCCTAAGTGACTCTACAATGTATACATTTCCTTTTCTGCTATCTGTTTCTCTTCTTTGTGGGACTCTTCAACTCGCTGTCTCCCTCCCTCTGTCGCCCCTGACCCTTGCCTTTCGCGGATCCTGTCTTTTTCTAGATCGCTAATTTACCCTGGTATTGAATGTGTTATCTTTTTGTATTAATGTGATTTTTCTTTTGCCGTCTGTTCCCCCTCTGTTGACCTGCCAGTTCCGACCCGCCTCCTAGCCCCCTGTCCCTTGTTGACCTTTTACTAAGCACTCCTTCTCCTCTTGTTGGGGAAAGATCCAATATTCATACTCTGGAGTCTCAGGGACCCCCTCTGAGAGAGTCCACAGTGTCAAGGGAGCCACGCACAGTTGAGGTTTGGTATGGCGCCCCTTACCAAAGCACTCCCTCTCCCCTTGTTGGGGAAGGATCCAGTAGGTAGGACTTGGAGTCTCAGAGACCCCTCTGAGAGAGTCAACTGCGTAAAGGGAGCCTCACGCAGCGGAGATGTGGGAATGATACCACTTCCCCTGGGAGCACAGCTTACCGGATCTTGGACGCGGCTTTTACTCGTCTACCGGTTTGTACACCCTCCCCCTCCTCTTTCATGCTCTGTCCCTCACCCTCCCCCACCGCTTTCTCTCTTTCATTCTTTGTCTTCCTCCTCTGCTCCTATCCCCTCTCCCCTGAATCTCTCCCCCTGTCTGCTACGCCCCCTAGCCCCCTGTCCCTTGTGCCCTTTGACTAAGCACTCCTTCTCCCCTTGTTGGGGAAAGATCCAATATTTATACTCTGGAGTCTCAGTGTTTCCCCTGAGAGAGTCCATTGCGCTAAGGGAGCCACTCACAGTTGAGGTTTGGTATGGCGCCCCTTGCCAAAGCACTCCCTCTCCCCTTTTTGGGGAAGGATCCAGTAGGTAGACCTTGGAGTCTCAGAGACCCCTCTGAGAGAGTCCACTGCTTAATAGGGAGCCTCTCGCAACGGAGATGGGGGAATTATGCCACTTCCCCTGGGATCACAGTTTACTGGACTTTGGACGCAGCTATTACGCGTTTACCGGTTTGTGCCCCGTCACCCTCCCCCTCTTCTTTCTTGCTGTGTCTTTCACCCTCCCCCTCCTCTTTCCCCCCTTCATTCTATGTCTACTCCCTCTGCTCCTCCCCCCTCTCCCCTTGTATCTCTCCCCTTGCCTGCTTTTTCCCTTACGTATATGTCCTAATTTTGTCTCGACCTAACATGTAATTATGTAGCTATGCACTAATAACTGTGTAACCTTTGTAACGATGTAACCTGCAACTATGGTCTGATTCTCATGTAAAGCGCTCTGATACCTCCGGGTCTAGCCAGCGCTATATAAATCCTTTCAAATGTTGACTACTAGTCACCTATGCTACCCATATACTACTATCTACCTCTTTTGTACTGAATGGCGAATACCGAATGTATGTATACTACCTCAACCATCTAATGTTTAATAACTGTATATTGTAAAGCGCTCTGATACCCGCGTGGGTCATGTTCGCGCTATATATAAAACTTTATAAATAAAATAAAGGAGGAGAAATGCCCATTGTCCTTGTGCATTGATGATTGAGTTGAGTTGTAGATCTGTTTGGAATATCTTGTTAATCGTGTGGTCTATGTCTGCCCAAAATGATTTTGCTAATTTATATTTTAGGAGTATATGCTCTAGATCTTCTTCGAATTCCTTGTAATTCCAACAGGCGTTCATTTGTAAGAGACCCGATTTAAATGGCTTGTCTGAGGTCCAGAATGATCTATGTAGTGTCCAGAGTTTACATTGGATTGTGTCGTGTAGTTCCTATAAAACCTGTATAGGATCTGCGCATTTAGACAACATACACTGTAGGATTGGTGTCAGACTTATTCTAGACACCCCCACCGGGTATGTTGGCCTGTGTACCAGCTAGCTCACAGTGCCACTAGAAACTCCTATTACCAGGGAGAGAATAGTTCTTGGCAACTATCGAACATGACAACCCTGATCCCTCAGGACCGTGGAAACAGTGTACTACTTTTCGCTCATTCACTCGTGCTCACTTAGTCTCAGAGAGATACACAGAATAAACGGTATGGACGTTTTTCAATAAGTATTTATTGAACCGTCGTTATTCTAGTGTAAAATAGGTGTGCTGAAACAACCATTAGACAGTACCAGATATAAATGATTAGAAGCACTAAGAAAGTAAAAGGATGGTAGATTTCTACCATTTTGCTATAACCATGAATACAGGCAAGTATATAAAATACATGACAATAAAATGCGTACTCCTACGATGCTACCCTAACTAGATGTACCCCAGAGTACCTAGCATGTATGTAGGTGTTAAGCCAAGAATCCCTCTAGGATAAAGTCAACCCCGTTACCTGAAGTGAGAGACTGTGGGACCCCGTCTTGGTCTCAAGTTGGACACCCCGCAATGGATGTTAGACCACTGCGAGCTGGAGTATCTGCGTGCTGGAACCTCAGCGTCTCGCGTCAGTGTGTCGGCAGGGGAACCCTGATCTTACACAATAACATAAATATTTATCAATTAAGTAATTAATATTAATTGAAAATTAATTATTAATAAATTTTAATTAATTTACTTCCCACCGTACTAAACCCACAAGTCGCACCAGAAAATTAAATTTAAAAAAAACATAATTAACATAAATATTTATCAATTAAGTAATTAATATTAATTATGATTAATTTACTTCCCACCCTATTCCCCTACAAAACTCACAACCCGCACCTACAATTTGACATAAAAAAATAATTTTACAATTAATATAATTACTTATGAATTAAAAAAGTTATAATTAAAAATTAATTATAAATTAATCATAATTAACTTACTTCCCACCCTATACCCCTACAAATCACAACACGCACCTAAAGCTTAATATAAAAAAATTAATTACACAATTAACATAACTATCAATTAAATAATTAATAATGAAAATGTATTAATAATTATAATTAATTTACTTACCACCCTGTGCCGCTATAAACCCCACAGCTGACTACAGTACTAAAAATCACAAACATTTATTAAACTAAATTTAATAACTACTAAAAATGTAGCAACTATATTAAAAAACATAAACAATAATTATACAAAATATTTATAACACATAGATTTAAAATATATACTAAAATACGTAACAATAATTAAAAAACGATATTTTAAACAACTACATTTTTATAAACGATATTAATGATTTCGATATTTGCAAAATCAATATTACTTACCTTAAAATCGATATTCTTGACAATGATATTCTTGCAGACGATATTTTTATGTCACGATATTTTAGACACAATATTTTGGTATGAATATACTTTGGTTTCGATATTTTGTCTGAATACCGTTTCTGATATCTTAGGGAAGCAGAGTAGGTTCAGAGAGTACACTTTGATTGGCTTCATGTTCAGAGAGTAGCCTGAAGTGTGTACATGTAATTTGATTGCTTGAAGAAAACTTCTGGTATTGCTGATCACTGGATCAAATGTCTATAAGCAGTTGTTTGATTGTTAGTAGGAAGAGTAATGGAGAAAGAAGGCAGCCTTGCCATGTACCTTGAGACAGCTTTTCTCTGATAAGGGGTCGTTAATTCTAATGCAGTAGGTTAGTTTTGCATATACTGCTAGACTCATAGTTTCAAAGATAGATCCTAGGTAATATTTCTGTATTACTGCTTGTAGGAAGATCCATGAGACTTTATCAGAGACCTTCTTGGCGTCTTATGCCATTAGATTTTGCCCTCTCTATAGCATGGGCGAATAATCAAATGTTGTCAGAGGCCAATCTTCCTTTTATAAAACCTGTTTGGGAAGGATAGATTAGAATAGGCAGAATTTTCTCAAGTCTAGTAGCTAAAATTATACAGGTATATTTTACATTGAGTGATAAGTAGAGCTATTGGTCTGTGGTTTTTGGTCTGTAAGGGGTCTTTATCTGTTTTATGGATCACTACTATGTTTACGTCTGAGAATGCGTTGCTTGCTGAGCCTGTACGTGGATAGCGTTTAAAGAGAGTTTCCATGTGATCTATTAGTTGATCTTGGAATTTTTTTAAAATCTGACGAGAAACCCGGCTTGGCCCTTGACATTTTTGAGGGATGGTATCACCTTTATAATTTTAGATTTACTGATATGTTTATTCAATAATTTTTTCATTTTATTATATAGGCACAGAAGATTGAGTTTATCCAGGTAAGTCCGACAATCTTTTTCAATCGGATGCCTTTGTGGGTTGTATGGGTTGTATAAGGTGGCGTAGTATTAATGAAAGATTTTTATGAGTTCCTTCATGTTTGTTTTAGTATGTTCAGATTCATCTTTTATTGCCGAAATATTCTGCATACTTTGTTGGGCTTTGAGATATCCTGCTAGGGTTTTCCCTGCTTTATTTTTATCAAATTCTTTTGTTTTTAGGTTGTCGACTCAACTGTAAGGTCTCTTGCTTTTGATTTGTTGTAATTATATTGGAGCAACTTCAGTTTGTCTAGGGTATTTTTATGATTGCTTTGTGTTAGTTGGCATTCTAGTATCTTAATGTCATTCTCTAGTTCCTCTGCTTTTTTACTTATACTCTTGTTGAACATAATGCTGATCATATCTCCTTTCACTGAGGCTATCATCACACTCCATAAAGTTTTGGGCAACAAGTTTGGGGACATGTTCTCTTGGAAAACGTTTTGGATACTATTTATTATTTGTGTTGTGGCCTTTTAATCATTTAGAATCTCCTCATTGATTCTCCATATCTTCTTCCCAATAAGGTAGTTGGACATTATCATGTCTAATGAGATGCAGGTATGATCAGAAATTGTTATTAGCTCCATTTTGGGGTTAGAACAGTTTGGTGTGAGTGTGTCATTTGTCAACATACAGGGCCTGTTTATGACTTTGGCAGTGCGTTGCCGTATCCACCACCCCGCCGCCTCACCGCCAAAGCCGTGGTTGGGCCGCCCGCCATATTAGGAGTTTCCTCCTGTCTGGGGCTTTTTTTTGGCATTCCCACGGTGGTGCCTTTAAAAATGGGTACCGCAATGGGAACACCAAAAACAGTTGCTGCATGGCATGGACTGAAAAGTTCATGCCGTGCAGGAACTGGGGCGCATGCACACAGGGGGCACATATTGTGCCCCCCTGTGTGCATCCACAGGGCTCAGAGGCACCAGGGGGCCCTGCAGGGCCCCCTTTGTTTCCTCCCCACCAGGGTTTTAATGTAGGAGGAACTGCCATAAAAACCCTGGCAGAGAGGAAATTGCTAATATGTTTGACAGGACTGTGGTGGTCCCACCAAGCATATTGATGCCTCTATGCCGCCCCAACATCGCCAGGGAACAGTGGTTTCCTGGCAGCTGCGGCGGGGCTGTGGTGGTCCGACTGCCTGATTCATAATAGGACGGTCAGGAGACCGCCACCACCGCGCCCCCAAGAGTCTGGCGGTCCATGGACCACCAGAATCGTAATCCTGCCCCTTTGTCCATTCTTAAGAGCATATTGTAAGGGTTTGAGTAGAAAGTAATTTCCCTTCCTGTAATTTTGTATAGTCTCCAGATGTCTTTTGATTTGTTTAGGCAGAAGAGATTTTTCATCTGTTTATGTGAATTGCTTGGCCTGTACTTGTACGAAGACATCTTGACTAAAATAATATCCCATGGGAGATTAAAATCCAAACACATTACTATCCCTGGGTTTTTGGTATCTCGAATATTCTTTTGTTTAGCATTGACCAGAACGTCTGGTCATCTTTTGTCGGGGTATATATGTTGATTATATAAAGGTCTATTTTGTCCTTGTTTCTCCCTCTGATTAGGCATCTACCTTCTTTGTCATGAATGCTGTCCGTTATTCTCAATCCCGTTTTCTTTGAGATAAGTATTATTGTGTCAGTTTTTTTTTTATATAGAAAGGAAGCATGTTTAGTCTGTGAACCAATGATTTTACGTGGTTCTAGCTATTGTGTCATCAGTTCTCATTTCTTGTAGTAGGAGAATATCCTCTTTGATTTTGTGACAATATTCAATAATCTTCCTTCACTTAACGGGGTGATTAACACCTTTGTAGAATTTTAGTAGTGCTATTAGTCATTGAATTAGAGTGTAGTTAGTAATCGTGGCATAGTTTGTTTGGAGTGCATCTTCAAGAGAGTTGTATAGTATGTTTTGTACATGTATCATGCCAATTTTATAGAACTCAGCTTTGTGTTGTAAGAGAAGGTTAGTGTTGTTTTGTTAAAACGTAGATTGTGCAGGGCTAGGCCTGGCAATATTTATACAATAGCGAGAGGCAACCAAACCAACTTTGGTTTGGTTTCCTTTCGCTATTGTACAAATGTATATAATGTACAACTAACAGTGGCTAGTCGTTTGAGGTGGGCAATCAGTGTGGCTGAAAAGTACTGTGATTACATGGGCTAGTGCAGCATATGGTTCCCTGGCTGCCCGAATCTGTCTTGGCCAGGCAACCAAGAGAAAGGAGAGATCCAGAGAATGAGTGGGGTAGAACACAAAGGGGTGACAGAGGAGAGAAATTGGGTTATTAGCAAAACATACTGAACATCCCAAACATTTAACAAAGGGCTGTGAGAGCTTCAGGCCCCCCAGAGTTCACAGGATCTACAGATTAAACAGAAAAAGTAAGTATCTTTCAAATAGGGGAAACATAAGTATGGAAGAGTTGGCTTAAGACGTGACCAATATGTCAGTGGCGTATTCTATTTAAGCATTGAAGTTACTACTGAGTTTCGTGAATGAATCAGCACCAAATTAAACATTTCAGTGCAATTGTCCGGAATATACATATCAAAGTCTGAGGGTCAACAAACAATATGCTGTGTAGCTAGAGAAATCAGGTGAGCCAACCATTGAGAGAAACACTGCAACATTTTTAATGAAGTAATATGAATAAAAAGATTTTCTGTGTAGTAAAAGCCAGAAATAGTAGAGGGATATGTGAGATGAACCTCATCAAAACTCCCAAATGTACTATGAGCTGTGAGACACAGGTGTGAATAATTTTGTACATCAAATAGATTAGTGTTGCTTTTAGGGAGAGGAAGTGTCATGACTTTTGTGTATATTATGCATTGTGTTGTGGTTAGATATGCCTCTAGTGCTTGGTAAGGTTTGCGTGGTGAGTTGTTGTGGTATAGTGCTACGCAGTTGGTATGTGTTAGAGAGCAATTAGAGGTGTATATGTACTTAGGGACATATGTACAAGCCCCTCTCACCATCACAACATCACTTTCAGTGACGTTGTGATGGCAATTAGGGCCTTGCCTTATTTACAACTTAACATGGCTTAACGCTGCCTTGTAAATAAGGCACCCTTTCACTCTATGCTTAGCGTGAAATGGGTGGGCAGTGGGTGTTGCGGTGGGCGTTCCACCGCAACACCCATTGATTTTGACGCTGACCCTATTTACAAGGGCAGCGTAAATTAGAGGCAGCACCAAAGTCAAGACCAGGAAAACCTGGTCTTAAGTTGGCAAAACGAGGAGAAATGCCTTATTTCTCCTCGTTTTTGCTTTTTCCATGTATGCTGCCTTGTGACAAAATGGCATTTCAAGATTGTTTATGTACAGGGATGGGGACCTTCCTGTACATAAACAATCTTTCCCCTGCACGCAGACACCTCGACACTATGGTGCAAGAGGGCCTGCGTTGGCGCTACACTGCTAAGTGTTGCGCCAGCACCGGGGAAACGCAAGGCTGCACCATATTCTCGTAAATATGATGCAGCCTTGCATTTCTGAAGTGGTGCAGCCTTGCGTTTCTGAAGTGGCGGAGTGAGGCGTTAAGCTATGACCACTCCGCCACTTCAGTTGTACATATCCCCCTTAATTTGATATGTAAGAGGGTGGTATTGTAGTTTGGGTGGCAGGTTCGAAAGGTTGCAGGTGTGAAATTACCTCAGCAAAAGTATTATATTATTGAACATGCTATGGTGAGTTACAGCGCATGTTGAACTGTGCAGGTGGGAGAAGAACTTCAGAGTTGTCTATTGTAGGGACACTGTGTTGTGATGTTAACTTCCGCCTTGCCCCTTTAAGCCTTCCTGTGTCTTGGGTTCTAGTTCACATGGAGCTGCAGGAGTTGCAGGGAGTGAGGATCCTTAGCTGCTTGTGTGGGACAGTTTTCAGTGTGGAAGGGTGAGTGGAGTTGAAGAGTTGGGTGAATGCAAAGCATTTGATTTCTGCCAGTGGGTGATATGCTTTCTCCTCATCATAGGAGATTGTAGCGCTTGGGCTTAGTTCTAGGTAGGGCTGGTTCAATTTGTTCTCACTGTTGCTGGGTGTCATATCAACTTGATTGGAATTTGCAGTCTCGCATGTGCAGACGCCACTGGCACAGAAGTCTTTTCAATCATGAGTAAGTCTCTGGGGCGGAACGATTGTAAGAGTTAGAGAGAGTGAGGCAAGATATACTTCCTGTGAGGATGACATGACGCACGCACGCACACTAGAGCTGCAGCCACAGAGCTAGCCGGCCAGCAGGCGTAAAACAGGGCCCGAGACAGCCGGGATGCGAGGCTGCCAGTGACAATGCCACGCCAATGGCAGCAGGTCCAGACTCAGGCGAGTTCGAGCAGCTGAGGGCTAAGGCATCGGCACCAGCGCTTTGGCCCCACCCCACCCCACCCTCGCTCTGCTTCATCCTTTGTTCTTTGGTCCCAGCACCGGCTCCCAGTTTCCGGGCTTTCAGGCCCCCTCCAGAACGAGCCAGTCAAGTGGCCCTGATCCTGGTAATCTCAAGTGGGGGCATAACTTGAGAGTGACAGGTGGAGGGGGGGGGGGAGAAATAGAGGGAGGGCGCAAACAAACAATCTTTTACTGAAAAAAAAAAACCTTTGCACTCTCTGCAACCCACTGCAAAAATCGTTCACCGCATATGCAGGGCGTAATGAACAATAAAGAACAATAAAGAAAACAGGGGGAACACAGGAAAAAAGGGGACCTTGCCAACCCGGAAAAATATTGACAAGGTTAGTGCAAGTAGTGAGCGCAGCGGCTGTAGCTAGCTGCTGCAGAGAGTAAGCCTTGAGGGGCCCGTGGAGGCAGCCTGGTGAGGTTCCAGATGCAGCTTGTGGGTTTTCCTCATAGTACTCCGTTCACCACACGCACTTCATTGTGGACTGCACATCCAACTCCTCTGCCATCCTTACTGTCTAATGAGCCTAGATGATTAAGAAAGGGGTTTCTGACGTGGCCCCAGGAGTTGAAGTCAGTGTAAGTAATACACAGGAGTGCCTTCTGGACCCCAAACGCAAGAGGGTGAATACCACTTTTAGGAAAAAACAGGCATTTGGCGAGGGTTGGAAGATAGCCCATAGAATCTTTTTACTAAGGAAAGCAATGGTGAAAAGTGGTAAGCGGACCAAGCGGATGCTACAGAGGAGAGATCAAAAAAGAATGCTCACAACCTCAAGAAGACGGCCTTGTCATTGACCTTTCTATGGACAGCGAAACAGTAAAGACCTATGAACCAACAGAGAGTGAATGTGAATGTGAATGCCCATCCGCACTGACCAATAAAAAACTTGGGAACGTTAACTGAGCATAAGGACGAGACTATTTCCAGCTGCCTAAGTGAGAGCGAACCATCACCATCAAATGTCTACATACAGGCAAGGAACCACAAAAACAATTAGAAACACACTAAAGAAAATATCGAGTCCACTGGAAAAAAGAAAACAGGCGGGCCGAGACACAAGACACTCACGGAATATTTTCCAACTGTAGTTAAGGGGACACCCATCCCCCATACAGGAGGCTCACCTCTAGGTTCAAAGGAGACTATATCTAAAATAGTCAAGGACAAAAAGGACACAAAGGAGATTCAACCATATGTGGCAAAAGTAAGGTATTTAATAGGTAGCCAGAAGATTGCAATCTCTCAAACACTCACAAGCCCTTCGAGCAGACTATCCTCCAGTCCAACTTCCAGTGAAGTTATTTCGCCCAGGAGTGGAAGCAGCAATGTCCAGCAGAAACCAGTCTTTAAAGCCTTAGAGAACACAAAACAAGAGCAAGAAATAAAAAATTCAATAACAGTCAAGGCAAAAGTAAACACACATGACATCAATGGTGTCCAGTTGTGTATGATCAACCCTACAGCTTGAGCACAGGCGATATTGGAGACTCGGACCTGTTAAACCAACAAGGACAGGAAACAAGGAAACTCCAGAGCCTATGTGACATCGAAGACTCTGACTTGTTACAACAAGGACAAGAAATAAGGAAACACCAGCAAGACCTCAGCTCAAGTCCAAATTCTTTGATTTTCACGCCCGACAAAACACATGGTAATCCCCTGCAGGACTGCTCAATTGTCAGTTTGGAGCTCACCAAAGACCAAGACAAACTGCTGTCCTCCATAAACACAACTCTTATGGCAGCAACCAACGCCCTTACCTGGCAATCACATAAAATGGAAATCCAAATGGAAATAATTCAAACAATAGCCTTAGCAATTGTAAAAACCCCAGCCAAATTAGACAACATAGAAAAGGGGCTCAAGGTCAGGGAGTGCCACTGTTCTGACATTGTAGATAAATTAACTACACTCCCTGAAGTCCTGTTATCCATGATAAATGAGCTGAGGAACCTTAACTCGCCTGGTCAGCAAAACCCAACAATGAGACTACAAGATCAGTTGCAAAAGGCCTAATCTCTTTAGAATATCATGCAGAACAACTTAAAAAAGTGGCAGGCAAAGAAAAGAACAAGATGAGTGTACGCCCCTCCAACTTCTGTCAACTTCATCAAAACACACCCACTGTCAAAACAGTGCCTGACACCAAAAGTTCAAATTCAATGAAAGATGGTAAATCACAACAAAATGCCCGACAAGGAAAGGAAGTAGAAGAACCAGTAAAGGTTGCCTCAAAATTTGAATCAGCAGAAAACTGCCAAGGGCGACGAAGTCGGGTGGCTTGTCAATCACCGAGTTACCTATGACCCAGGAAACCCTAAGTCCCCGTAAGTAAGAAACTACCACAAATAAGCTGTAAAGACGTGCGAAAAAAAGATTGAAAAAACAGCAGAAGTGCCAAAAGATGACACAAATCAGAAGAAGCTGCAGACAGCTCCCTCACGTTTCCGCAGAGTCAACAGCAAAGCCAACTACGAATCAGGATGGGCCAGTAAACATGAAGTCATATCCAATTTTTACAAGGACGTTCAAGCAAAACAAACCATTTTGAGAAGGGAACATAATAGGAACCACCATATCCCCACCAGCCACAACAGCAGGAGCAAATTTAATGGTGACTGAGTTGTTTTGGCATCTAAAAAACTCTCCACAGGGGCAGGAAGAAGGACACTGAGAGGCCCAGTACAGCCTCCATGAGGAGCTCGCAAAGGGGGGACCCCAAACATCAACAGAAACTCAAATGAACAGCCCGGCTCATGACCCACCTAAAGAGAAATTCTACAAAGGAATGATATATTCATAGACTGCGAGAGAAAATATATCAAATTCTGCTCACAAAGGCAGTGCATGGAACATCGTATTTCAGCCTTAGGCATAATACACTCAACCAGGCAAACCTACTGAGGCTCTTCCGACATATACCTTCATTAACAGAAATAACAAGTGAAGATATGGTAAGTGTACAAATCTCACCCAAAGAGAAAAATAGCAGCCAAAAAGATACCATAGTGACTTGGAAGAATCATCGCACATTAGAAGCAGTCCTCCGGGAAAAAGAAAGCTTTGAAAATTAGGGCATAGAAATAGACGAGTTAAAGCAAGAAAAATATCCTCACATGTTACTTTAACCAACAAACGCCATAAAAAAACTTAAAGAAAGTCAAGGAAAATTCGCAGAGTGTATTGAGAGTAACTACAAAAACACAATAATTTCAGAATTACAATAACTAAAACCCAGGAAGGCACAATCAAAAATAGATCAGTAACAGATGAAGCATTTCAAAAACCTAAAAGAAGGGAGCAACAATACAGTACAATCAATGAGACAGTGTATGTCTCTCATCACTCCTGACACCAGGGAGGCCCCAAAAGAATTTTGCAATCCCAAACAAATAAGGTCACAGAGATTGGAATTCAGTCCACCAACAAAGCCAACCAATCGGGTATCAAAATTGTATCCTGGAAAGTTACCGAAATACAGAGAGTACTCAAACACGAATCGGCAAGAAAGATATTGCAAGAAGGGGACATCGTATGCCTACAAGAAAACTGGGCAACAAAGCCCACGCATTTGGAAGGTTTTGCTGCCTTTCATAAACCAGCAACCAGACATCAACTATATGGTAGCCCATCTGGTGGGATTTCGACCTATATAAAGCATACAAAAGAACTCACAACAAGGAAAATAAAAACAGACTCAGAAATGTTGCAGGTGCTTATAGTGGGAGGAAAAGAGGATAAGGAAGGAAGATCTTCACTTCTAATAATAAATGTATATCTCAATGTCCAGGGTCAGGCAAAATTGGAGACAACAAGATCCACGATTGCCACAATAGAGGAAATCCTGTGTACACATCTGTCATTCGCCAAGGAGATCAAGGGCGACTTCAGTCTCCATTATCTAGGAACGGAGAAAAGTGAAACAATGCATTTAACAAGCACAGACAACCTTTTCGACGACTTCCGACAAAATTACAACTTCATGTCTGCCAAGACATTAAACAAAAATCTAAACCCAAATTCACCAGAAAGGCTTACTTATAACAACTGCACAACAATTGATTATATTTTTCTGTGCAACTATCTCAGTCAAAAAATAGCTCATTTTGCAATGGCAATGCACGAAACAAGTGATCATGCAATCCTTCAAGTGGAACTAAGCATCCATACCAAACAATGGAAACAGGTCACCACTCTAGCACACTCCAGAGGTATTGAGGAATACTCATTAATTAGGAGGATAAAATGGATCGAGAAGAAGGCTGCCATACTAACATCATGGAAATGCGAACAGGAATGCATAAACAATCATCCTAGCGTTGAGTACACCATTGGAAACTGGGGAGCATGGATCTCTTCCCTGAAAACAGCCCTTTGGGGAGGAGCAAAGAACACCTTCCAAGCAAACTTTCCACTTGCTATGCAAACCGGGCAAGACAATAAAAAATTAAGTGAATTAACCCATAATCTAAAATGGGCAAAAAGGAATCACCAGAACACTGGAACACTGGAACACAAGTCACCAAGCACAAGTGTAGAGAACTCAATATGGAGCTCAATCATCTGATTCAGAAATTAAAACAGAAGAATCTCGAGGAAGAATGGATTAAGATCCACGAGCTATCCGAGAACCACACACATCAGCAGTTCTGGCAATACATTGCCCGGTTAGAATATGATAAAGTGGATCGACGCAACTCTGTCCCCGCCAAAGTATGGCTAAGTCACATAGCTAGAATCTATGTAGAAAATAAAGGGTGTGCTCAGCAGGCAAAGAAAGAGGAATGCCTTATCGAGGATGTAAATGGCAATAATGAGCCCAGGTCAGGAGCCGGAGGCAAAGATCAAGACGGTCCCGCCGTTCAGAAGATAAGAAAAGAAGGGCCCCTGGTTTCAATGGGCTTCGGGGAGAAGACCCAGTATACTGGGGAGGAGTCCTATCCACCCTATTCACTGAATGTCGTCTTCAAGCCAATGTTCCGGAATCATGGCATGCTCACTGTTACAACCCATATTTAAGACAGGAGATAACACAGAACCAAAAAATTATAGATTGATTGCCCTCCTGGACATTGAAGGGAAAGCTTATGCTGGCACCCTATTGGCAGAGTTGAATAGATTGATCGAAGACAAATAAGTCCTCCCCCCATATCAAACAGGGTTTCACAAAGGAGGGTCGACAATTGATAACAAAGTGGCTGCATCTTACATGAGCCAGCAAGCTAACATCAAAAATAAAAAAAGTTTTTGCCTGCTTTGTCGATTACTCTGCAGCATTCGATTGGGTCTCTCGACACAAGCTTTGGAATAAGCTAAGAAACTGACAAATCCCAGCAGGCCTCTTGAATGCCATCATCTACCTACACAGTAAAACTTGGAGAAAAGTTAAATTAGCAGACAACACAATAACTAAAAAGTGCTTTACAGACCGGGGTCTAAAACAGGGCTGCATTCTTGCCCCGACTCTCTTTAACTTTTACACAGCAGATCTAGGGAAGACTCTTCAAAATGCCAACCTTGCAAGTCCCAAAATAGGCCTCAATAAGTTTCAAATATTGCAATCTGCAGATGACCTGGTAGTGATGGACCATGACAAAATTGGCCTACAAAGGGGGCCAAACGCTCTTAACACCTATAATGAGACCAATGAATTGGTCATAAACCGCATAAGACTAAAGTGATGATTTTTGGGCGTTGTGCAAAAAAGCACTACTTAAATGGAAAGTGGGAAGTGAGACAATTTCCACCACAAAAACATATAACTATCTCGGAGCATGGCTTAGCGACTCTGGGAAAGCGTTTTTACATCTAGAAAAAAACGAATTCAAAAGCGCAGTCGACAATTTATGCTTTGTGCACACTCCACGAGAAATTGCAGAGTCCAACGACAGTCCCAATAAGAAGAATCATACAATCCAAAATAAGGTCAATAGTGGGTTATTCACAGCAATCATTCCCAGGCAAAATGGATAGCATATTAGAGAAATCACAATGCCAGGCGTACAAAAGTATATTTAAGCTACCAAAGCACACCCGTAAAAGCCTGATTCGCTTGAAGTTGGTCTGGTGCAACAAAACTATGAATTCCTGGGAATGCAGGCAAAATACTATTCTCAAGTCTTGAAGGCACCAACTGGAAGCCTAAAGACCATGCTAAAGCCTATTTATGAAGGGACAACTAACCCATGGAAAACCTATATGCAGAGAGCAGTGGAAACATTGGGCCTGGCAACACAAAACTGGGGCCGAGAGGGCTTAAGCTATGCAGCAATCAAAAACGCACTTAATAAACATATCCACCAATTGTCACAGGAAGCAGACTTAACAAACTACACAGCTGGGGGAGGCCTTCCTGGGCTGATCACATCATACAAGGAGCATAAAATACAGCCTTAACTGAAGCAAGCATTGGGGAGGAAGGCTCTAAAAAACATTCAATGGGCCAGACTAGTGCCCCTTTCAACTAAAGAACTAAACCCTGGATGGAAATCCCTGGCCTCTATAACCAGGTGTAGATTCTGCAATTATAAAAAGGAGTCCCAGCCACATTTAGTGTGCTGTTGCCCTGGCCTGCTACAGCGACGCCAGAAGCTGCTAAAAACCAATGTGTCTATCTAAGGGGGTTTGGACATGCAAAGAAGCGGTATCGGTTTTGTTCTCCTGCACTGCACCAACAGATTTGGCCAAATTTGACAAATATATGGCTGAGTTGCATGTTCGGCTCTCTGAGAAAGAAGGTCCGGTTGACACCAGAAGAGCTTGTACAGCAGCAAGCAAACAAACAGGAAGTAGACTTGCTCTCCAATTTTAACATCAAACTTTTACACGAAACAAGGCACTTAGTCACTTTAAACCCAGTGGCGCTTAGACATTACGGTGGCCAGTATCGATGCCATTTCTGTCTAACAATTCTGCCGCACAAGGGCTTTAAGACAACGAATTTGACATTCATTTTTTAATGCTGCTAAAATAACACCGCTCTTTAAGGCGAACAAGTGTTTCAATATAATTTTACTATGGTAGTCGGTTAGAATTTTATTCATGTTTTCGATTTACAGATGTAAGAAATATTGCAAATCATTTTAAGTAATTGTGCAATAAATTTTTCATTCATTCACAGTTAGGCAAGAGTAGCGAACACGTTGGTGTGCAGGTTGCTTCACCTCTGACCTAGTATCGCTTGTCAGCGCGGGAATGGGAAGATTGTTGTGCCACAACTCTCACTTTATCTTCAGCATACTTTGATTGTGGTTGGGTCATTTCACAGGCATCCGCTTCATGGTATTCTTTAAATGCAGTCTCCTACCACTTGCTCATGAGAAACATTGGGCTTAATTGTGCCAGACTCGTGAAGGCGTAGCAGTGGCGGTCTCCTGACCGCCCTATTACAATAAGGGCAGTCAGACGCCATTACCCCGCTGCAGCCCCTGGGGCACTGCCGTTCCCTGGCAGTGTTGCGGCGGTCAGGAGGCAGTAGTATGCTTGGCGAGACCACCGCTGTGCCGCCAAGCATATTACAAGTTTGCTCTCGCTATAGATTTTCATGGCGGTTCAACTGCCATGAAAACTGTGACAGAGAGGAAACAAAGGGAGCCCTACAGGGCCCCCTTGTGCCTCTGCGCCATGTGGATGCACACAGGGGGGCACAGAATGTGCCCCCCTGTGTGCATGCACACCAGTTCCTGCACTACATGGACTTTTCAGTCCATGCCATGAAGGAACTGTTTTTGGTGTTCCCATTGTGGTGCCCATTTTCAGGGCTCCGCCCTGGGAACGTCAAAAGAAAAGCCTGCCAGACACGAGTTATACTCGTAATCTGGTGGGAGGCCCAACCACGGCTTTGGTGGTGCGGCGGCGGGGCGGACCCGGCGCAGCACCGTCAAAGTCATAGTCAGGCACATAGTGTGGTTGCCTGGCTGCCATTATGGGTGACTGGTTTGCTGGCATTCTGCCTGGGATTTCTTGTGGTTTCCCTCTTTCAAGGCCAAATCAAGGTAAAACAAGAATAGACCTTGGAGTCATATGTATGTAGAACTAATATGCCATGTTCAGTGAGTATGTGAAGGCCAAAAATGCTGCTGATTTTCTTCTCGTGCAGAGCTCTGAGCTCAGGCAGCTGTTTTCTTGGGCAGTAGACATGCCCGCTGCACCTGCACCTGAAGAACGTTTAAACTTGCAATCCCCATTGCACACAGAGATCAACCAAAATACAAAGCACACTTTTTTTGGTGCTGTGTATGCTTACCAGCTACCTGGTTGAATGTAGGTGGTTCTCGATACCTGGGGTGGGCATCAGCTTGTACCACTATAGTGCGGTGATAGGAACATGCTTTTCATGAGGAAAATTGTTATAAAGACAGGCGATAAACTGGCCTCTCTTACCAGAGGCTTCTGTGAAGAGAGCAAAATCTTTCCTGGGCACCAACAGAAGTAGGCCAGCCCTGATGTTAGGTGGCCTAAACTACGCCTGCTTGATTTTGTACCAATACATTGCTGGTGTCTCTGAACAAGTGCCTACAACAAGGCTGGTTGTATCATTCTCTAAAATTGCACGGAATGTTGAGACCACCGTAGACTGTGCTGCAATAGGTTAGTCTAAACCCATCACACCTAAAGAGCCTTTTTACGTTGCCCACTGAGAAGGTTTGCAGCCACCTTGCTAATCTCATCTGGTAACATGTTTTAATAGCCTGCGGTGGCAAAAATGAAAGTTCTTTATCAGCTATATTCTCAAGGCGTCTTCCTCTGGTTCTCGATGAGGGGGCATTGGTGGGGCCATGGAACCACATGCTGCATTTAAAGGACACATTTTTATTCCTACAAAATGGTATTCTTGGCTGGCAGTACATGACTTGATCCGATGAGCTACCGAATTTTCCAGCAGTAGTTCGTGAGTCATTGAAGACCTCATTAAAATTCAAACCTAAACCTTTATGCTATCCTTAAGAGGTTTATAAGCGTATTAAGTGATACATTGGATGTTTTTACTGCACAAAATGCAATGTTATAAAAACTAATTTCACAGGAAATATATAAAAAAAATATTTTACAGTTCCTTGTGAAATATAGATTTTTATCATCATAATGACAGTCCCCCAAACCACTCTGCATAGTTTTACCATCGTTAGAGCTACAGTGATTATGCAGCATAGAGAACCAAATTATGTGGCAAAGCTATCTAAATTAAGCAGCAAAGAAATTCATATTATGCTGCACATTCTATGGCAGGATTATTTTCATCCATTTCAGCTAGAAACGCCGTTTTTTTGTGAAATCTGCAAATAATGTGACAAGTTATGTGGCAAATGCAATAAATCCATAAATATGCAGTAAATGCATAAGCCTCGGAATCATCTTAATCTGATGACTCTCAACATTACACATTGTTTAATTATCTGTTTATTCAAAAATGGTAAACAAAACATAAACATTCTAATTCCAGTCAGTGCCCACTGGTTGCTGCACTTTTTTTTCAAGTTAACTTCTCCAAAATAAACATGTACTTTAAAAACATAACAGATACCATGTAAAATATGGTCTAATATTGCCAACTGGGATTCAGTTGATATTTACAAGCCACTCCGCTTTAGGCCTCCTTATATATGTGTGTTTTATAAGCAGTAATTGTGTAAATACGATCCTGTTGTTATCGAGATGTTCCGGTGACACCATAAAACATGAGCCAGAAGGCAGATGTATGTGTAAATGTCACCTGAACCATAGAATTGAGCTTTAAGAATCTACTACACATTACCTTTTATATATACATTTGGTTTAAATGTCTTCTATTTAGTGAAGCTTGCAGTATGGAGGTGATCATTTTCAAACAGAGAAATGTTTATTTTAAACAATAATGGACATACTGGCCTATGTTGTTTGCAATAAAAAGAAAATAGTACAATCCGTTAAGTAGTTAAGAAAGGTAGGGTTGTAGCCTGCCTAGTCTAGTCCACATATAAAAACATCTTTCTCCCCAAATCATGTTTCATTTGTTGTAAAAGTACATTCTGTTTGAAGACTTGAAAAGTCTGTCTGGAAGGTATGGCTAACAATGGGCGGAATGCTCAAACTTCTTTTACCTTTTATGAAAAGGATTCTGATTAACAAAGGCCAATGACTTCTTTTTCCTTTCATGAAAAGGATTCTGATTAACAACGGGCAGTAGTGAACCTTAGCTGAGTAGTTGGGGCCATCATTACATAAATGCATGGTCATTCTCAGAAACTGATACGACTGAGTGGATGTCTCTCATTGGATGAAATCCATACTTCATAGGAATTGTTCATCTATGTGAAACACTATTACACCCTTTGAAATATGGATTTTGAAATAATTGCTTTTGTGCAACAAACCCAAAATGTAATATAAGAGCACACTCAACATGTAATATCTAATTAGAACATTGGAATGTTGAGTGCTCCATTGAAGACAGTGGAGTGCTCCGGGCTTCTTATGCCTGGTGGAAGCCCAGAGTATCAACATTCCAATGTTTGTTCAGCTGGTGCTGTGAACAAAGGCCTCATGGAGCCCGAGGGGAACACAGTGCCCATTACTGGAAACTGACCTGTTTAGGTGCAGGAAAATAATTAAAATCTGGATATTTGGCTAATTAAGAGGCATGTAATTAGACCACAATCTCCTG